>OU896713.1:1738394-2938394 GCA_918026855.4 Phaedon cochleariae | reverse complement strand
ATTGAGATTACAATCTGTTCTCATTGGTCGGAAAACAATGTTTAAATTTTTCAAGCTCAAACGCCTGAAATTGCAGATAAACTTCTCTTTGCAAACGTTTTATTATGCATCTTTGATTTTGAAATTGACATGTGGAGAAACTCGGGAGAAACATTATTGTTTACCTAAGGACTAGCAGTAACTGCATTGATGATTGTCTTTAATGGTTATTATGAGCCATTAATTCGATTTTTTAGTTCAGGTAAATAATCAACTACCTATCTGTTTATAGCAAACAAATATAAAAGGTGGGAGGTGCATTTTTGTTATGATCAGAATCGGCATCATCCGACGATAATAAATATATAATGGTATATCAAATTGGTACGAATGTTTTTGATTTGAATTTTGATACTTTGGAATGAGAGATGACTATGTGTTTTTCTATTGGAAACTACCAATCCCACTTGGCATATGGAGGATGGACTATTACTTTCAGTATCAACATCTTTAATCTTATGTAGAAGTCTATACTTTTCCCTAAATGGAGTGTAGTGATGAGAGGGTTAGAAAACACAAAATCATCTCTACAACGTTCAATAATCTAAAGATTATTTGGGTGAACATGTTTCGAATAGTCATGTATCCATCATCAGCCTCAATCCTTACAAACCAATAACATGATACGAGTTAATCATGGCAAATATATGAAATAGAGAATTTACTCATGTGGGAATTAAAAAAACCTTCTGAAAAAACTTTGAATACAATTATTGTACAAATAAGCACCGGTTAAGGGTCAGGTTGATTGTAAAGGGGCCCTGTGCCCCTATGAGGACGTACATAATCAAGATTTAATGGCAAAACTTATTTTTGGAGAAAACCGAAGAGACGGTGGTTTGCTCATTGAGTGAGATAACATTAAAGTCATTTAAGTACGCGTTAATTTCGAAAATATCAAATAGGTTGAGAAGAGCATACCTTTGTGACAAATAATATGTAAAATTTCCAGGTCGTTATTAATATCAAAAGAATATTGGTGGTTGACGATATGATTTATATAGGGGTTCACTGATTTTTTAATTATTTTCACATGTTCAAGTACTCTGGTATGAATCAGTCTACCACTCTGACCTATGTATTGAGCATTACAATCAGAGCAAGAGATTTTATGAATACCTGCTTTGTGAAGGGGGAAAAATTTTGTCTTTGTTGTTGACCAAAGTGCGTCTACACCAAAACGTTGAAAAAATTTTCTGATATCATATGAAACCTCGCCAATAAAGGGAATGGAGGCAAAGAAGCGAGATTTGGATTTTGTGACTGGTGTTAAATTTTTGTTCAAAGATTTTATAGGGAATGGTAGTGGAATAGTCTATCAATAAGATGTGGGGGAAAACCATTGTAATGACCTATCTGTTTTATAGTATTCAATTCAATATTGAAATTCTCAGGGTTCATCGGTATGTTGAAAAGTATGTTTAAGAGTGAATGAGAGGCAGCAAATTTGTGGGAAATAGGATGGCAAGAAGAAAAAGGAATAACATGATCTGTGTGTGTTGGTTATCTATAGATAGAAAAACTAAAGGTTGAATTTTCTATATTTATGAGTAGTAATCTTTCGATAATTATAAACGTTTTGGAGTTGTTTATCTGTTTTCTAACCCTCTCATTGAATTTTTTTCTGAATTTGTCCTGTGTTGAAACGGTGATACCGTGAAAACAAGCAATTGTGAATGTGATTGGTTTTGGTTCCAGAAAACATGAGTGATGAGTGGAATTGTTACGAGAAGATTGACAAAAATTGGCAGATCTCTCAGATAGAGTATCTCTATCTCTAACTGATTTTCAAGTAGAGTATCATCAAACTCAAACATCAGAGTGTATGACGCGAAACATAACAATACGAATCAAGGACAGCACTAGGGAAGATAAACATTCGATTCGATGAAATTGAAAGCTTTGATGGAGGTGGCATTCGAATCGAGAATTGATGCCACACTCGCAAGAATAAAGTAAACATATCCTGCCGTCAAGAATTCCGAGTCTCTATACACGCCATCAGATCTCTTAATATATTCATAATCAACTAGATGGAGTACTGGCAAACATAATATTGGCTATCGACATGGGCGTGCAAGAAGTTATTCTCAGGTGGTTGATGAGAAAAAATAGAAAATCATACTGAAGGTAAGTATATCCAATATCAGTTGCAGAATATCCCGCACTGTGCGGCGTCGGCGTGTTTGAAGTTTCCTTTGAAGTGACTGCAGGTGCGGCACGAGATTCTGCAATTGTTTTTGGATAAACTATACCTACCTATGCCGACCGAATATTATCTTTGTCAGAAAAACATAGGAAACTTTGCTGCCCCATCAGGTAGAACACAAGGTCATTGGATCCTAATGTAGATTGAAAGTTAGACTTGTTTTCCAGTAGTTTTCAATGTCATTAGAATGTCATCTAATGATCTTGGCGACCGCGAAATGAACCAATATAGAGTGAATGTTGGGGAAATATTGATTTTCAATATTGGGCCAATGAATCAATGTGAACATTCTGGGATCTTGGTGCTATGTTGAATTCAAATCTTGTTTCGATATGCTTTATTCAATATCGAGTTTGTATTCGAATACAAGATTGGACGAAGATATATGATGCCAACTTATAGAAACCGGTTTCATATAATTCTCATATGTGAATTCGATATTGAATTTATATTCGCCTACTATATATTGGCCAAAATAAGGATGTGATCATTTTGCAATATCATCTTTATGTTCTAAATTCGAAATTTGAAGCCATATTAGCATCATTGAAAAAATTTAGCGATATTGGTACAATGATACATTAGCATAATGATGTATTAGATCAATTTTCGTTTTTTGTATCCCAGAATAACAAGTTGAAAGAAAGCTGAGGTATTGGATGCCTCGGAGCAGTCGTTTTTTGAAAACGTTCTAGTGGCGCCAGCTGTTATAGCGTTGTTCAAGTAATATAAGAAATATCACTAATATCGATTTGATATTGAAAATCTAATGTCAGTGCAATATTGGTTTTGTCATATTTCATAAGTTATATCTATCTGAAATGAATGAATTTTCCAATTATCTTTTCAAATAAGCAAGATATTGCCTGAATACGATACCTTGGGACACCCGGTATAGGGAGCACAGGAAGAGGAGGTAGGTATTGGAATTTCTTTTGAACTTCTGGAGGTTATATAAGTTCTTCGGAACACTTCCTGTGACAAAGAATTTTGAAGATTTTTTCTTCTATATACATTCGAGTTTTGGTAACGAGTTGTTCGACATATTTCGAAGTTGAGGACGAAAGGATGTGGTGACTGGGCTAGTGGGAGTACGTCTGACTGGTGCTAGTGATAGAATAAGAGGAAGATTTCTGAAGAACATTTCCAGTGGAAGTATCTGTAGAAAAGTGAAAGATCGCCGAACATGGATATCTATCAACTGGTGTACTTGTAAGGAACAGAATAATTTCCTTGGTTAGTAGGTATACCTATGCTAATTGCGGTCATTGTGAGTGGATCGATAACTTTTCAACTGAAACAACAAAATAAGCACTTCTGTCACACAAAATTCTTGATTGATCGATGAATGACGAGATATTATCTACAAATGAGTTTATGAAATGATTCAGAATTTTGATATTCGGTAGTTTTCTCTCATTTTACTGCTCCTACGTCTATGTGGACTCATGAGGCGAATCCATATTGTTTTAAATTCACAAACGGGGACGTGGAATTAAAGTGAAAGTGGAATTAACCCTTACGTTTTCGATTTTGGCGTCGGCGGTTAATCAAAGCGGGCTGTGTCAACACAGTCTTTCGGGTTTGTCGTAGAGTGCTGCGACAACACTACGAATATTTATCGTTTTACGGCAAACATGTATTACATTAGTCGGTTTGTTAGTGCCGAGTTAACGTTACAGTTGATGGAAGGGAAACATTCGGAGGAGTTTCCCGAAGGTTTCAATTTACGAATCACGATTCCAGTGTACCCAAAAAACACATTGATATTCGGAATGATTCTATGTTTGTAATTTCTCAACTAGAGAACAATTTCACAAAGAATTGTCGAGTCTCTTCACTAGCGTGAATGTTGCTATGAAGAGAAATCAGTTAACGTTACAGTTGATGGAAGGGAAACATTCGGAGGAGTTTTCCGAAGGTTTCAATTTACGAATCACGATTCCAGTGTACCCAAAAAACACATTGATATTCGGAATGATTCTATGTTTGTAATTTCTCAACTAGAGAACAATTTCACAAAGAATTGTCGAGTCTCTTCACTATCGTGATTGTTGCTATAAAGAGGAATTAGTTAACGTTACATATTTTTAAAACTTTTGGAGGTCAAAAGTTCTTGGGAATACTTTAACTGTTCAGAGAATCCGAGAGATTTGCTGTTCCACAGAAAAACGAGTCGAGTTCGTTTGTGATCGTAGTGATCCACTCCCAAAAGTCTTTATTAGTCGATTGCACTTATTATAACGTAATTCAGGAACCGATTCAGATGGATGAAAGAACAAAATGAGATGGAAAGCAAAGAGCCAATCGTGTTATTAATGACAAATACATGGATATGTGAGAGTGCATTAGAGGGTCGGACCAGTGATTGTCAGAAGGTTTCCAGTAGACTGACTGTCTATGAGAGATTGTTGACGTTCTGGGGGTTGTTAACAATATAAGTGAGCACAGGACAAAGAAAATGACTCTTTCCGAAGTTATCCGGAGATGTCAAAAATGATGGAGATGTAGAGACAAATATGTGACGAACATATTTTCTTTGTTCGATACGTGATTGTGTTAATCTAAGTCCAACAGCGTATCTCCTATAGCTCCCCCATTCGTAGGGAATAGGTGGATCTGGATAAAATCAGTTTCTGAGCCTTTCCTTACATCCACAGCTAGTTCATGAGACAGATCCTGTGGGATCTGGAAAGGTATAATTGCAGAATAGACATTGTTTTCCTGCAAGTTCAACACAGGAACAATGAAGAAGGTATACAGTTCTGTGCAAAAAACTGATTTGTGTTCGTGTTTGTTCGTATGATATACGAGGTTAGATCAACGATTTGTTGGGAGCAACTTCATGTTCAGTACACAGCTTCGCGGATGATAGTACACCCTCCATGCCGCCTTCTCTTCCAAGGCTCCAATACCAGCAAGGCAAATCAGAAATAAACGAGGGAGAAATGTTGACAACATAAATATGGACTTGGCAACAATTCTGGAATGGAGATCCAATAACTTGGTAGATTTCAATGCAAACAAACCACAAGCATGCATTTTCTCTAGAAATGCCAATCGCACTGTGCCCAACATAAGCTTGTCAGGAGTAACCATACCTTTGAAGACATCTATTTCCATGCTTGGTATTACTATCAGCAATAACCTCTCTTGGGAAAATCACGTGAGATCAATTGCTAGAGGTGTATCCCAAAAACTTGGTTTTCTGTTTCGGGCCAGGAGCTATTTCACTTCCAGTCAGCTGCTTATGATCTATAAGGCATAGATCCGACCAGTCCTGGAATACTGTTTCCATATTTGGAATGCAGCACCCAAACATACCCTGAAACTGTTGAATTCTGTTCAAAAAAGGTCAATTCGTCTCGTGGGTGATGCCTCGCTCACAAACTCACTCACTTTTCTGGAACACCGAAGAGAAGTTGGCGATCTGGCTCTATTTGATAGATATTTTCATGGATGCTCTTCTGAAATATCAACAATTGTTCCTCCCTTGGCAGTCCCCGCGAGATTAACCCGTCGAGTTGAGGCTCCGCACCCCTTCGTGGTCATTTTGGAGACCTGCAGAACATCTTTCCAAAGACTCGTTCATCCAACGAACAGCGAGGCTCTGGAACATATTTACAAGGGAGGTGTTTCCCGAGGCATATAACCTCCAGAGATTTAAGAAGAACACCAATTCCTATCTCATTTCTCTTGGTTCTCACGATGTTCTGAACATTTCAGGATATCACTTTTCGTGGGAACCAGAACATAAAAAAAAATTCGGACGAGCAGTAGGTCAGGTTTTGAATGCTGATGATGGGCAGTAATGATCCCATTAATAAGGCATGTTTCTATCCTAAAAGTAGTCCAGATTCATTCGGATTCAATTTGTTTGGAGTCTATCCGACTTGCGACTCCGTCAGCCACCCTTTCGCGATTGAAAAACGTGGTTTCCGAGGTCGCCAGCTGCATCTCCTCGGCACATTTCGACCCCAAGATAATATACACAGGGAGGTAATTAATGCTGCGACCTAGCCGATTTGCATGCCGTCTGATTATTTATGCAAATAAATTGAACGTCTAGAGAAACGGCAATTCCCGAAAGGCCATCGCTGGTTGATGCTGCTTCAACCTTCCCCCACTCCTCTCCGCATGACCCGCCGAAAAGGAAATTGCTAATTTTCTGACCGACCTGAAATTGCTCGACCTGCACGATTTAATGTGCCAACAGAGATAAAACGCTCAAGATAAAATTCCAGATTTCCTCTTCAATTTCCAGAAATAAACAACTGGATGATCACGAAGGAACAAGGAATCATACAATTTCTTTCTCTAGTCCTTAATCCCTCTGAAATTCAAGGATATTATCACGAGTAGAATAGTTGATATATTTCTAATTTCGAACCATGAGGGTTTTATAGGGTCCGGCAACAGGATTGAATGGTTTTGAGAAGGTGGCTGTGGAAATACTGTTCATTTGACACAAGTCAAATAGTGATAAAATTGTAGTTTATTATTTGCCATTAAGGCACAAAACCTTCAATAATAAATCGCAATTTTATCACTATTTGACTTTTGTCAAATAAACAGTATTTCCACAGCAACTTTGTCAAAACCATTCAACCCTGTTGCCGTACCCTGCATAAACATATAAAGTTAATCAAATCATCCGTTGACATTGAACTATGAAAACTGACCAAAGACCTCTCATGAGAAACGTGCAAGTCTAATAGAGGGTTGTATATGGATAAATATTGGATGTGAGGGTTTCAAAGTTAGTCTGGCCTGGGGCTACTCTTGAGTTTTTTTTTAATGTAAAAACTTGACAAACGATGAGATTAACACAAAATTCTCAATCACACAATATGTTTCGCTAACACAATAGCTTCATCAGATGAAATACTGGTACAATGAACATGAGTGAGTTCATTGTACCAGTATTTCACGTGATGAAGCAACTGCGTTAGCAAAAAATGTCGTGTGATTGAGAATTTTGTGAAAATCTTATCGTTTGTGGAATTGTTGTAGTTTATCCACCTCAAAGATATCGAATCTAATCCTTCCATACGCCTCACACTCTCTAAGGAAGAGAAGTGGTGATTCCTCATCTCCTTCACATTTGCGGCAAATAAGCATTTTCCACACCTATGAGTATCTATTAGGTGTCTGCTCAACCAATTAGGTGTCTGCTCAACCTAATGTGTCCTGTCAGTAAACCTATGAGGATTAAGGAGGCTCATTACTTGGCCATCCTTGCCAAATAACCACGCTGTTCTTGACTTGCTTGTACCGGACACCAGGTTTTTCGATTGCCTGCAGCACCTTTATGCCATCCAATACCATTCTTGGAAACATCACGTGAGATCAATTGCTTAAAGTGCATCCCAAAAACTTGGTTTTCTGTTTCGGGCTAGGAGCTATTCTACTTTCAGTCAGCTTCTCATGATCTAAAAGGCACAGATCCGACCTGTCCTGGAACACTGTTCCCATATTTGGAGTGCAGCATCCAAACATACCCTGAAACTGTTGGATCCTGTCCAAAAAGAGCAATTCGTCTCGTTGGTGATGCCTCGCTCACAAACTCACTCACTTCTCTGAAACACCGTAGAAAAATTGGCGATCTGGCTCTATTTTATAGATATTTTCATTTTCTGGATATCCCTTTCCGTGGAAACCAGAACATTAGAAAAAAGATTGTCCACAACAGCCCTTCAACCTCCAATTCTTTAGATAATACTGGAATATTGAGGAGATCCAAATGAGATAATTTTTTCAGTCACCTTGAACAATCTCAAAGTTCAATCTGATGGTGCACTCCTCCTTAGAGATTACCTTCCTTAGGCGTATACAAACGTTTCATATCCACCTCCTTATCTCGTCTGGTAACCCACTGAATTTCCTCTATTCATTCATGATGAATGTTTCATGATTTGGCACTACCCCGACTACTTTATTTTTTATTCTCTGATGGCTACCCTAATTCGCGAAAAATCAAAGGCGACTCAAAGAGCCCTTCCTAATTGAATCTCACCCTCTCTCCTTGCAAGAAGCGTCGTCAAGGGACTCACCTGAAACAAAGAAGAAGAAAGATTATTTAATCAAGTGCTCCTCTTCCACGTTAAACACTAACAAATGATTGCGAGTACATTTCTTGGCGGAGCGAATTATAAGAATAAAATGGGGGAAAGGTGGATATCAAAGGGGTGACGAGGAGGGGTGAGGGGTGTACTAGAGGATTCACGGTGGTGGAAAGTGTGATAATTGAGACACGTCGATTTTCACCCTTTTTCTCTCTTTGGGTGGTTGTATACAAGGTATCTGAAATAAATGATAATATTTCAGGAGGTGTATCTTGGCTGTGAAAAAACGTTGCATGATCATTATGTCCTAAACGTCTAATAATATTTGAAGTAAGTGGACTCTGATATGAAATAGAGACGGTTTCTAATGATATCCATTCCATCCATTTGATGGTTTCACCTGAAAGGCCCCAACTTTTGATTTTCAAATTGAACTTCAAACGCAAATATCTGCGTGATCGTTTGAAATAACCCTATCAAAGCTGGTATTGTTGAATTCGGTATGATAATCTCTGACCGAATATGGAATGAGATACAGGGTGTTCCATTAAAAAAAAAGTTGGGGTTGTTTCTGGTGCAAAAATTGTTTTGTTAATTAATGAGCAATTTGGTATTCTTGCCATCCATGAATTCTCAAAATATGATATCGATTGATTCAGAAGTCACTTGCTGTTTTTTGTGCACTTCTGTGTACTATACAAGTCTCCTCATTCAATTTTTAACTTGTTCTAGTTGAGAAAAATCATTTTGTTGAATAGAGCGATGAAATACACAATACCAATGAAATATTTTATACAATTCAAATTTATTCTGATATTATAGGAATAGACTAAGACTTGCATCATCTGAAGATCTATAGATGCAATTTACCGTACTGTGGTTATTTTATTCTATTATGGAAAAATTATGAATTTATAAGAATCAATATTGAATCTGGTTCGATAGTACAATTTCTCAAATCAGTTTTTCTTGAAATAACAAAATATTCAATTGAATCCTGATCTTGACATTTTGGAATATAATTCCGCAAGCTTATAGTCAATATTTTTTTCTGAGTAAGATTTTTTTTTTAACCGATATCAAGAGTATACTTTGTTGTGCACATAATATGATGCCATCACAGGCGTTACTGAAATAAATTTTGTTTCATTCAATGATTGGCGCCCTACAGAAGTGGTTCGAACTCTTCTATACACTGTAGGTTCCACTCTTGCTAACCACGCACAAGTTTCGACTTCTGGAGGGTTGGTTTCCAACTTCAAAGTAGGGCTTTGCGAGACCAAGAGTCCAGTCTTTGTCTTGTCTTGGTCTTGATACAAGACGAATACCAAGACCAAGACTCAATAAATCTTTCCAAGACCATGACAAAGACTTGACTTTCGAGAAAAAAACCAAGGCTCTCTCCCAAGAGTCTTGAAAGAACAATAATCAGTTTTGTTGTAAACGGTTTTGCATGGAAATCTGATCATTTGTCGGATTCTCCTGCTCCAATTGAAGCCATATACAGGGTGTTCCTTGATGATATGCCAATATCCAAGGGGCCGATTTTTCGACCCATTTTAAGAATTAAACTCCATATGAACATATGTCGTGAACGTCCTATAACTTTTGAGATACAGGGTGTCAATGTTGAAAATATGCATAGATTATTTTTTTGTCCACCCTGTATAGCTTTTTGTGATGGCAAAATTCAGTCTGAATCGGCATGCAAATTTCAAAATGTTAAATACGGTGGGTATCCAGCAATGGATGTCCTGAATGGAGTTCTTAAACATCAAAATTTGAAGTCTGGTCTCGTTTTTCCGTCGACCTCGTATAACGACTAAGTTTAATGTACATGAAATCGTTCATTGATGACCCCTATTGATGAACGATTTGTCTATTAATGCACGATTGTTTTATAGGCAACCAAACATACACCACGTGCATTCATTGTTTATGCTGTAACTTACGGAATCGAAAATATGGATTTCATCGAAGATTTTCTCGCCTTTCCAAGTTTCTGACACGATTTTAATCCCTGTTTTCTAACACAAGGAATTTATTTTCTATGTCGATCATTTCGACAAATGACAAATGTCATTAATGTCAGTAACAAGGCTATTGGGTGATTCTTAGCAGTTTCCGGATGAATGATGAATTCCCGAACCAAGTTTTCATCATTGCGGGAGAAATGAGAAATATAGTCGACGGAAAAATTTTGTAACCAACTTGTATATTAAAAGGCGATTAATACACTAGTTGGTTAAATTACTATTTATAGCGTTGTATGAAATTTTAAAATTTTACGTCGTTCCTCACTTTTATGTAAAATATAAACAATGATTTTTCCGTAACTGTGTCACTGGTAGAGAAAATTAACCTTGATACATAAAATACGTGTACTAAACTGGGTTGCCATCTGGAAAATGTGAAAACCAGGACAAGGCTACTTGAAGATCCGGACAAAATCCGGACAAAATCCGGACAGCGGGAATTTTGAAAACTCGGAATCATTTTTTGTAATTCCATTTCCATAAACATATGAATGAGTTCAAAGGTGAATGGTGAATATCACTCTAGATATCACTATAATTCGGGTATATTACCTACATATTTTTTGTTGCACAAATCGAATAAAAACTCAAAAACATTTTTAAACAAAAAATAAACCAATCAAGAGTTTGAAACAAAACAATATAAGTCACACATAAATAATACCAAATCTACAAATTTTCAATTTTTGAGCAAACTCTCACTGACATGATAAAAGTTTATGTCAGTGGTTTGAACTGACGAAAATCCGGACAATTTTTCAAAACCCGCCCGGACGTCCCCGGACGCCTCTAAAACCCGGACATGTCCGGGGAAATCCGGACGGATGGCAACCCTAACTAAAGTGCAAAAATATGTATACAATATTGTCTTAGTTATCATCAAAACACTAAATATTTTTCAAAACTTCATCACCCTTTATCTCAAAAGTTAAGACTTTTGGGGCATACGTTCATATGAAGTTTTCTTCTTAAAATGAGTCAGAGAATCACTCTTCAAATTTAAGGAACACCCTGTATAGTATTTCCGTGGATTCGACAAATCTTCGCCGCAATATCGTCCCTCGTCGCCATGTTTAATTTCATTTCGAGACCGTCCAGCCACACCTGTTAAGTCGGTACAATTGAATCCCTTCTAACCCTCGTTAATTGTCCGGAACCGGCAGAAATCATTAAGTGGGGAATGGGGCTCGGACCGTGATACGGCGACCGCGAGGCCGTTTTCGACCCCCCCGATCCCCCCCATCTATTGCGATCCCCACCATCCGGTTTGCGCCCTTGCCACATGACCCTTACCTATACAGCTTCAACTATACGAGGTAGAAAAGTACTTCAAATATATGGAAGTTGTAGGGTTTCATCTTTATACTATCGTTTCGTAGTCCTTAAATAAACAAATGCGAATTGCAAAATGAAAAAAAAAAGTTCAGATCAGCTTTTTTCAATGGAACACCCTGAATATTTTCAACTGTAGTAGAATATCTTTTTTCACTAGCGTGCGAAAAAATACACTATGCTAAACTCATTAGAGTGTTGAAAAGTCACTTTTCTTAAACATTGATGACTGAAGGATCGTAAATGGTGGACTTGAACAAAACGCTATAGTATACCTATAATAATATCCTCAGCTGTTTTTGAAATGCATGTCAAAAAAACATAACAAGTTCTGGGTATTTAAATAGTTTCCAACAAATTTGTGCTAATATCTTCAAACGGTCATTGTTAAATGGGTAGGCTGCGTTCGGCCCAATTTTCGATTCACCAAATTTTCAATTGGCCCAATTTTCGATTCGCACAATTTTCGATTCGCCCACCATCTCCGAATGATGCGTTGTTGCCAAGTCTGAATGAAAAATATCATTCTGGGCTTATCATTATATTAAATATTAAGATTTTTTGATACACATAATATGTTTGCATGGTACATATTTCGATTTGCACAATTTTCCAATAACTCAATTTTTGATTTAGCCAATTTTCGATTCGCCCCAAATTCGATTCACCCAAATTTTGATTGAACCAAATTTCGATCGAGCGGAATTTCGACGTGATATATAAAATATTCTTTTCTGCATAAGGAAGGAGACTACCTTTCCCAAACTACCTATTCTACCTAACTCGGCCGAATCGAAAATTGGGTAAATCGATAATTGGCTGAATCTAAAATTGGGCGAATCGAAAATTGGGTGAGACGAAATGTTGGTCCAATGACATATTTGAATGTGAAATGATTGTTGATAATTCCCGTTTCATTGAATCCGAAAAAATGTGGCATTATTTGCCAACAACGCATTTTTCGGGTATGTTCGGAGACGGTGGGTGAATCGAAAATTGGGTGAAGCGAAAATTGGCCGAATCGGAAATTGGGTCGAACGAGACGTTCCCTGTAAATTTGGATTCCACAGTACCATGTCCGCAGTCATCTGGAGTGTGATTTTTTTTTATTTTCTCCGATTAGGTGTCCAAATATGATGTATTTCATGCATGTAGATTGCAGCCACCACATTGCGCAACACCCTGTTTAGATTTCTTTCGAATTTTTAATGGCTTTTAAAAATTAGTTGACCATAAAAGTGTCATTCCAATAATTTAGAACACACTTCTGACGTTTCTCTAAATAAACACGCATAATGGAACACTTGTAGAACCAAATAGTTCAAGAAGTTCGTAAACTATTAATTTTTTAAAATGAAATTAAAGCTAGACGATTTAATTATCTTGGCACATTGTGCTGTATCAGATGTCTTATTTTGGTATTTTCTGAACCAATAGGTAGGTTACCTACCCCTGGAACTTCGTTTGTTTATTGTAATTATTATAATCTAACTCACATGCGACATATCGTATTTTCTAGGATATTTTTCTCAACAGGATGTTTCTCGCATCTCGAAAGTAACTTATCTCCTGATGTGGGTTACCTGGTATATTTCTGCAAAAATTCAGAGACAGCGTCAAGAGTAGTATCTCAATTTCAGTTCATTTAATTTCCCCCAGGAGGTAATTAAGACATTCTTCTTTTCGGGAATCAGGTATTTCCGGAACAGAGTAAATCTTAATTCACAAGCGTCACTAAACTTCTTATTATTATCATCTATTCTGATTCTAATAAAATATAAATCCGAAATAAGGATATTGAGAATTTACTCTCCTCATAATAGATATGATTATTGATAGATAATATGCTTCCCCAGGGAGTGTATAATCTCTGGCTTCCCTGTGTGATACTAAAGCAGTTTTAGTTTCGCATCTTTTAGTATGTGTTTGTGAGAGACTGTCTGAGCATCCATCAAGAAAATTTGAATAAAAGATTACCCGATACTTCGTCAAAAATGAAAGCAGCCATTACGATCTGGAATACGACCAACTCCTTGATGAACTAAAAAGTGGCTTTCAAAACGAAAAAACACTCTGGGGTAAAAATAGAAAGATCACGATATAAATTACAAAAGAATCTTGAGGTTGAAGTAGGTATCATCCTTCTCATGATGAATAGAAGTTCATAATCAAACTGTGGTCGATCTAGAAGCTGCGAAGATTTCTACACTAAGAAAAATGAACGCGATGAAGGTTCAGAAGAGAGGATCAGGATAAAATAAGTTGGCAACAACAACTTTATGTGCTGAAGATGTTGTTGACATATTGGAAACTCATATTAGATCACAATTCACTATAGGCGATATAAATAAGCATTCCCTCTTGCGGATAATCAAGTAATTAATAGAAAGTATATTGAATGTTTGCTTTCCAGGTATTTTATCGAAAGTTTAGTGGTCATTGTGATATTTTTCGAATTTTAATTCTTCAATCGAGTATCTTGAATCATTATTCGTCGGTTTCTCATGTAATACCTGAAAGTTTGCTCACTGCATTTCATAGAAAATGATTATTCCAATCAGTGTAATTGGAAGATCTTTTTAACGTTGACATTGAATTCAGTTGTATTTTATTCTCTGAAGTGAAAAGTGACAAGAGAATTTCAAAAAAATGCAATCCTGACTCAAAAGCAGAGTACATATTATAAGTTCAATTCTTCCTGGTATAGATGACCTCATCCATCAGTTTTGAGGCCTTTTTGTCTTTAATAAACACATCAAGTAGATGAATCGACTATACAATATATTACATCTCATAAACCTACTCTGTGAAATTCAACATCATATTATTTAATTCCACTTGATTTTCAGTATTTAATTTACTAATGATTGGAAACGACATGAAAACTAACGTGAGCTTAAATTGAGAAATTTTTCAAATTTCATATTCCATGTAGGTAAATGAAGTAGTGAAACATACCTATACTTCATTGAATAAGTATCTTCTGGAAAGCTTCTCCGAATCACAAGAGTAAACAGATAAACCGTTAAAAATGAAATGTCTTATTCACAACAAATTATTGTCTTCGAATTTTTGGAGAAATAGATTATTATTATTATTATCTTTATTATTTCTAGGTAATATCACATCAATGATGTATAAGATCTGAAGAATTCCTGTGTTGTTTTTTTTGTGTAAAGTTTGATTATGCTTGCCATATTGCACGGAAAATCCCGGGCGCTATACTAGCGGGAAACATTGCATTTTCATGCAAATTTTCATCTTTACATTTGCTCCGTGTTTTCTTGGACGAATACAAAGACGGTGTGGAGGCACCGCACAAATGGGGGTTTTTACGAGTTCTCCATGCTCTGTCTCTGTTTGGCCTGGCACTCATTATCACTGGGATTATTACACCTAAATATCGTGGACAATTTGTTTATTCCTCGTTTTAGTGTCGCGCGTCTGTTCTCTTGAATTTTACCGCTGATGAGAATTTGACGACATTTCATATTCATGTTTTTCATTCCTTTAGTAATTTCGAGATCTTGGAAAGGACCCCGCACCGCAATAGGGGGGAAATTGGCTTTCGGTGAATTTTCTCCAATTTTGGATCTAAATTCAATAGTTTGGATTATACAGGGTGCTGAAGTTGACTTTTTCAAAATTTAGAAAGGCCATTGTGAAGTTTCCTCTTTGAATACCAAAATCAAATCGACTACGTATTGTTTGTCCATGTGGCCGGTGATAATCCACTATAGAGTTCAATGATATCTGCACGTACTCACGATATACAGAGTTGGTCCAAAGATAGCAAATGTTTCAATTATTTCCGAAGAAGTGAGCGGTTGAAATCAATTCATTTTTGGACATTTCGTAGTATACTAATATCAATTCATATCCATCGAATGATTGGAATCCCGTAAAACTTGGTGAGGAAGTTGATAATTCGTGATGACAATATTTTATGCAAATACCTGAATTATACAGGGTGGTTGTGAAAGTAGTAGTAGTAGTAAAAGTAGTAGTGGTAGGTAATCGAATAATAATTATCGAATGTGTCCGTTGTCGGATTAATCTCTCAACTCATCGATCAGAAAAGAGGTTTATTTTAGGATCATTTCCACTGTCAAAGTTGAAAAAAGAAAGTTTTTCTTCATTTGGGATACTTTTTAAACTTCCGAAATTTTGCACAGTTTCAAGTAACACCCTGTAGCGATTTTATGTGGAGAGCCTTATGTTTTAGGAGTGGGCTAGCGAACAGTGAGATCCAAATTCAAATCGTTCAAAGCAAAAAAAAGTTATTCATATTTCAACAAAGGCAAAATTTTGGGGTGCGCCGAAATTAGTGCTGCGTAGTTTATTTCAAAATTGTCTTCAACATCGTGGCTATAGATGTTCCACAAATTCAAAGAGAGACAATCACTATTGGAAAATTTTTCATCTAAGTCGCTATTTGTTCTCTTTGCCAACTCGACATCCTGGACGTCCTCTCAGAAACCGGATCCTGTCGTGGCTCGACTCGATTCTTGCACTTGACAAAAAATAAATTGTATGTGATTAGAGTTCGAGGTCGACGGAAATATTTAATATGCACCTCGGACACAACTGTCTTTCGTTTCGCCTGATTGCTAGCCTCGGACGTGCCTCAGCTTCGGCTAAGTCTCGGCTTCGGCCATCGATTTGAAGGCTCGACTATGCAATAGACAGTTTTTCGTCCTTCGAACATGAATGACTATTTCAACATTTTCTTCAACTTCGTGCCATAGATGTTCCAGAATTAGAAAGAGAGACAATCACTATTAGAAAATGTTTCATCTAAGTATTTGTTCTCTTTGCCAACTCGACATCCTGGACGTCCTCTCAGAAACCGGATCCTGTCGTGGCTCGACTCGATTCTTGCACTTGACAAAAAATAAATTGTATGTGATTAGAGTACGAGGTCGACGGAAATATTTAATATGCACCTCGGACACAACTGTCTTTTGTCTCGCCTGATTGCTAGCCTCGGCCGGGCCTCAGCTTCGGCTAAGTCTCGGCTTCGGCCATCAATTTGAAGGCTCGACTATGCAATAGACAGTTTTTCGTCCTTCGAACATGAATGACTATTTCAACATTTTCTTCAACTTCGTGCCATAGATGTTCCAGAATTTGAAAGAGAGACAATCACTATTAGAAAATGTTTCATCTAAGTATTTGTTCTCTTTGCCAACTCGACATCCTGGACGTCCTTTCAGAAACCGGATTCTGTCGTGGCTCTACTCGATCCTTGCACTTGACAACAAATAAATTGTATGTGATTAGTTTCAGCAAGTGAATCTTAATCCAATTTTGCGGCCACTTCTTCCAATAATACATTAGAGAAGAGCCGAGCGGAGGATGGGACAATAAGACTGGGGAAACGTGACAGGAATAGGAGAAGGGAATGGGCGTGTACACCTTAGTAGAACTTTTAACTCGAACCATGTTTATAATGATCCTTTTATACATAAATAATGATTGACGACATAATTCGATCGAAAAATTAACTGGAATGTTTTATTTTTGGACATAAATGATAGTACCTTCTGAAAACGGAGACCCTCTTATGACGTAGAAACCCCATCTCGCATATATATATATATAAACCATATATATCTACTACTAATATATGAATCATAGCTCTCCTCAAAGCGGGACCCATTTCTAGGTGCGTTTTGTTGTGCCATAACTCAATAGGCGTTTTCGGAAACCTACTCGGGTTGACTCGATTCCTAACCTGCACGTTCGTTTACCTAACCCGAGTAACATACCCATGTTCGGAAACTTCGGTGTTACTTACTCGATCACTAACTCGGGTTCATGTTTTGCAACCCTGCTCCAAAGCAGGGTCAGCCAGAGTTACTACTTTAGATTATACACTTACTACCACAGAACTACTCACGATTCATGTATTTCTAAGGTCACTTCAGATATTATTTGATTTCATCAATTGAACAAGAAGTGAATTATGTTGAATAGCATTAGTTTGATGATGAAAATACACCAACATCATGAGCAGAAGCAATATTCATCATTTCTAGAACAATAACAACGTGTATCTTTTAAGAGTTTAGTGGTATGTTTTTGAAGATATGGAGAAATTGATCCGAAAATATTGATATCGTAAAGCAAACTGAAAAAATTGCATACAGCTGTAAGAAATAGAGAAGTTCTATTCCAAGAGGTATAAAGCTAATAAAATAGTAACCTGATAAGTTCGTAAACTATAGTATTAGGATAAGTGATCCGACTGATCCATCACGTGACCCGTTCAGATCGAGTCAACAACCCAGAGTAAGTTTCCGAAAACGCCTAATCTGGTTCTTGGCATTGTACACGTTTTGTTGTTCATTCAAACCCATTTCCATTCCCATTCGCATTCCTTCTTGGGAGAAGGATTGAAAATAGGAATGACAAATAAGTGACTAGTAATTATTAATGTGACATGAGAATTGACAGTTGAAAGAGAAAATTGTCAGCATTTATCGCATACAAGCTCATAATAATGAATAGAAATTGAAGAGAACCACAAAAAAACGGGAATTCCTTCATCGAAGGTATTGATATCTTCCAAAAATGTTATGATTATCCTCAAACGTTGGTTGAGAATCATGGATATTAAATAAGTCAATATCAATTTTTGATTCATGGGAGTGAAAGCAGAATGATGGTAATGGTAAAATTGTTACATATCAGAGACAAATACTATGACAAATATAATATGATCAGATTTTGAGGTTGAAAATATCGAATGTTCATACAGTTCCAAAAGTTCGCATTGTCTGGCGTCTATCCGTTTTCTTGGGTCCTCTCATTCTATCACTTCCGGAATGGCACAACAAAACCCACCTTCTGTATAGGTAATGAAATCGACCAATAGGCGTTGATACCGACGTTGGGAAAAAATAATAGGAAATTTGTCAAACCAATATGGCTGTTTCCATCCTTCACTTTTCGTTCTCATAGATTCAAAGAGTACCTCTCATTTTGGTCCCATTTTTGTTGAGATATCGTATAGGCGATGCGCCATATATAGAAATAGTAGATACCTATATGGTTGAAACTGACACTCTCCTGACACTTATTACTGTTGCCATATCATCCAAACAAAATATCCGAGAAATCGAAATCGATATTGAAATATCTTTTGATATCCACTACCACTACTGCAGAAAAATATATTCGAGTTGTCGATTGTAGGTTGAATCATTGGAGTATAAACAATCTCTAGACAACAAAATGTCTCAATCTCAAAACCATTTGCACCATTACAATTTCACAATAATCCAATATATTTCATAAACATAGCAACATTGCTTTGTTGACCCGTTTCACATGGAGCTGCAAAAAGTCAATCTAGGTTAGAATTGATTTGTCAGAAATCATGTATCAATCATCTCTGTCTGGAATAGTCTTGTTTCAGTATTAGGGTTTTGACGTCACATCATCGCCTCGTTTTCAGAGGTCCGAAAAATCGGGGATTTCAATAATTTTTTATAAAACGTAGGGAGCTCACAGCAAGAAACGGTTTGCGGTGGTGAGCTAGTTTGGGTGAGTTCTATCTAATTATGAAATAAAATTTTTTTGTGATATAAGCCCATTGTAACGATGCAAACTAGGTATACGCATTCGCGAATGAGTAAACTTCATTTAACCCTTCTACTTTCCTGATGATGTCGGATGTTTTCTCTGGCGCCTTCTTGATATCGTTGATGCCTCGATGCTCAGTCATATACAGGGTGCAGATGAATATGTGCAAAACATATATAGTTTTATTATTTTGCTTGATTATTTGGGATTTTTTTCTCAGAAAATTGGAGCAGATTCGTTCCTGACTCGTCCAAAGATAACTAAAAATTCGACGTTTATGCAATATATCTATATTTGGGAAATCCCAAATAATCAAGCACCTACTCGATCAACATTATTATTATTTTATTAATTAGGTAAGTACTAGAAAGTGTTTTTTTGTCAATTTAGATGAAAATTGCTGTTGTTTTCCCTGATCGCCCAAGCAATCCCAAAAAACAAATCATACTTAGACATTAATTCAAACCCATGTAAAGAAATGATTTGTTGTCACATTCAATAGGGATGAGAGATTTCGAACTTAGCATTTCACGCAATGCAGTATGCTCACACAGGACAAACTTTGTTTTTTTTTGATTGCCCTAAAAATTGTAGGTATAGACACTAATTCAGATCCATAAAGGACGGATTCGATGTCAGATTTGGCAGAAAATCCTTCCTTTAATTTATAAAATAGGGATTCACGCAATGCAAATATATAAAATAGGTTCACAGGTCGAAATAGTTTTTTATTATACGAAGGAATCTAATCCCGTGTATAATACACTATCCGGGAAAATAGTACTCACTTTTTCCCGTGGGAAGAAAGTAGTTAATGAAAAGTGACATTTTATAACCTGACAGCAGTGATGAAATTTCGAACTTTTTTCCCATCACGTAAAAAAATATTTTTTCCTGATTGCCCTGAAAATCCCAAAAATTTCATCGATACTAATTCAGACCCATACAAAATAAATTTGTTGTCAGATTAAGTAGAGAACCCTCCCTTTAGATTTTCAAAATTATCGGTTCACGAAATGCAGTAGGCTCCTACAGGTCGAAAAATATTTTTTTCCTGATTGCCCTAAAAATCATAAAAAAATAATTGACACTGATTCAGACCCCAGAAGGAAGAATTGGATGTCAGATTCAGTAGAGAGCAGTATAAAGGTTCATACATGTCTAAAAATATGTTTATCTGATTGCCCAAAAAATATCAAACTAATCGTAGATACTAATCCTGACCCATAAAAAATTAATCCGTAGTCAGATTTGGTACAGAACCCACTCTTTATATTTTCAGAATTAGCGGCTCAAGCAATGCAGTTCAGGTCGAAAAATATTTTTTTCTGTTGTTGCCCTAATAATCCCAACAAATTCATAGACACCCATTCATTCACTCTATGACCAAGTGGGATCATCTTCAGTGATATACACTGCTCGCCAACAGCCATGGAACTACCCCAATTCCCGGAAAACGATATTTGGAGTCAAAATAGGTTGAAAATCACTTCGGATTCGGAATCAGGACGCCCTATTCACTAACTAATCGAAGTTTTCCTGGAAAATTTTGGGTTCAGAAAAATTAAATTTTTTCTCACTTCTCATGGAAGCACCCCTGTATCTCACGTAATAATTGAGGTAGGTTTCTGAAATTTGCAGGAGGAAGGGGAAGTCCAAAGATGAAGTTAATTACGTAAGATATGAAGGTGCTTCCGTAAAAAGTGCGACAAACTTTAATTTTTCAGAACTGAAAATTTTCCAGGCAAAATATGAATATTTTCGACCTATTTTGACTCCTAATATAATTTTCCGGAAATTTGGGTGGTTCCATGACTGTTGGTGAGCAGTGTATATCACTGAAGATGACCCACTTGGTCATAGAGTGCATTTTTGGTATATTTCTCGCTCCAGCAAATTTCAGGATCCTTACCCATCGATTACGTGAGATACAGAGGTGTTTCCATCGAGGTTTCCATCAGAAGTGGGTCACACTGTATAATAAACTATTTCCGCACCACTCGTGAGAAGTTTTCTTGTTGGAAGCCGATAATTTTCGATGCAAGGAAAATCGACGA
This sequence comes from Phaedon cochleariae, assembly GCA_918026855.4. Taxonomy (NCBI): domain Eukaryota; kingdom Metazoa; phylum Arthropoda; class Insecta; order Coleoptera; family Chrysomelidae; genus Phaedon; species Phaedon cochleariae. The sequence continues at coordinate 2,917,066 of OU896713.1, read as the reverse complement.
CCCCTAGAAATCTAATCTTGTGATTCCGTTCGGCAACGACAAGTCGAACCTCCGAAATTACAAGAGAAAAAAACACGCCGATAATGAATCACATCGTCGACGGAGAGAGAAAAAAATAAATTTCCTCGTGTGCCCATTCATTATCTCGAAACATATTGCCGAAAAACTCACATAAACAGCAATAATGGAATTGACCCTTGACGTGGACAGCAGTTAAAAGAATAACGGCCTTAACGAGGGACGAAAGGTGTCTCTTTTCCTTCTCTTCCCGAAAAAATATTGGACGGACGACATCTGAACAGTGCAGTGCCTATCAAGGGCAAGAATCCATCCCTTTTCCAAATGCAAAAAAATTGTCACCACTTATACTTGGATATTTATTTTGATTTTGACCTTGATTTTCTAGCAGAAACTAAGATGAAATGAAATAATGATTGTATATCTCTAGGAGGGAAGCAATTGAGAAGAGATTATAAAAATATCTCGATATATCAAAACCAATCAATTCTTCACCTTCAAATTCTCACAGAAGATAGAGTGAAGTGAGAGAAAATAAATAATGTAATATATTTTGAATACATATGTATTAGGAGGAATGAGTGAAGTGAATATATTTTGATTTGTTGTGTCAGTACCGCTCGATTTATTTGGTCTACAACAGAGATAATATACGAAATATAGATTCATCGAGTTATATTGGTCCTTCGAGCCTGTATACACATGGGCTCAAAACTTAGAGAGAGCAATTGGGAAAATACGATGAAAATAAAGAAAATTAATGAATGCTAACAGAACACACCGTATAGTGGAATCGCATGATCCGTTCGCTAGATGAGAATGACGATTCGAATATTCCGCATGAAATACGAAGTTAGTTACAGCATCAATGAAGAGACATACAGGAGCTTTTGTTTTGGAAACTATTTTCAAAATACTCGTTACTGAAATAAAAAAATTGTCCGTTATCTATCACCTATATCTACTCTATAAACGGAAACTTCTTTTTTTATCGTGACCTTTCGGGCAAAAATGTAAAGTCCCCCACACTGAATCATAAGGGCAGAGGCCGGTGTTTCATAGTGAAATCTGGGATTCTAGGAAGTCCAGATTTTTTGTGCATTCTCAGTCAGCTCAAGAACGGTGAAATAATGGTGTGTCGGAAACTGAGGCAGGTATCATTATTTTCAGTTTTCCCTGGACAGTCACATTCAGAGAACTTATTCAGGCTGTTGAGCCACTCTGAGAATGCTGTCAGTTGAAGAAAAAACTAGTAGAACAACTTGAATTGAAGATTTTCTGGAAATTAATAACTTCCATCATTCATTTTACTTGATTATTTGAGATTTTCTCCACGTTTCTACAAAATAAAAATATGAGTATTATTTCAATATAATTATGTGTATAGTTTTTTTTGTATGTTCTGGTTCCCACGAAAAGGGATATCCTGTAATGTTCAGATGATTTTCCCCAAAATTTCACTGCGTTTAACAAATTTTTCTATCAGGAAACCTAAAAGAAAAATCCAATAGCTTGTCAGTGACACTTCGTTTGGAAAAGGGTTTGAAGAGATGAAATATAGATATCTTGAAAAATGTCGAAGTTTTACTCATCTTTGGACGTTTCGGGAACGAATCTGCTCCCGTTATTTTATAGTTTGACACTCCTCAGTGTCATACTGATATTGGCATATGGATGAGTGACGATGTGAGTATACAAATGAGTTACTATCGTTTTTACCATGTAGTTTTTGAAAGAACTACACTTGAATTTTACTTTCATCAAATAAATAAAGAAAAAATCAATATATGATGTATTGATTCTTATCTAATTCTTAGTTTAATTCAGTCGAGCTCCGAAAAATCTGATTCGAATCCAATTCTCAGCATACGACACTCTGCCGCTTAAACGCTCACTTATGATTCTCCAGAAGATTTTATTAAGTTCCTACCATTCGGTCTATGTAACGGTCCTTCTGGATGTAAAACGCGAATTGAACGACCTGATAAAAGTAGGAAATTGTAATGGCTGCCGATTTTCACTTCTTTCCTCTCGGTAGAGTGCCATGGAAATGCGACTTTAATGGGACCTTGCATATCTGTTCGTATGTCTGTATGCATACAGCTATGTGACCGTATTAGCAGTTTTCAACTCGTTGAAGGAAACACTGCACAAATATTTTCACAAGAGAAAGAGTCGATAGTAATACACAGTGAAGAAAATCCTTCAACAAGGTGTGAAATTCATTCAGCTAGGGTATTTTTTGCGATAATATACATGCACACTTAAGATGAAGATACCCTTGTATTCCAGTCAGTCTCGAAAAATCATTCGAAAAAGTTGCCTAGAAATCGATTCTTACCCTATACATATACCGAATTTCAACGCAAAATTCGAACTTATAGTTTTTTGGTAATTTTCATATTCGAGTTAATCGAATTTAGTCCTCCTTACTAGCCTATCTATCGAAATTTCGAATTTTGCGCTGAAAGGGTCGGAATCGATTTATAAGCAACTTTTTTGAATAACTTCTGGACATTTCCAACGCGAAGTAAAATATCGAGAATTTGCCTTTTACGCGGGATCGCAGTTGGCTGGGTTTTGAAGATGATTGAAGGTGAAGGTGTACAAAAAATCAAATCTCTGCTTTTGAAAATGACTAATTCGAATTTACCATCAAAGTCGTGTAATTTATCACTATGAATGTGAGATTTGATGATATCACTGAAAAAAATTATATTACTTTGGTGATAAGGTGTCCATTCAATCGGAGCTGGTTCTGATATCCAGTGGATAGAAAGTAAACCCAAAAATACTTTACTCACTGTGTAGGAATGTCTTCTGATATTTGTAGTTTAGGCTACAACAACCTCCCAATGAATACAGCCTAGAAGATATATTATAATGTCCAATGCCCAAACTTTGATGAGCTTTCTCAGGTTCATTAGCTACTTGAATCTAATTGCTTTGACCAGGAGTTGTGCTAGTACTGAAGAATTTTCAATTCCACAAAAAGTACATATTCGCTGTAAATAATCAACTGATTTCCTATCCGACAATGGAATTGTTGATAAACACTTTTTGCCTATATCCTCTTCTCTTTTATGGTTGGGTGACATTGCATACAGAAGCGAACGCATGGGAGAAGAAGCTTTTAAGTAGAATCGATACAAGATGTCCTGCAATCTCTCAGCCGTATATCTTAGCCTGCAAGGACATTGCTAGTGGCTGGTCGCTGTGATTTACAACCCTCGCAGAAAACGAGCAAAACAGGTATAAATAAATAAATTGGGCAACGTTTATACACCATACGCGGATCACAAAGGCGTACAACTGGTCCCAATAATCATTTCAAGGGAGATACACATTCATCCAAAATTCAATCAGGATACATTCACAGTTTAACATCTTTATTCCAGCGATATAATTTGAAATTGTTGGTCTATCAAAATTCTGAATTTCCTATTTTGAGAATGACTGAAGGGAGAAACTTGATTTGCACCCCTTCTGAACTGAGGAAATTTGCCTAAGCGGCATGAAAGATTTGTTGCCTAAGAAACCTCGTCTAGCTCATGAAAAATGATTCCACAATTTCCTAAAATGTTGTCAAACTGGCGACCTATACCACCACAATATGTAAATGTAAACGCTTCCTGTTGACCTATATGCTGCAATGGTTACTGCATAAATAGTCCTATTGGAATTAACACAATTGGAAAAATTCCAAGAATCATTGCAGAATATCTTAAATTACCAAATTCTGAGATATTTACAGGACATTGTTTTCCGCGTTCCATAGTGTGTCCTATTGAGCAAATAGAGGCTGTGAAATCCTCAGCAGCTGCTGAAGGTTTCATATTATGCTTCTGTGAAGAGAAAGATTCAGGTAGGTAGTTCAAAAGTTTTCTTCTCAGTCTTCAACTTTTACAACACATTCTGATGCATCTACCTCACAGTCGCATTTTGCCAACAATAACTTGAATAATCAGACTGATGATCAAAATTTTGTCTCAACAGCAGCTCAACAAAACTCACCAGCAAATTTGATAGGTGATAAATACTCAAGATAGTACCTGTGATGAGTGTAATGTTATAGTCATTTGTTGCGTTCTGTCTCTAGACGCTAGGGTGTCTGACAGTTCGACGTTGACGTTACCATTACCAACTTTGAAACAAGAATTGTAGCGTGTCCTAATAGAAGCTGTTTCGATACGCGTTTCGTTGTCATGATGACTTCTTCATAGACGCAAAATAGATTTTTACGAATGGACGCACCCCTATATACTATGTTGGTGGAACATTTTGAGGATTCGATGAATTATTGTGATCCTCGTCCTTTATTCAATATAATTATTCATTTATTATTATTTCAGATTGAGTAGTGTTTACAGGGCGAAATAATGGGTGACATTGAAATAATAACAAATATCTCAAACCCTAGCATGAGAAAGCTCGACGTAAACTATCGGATGGCACAAACAAAAAAATATAGGGATGAAAACCCCTTCTCCTACTAAAAGTTTGACACTGTAGCAATTCTGACGTCACCTCTGTTCAAATTTCCGTGCAAAAGCACAATCACGGGGAATTCGATCATTTGAATTGTTTTTCGTTCTTTGTTCTATTTTCTGGATGGAGTTTCTCGTTAATTAAAAGTACGCATTCTCAAAAATTCGATATTTCGAGTATTATATTCGTTAACCTGTATTATATAGATATGTAATGATTTTAAAAACACCTCCTATAGTAGATGTTCTGATATGTGGATAGTTCACCCTATGGTACGCCTGTGGTTTATTTACGAGCAAACAAGGAAGTCAATCTTTGAGAAAAACGTTCCTATATATCTGCACATACTTCTTCCGACCTCTCTTTGAATTATTATGACGGGATGACAGTGATATTTTTATCTGAAGCTCATGCATATAATTTCATTGTCTGCATTCGCTTGTTTTCGGAAAAATCGCTAAGGATGCGCTCGTTTCCATATATTTCCTCTATCGCCGAGTCACGTGACACTGCTGCTTGAACATGAACATTCCTCTGCCCAATGATATTCAAATTTGACGGAATAATATATAGTAATCGAGAAAAAAAAAGTTCGGCCTTGCGTCGGGCTCGTGAAACGCTCTGTATGCAGTAAATAACAATCACTTATGGTATTATGTCGGGAAATTTACCGTAGAGACGAAAAGCAGGTTAGGATAAACTGTGAATCATGAAATGTCGAGGGCTTTGAGTATGTTTCAAGGAGCACGGAAGAACTAGTATTAGCAATGTGAAGAATATTTATGGAAAACTTCAATGATTGAATTCTTGGAAATATACGGAAACAAAAGGAAAAACTGCATCAAGCGATACCTATGATTCAACGAAAACACGACTTAAAAAAAGGTGCATTCAGAACTGATTGTTGGTGCTCCTCAGCTTTTCCTATTTCTATTTCATATAGAGAACCTTCAATTGAAGGGTGTTTCGAATACCTATTTTGTTTTGTTTCTTAGTTGACTCACAAACGATAAGATTTCCACAAAATTCTTGAATACCCAACATGTTTCGCAACACAGTAGCTTCGTCATGTGATTTACTGGTAAAATGAACTAAACCAACGTTGGCTTTCTTAACTTTTATATATCCTACTTTCCCAACCTGAAGGATAAGTTACCTGTTGACAGGTTCGATAAACCTCCATTTTCGGAAATTAGGCACAATATAAATTTACATTAAAATAGGGGGTACTGGATTAACTTGAAAAGGTTGATAGCAAATAAATATTATTACCTACTAAGAAAACAAATTCAACACTGGTGAACTATTGAGGTCTAATTGATCTTTAAGTAAAATATAAAAATTGATGAGTTTGTTGATTTCTAATGATTCAAAATGATTGAGTGTCATTCCTTAATTTTCTACGTGTAGAATTTCGAAATTATCATCAAAACTATGGTTTTCTTCTAATATGTATATGGTTGACGTTGAATTTGTTCTCTTTTTCAAAAAATTCATCTTATGTTCATGAATGCGCTGATCAAACGTACGACCTGTCTGACCTATATATACTTTGGGACATTCAAAGATGAAATTGACGCGATTATAATAATATGTGCGGTAACGAAATTCATTCCAATGTTCAAGTGGGTTCCCCTCCCCCTTGATTAGAATTGGATCATGACAGGGATGCTAACCCTAGCTATTTGGGCAGGGTTATTCCACTTTTCAACCGTACACAAGGCTCCTGAAAAGTTCAGGTTTCAACGAACCAGGACTCTGTGGTGAAAATGTGCTTTACTATCAAGCAGCAGTGCCGCAGAATTGAAGATAAAGTTGGAAAAAAGGATTTGTTGCATCAACAAATTATTTATACTTGAGTTATTTTTGTTGGACTGAGCTATTTTTTGTTGAATCAACCAGATACATGGTTATTCAATGGAAGCAGCTTGTTCAAATCAAAATGTAGTCTAATTGAATCAACAGTATAATATCAATTCCATCAACAAAATATATGGTTTCCTCAAAAACAAATTATGTCGATCCAAAATAATGTCGATGTTGATTCAACTATAAACATTTCGATGATTTGATCGAACAATGATCATTTTGATGATAATATATCTTTGAAACAACATACAAGTTTTCTTATTCCGATGTATAGCAATTTATTTCGAATGGATCATTTGCTTGAATAGAGCGACGAAATATGTAATATCAATGAAATATTTTGTTCATTCTACATCAACTTAAATGTTCGCTTCTAGATGACGATCATTTCGCCTCGCCTATGCCTGCCTCGAATTCATTATATACATGAAGCCTGATTCTTCGTGTTTGAAATATCAGCTGGATAAATCGAACTTAACATGATTAGCAATTCGAAATAGTTTTCCATCAGCTAAACAGAAGTAAAGACTGAAGATCTATGCTAGGAGACGACTAGTTTCCTAGTTTTGTTCTATTGATTTGAAATTTCAGAAAATTCCCGAATATTGAATTTGGTTCAACAAACAATTTGTCGAATGGATATATAGTTCCTCTTGAATAAACAAGATATTTCATTGAATTAACCAAATATTTCATTGAATCAACCAAATATTTCTTTGAGTCAACCAAATATTTCGTTGAATCAACTAAATATTTGATTGAATCAATATCTTGTCATTTTGAATGAAACGAAATGATTGTTTATGCCAATTGAATATCTCTTCATAAACAATTCATGGATGTGCTTGATTGAAGAAGATCCAGAGCAAGACATATTTACTTGATTCAAACTTCAAATTCTGGAACAAGATATAGATTTACGCATTTCAAGATTATATTTTGTCGTGCAATCGAATTTTGCTTGATTCAACAATTCCTTTTTCTCCGTGTATGGGATTATTGGGACAGGCGGGTAATTTTTACCACTGTGTGGTTTAGTTTGTGCTATCCCTCTTGGTCCTTCCGTAGGTTGATATATCCTGCGAGATATCCCTTGAAAGAGAAGAGATACGATGATTCTTACTTTCTAATTCAGATCACGTTTCCTTAATGCCATCACACATCCATACTCAGCCATGCTTAACTGCCGAAATTTGTCGGACTCCATTGTTACCATATACTTTTGTTTCTTTGCACAAGCAGCGCCAGAGTGGATATTCATCCGCTTTTATTTACCCTTTTCCGTTTTATAGCCTCCTTTGGGTTTGATTGCCGACAGATTGTTTTTGGAAAGTCAAGTCGAGGGCGGGATATGAGATTTCTACTGAACAGTAAATGTTATTATAGGTGAATAAGATTATAATCTTATTTATTCATACCTATGGGAATGTGGCAAGAGAAATAGTGAAAATAGTTATTCAGGAACACGCTGATTTACCTATAGGATTGCTAAGGAAGAAATGGTGTCCTAGTTTACTATATTGATAACTGCTTCCAATATAACCCCAGATGGAAATTTTAAATAGAATCGGATCATAGTTACAAGACTTGTCCGCCATATTGGATCCGACATTTTGAATTTGCTAATTTTGGAATCATAATTTCCGATCCCGAAAACTCCCACTCACACATTTTGAATAGCATCGGATTATCATTACAAAACTCGTTCGCCATATTGGATCCGCCATCTTGAGTTCCACAATTTCGACGAAGGAACCATCATAATCTCCGATATCGGGAACCTTCATGGATACAAATTTTGAATACAATCGGATCATAATCACAAAATCCGCCATATTGGATCCGCCATCTTGCATTTCCTAATAGTACCGGGATTGAAAGTATCCTATGTCGGTCTCCTGGTTCTAAGCTACATTTCCACCAATTTTCAGCTAGGCCGGTTCAGCCGTAAGGAACAAATTTTGGACTTCCTTTTATACAGGATGTTTGAAAAAGACGCGGCAATATTTTAGGGGGTGATTGCTCAGGTCATTTTATGAAAAAAAGTTCCCATAAATGTAGGATCGGAAATGCATTGTTTCCTAGATATTGGTCAAGGTTTTTTTTTTAAATAATTCATGTTACGGAACTTCAACGAATTTGCGATAAATAGATAGACATAGACAGATATATACAAAGGAAGGGAGGAATGCTTGAAGTCATCTCCACCAATTTCAATGGTGTTGTTACCCAATCAGAAGGGACATCTCTCTAGCATGATTAGAAGTTTTGGAGTTAAAAAAATGTGATGCTATATACTAGCTGTAAAGTTGTTGTCAATGCCCCCATAGTCGAAAAATCGAGTTTATAATTTTATTGACATTTTTCTTTTAGTATAGCGCTTTCATAAGGGCACGAGGATCCCCTTTTGTAAAAACCCGTTACATTTTTTTTTATCGCTTGGAGCGCACGAAAGGGAATCCCTATAATGTTCAAAGAACATCGTACGTTCCTAGGGAGGATAGGGATAGGAGGTAGGTATTGGAATTTGTTTTGAACTTCTGGACTTCTGGAGATTATATGTTGTTTCGTTGTTCGTTGTTCATTCAATTGATGAAATAATAAATATCTAAACCATCAACGTTAACAAAATTAACAGTGCATTTCATTTTCTCTACCTCACATTCACATTGTCTATCTTTCTTACTAAATTAACAACAATTGCACTCAGTTACATCAATACACAAGCAGGCGTAGTAAACATTCTGAATTAATATTCTAAACATATACATTTCCATTATGTTTGTTCTTCCATCAGTCGTTTCAATTTACGAAAGAAAACACATTTCACATATCTTCGAGCATAAGTTATTGCTTCTAATCCAACAAAACTTTTTACTTGAATCAAAGAAAAAAACAGTCTGTCCGGAATAGTCCGGATGCAAAACATAAAATGAGTTTTCTTCTTGATGGGATATCACCCACAGATAGAATACAAAGATAAGGATATTCTCCTGGCAGCAAGAATGACAAGAATATATTTTGAGAAACACTGTTCTTTAAATATTCCAGATTTTTTGGGAATTCGTATTCGTCTTGACACTTCTCAGTTTTCAATAATTAATCTTGAATTCACCATTTTCATTTTCAGATTTCAGTAGTGAATACCATGTTCCATCTATATCAATTGAACAGGAAGCAATGCTATTGTCTCAGTTCAGAAGAATGTAAGCAGATTCCTTGATCTTCCTCTTCTGGTTATCTTCTTTTCCAATGATTTTAATATTATTCCACTCTGCCATATGTTGTCCATCTTCAGTAAGGATATGTTTAGCTAGTTTCGATTTGTCGATGTGTCTTTTCTTTATATAGTACTTATGTTCCTTCGTTCTTACTGATGGGAATGACAGTAGAACGATTACTACCACAACCTACACATTAGTGTTCTTCAACCCAGAACATGTCTAACGAAATGTTCGTCTTCATCATCTCTAAGAAGATCCATAACAAATTTGTCAAATGAAAAATTCCAAACAACAATATACAGGCGAGTGGTTAAGAAGATAGCAATCACTTTTATTTCTTGCCATAAAGGCTCTGATGTGATGCATATACTTGTACGAGATACGAAAGTCAGATACTGACGTGAGGGGGAACGACAATCGACAATGGTATTGGAGCCTCTGAAAATAAAAACCGTTGTTGTTTCTTTCGAGTGGGCTATGACGAGATTATGCCTATGCGTGAGACGAAAATTGGACTCTTCGACCAATTCTGTGATTACTTGATTCACGTTTTCACTTGCCTTCTGAATAGCGAAAATTTCATAGACTGGGGAGCTGAAGAAAAGTTGAAACCTCAAGAACAATATAGCTTGAGGATGATGGAGAGTCACAGAATCTAAACTATTTCTAAATATTTTGGCCTCAGCAGTAATATAATATAATTTAACAGTCAGAAATCTCAATCAGCTCAGACTTGAAGAAAATTAGTTATAGATCACAGAAGTTAATGGAATTTTTCTTGTTAGATAGGTACTGTCTACGTAGGTGGAATATTACTTCAAACCTCTGGGATTTTCTCTTCTTGGTCGTCTCAATGAATGGATATTTTAGTATCATTCCAGTAACTATATGCTGACTGACATTGAATTCCTCGTCATAGCGCCACTATTGATTGTTCGATTTTGAAAAATAAAAAATCAAATCGAATTGACTCATCAGCTGCTATAGGATTGGGCTTTGATAGTGATTTTTCCAAATTTCAAATATGACGTCAGCGACTGCGTCATCTTTTTTTTTCAAATATTTTTTCAGTTTTTTTCATATTCGAGTTTTTATTCTGGATATAGAGATTTTCAAAATCAAATCGAATTTGATGTCAGATTTAAGCAAAAACCTTTCCCCTGGATTCTAAAAATCAGCGGTTCACTCGATGCAGTATGCATATATGGGTCATGCAGTATGCAGTATGCATATATGGGTCAAAAAATAATTTTTTCCTGATGACCCTGAGAATCTCAGAACAATCATAGACACTAATTCAGACCCATAAAGAGATATTTTGATGTCAGATTCAAGAAAAAACGGTTTCCCTAGATTTTCAAAATCAGCGGTTCACGCGATGCAGTAGGCTTAATCAAGTCGAAAAATATTTTTTTCCTGATGGCCCTAAGGATCCCAAAAAAATCATATACACTAATTCAGACCCAAAAAGAAAGAATTTGATGTCAGATTCAAGAAAAAACCCTTTCCCTAGATTTTCAAAATCAGCGGTTCACTCGATGCAGTAGGCTCATACGGGTCGAAAAATATTTTTTTCCTGATGGCCCTAAGAATCCCAAAAAAATCATAGACACTAATTCAGACCCAAAAAGAAAGAATTTGATGTCAGATTCAAGAAAAAACCCATTCCCTAGATTTCCAAAATCAGCGGTTCACTCGATGCAGTAGGCTCATACGGGTCGAAAAATATTTTTTTCCTGATGGCCCTAAGAATCCCAAAAAAATCATAGACACTAATCCAGACCCAGAAAGAAAGAATTTGATGTCAGATTCAAGAAAAAACCCTTTCCCTAGATTTTCAAAATCAGCGGTTCACTCGATGCAGTAGGCTCATACGGGTCGAAAAATATTTTTTTCCTGACGGCCCTAAGAATCCCAAAAAAATCATATACACTAATTCAGACCCAAAAAGAAAGAATTTGATGTCAGATTCAAGAAAAAACCCTTTCCCTAGATTTTCAAAATCAGCGGTTCACTCGATGCAGTAGGCTCATACGGGTCGAAAAATATTTTTTTCCTGATGGCCCTAAGAATCCCAAAAGAATCAAAGACACTAATTCAGACCCAAAAAAGAAGGATTTGATGTCAGATTCGAGAAAAAACCCTTTCCCTAGATTTTCAAAATCAGCGGTTCACTCGATGCAGTAGGCTCATACGGGTCGAAAAATATTTTTTTCCTGATGGCCCTAAGAATCCCAAAAAAATCATATACACTAATTCAGACCCAAAAAGAAATAATTTGATGTCAGATTCAAGAGAAAACCCTTTTCCTAGATTTTCAAAATCAGCGGTTCACTCGATGCAGTAGGCTCATACGGGTCGAAAAATATTTTTTTTCCTGATGGCCCTAAGAATCCCAAAAAAATCATATACACTAATTCAGACCCGAAAAGAAAGAATTTGATGTCAGATTCAAGAAAAAACACTTTCCCTAGATTTTCAAAATCAGCGGTTCACTCGATGCAGTAGGCTCATACGGGTCGAAAAATATTTTTTTCCTGATGGCCCTAAGAATCCCAAAAAAATCATAGACACTAATTCAGACCCAAAAAGGAAGAATTTGATGTCAGATTCAAGAAAAAACCCTTTCCCTAGATTTTCAAAATCAGCGGTTCACTCGATGCAGTAGGCTCTTACGGGTCGAAAAATATTTTTTCCCTGATGGCCCTAAGAATCCCAAAAAAATCATAGACACTAATCCAGACCCAAAAAGAAAGAATTTGATGTCAGATTCAAGAAAAAACCCTTTTCCTAGATTTTCAAAATCAGCGATTCACTCGATGCAGTAGGCTCATACGGGTCGAAAAATATTTTTTTCCTGATGGCCCTAAGAATCCCAAAAGAATCATATACACTAATTCAGACCCAAAAAAAAAAGAATTTGATGTCAGATTCAAGGAAAAACCCTTTCCCTAGATTTTCAAAATCAGCGGTTCACTCGATGCAGTAGGCTCATACGGGTCGAAAAATATTTTTTTCCTGATGACCCTAAGAATCCCAAAAGAATCATAGACACTAATTCAGACCCAAAAAGGAAGGATTTGATGTCAGATTCGAGAAAAAACCCTTTCCCTAGATTTTCAAAATCAGCGGTTCACTCGATGCAGTAGGCTCATACGGGTCGAAAAATATTTTTTTCCTGATGGCCCTAAGAATCCCAAAAAAATCATATACACTGATTCAGACCCAAAAAGAAATAATTTGATGTCAGATTCAAGAGAAAACCCTTTTCCTAGATTTTCAAAATCAGCGGTTCACTCGATGCAGTAGGCTCATACGGGTCGAAAAATATTTTTTTCCTGATGGCCCTAAGAATCCCAAAAAAATCATAGACACTAATTCAGACCCAAAAAGGAAGAATTTGATGTCAGATTAAAGAGAAAACCCTTTTCCTAAATTTTCATGATCAGCGGTTCACTCGATGCAGTAGGCTCATACGGGTCGAAAAATATTTTTTTCCTGATGGCCCTAAGAATCCCAAAAAAATCATATACACTAATTCAGACCCAAAAAGAAAGAATTTGATGTCAGATTCAAGGAAAAACCCTTGCCCTAGATTTTCAAAATCAGCGGTTCACTCGATGCAGTAGGCTCATACGGGTCGAAAAATATTTTTTTCCTGATGGCCCTAAGAATCCCAAAAGAATCATAGACACTAATTCAGACCCAAAAAGGAAGGATTTGATGTCAGATTCGAGAAAAAACCCTTTCCCTAGATTTTCAAAATCAACGGTTCACTCGATGCAGTAGGCTCATACGGGTCGAAAAATATTTTTTTCCTGATGGCCCTAAGAATCCCAAAAAAATCATATACACTGATTCAGACCCAAAAAGAAATAATTTGATGTCAGATTCAAGAGAAAACCCTTTTCCTAGATTTTCAAAATCAGCGGTTCACTCGATGCAGTAGGCTCATACGGGTCGAAAAATATTTTTTTCCTGATGGCCCTAAGAATCCCAAAAAAATTATAGACACTAATTCAGACCCAAAAAGGAAGAATTTGATGTCAGAAAAAAGAGAAAACCCTTTTCCTAAATTTTCATAATCAGCGGTTCACTCGATGCAGTAGGCTCATACGGGTCGAAAAATATTTTTTTCCTGATGGCCCTAAGAATCCCAAAAAAATCATATACACTAATTCAGACCCAAAAAAAAAAGAATTTGATGTCAGATTCAAGAAAAAACCCTTTCCCTAGATTTTCAAAATCAGCGGTTCACTCGATGCAGTAGGCTCATACGGGTCGAAAAATATTTTTTTCCTGATGGCCCTAAGAATCCCAAAAGAATCATAGACACTAATTCAGACCCAAAAAGGAAGGATTTGATGTCAGATTCGAGAAAAAACCCTTTCCCTAGATTTTCAAAATCAGCGGTTCACTCGATGCAGTAGGCTCATACGGGTCGAAAAATATTTTTTTCCTGATGGCCCTAAGAATCCCAAAAAAATCATATACACTGATTCAGACCCAAAAAGAAATAATTCGATGTCAGATTCAAGAGAAAACCCTTTTCCTAGATTTTCAAAATCAGCGGTTCACTCGATGCAGTAGGCTCATACGGGTCGAAAAATATTTTTTTCCTGATGGCCCTAAGAATCCCAAAAAAATCATAGACACTAATTCAGACCCAAAAAGGAAGAATTTGATGTCAGATTAAAGAGAAAACCCTTATCCTAAATTTTCATAATCAGCGGTTCACTCGATGCAGTAGGCTCATACGGGCCGAAAAATATTTTTTTCCTGATGGCCCTAAGAACCCCAAAAGAATCAGAGACACCAATTCAGACCTATGAAGAACGAATTTGATGTCAGATTCAAGAAAAAAAAACTTTCCTCTAGATTTTCAAAATCAGCGGTTCACTCGATGCGGCAGGCTCATACGGGTCGAAAAATATTTTTTTCCTGATGGCCCTAAGAATCCCAAAAAAAAATCATATACACTAATTCAGACCCAAAAATAAGAATTTGATGTCAGATTCAAGAAAAAACCCTTTCCCTAGATTTTCAAAATCAGCGGTTCACTCGATGCAGTAGGCTCATACGGGTCGAAAAATATTTTTTTCCTGATGGCCCTAAGAATCCCAAAAGAATCATAGACACTAATTCAGACCCAAAAAGGAAGGATTTGATGTCAGATTCGAGAAAAAACCCTTTCCCTAGATTTTCAAAATCAGCGGTTCACTCGATGCAGTAGGCTCATACGGGTCGAAAAATATTTTTTTCCTGATGGCCCTATAAGAATCCCAAAAAAATCATATACACTAATTCAGACCCAGAAAGAAAGAATTTGATGTCAGATTCAAGAAAAAACCCTTTCCCTAGATTTTCAAAATCAGCGGTTCACTCGATGCAGTAGGCTCATACGGGTCGAAAAATATTTTTTTCCTGATGGCCCTAAGAATCCCAAAAAAATCATATACACTAATTCAGACCCAAAAAGAAATAATTTGATGTCAGATTCAAGAGAAAACCCTTTTCCTAGATTTTCAAAATCAGCGGTTCACTCGATGCAGAAGGCTCATACGGGTCGAAAAATATTTTTTTCCTGATGGCCCTAAGAATCCCAAAAAAATCATATACACTAATTCAGACCCAAAAAGAAAGAATTTGATGTCAGATTCAAGAAAAAACCCTTTCCCTAGATTTTCAAAATCAGCGGTTCACTCGATGCAGTAGGCTCATACGGGTCGAAAAATATTTTTTTTCCTGATGGCCCTAAGAATCCCAAAAGAATCATAGACACTAATTCAGACCCAAAAAGAAAGGATTTGATGTCAGATTCGAGAAAAAACCCTTTCCCTAGATTTTCAAAATCAGCCGTTCACTCGATGCAGTAGGCTCATACGGGTCGAAAAATATTTTTTTCCTGATGGCCCTAAGAATCCCAAAAAAATCATATACACTAATTCAGACCCTAAAAGAAAGAATTTGATGTCAGATTGAAGAAAAAACCCTTTCCCTAGATTTTCAAAATCAGCGGTTCACTCGATGCAGTAGGCTCATACGGGTCGAAAAATATTTTTTTCCTGATGGCCCTAAGAATCCCAAAAGAATCATAGACACTAATTCAGACCCAAAAAGGAAGAATTTGATGTCAGATTCGAGAAAAAACCCTTTCCCTAGATTTTCAAAATCAGCGGTTCACTCGATGCAGTAGGCTCTCACGGGTCGAAAAATATTGTTTTCCTGATGGCCCTAAGAATCCCAAAAAAATCATAGACACTAATCCAGACCCAAAAAGAAAGAATTTGATGTCAGATTCAAGAAAAAACCCTTTCCCTAGATTTTCAAAATCAGCGGTTCACTCGATGCAGTAGGCTCATACGGGTCGAAAAATATTTTTTTCCTGATGGCCCTAAGAATCCCAAAAAAAATCATATACACTAATTCAGACCCAAAAAGGAAGGATTTGATGTCAGATTCGAGAAAAAACCCTTTCCCTAGATTTTCAAAATCAGCGGTTCACTCGATGCAGTAGGCTCATACGGGTCGAAAAATATTTTTTTCCTGATGGCCCTAAGAATCCCAAAAAAATCATGGACACTAATTCAGACCTAAAAAGGAAGAATTTGATGTCAGATTCAAGAAAAAACCCTTTCCCTAGATTTTCAAATTCAGCGGTTCACTCGATGCAGTAGGCTCTCACGGGTCGAATAATATTGTTTTCCTGATGGCCCTAAGAATCCCAAAAAAATCATAGACACTAATCCAGACCCAAAAAGAAAGAATTTGATATCAGATTCAAGAAAAAACCCTTTCCCTAGATTTTCAAAATCAGCTGTTCACTCGATGCAGTAGGCTCATACGGGTCGAAAAATATTTTTTTCCTGATGGCCCTAAGAATCCCAAAAGAATCATAGACACTAATTCAGACCCAAAAAGGAAGGATTTGATGTCAGATTCGAGAAAAAACCCTTTCCCTAGATTTTCAAAATCAGCGGTTCACTCGATGCAGTAGGCTCATACGGGTCGAAAAATATTTTTTTCCTGATGGCCCTAAGAATCCCAAAAAAATCATATACACTAATTCAGACCCAAAAAGAAATAATTTGATGTCAGATTCAAGAGAAAACTTTTTTCCTAGATTTTCAAAATCAGCGGTTCACTCGATGCAGTAGGCTCATACGGGTCGAAAATATTTTTTTCCTGATGGCCCTAAGAATCCAAAAAAATCATATACACTAATTCAGACCCAAAAAGAAAGAATTTGATGTCAGATTCAAGAAAAAACCCTTTCCCTAGATTTTCAAAATCAGCGGTTCACTCGATGCAGTAGGCTCATACGGGTCGGAAAATATTTTTTTCCTGATGGCCTTAGGAATCCCAAAAGAATCATAGACACTAATTCAGACCCAAAAAGAAAGGATTTGATGTCAGATTCGAGAAAAAAACCCTTTCCCTAGATTTTCAAAATCAGCGGTTCACTCGATGCAGTAGGCTCATACGGGTCGAAGAATATTTTTTTCCTGATGGCCCTAAGAATCCCAAAAAAATCATAGACACTAATTCAGACCCAAAAAGAAAGAATTTGATGTCAGATTAAAGAGAAAACCCTTTTCCTAAATTTTCAAAATCAGCGGTTCACTCGATGCAGTAGGCTCATACGGGTCGAAAAATATTTTTTTCCTGATGGCCCTAAGAATCCCAAAAAAATCATAGACACTAATTCAGACCCAAAAAGGAAGAATTTGATGTCAGATTAAAGAGAAAACCCTTTTCCTAAATTTTCATAATCAGCGGTTCACTCGATGCAGTAGGCTCATACGGGTCGAAAAATATTTTTTTCCTGATGGCCCTAAGAATCCCAAAAAAATCATATACACTAATTCAGACCCAAAAAGAAATAATTTGATGTCAGATTCAAAAGAAAACTTTTTTCCTAGATTTTCAAAATCAGCGGTTCACTCGATGCAGTAGGCTCATACGGGTCGAAAAATATTTTTTTCCTGATGGCCCTAAGAATCCCAAAAAAATCATATACACTAATTCAGACCCAAAAAGAAAGAATTTGATGTCAGATTCAAGAAAAAACCCTTTCCCTAGATTTTCAAAATCAGCGGTTCACTCGATGCAGTAGGCTCATACGGGTCGGAAAATATTTTTTTCCTGATGGCCTTAGGAATCCCAAAAGAATCATAGACACTAATTCAGACCCAAAAAGAAAGGATTTGATGTCAGATTCGAGAAAAAACCCTTTCCCTAGATTTTCAAAATCAGCGGTTCACTCGATGCAGTAGGCTCATACGGGTCGAAGAATATTTTTTTCCTGATGGCCCTAAGAATCCCAAAAAAATCATAGACACTAATTCAGACCCAAAAAGAAAGAATTTGATGTCAGATTAAAGAGAAAACCCTTTTCCTAAATTTTCAAAATCAGCGGTTCACTCGATGCAGTAGGCTCATACGGGTCGAAAAATATTTTTTTCCTGATGGCCCTAAGAATCCCAAAAAAATCATAGACACTAATTCAGACCCAAAAAGGAAGAATTTGATGTCAGATTAAAGAGAAAACCCTTTTCCTAAATTTTCATAATCAGCGGTTCACTCGATGCAGTAGGCTCATACGGGTCGAAAAATATTTTTTTCCTGATGGCCCTAAGAATCCCCAAAAAAATCATATACACTAATTCAGACCCAAAAAGAAATAATTTGATGTCAGATTCAAGAGAAAACTTTTTTCCTAGATTTTCAAAATCAGCGGTTCACTCGATGCAGTAGGCTCATACGGGTCGAAAAATATTTTTTTCCTGATGGCCCTAAGAATCCCAAAAAAATCATATACACTAATTCAGACCCAAAAAGAAAGAATTTGATGTCAGATTCAAGAAAAAACCCTTTCCCTAGATTTTCAAAATCAGCGGTTCACTCGATGCAGTAGGCTCATACGGGTCGAAAAATATTTTTTTCCTGATGACCCTAAGAATCCCAAAAGAATCATAGACACTAATTCAGACCCAAAAAGGAAGGATTTGATGTCAGATTCGAGAAAAAAACCCTTTCCCTAGATTTTCAAAATCAGCGGTTCACTCGATGCAGTAGGCTCATACGGGTCGAAAAATATTTTTTTCCTGATGGCCCTAAGAATCCCAAAAAAATCATATACACTGATTCAGACCCAAAAAGAAATAATTTGATGTCAGATTCAAGAGAAAACCCTTTTCCTAGATTTTCAAAATCAGCGGTTCACTCGATGCAGTAGGCTCATACGGGTCGAAAAATATTTTTTTCCTGATGGCCCTAAGAATCCCAAAAAAATCATAGACACTAATTCAGACCCAAAAAGGAAGAATTTGATGTCAGATTAAAGAGAAAACCCTTTTCCTAAATTTTCATAATCAGCGGTTCACTCGATGCAGTAGGCTCATACGGGTCGAAAAATATTTTTTTCCTGATGGCCCTAAGAATCCCAAAAAAATCATATACACTAATTCAGACCCAAAAAGAAAGAATTTGATGTCAGATTCAAGGAAAAACCCTTGCCCTAGATTTTCAAAATCAGCGGTTCACTCGATGCAGTAGGCTCATACGGGTCGAAAAATATTTTTTTCCTGATGGCCCTAAGAATCCCAAAAGAATCATAGACACTAATTCAGACCCAAAAAGGAAGGATTTGATGTCAGATTCGAGAAAAAACCCTTTCCCTAGATTTTCAAAATCAACGGTTCACTCGATGCAGTAGGCTCATACGGGTCGAAAAATATTTTTTTCCTGATGGCCCTAAGAATCCCAAAAAAATCATATACACTGATTCAGACCCAAAAAGAAATAATTTGATGTCAGATTCAAGAGAAAACCCTTTTCCTAGATTTTCAAAATCAGCGGTTCACTCGATGCAGTAGGCTCATACGGGTCGAAAAATATTTTTTTCCTGATGGCCCTAAGAATCCCAAAAAAATTATAGACACTAATTCAGACCCAAAAAGGAAGAATTTGATGTCAGAAAAAAGAGAAAACCCTTTTCCTAAATTTTCATAATCAGCGGTTCACTCGATGCAGTAGGCTCATACGGGTCGAAAAATATTTTTTTCCTGATGGCCCTAAGAATCCCAAAAAAATCATATACACTAATTCAGACCCAAAAAAAAAAGAATTTGATGTCAGATTCAAGAAAAAACCCTTTCCCTAGATTTTCAAATCAGCGGTTCACTCGATGCAGTAGGCTCATACGGGTCGAAAAATATTTTTTTCCTGATGGCCCTAAGAATCCCAAAAGAATCATAGACACTAATTCAGACCCAAAAAGGAAGGATTTGATGTCAGATTCGAGAAAAAACCCTTTCCCTAGATTTTCAAAATCAGCGGTTCACTCGATGCAGTAGGCTCATACGGGTCGAAAAATATTTTTTTCCTGATGGCCCTAAGAATCCCAAAAAAATCATATACACTGATTCAGACCCAAAAAGAAATAATTCGATGTCAGATTCAAGAGAAAACCCTTTTCCTAGATTTTCAAAATCAGCGGTTCACTCGATGCAGTAGGCTCATACGGGTCGAAAAATATTTTTTTCCTGATGGCCCTAAGAATCCCAAAAAAATCATAGACACTAATTCAGACCCAAAAAGGAAGAATTTGATGTCAGATTAAAGAGAAAACCCTTATCCTAAATTTTCATAATCAGCGGTTCACTCGATGCAGTAGGCTCATACGGGCCGAAAAATATTTTTTTCCTGATGGCCCTAAGAACCCCAAAAGAATCAGAGACACCAATTCAGACCCATGAAGAACGAATTTGATGTCAGATTCAAGAAAAAAAAACTTTCCTCTAGATTTTCAAAATCAGCGGTTCACTCGATGCGGCAGGCTCATACGGGTCGAAAAATATTTTTTTCCTGATGGCCCTAAGAATCCCAAAAAAAAATCATATACACTAATTCAGACCCAAAAATAAGAATTTGATGTCAGATTCAAGAAAAAACCCTTTCCCTAGATTTTCAAAATCAGCGGTTCACTCGATGCAGTAGGCTCATACGGGTCGAAAAATATTTTTTTCCTGATGGCCCTAAGAATCCCAAAAGAATCATAGACACTAATTCAGACCCAAAAAGGAAGGATTTGATGTCAGATTCGAGAAAAAACCCTTTCCCTAGATTTTCAAAATCAGCGGTTCACTCGATGCAGTAGGCTCATACGGGTCGAAAAATATTTTTTTCCTGATGGCCCTATAAGAATCCCAGAAAAATCATATACACTAATTCAGACCCAAAAGGAGAGAATTTGATGTCAGATTCAAGAAAAAACCCTTTCCCTAGATTTTCAAAATCAGCGGTTCACTCGATGCAGTAGGCTCATACGGGTCGAAAAATATTTTTTTCCTGATGGCCCTAAGAATCCCAAAAAAATCATATACACTAATTCAGACCCAAAAAGAAATAATTTGATGTCAGATTCAAGAGAAAACCCTTTTCCTAGATTTTCAAAATCAGCGGTTCACTCGATGCAGAAGGCTCATACGGGTCGAAAAATATTTTTTTCCTGATGGCCCTAAGAATCCCAAAAAAATCATATACACTAATTCAGACCCAAAAAGAAAGAATTTGATGTCAGATTCAAGAAAAAAACCCTTTCCCTAGATTTTCAAAATCAGCGGTTCACTCGATGCAGTAGGCTCATACGGGTCGAAAAATATTTTTTTCCTGATGGCCCTAAGAATCCCAAAAGAATCATAGACACTAATTCAGACCCAAAAAGAAAGGATTTGATGTCAGATTCGAGAAAAAACCCTTTCCCTAGATTTTCAAAATCAGCCGTTCACTCGATGCAGTAGGCTCATACGGGTCGAAAAATATTTTTTTCCTGATGGCCCTAAGAATCCCAAAAAAATCATATACACTAATTCAGACCCTAAAAGAAAGAATTTGATGTCAGATTGAAGAAAAAACCCTTTCCCTAGATTTTCAAAATCAGCGGTTCACTCGATGCAGTAGGCTCATACGGGTCGAAAAATATTTTTTTCCTGATGGCCCTAAGAATCCCAAAAGAATCATAGACACTAATTCAGACCCAAAAAGGAAGAATTTGATGTCAGATTCGAGAAAAAACCCTTTCCCTAGATTTTCAAAATCAGCGGTTCACTCGATGCAGTAGGCTCTCACGGGTCGAAAAATATTGTTTTCCTGATGGCCCTAAGAATCCCAAAAAAATCATAGACACTAATCCAGACCCAAAAAGAAAGAATTTGATGTCAGATTCAAGAAAAAACCCTTTCCCTAGATTTTCAAAATCAGCGGTTCACTCGATGCAGTAGGCTCATACGGGTCGAAAAATATTTTTTTCCTGATGGCCCTAAGAATCCCAAAAAAAATCATATACACTAATTCAGACCCAAAAAGGAAGGATTTGATGTCAGATTCGAGAAAAAACCCTTTCCCTAGATTTTCAAAATCAGCGGTTCACTCGATGCAGTAGGCTCATACGGGTCGAAAAATATTTTTTTCCTGATGGCCCTAAGAATCCCAAAAAAATCATGGACACTAATTCAGACCTAAAAAGGAAGAATTTGATGTCAGATTCAAGAAAAAACCCTTTCCCTAGATTTTCAAATTCAGCGGTTCACTCGATGCAGTAGGCTCTCACGGGTCGAATAATATTGTTTTCCTGATGGCCCTAAGAATCCCAAAAAAATCATAGACACTAATCCAGACCCAAAAAGAAAGAATTTGATATCAGATTCAAGAAAAAACCCTTTCCCTAGATTTTCAAAATCAGCTGTTCACTCGATGCAGTAGGCTCATACGGGTCGAAAAATATTTTTTTCCTGATGGCCCTAAGAATCCCAAAAGAATCATAGACACTAATTCAGACCCAAAAAGGAAGGATTTGATGTCAGATTCGAGAAAAAACCCTTTCCCTAGATTTTCAAAATCAGCGGTTCACTCGATGCAGTAGGCTCATACGGGTCGAAAAATATTTTTTTCCTGATGGCCCTAAGAATCCCAAAATAGTCATATACACTAATTCAGACCCAAAAAGAAATAATTTGATGTCAGATTCAAGAGAAAACCTTTTTCCTAGATTTTCAAAATCAGCGGTTCACTCGATGCAGTAGGCTCATACGGGTCGAAAAATATTTTTTTCCTGATGGCCCTAAGAATCCCAAAAAAATCATATACACTAATTCAGACCCAAAAAGAAAGAATTTGATGTCAGATTCAAGAAAAAACCCTTTCCCTAGATTTTCAAAATCAGCGGTTCACTCGATGCAGTAGGCTCATACGGGTCGGAAAATATTTTTTTCCTGATGGCCTTAGGAATCCCAAAAGAATCATAGACACTAATTCAGACCCAAAAAGAAAGGATTTGATGTCAGATTCGAGAAAAAACCCTTTCCCTAGATTTTCAAAATCAGCGGTTCACTCGATGCAGTAGGCTCATACGGGTCGAAGAATATTTTTTTCCTGATGGCCCTAAGAATCCCAAAAAAATCATAGACACTAATTCAGACCCAAAAAGAAAGAATTTGATGTCAGATTAAAGAGAAAACCCTTTTCCTAAATTTTCAAAATCAGCGGTTCACTCGATGCAGTAGGCTCATACGGGTCGAAAAATATTTTTTTCCTGATGGCCCTAAGAATCCCAAAAAAATCGTATACACTAATTCAGACCCAAAAAGAAAGAATTTGATGTCAGATTCAAGGAAAAACCCTTGCCCTAGATTTTCAAAATCAGCGGTTCACTCGATGCAGTAGGCTCCTACGGGTCGAAAAATATTTTTTTCCTGATGGCCCTAAGAATTCCAAAAGAATCATAGACACTAATTCAGACCCAAAAAGGAAGGATTTGATGTCAGATTCGAGAAAAAACCCTTTCCCTAGATTTTCAAAATCAGCGGTTCACTCGATGCAGTAGGCTCATACGGGTCGAAAAATATTTTTTTCCTGATGGCCCTAAGAATCCCAAAAGAATCATAGACACTAATTCAGACCCAAAAAGGAAGAATTTGATGTCAGATTCAAGAAAAAACCCTTTCCCTAGATTTTCAAAATCAGCGGTTCACTCGATGCAGTAGGCTCATACGGGTCGAAAAATATTTTTTTCCTGATGGCCCTAAGAATCCCAAAAGAATCATAGACACTTATTCAGACCCAAAAAGAAAGGATTTGATGTCAGATTCGAGAAAAAACCCTTTCCCTAGATTTTCAAAATCAGCGGTTCACTCGATGCAGTAGGCTCATACGGGTCGAAAAATATTTTTTTCCTGATGGCCCTAAGAATCCAAAAAAAAATCATAGACACCAATTCAGACCCAAAAAGAAAGAATTTGATGTCAGATTAAAGAGAAAACCCTTTTCCTAAATTTTCAAAATCAGCGGTTCACTCGATGCAGTAGGCTCATACGGGTCGAAAAATATTTTTTTCCTGATGGCCCTAAGAATCCAAAAAAAATCATAGACACTAATTCAGACCCAAAAAGAAAGAATTTGATGTCAGATTAAAGAAAAAACCCTTTCCCTAGATTTTCAGAATCAGCGGTTCACTCGATGCAGTAGGCTCATACGGGTCGAAAAATATTTTTTTCCTGATGGCCCTAAGAATCCCAAAAGAATCATAGACACTTATTCAGACCCAAAAAGAAAGGATTTGATGTCAGATTCGAGAAAAAACCCTTTCCCTAGATTTTCAAAATCAGCGGTTCACTCGATGCAGTAGGCTCATACGGGTCGAAAAATATTTTTTTCCTGATGGCCCTAGGAATCCCAAAAGAATCAAAGACACTAATTCAGACCCATGAAGAACGAATTTGATGTCAGATTCAAGAAAAAAAAACTATCCTCTAGATTTTCAAAATCAGCGGTTCACTCGATGCAGTAGGCTCATACGGGTCGAAAAATATTTTTTTCCTGATGGCCCTAAGAATCCCAAAAAAATCATATACACTAATTCAGACCCAAAAAGGAAGAATTTGATGTCAGATTAAAAAAAAAACCCTTTTCCTAGATTTTCAAAATCAGCGGTTCACTCGATGCAGTAGGCTCTCACGGGTCGAAAAATATTTTTTTCCTGATGGCCCTAAGAATCCCAAAAAAATCATAGACACTAATCCAGACCCAAAAACAAAGAATTTGATGTCAGATTCAAGAAAAAACCCTTTCCCTAGATTTTCAAAATCAGCGGTTCACTCGATGCAGTAGGCTCATACGGGTCGAAAAATATTTTTTTCCTGATGGCCCTAAGAATCCCAAAAAATCATATACACTAATTCAGACCCAAAAAAAAAGAATTTGATGTCAGATTCAAGAAAAAACCCCTTCCCTGGATTTTCAAAATCAGCGGTTCACTCGATGCAGTAGGCTCATACGGGTCGAAAAATATTTTTTTCCTGATGGCCCTAAGAATCCAAAAAAAATCATATACACTAATCCAGACCCAAAAAGACAGAATTTGATGTCAGATTCAAGAAAAAACCCTTTCCCTAGATTTTCAAAATCAGCGGTTCACTCGATGCAGTAGGCTCATACGGGTCGAAAAATATTTTTTTCCTGACGGCCCTAAGAATCCCAAAAAAATCATATACACTAATTCAGACCCAAAAAGAAAGAATTTGATGTCAGATTCAAGAAAAAACCCTTTCCCTAGATTTTCAAAATCAGCGGTTCACTCGACTGCAGTAGGCTCATACGGGTCGAAAAAATATTTTTTTCCTGATGGCCCTAAGAATCCCAAAAGAATCAAAAGACACTAATTCAGACCCAAAAAAGAAGGATTTGATGTCGGATTCGAGAAAAAACCCTTTCCCTAGATTTTCAAAATCAGCGGTTCACTCGATGCAGTAGGCTCATACGGGTCGAAAAATATTTTTTTTCCTGATGGCCCTAAGAATCCCAAAAAAATCATATACACTAATTCAGACCCAAAAAGAAATAATTTGATGTCAGATTTCAAGAGAAAACCTTTTCCTAGATTTTCAAAATCAAGCGGTTCACTCGATGCAGTAGGCTCATACGGGTCGGAAAATATTTTTTTCCTGATGGCCCCTAAGAATCCCAAAAAAATCATATACACTAATTCAGACCCGAAAAGAAAGAATTTGATGTCAGATTCAAGAAAAAACCCTTTCCCTAGATTTTCAAAATCAGCGGTTCACTCGATGCAGTAGGCTCATACGGGTCGAAAAATATTTTTTTCCTGATGGCCCTAAGAATCACAAAAAAATCATAGACACTAATTCAGACCCAAAAAGGAAGAATTTGATGTCAGATTCAAGAAAAAACCCTTTCCCTAGATTTTCAAAATCAGCGGTTCACTCGATGCAGTAGGCTCTTACGGGTCGAAAAATATTTTTTTCCTGATGGCCTTAAGAATCCCAAAAAAATCATAGACACTAATCCAGACCCAAAAAGAAAGAATTTGATGTCAGATTCAAGAAAAAACCCTTTTCCTAGATTTTCAAAATCAGCGATTCACTCGATGCAGTAGGCTCATACGGGTCAGAAAATATTTTTTTCCTGATGGCCCTAAGAATCCCAAAAAATCATATACACTAATTCAGACCCAAAAAAAAAAGAATTTGATGTCAGATTCAAGAAAAAACCCTTTTCCCTAGATTTTCAAAATCAGCGGTTCACTCGATGCAGTAGGCTCATACGGGTCGAAAAATATTTTTTTCCTGATGGCCCTAAGAATCCCAAAAAGAATCATAGACACTAATTCAGACCCAAAAAGGAAGGATTTGATGTCAGATTCGAGAAAAAACCCTTTTCCCTAGATTTTTCAAAATCAGCGGTTCACTCGATGCAGTAGGCTCATACGGGTCGATAAATATTTTTTTTCCTGATGGCCCTAAGAATCCCAAAAAAATCATATACACTGATTCAGACCCAAAAAGAAATAATTTGATGTCAGATTCAAGAGAAAACCCTTTTCCTAGATTTTCAAAATCAGCGGTTCACTCGATGCAGTAGGGCTCATACGGGTCGAAAAATATTTTTTTCCTGATGGCCCTAAGAATCCCAAAAAAATCATAGACACTAATTCAGACCCAAAAAGAAAGAATTTGATGTCAGATTAAAGAGAAAACCCTTTTCCTAAATTATCATAATCAGCGGTTCACTCGATGCAGTAGGCTCATACGGGTCGAAAAATATTTTTTTTCCTGATGGCCCTAAGAATCCCAAAAAAATCATATACACTAATTCAGACCCAAAAAGAAAGAATTTGATGTCAGATTCAAGGAAAAACCCTTGCCCTAGATTTTCAAAATCAGCGTTCACTCGATGCAGTAGGCTCATACGGGTCGAAAAATATTTTTTTCCTGATGGCCCTAAGAATCCCAAAAAAATCATATACACTAATTCAGACCCAAAAAGAAATAATTTGATGTCAGATTCAAGAGAAAAACCCTTTTCCTAGATTTTCAAAATCAGCGGTTCACTCGATGCAGTAGGCTCATACGGGCCGAAAAATATTTTTTTCCTGATGGCCCTAAGAACCCCAAAAGAATCAAAGACACCAATTCAGACCCATGAAGAACGAATTTGATGTCAGATTCAAGAAAAAAAAACTTTCCTCTAGATTTTCAAAATCAGCGGTTCACTCGATGCGGCAGGCTCATACGGGTCGAAAAATATTTTTTTCCTGATGGCCCTAAGAATCCCAAAAAAAAATCATATACACTAATTCAGACCCAAAAATGAGAATTTGATGTCAGATTCAAGAAAAAACCCTTTCCCTAGATTTTCAAAATCAGCGGTTCACTCGATGCAGTAGGCTCATACGGGTCGAAAAATATTTTTTTCCTGATGGCCCTAAGAATCCCAAAAGAATCATAGACACTAATTCAGACCCAAAAAGGAAGGATTTGATGTCAGATTCGAGAAAAAACCCTTTCCCTAGATTTTCAAAATCAGCGGTTCACTCGATGCAGTAGGCTCATACGGGTCGAAAAATATTTTTTTCCTGATGGCCCTAAGAATCCCAAAAAAATCATATACACTAATTCAGACCCAAAAAGAAATAATTTGATGTCAGATTCAAGAGAAAACCCCTTTTCCTAGATTTTCAAAATCAACGGTTCACTCGATGCAGTAGGCTCATACGGGTCGAAAAAATATTTTTTTCCTGATGGCCCTAAGAATCCCCAAAAGAATCATAGACACTAATTCAGACCCAAAAAGAAAGAATTCGATGTCAGGTTCAAGAAAAAACCCTTTCCTAGATTTTCAAAATCAGCGGTTCACTCGATGCAGTAGGCTCATACGGGTCGAAAAATATTTTTTTCCTGATGGCCCTAAGAATCCCAGAAAAAAATCATATACACTAATTCAGACCCAAAAATGAGAATTTGATGTCAGATTCAAGAAAAAAAAAACCCTTTCCCTAGATTTTCAAAATCAGCGGTTCACTCGATGCAGTAGGCTCATACGGGTCGAAAAATATTTTTTTCCTGATGGCCCTAAGAATCCCAAAAGAATCATAGACACTAATTCAGACCCAAAAAGGAAGGATTTGATGTCAGATTCGAGAAAAAACCCTTTCCCTAGATTTTCAAAATCAGCGGTTCACTCGATGCAGTAGGCTCATACGGGTCGAAAAATATTTTTTTCCTGATGGCCCTAAGAATCCCAAAAAAATCATATACACTAATTCAGACCCAAAAAGAAATAATTTGATGTCAGATTCAAGAGAAAACCCTTTTCCTAGATTTTCCAAATCAGCGGTTCACTCGATGCAGTAGGCTCATACGGGTCGAAAAATATTTTTTTCCTGATGGCCCTAAGAATCCCAAAAGAATCATAGACACTAATTCAGACCCAAAAAGGAAGGATTTGATGTCAGATTCGAGAAAAAACCCTTTTCCCTAGATTTTCGAAATCAGCGGTTCACTCGATGCAGTAGGCTCATACGGGTCAAAAAATATTTTTTTCCTGATGGCCCTAAGAATCCCAAAAAATCATATACACTAATTCAGACCCAAAAAAGAAATAATTTGATGTCAGATTCAAGAGAAAACCCTTTTCCTAGATTTTCAAAATCAGCGGTTCACTCGATGCAGTAGGCTCATACGGGTCGAAAAATATTTTTTTCCTGATGGCCCTAAGAATCCCAAAAGAATCATAGACACTAATTCAGACCCAAAAAAGGAAGGGATTTGATGTCAGATTCGAGAAAAAACCCTTTCCCTAGATTTTCAAAATCAGCGGTTCACTCGATGCAGTAGGCTCATACGGGTCGAAAAAATATTTTTTTCCTGATGGCCCTAAGAATCCCAAAAAATCATATACACTAATTCAGACCCAAAAAGAAATAATTTGATGTCAGATTCAAGAGAAAACCCTTTTTCCTAGATTTTCAAAATCAGCGGTTCACTCGATGCAGAAGGCTCATACGGGTCGAAAAATATTTTTTTCCTGATGGCCCTAAGAATCCCAAAAAAATCATATACACTAATTCAGACCCAAAAAGAAAGAATTTGATGTCAGATTCAAGAAAAAACCCTTTTCCTAGATTTTCAAAATCAGCGGTTCACTCGATGCAGTAGGCTCATACGGGTCGAAAAATATTTTTTTCCTGATGGCCCTAAGAATCCCAAAAGAATCATAGACACTAATTCAGACCCAAAAAGAAAGGATTTGATGTCAGATTCGAGAAGAAACCCTTTCCCTAGATTTTCAAAATCAGCGGTTCACTCGATGCAGTAGGCTCATACGGGTCGAAAAATATTTTTTTCCTGATGGCCCTAAGAATCCAAAAAAAATCATAGACACTAATTCAGACCCAAAAAGAAAGAATTTGATGTCAGATTGAAGAGAAAACCCTTGCCCTAGATTTTCAAAATCAGCGGTTCACTCGATGCAGTAGGCTCATACGGGTCGAAATAATATTTTTTCCTGATGGCCCTAAGAATCCCAAGGAAATCATAGACACTAATTCAGACCCAAGAAGAAAGAATTTTGATGTCAGATTCAAGAAAAAACCCTTTCCCTAGATTTTCAAAATCAGCCGTTCACTCGATGCAGTAGGCTCATAACGGGTCGAAAAATATTTTTTTCCTGATGGCCCTAAGAATCCCAAAAAAAATCATATACACTAATTCAGACCCAAAAAGAAAGAATTTGATGTCAGATTCAAGAAAAAAAACCCTTTCCCTAGATTTTCAAAATCAGCGGTTCACTCGATGCAGTAGGCTCATACGGGTCGAAAAATATTTTTTTCCTGATGGCCCTAAGAATCCCAAAAAAATCATGGACACTAATTCAGACCCAAAAAGGAAGAATTTGATGTCAGATTCAAGAAAAAACCCTTTCCCTAGATTTTCAAAATCAGCGGTTCACTCGATGCAGTAGGCTCTCACGGGTCGAAAAATATTGTTTTCCTGATGGCCCTAAGAATCCCAAAAAAATCATAGACACTAATCCAGACCCAAAAAGAAAGAATTTGATGTCAGATTCAAGAAAAAACCCTTTCCCTAGATTTTCAAAATCAGCGGTTCACTCGATGCAGTAGGCTCATACGGGTCGAAAAATATTTTTTTCCTGATGGCCCTAAGAATCCCAAAAAAAATCATATACACTAATTCAGACCCAAAAGGAAGGATTTGATGTCAGATTCGAGAAAAAACCCTTTCCCTAGATTTTCAAAATCAGCGGTTCACTCGATGCAGTAGGCTCATACGGGTCGAAAAATATTTTTTTTCCTGATGGCCCTAAGAATCCCAAAAAAATCATGGACACTAATTCAGACCCAAAAAGGAAGAATTTGATGTCAGATTCAAGAAAAAACCCTTTCCCTAGATTTTCAAATTCAGCGGTTCACTCGATGCAGTAGGCTCTCACGGGTCGAAAAATATTGTTTTCCTGATGGCCCTAAGAATCCCAAAAAAATCATAGACACTAATCCAGACCCAAAAAGAAAGAATTTGATGTCAGATTCAAGAAAAAACCCTTTCCCTAGATTTTCAAAATCAGCGGTTCACTCGATGCAGTAGGCTCATACGGGTCGAAAAATATTTTTTTCCTGATGGCCCTAAGAATCCCAAAAGAATCATAGACACTAATTCAGACCCAAAAAGGAAGGATTTGATGTCAGATTCGAGAAAAAACCCTTTCCCTAGATTTTCAAAATCAGCGGTTCACTCGATGCAGTAGGCTCATACGGGTCGAAAAATATTTTTTTCCTGATGGCCCTAAGAATCCCAAAAAATCATATACACTAATTCAAGACCCAAAAAGAAATAATTTGATGTCAGATTCAAGAGAAAACCCTTTTCCTAGATTTTCAAAATCAGCGGTTCACTCGATGCAGTAGGCTCATACGGGTCGAAAAATATTTTTTTTCCTGATGGCCCTAAGAATCCCAAAAAAATCATAGACACTAATCCAGACCCAAAAACAAAGAATTTGATGTCAGATTCAAGAAAAAAACCCTTTCCCTAGATTTTCAAAATCAGCGGTTCACTCGATGCAGTAGGCTCTCACGGGTCGAAAAATATTTTTTTCCTGATGGCCCTAAGAATCCCAAAAAAATCATAGACACTAATCCAGACCCAAAAACAAAGAATTTGATGTCAGATTCAAGAAAAAACCCTTTCCCTAGATTTTCAAAATCAGCGGTTCACTCGATGCAGTAGGCTCATACGGGTCGAAAAATATTTTTTTCCTGATGGCCCTAAGGATCCCAAAAAAATCATATACACTAATTCAGACCCAAAAAGCAAGAATTTGATGTCAGATTCAAGAAAAAACCCCTCTCCCTAGATTTTCAAAATCAGCGGTTCACTCGATGCAGTAGGCTCGTACGGGTCGAAAAATATTTTTTTTCCTGATGGCCCTAGGAATCCCAAAAGAATCATAGACACTAATTCAGACCCAAAAAGAAAGAATTTGATGTCAGATTCAAGGAAAAACCCTTGCCCTAGATTTCAAAATCAGCGGTTCACTCGATGCAGTAGGCTCATACGGGCCGAAAAATATTTTTTTCCTGATGGCCCTAAGAATCCCAAAAGAATCAAAGACACTAATTCAGACTCATGAGGAACGAATTAGATGTCAGATTCCAGAAAAAACCTTTCCTTTAGATTTTCAAAATCAGCGGTTCACTCGATGCATTAGGCTTATATGGGTCGAAAAATAATTTTTTTCCTGATGGCCCTAAGAATCTCAAAAGAATCATATATAGTCGTGGAAATACACCAAGTCACAAAACAAAAGCCTATAGAATTTCTGGTTACCATTCGTATGTGTATTCTTAAGTATTCCAGATTTTGACAATCATGGTTATCATGGTAACGAATATGGCAGTTCATCGAAGTCCACAAGAACGGATATAGGAGTGTATGTGCGTACCATTACAAGTTCCCATGTTTTTTTTCTCAAATATTCATAATATATTATATTTACCTAAAAAAACGAAATAACTATAGTTCAACACTGGACAGTATTGTCGCGGAAAATCAGTTCGGGAAACCTGACGAGATGTTTTCAATACCTACAAAATACGAAATTCGGATATGAGATCTCTCGCACCATGAACAAAGGATAACTCTTTATATTTCAATACCTACCTTCTCTCCCTTTCCACCCCAGTAATTGACGATGTTCTACGAACATAAAATAGTGATTCTCTCTCGTTCGTCTTAAGCGATAATAAAAATTAAAAATATTAGCTGCAATCCAAAATATGACTTCAACCTTATCGGATTTTGGAATAAATGAACTATGAGATTTCTCAAGCTGTTCAACATCATCTGTTTTTCGCAAATATATTTACAACCGATTGATGCTTCGGCAAAAACAATATCAAAAAAAATTATTAGTCTTCTCCCCTCATTTGTAAAAAAATTATAGAGATATAAAAGTATCTGTGGATGACTGGGCGTGGAGATTCTTCTTTGCCCCGAAGTGTTTGAAAATTTATTTTCAGATCTGAAAGAATTTTTTCAGCTGATAGTCAGTGACACTTCGTGAAATAAGATGTTGAAAAGGTATTCGAGGTAAAAATTATAAAGAAAATATGTGAAGATTTATTACTCTCCATATCAACTATAGAGGTTTCGGAAAACACTCTGTACTCATTATCAACATGAAATTCTTTTGAACAAATGTCTTGTCTTGCTTTCTGCAAGAAAGTAAGTAAGTAACTAGTATAACTCACATGAATTATATTTCGAATAATAATTCCTTGTCAACATCAACTTAATTTTATATGAATTATTCAAGAAGTTACATTTTTCAAAAACGAATATTTTCATTTGAACGCATTGACCCTTCCTCCGATAACGTATCGCTCTTATCTGAATTGAAAGTTATCACGACAGGTTCAATATTGGAAGCACCTATGTATTTCTCCATCACCCATGCCGAAAATATCACTTTTTCTGTATGTCGTACATAATTTCTCCAATTTGGAGCATTGCACAGCTTCTAACGCCTTTGACCAGACCATTATCACATCTCCCGGGGATGATTTGGTTTTGATGATTTCGGCGTCATAAATCCTTTTAGCCTCTGTCCACACCATTTCTATGGCATTATATTGGCAATGGTGAGGTGGTAATCTCAAAATACCATGACCATGTTCTGATGCGTAAATATCTAGATGATATATTTTTTTTGGAATGACGTACGCTTGCCTGCAATTGATGGTTGTTCTACAAGAAACTGCCTATTGTTGCTCCTCTTGAATTTGAATCCAATTTTGCGAATCCAGGTATTCACGCATCTCAGTGAACGAGGAAAATCAGGCCATTCTTCAGTGAAACGCTTATGGAGCGATTTTATTGTAACATGTACTCTAAGAGCCTGTAAAATTGTGGGATTTACCTTTTTTTTATTTCTTCGGCCTTTTTCGAAACTGTTTCTGCATAAACAGCATGAGAGTTTGTTTGCGAATTCTTGATCCGATAAATACTCCTTTCTGAAATATTCAGAGCTTCCGCGGCAATGCTGACAACATTCTTTCTTTGAACTTGACAGAAATCACACTCAGAATCAATGTTTTAGATTGATCATTGAATCGTTTCACCATTATGATATAAGGAATTCGAAATATTATTGATGTATAACCAGTACTCTAATTGTTTGACATTGTGTCACAGTGACAATTCAATGATCAAAATATATGAATCAAGTTCCGACGTTCCTTTTTCTAGTGATTTTCTGTCTCATTCAGCTTGTGATGAATAAAAAGAAACAGATTTTGCCTTGGTGTATTTCTACGACGTTACACTTATTCAGACCCATAAAGAACGAATTTGATGTCAGATTTAAGCAAAAACCTTTCCCCTGGATTCTCCAAATCAGCGGTTCACTCGATGCAGTAGGCTGATATACTGGTCGAAAAATATTTTTTTCCTGAAGGCCCTGAGAATCCAAATAGAATCATAGACACTAATTCAGATCCATAAAGAAAGAATTCGATGTCAGATTCAAGAAAAAACCTTTCCTCTTGATTTTCAAAATCAGCGGTTCACTCGATGCAGTAGGCTATAGGTCGAAAAATAATTTTTTCCTGATGGCCCTAAGAATCCCAAAATGATCATAGACACTAATTTAGACCCATGAAGAAAGAATCTGATGTCAGATTCAAGGAAAAACCTTTTCCCTGGATTTTCAAAATCAGCGGTTCACTCGATGCTGTAGGCTTATATGGGTCGAAAAATATTTTTTTCCTGATGGCTCTAAGAATCCCAAAAGGATCATAGACACTAATTCAGACCCATGAAGAACGAATTTGATGTCAGATTTGAGCAAAAACCTTCCCCCTGGATTCTCAAAATCAGCGGTTCACTCGATGCAGTAGGTTGATATACTGGTCGAAAAATATTTTTTTCCTGAAGGCCCTAAGAATCCAAATAAAATTATAGACACTAATTCAGACCCCTCAAGAACGAATTTGATGTCAGATTCAAGAAAAAAACGGTCATCTGGATTTTCAAAAGCAGCGGTTCACTCGATGCAGTAGGCTTATACGGGTCGAAGATAATTTTTTTCCTGATGGCCCTAAGATTCCCAAAAAAATCATCGACACTGATTCAGACCCATAAAGAACGAATTTGATGTCACATTTAAGGAAAAACCTTTCCCCTGGATTTTCAAAATCAGTGGTTCACTCAATGCAGTAGGCTGATATACTGGTCGAAGAATACTTTTTCCTAAAGGCCCTAAGAATCCAAAAAACATCATAGACACTAATTCAGACCCATGAAGAGAGGATTTGATGTCAGATTCAAGAAAAAACCTTTCCTCTAGATTTTCAAAATCGGTGGTTCACTCGATGCAGTAAGTAGGCTTAATACGGGTCGGAAAATATTTTTTTTTCTGATGGCCCTAAGAATCACAAGAGAATCATAGACACTAATTCAGACCCATAAAGAAAGAATTTGATGTCGGATTCGAGAAAAAACCTTCCCCCTGGATTTTCAAAATCAGCGGTTCACTCGATGCAGTACGCTTATACGGGTCGAAAAATATTTTTTTCCTGATGGCCCTGAAAATTTCAAAAACATTATAGACACTAATTCAGACCCATCAAGAACGGAGAATTTGATGTCAGATTCAAGAAAAAACCTGTCACCTGAATTTTCAAAAGCAGCGGTTCACTCGATGCAGTAGGCTTATACGGGTCGAAAAATATGTTTTTCCTGATGGCCCTAAGATTCCCCAAAAAAATCATAGACACTAATTCAGACACATAAAGAACGAATTCGTTGTCAGATTAAAAAAAAAACCCTTCCCCTGGATTTTCAAATTCAGCGGTTCACTCGATGCAGTAGGCTTATACGGGTCGAAAAATATGTTTTTCCTGATGGCCCTAAGATTCCCCAAAAAAATCATAGACACTAATTCAGACACATAAAGAACGAATTCGTTGTCAGATTAAAAAAAAAAACCCTTCCCCTGGATTTTCAAATTCAGCGGTTCACTCGATGCAGTAGGCTTATACGGGTCGAAAAATATGTTTTTCCTGATGGCCCTAAGATTCCCCAAAAAAATCATAGACACTAATTCAGACACATAAAGAACGAATCCGTTGTCAGATTAAAAAAAAAACCCTTCCCCTGGATTTTCAAATTCAGCGGTTCACTCGATGCAGTAGGCTTATACGGGTCGAAAAATATGTTTTTCCTGATGGCCCTAAGATTCCCCAAAAATATCATAGACACTAATTCAGACACATAAAGAACGAATTCGTTGTCAGATTAAAAAAAAACCCTTCCCCTGGATTTTCAAATTCAGCGGTTCACTCGATGCAGTAGGCTTATACGGGTCGAAAAATATTTTTTTCCTGATGGCCCCAAGATTCCCAAAAAAATCATAGACACTAATTCAGACCCATAAAGAAAGAATTTGATGTCAGATCCAAGAAAAAACCTTTCCCCTGGATTTTCAAAATCAGCGGTTCACTCGATGCAGTAGGCTGATATACTGGTCGGAAATTATTTTTTTCATGAAGGCTCTAAGAATCCCAGAACAATCATAAACACTAATTCAGGCCCACAAAGAACGAATTTGATGTCAGATTCAAGAAAAAACCATTTCCCTAGATTTTCAAAATCAGCGGTTCACCCGATGCAGTAGGCTCATACGGGTCGAAAAATAATTTTTTCCTGATGGCCCTGAGAGTTTGAAAAAAAAATGTCCTTTGTTGCCTGGTCTATAACGCATAGCTAGAATACAAACAAATGTCCCAGCGAATGAGTTACGATATTGCCGCCAAGGTTAGTCTTTTGGATGATTGTTACATTTTCGGATTATTTACCCCCCTATATTTGTCGAATGGTGTTGTTTGCTGGCGATGAATTTTTATGTGTATGAAAGTGATTCGAGGAGCGCTTCTGAGCGAGGTCTATCATTTTTTGATTTTATCAAAATGAAAAAGTTTGTATGTATCAAGTACCAAATCCACTCGACTTCTCTCTCGTATCTCACTTCAAATGATCACTTCTCTTTATATCATTTACTGGCTGTCCGACCCGGCTTCGCATTGTTGGTGTACCCATTCGAAAATAATAAGACATTTATTTGTTCCAGTCGTTCAAAGCTATGCTGAAAATTGTTTCCTCAACAAATAAAGTGAGAAAGTACACTGAGAAAAAAGTTATGACCATTCTAGACCATAAGAAATGCATGGCCATCGCGTTTTCCATCCCAAACAATCCGTGGATATCAATTTTTGAAGTGATACGTTGAAAAATGTTAATGAATTTAGAGAAATTCGATGTTTATTGTCGGAAACGAAGCAATTTCGGACAGAGGTTAGTTGCTTTAAATCGGCTCATTTTGACCTCAGGAATATGTGCTGAGATGTAGTACAGACATCTTGTTTCAAGACCTTTTTTTGTTGGACATCGTTACTTTGATAGCCGATATGGGCCATAACCTCAATAACTAAAAAGTCAAAAAAATAAAAAAGGAGTTCCGATTGGTCCGCCTTCTATAGTGTTTCGAGAACAGTGAATTCCATTGAGCTCTCTCTATCCGATTGCGTGAAATAACATTTAACACAAAATTAATTATTTCGATGAAACGCCATCCACCTTTGTTGACGTTTATGAAAAATGTGCCGATGGCTGAACAAACACGCATAGTCGATTGCCAATAATTCCATTTTGGGCCATCCACACCTCCCCATTCAGCGAATACACAAAATCACAAAAGTCGTCCAAAGCACCATAACATGGCCGAAATGTCCGCGCAATAAACAGAAATTTCAATCACAACATACCAGTGGCGCCTCGTCGGGAAAACATCGAGAGTAAACATATGAAAAATAAAATTATGTTCAAGCACCAATATCTGGAAAGCTCAAAACGCTTTCAATGGATCTATAGAACAGAACAGAGATGAACAGACTAAACTTTCAAAAATAAAACAAAATACACTAAGTCGGTCGACCACAAAGTTTTATTATAAAATTGAATTTTGTGACTAGTTTAGTTATTGATCAATAATCCAAATATTGACATTTTGTCTTGTTTGCTTTTACTTAGGCCGACCATGTTTTGTTCACCATCCTGAGATCTTTTTCTTCTGGGTTTGATTATATTTACTACACCTCGACATTTCTTCTTTTATTTTGGATTATTTATATTATTCAACCTCACCACGTACTTCTCCTTTAGGTTTTTAGGCATAATGGACTTTGTAATTAATTCAGTTTTCCGAACTCATTTATAATAGTACCATAACTCGGAATGTACAGAATTTACTCTTATATTGTACATGTCATTTGGTTTTGTATCAATTGTCACTGTCATTTGTCTTGTTATTCTGTCAACATCTGTTGCTATGCTTGACGCTTCGCCTTCTCCTTGGCTTTTGGCCATTTGAAGATGAAACTCCTTTGAGTAAATATTGCTTTTTTTTCCAAGTTTGTGCCAATGATTGTTGGGTTCTTTTGGCTGCTCAGTCGGTTCAAAAATTTCAATATTTCTTTACCGGACTGATTTCTGGCCAAAAAAACATTTTTCCTTAGATTTTTAGTTTTATTTTATTATGTGATTTCCACGTGGCCTTATAGGTATGTTTGTTTCTCAATATCTTATTATCCTTGTGAACTTAATATCTTTACAGGTACTGTGTATTGTGTCTGAAGATGACTGTTTGAGCCGAAACTAGTCACAAAATTCAATTTTGTAATAAAACTCAGTGTATTTTGTTTTTTCGTTGAATACATCTGGACCACTTTGAGAAGGATGGATGGTTTCTATTACTTTATTCATATTCATATACACAACATGAACAGATTGACATTGGAATCTTAAATATGACAGCCACAGTACGATTATGGATCAGTCAGGATCATCATACACCGCAGATACTGAAGTATCTCCCAATAATCTAAGCTAAAGGAACAAGCTGCCATGGAAGAAAATGGAAAGTGTCTCGCTGTGATGTTGAAGATATTTCGAAAGTATTTGACCGCCGTTTGGCACAACCTTATCAGATGCCATCTTTTATCGACTTTTCTTTCTGAGAGATCGGTCTATGTAATACCTAGGACGAAGTCTCATACTATGAATATCAATGCCAGTGTTCCACCAAGGATGTATGCTAGCACTAGTTATTCCTACCCCTTATTGATTTACCCCTGTCATATCCACGACTTTGCTGATTATGGTCATCGACACAATAAAATATGTTATCTGGACCGCTATATGTCAAATCCCACACACGAAGATCTCATCTGAATTGCTTGACTGAAAACGTTTCTGCTCAATGCGCAGAAGTATCCAATCTCGGAAAATATATTGATAAAATTCATTAATTCAATTTGCTTCCAAGAGGAGCAAGTCGGTAACAAACGAAGTCTATGAATACCTATTTTGTATATTATTCATTTAGTCCTTCATAATCTGATTGATTTCATGCGTGAGGTGGCTTACCTGAAGATTTCAAAAATTTATTTTGAACCAATTAGAATGATATCATTCGGTCATTTCAACTTAATGGAATTAGTAAGTGATAACTATTCTGTCAAAAAGAAGCGAGTTATATCTATAGACAAAAGTCACTCAGTTTCATTTGAAACTATGTAGACATGTTATATCAGATATTATAGGGTTGAAAACGCATTAATGTTTTTAATATTTCTGAAATTATAGTAATGAACCTTAGTTAAAGTTTATGCAAAGTCAGTTGAAGAGATCATAAAACGAATGTCGGGCAGCGCTGCCGCACTCTTTGAACTTTCAGAGAGAACAATAGCTTGCAGTGCTGTGTTTCTCCAACTGACTTTGCATAAACTATACTAACAGGTAGAATCAACTTCATTTGTGAGAATATAGTGCGTCATATTTAACTAAAATCATTGGAAATATGTTTTTTTAGTTTCATTTGAAGCTATTTGGACATTTAATATCAGATTAATGTTTTTAATGTTCCTGAAATTTTATTGATACATCTTAGTTACTGACAAGTAGAATCAATTTCTATTGTAATAATATACTGCGTCATATTTACCTAAACTCATCGGAATATGTTTCCTCAAGTTTCGTTTTGAATTTAAAACTATGAAGACATTGTATTTCAGATAACAAATTTGTTGTTTGATATTTCTCACATATAAGTAATGAAAATGAGATACCTAAGTGTCAAATTTTATTCGACATCTACGCAGGATGGGTCATAGTGTTCATCTTCTCATCATATTAAAAGCAAGTCCAATTCTTGAAATTTTCTTACCGAATCTACCACGCAGCAGAATTAATTTCAATGTTTCTGTTGATTGAAAGTTTTCCTCGTCTTCGACTACGGAATTTTTTATCAATATAAGCATTCGTCACCTTGAATAAAAATATCGGTAAATAATAATTATGCCGCTAGGGAGATTATAAGTGAAAATCTCTTTTATAGATACAAATCTCAATCATTCAATAACGATTATGAGTGGAAAAAATGGTTGGACTCTAGTCCACAAACCACTAGGAGGGATATTTTTTTACGAACTGCCACTGACGACAGCGTACCCTATTAGCGCCATACTAAATATACCTATGCGATATTACATCATCCTGTTTGCAATATAAACATTCCTTTATGATTTGACAAATAAATTTCGTACATTCTGCTTTGAAAATGACCGTATTGCGCGTTTTCAATTTGATCATAATTAAACGGGTGATGTGAACACTGAACAGATATATAAAACATCAAACGAAATGAATGGATGGTTGATATTATACTACAGTGTTGATTGCGACAACATGACGATCTACTTTTTCATTTGATAATGATTTCAACAATTCATAGAGAAATATCAGAACTATACAGAGCAACAAAGGTGATATAGGGCGGCTCAAGAAAATTAAAATGATAAACAAATGTCGTAAAAGGCTTCGTTTGCGAGATACAAGGCGTTAAAGTTGCAATTTTTTATAGAATTTCTATATGTCCACCCTGTTAGCTTATCGTGATGGCAAAATTTAGTCTGTTATGTGACTGGCATAGTGCCGCAATTCCAAAATAATATCTGTCATGGTTATAGAGTAATCTAAACAGATGGTCTATCCGACAGCTACATCAATTTTGAAGTTGAATTTGGTTATTCGGTTTTTCTCGAGAACAGTAGTGCTTTATTCTATAACATCGCCACTCTTGTTTTTTCCTGGAAAATCACACATCGAATCAAATCGACTGAATAAGGCTATAATATCAAGAATTTTTGTTGAGCGCTTATCTATAGCAATTCAATGAAAATTATTTTTCATTTTCAACTTCAACACCCTGTGTCTCGCAAACGAACTTTTTTCATTTTTATGAGACGCCCTATTACTCCTTGAAGTGTGTTCCACAAATAACGAAACATACTGTATGACATTTTAGAATTTTCGTACTAGATAATGATCTGAGAAATTAAGAAAATTTCAAAAGAACAACATCATTATGAATTTGGGATCAGCAAGTGATTTTGGGCCAGAAACTTTAATGAAGGGGCGAAATCAGCAGTGTTAAAAAGTTTCGGTTGTGTTTTCGTAAAATATAAACTAAGAAATAGGAAAAATATCAATTTTTCGAATTTTTTCTAGGATAATGACCAAATATATCAGAAGAATCCCGATTCCAGAGTAACTTTTGCATGAGTTGAAATTGATATAGATTTGGAATCATTTCGTGTTAGAAATAGTGATACCATCCGGACTAGTGTCAAAATGGCTACCGAGGTCAGAAAAAGTATAACTCGGAGAAAATATGCTGTTTTAGATTTTTCGTTTTTTTCACTCATGATATTGACTTGGGATACCAGAAGAATATCGATTGCAGAAGAACTGTTGGTTTCAGAGCTAAAATTATAATAGATTCGGAATCAGCAAATCATTTTTAGAATAACGACCTGGGAAATGGGAAGAATATGAGTTTCAGGAAAACTGTAGAGTACAGTGCCAGTATAGATTTGGCATCAGCAAGTCATTCTCTATAGTTATTTTTCCAATGCGGACTTGAAAATGCGCAAAAGTAATTCCAGATACTGGAGCTAAAATGTTCACTATGTACACTCGTGATATTGAATCAGGTGTTCTATTTGTCAATCAAATGACTACCTAATTCCATATTCTTTATTATGGAAGTCATTGAGTTCATATATCAGCTACTTTTGGAAAGATATGGAATACAATTTT
Organism: Phaedon cochleariae; assembly: GCA_918026855.4. NCBI lineage: Eukaryota > Metazoa > Arthropoda > Insecta > Coleoptera > Chrysomelidae > Phaedon > Phaedon cochleariae. Next base: position 2,875,377 of record OU896713.1, on the reverse strand, counting down.
CGTTGTGCTTTCAATAAAAGAGGACATATAGCTCCATCTCAGCCGAAAGAGTGCAAACGTTCCAGAAATGATTCAAATCTCGATACCCTCGAGCATTCCGAGAACCAATCTCATAAAGTCTCTTAATATCCCTGTTCAAGTACGCACTGTTAATATTTATTGGGCCTTTTAGCATAGCGCAAATACGAAACAAATATCATATACATGTCTCCGAGCCGACGATCTCTTTTATTTTTTCTCCGCACTTGCCAAGCTGTATCTGCGAAGGAAGAGCATAAGGTTATGTTATCTGGATATCAACCAAATGCATAACCGTTTGTTAGGGCTAATGTCTGAGGACTATAGGGGGCGCTGCATACGCAGAGCCGGTCGCGTTTTAATTTATGGTGCCATAACCTAGAAACTTGACGCGGGCCCACTAATTTCGCGTTGTTGCACACGCCTACATTGGCAGCACTGGAAATTGCATCCGGTTTTCTTTTGAAATAGTACGACTAGACATAAAGGAATAATCTTAGGCAAATTGGGTAGAAATAAACGAGATTTACGACAGCTGTTGCAAATTTCAATCTCTACCGATGCCATCGATCTCCTATATATACACTGAATTGGTCGCCTCGCAATGGAAACTCATCGCATATATTTCCAGACATATCCATGCCGTTCAACGCATTCGTTGCGTCGTAAGAACCGAAGCATAGGCAAGAACACTAATTTTTTAATGTTTTATTCTTTCTAGATTCAGCAAATGGATTTCCCAAAGAAAGTTAGAACAGGACGGAAAATCGTCATCGGTACTGATGTCACAAGTACCTACTATAAGGTGCCGACTTTCTATTGGTATAGTCGAAAGAAAACACAGAAAAGACCATCTTCAGCCTAATTGAAAGTTTCACAATACAAAAAGTTTGAAGGAGCTCATATTAATCATCTTGATTGTTTTTTTTTTCAAATTCCAGTCTGCATCTTATTCTAACGTGTATCTCTCAACATAAGAACACTTAGAAGTAGAAAATCTCCAGCATAAATGCATTCGCAACCAAAATTATCCACGACAGTCATGGGCAGTTCTAGCCCAGATTCTCGTACTGCTTTGGACGGATTCGAAACTATCCCAAACTAGCTCTTATAAACTAAAAGCTCGTGATATGTAAAATACGAAACAGTCCTGAGAAAACGCGAACACTTCTTTGTCACTGCACATCATGCTTCTGATGATTCCAGTTAATTTTGTGAACGAGAACAAACATTCACAACATTCACATTTCACCTATATTCGATCTCACTAGACTATAGATCAAACACTTGGGCCAATCGAATTGTATTAATGAATGAGATCTGACAGAAAAAAAATCATCAGTTTTGATATAAGGTTGAGCATCAGGAAAGACTATGGAAAAATCACTCGACCGATCTCCCCCAGTTTCCTAAAAAAGAGAACGATGACGTTGATGACGCATCGTTCGTTTCTATTTGTCATCCTCCACCTAGCCATTACGCGCCATAGGGCCGTATCATCATCATTTTCTCTTAAGGCTTCATTTACCCCGTATACTCCCAACAGCAGCAGGCCCTCTTATTTCAACCTCCCCTGCTCCGCTTCCTGTTTCCATTTCCCTTTCGACAACGTGTTCCGGCAATAGCAGGACTTGTCACTCAGGATTTTCACATCTCATGGAGTTTTGTTATCCCACCGTGAACATACCAGTTTCGATTTGCATGATGTGAAAGTTGGACTATTTGTCATTCGCTAAAGTTCAAGTCAACTTGGAATCAAAAGTCGGCAAGTATGCACTGCCCAAGATTGATTCTTTACTTCACTGTTCAAGGTCACAGTAGGTATATAGATCCCACAATACAGTGAGGACGTAACAAGCTAGCGAGGTCGGGTAAATTTCAGGTGAGAAGGTACCTTTTTTAGTACTTTTTGGTATGAAAACGGCTGTGGTCACGTGACTCAGTGACAAGTGGGTACTATAAACTTTTTTTTCAAATGTAACGAGGGGTCACGTGGTTCCTTATTTTGGAGGCCTTTCGATTATCTATCCATCTATCTATAAAAAAGGTTTCTTCAATCAAACGAATACAGTCATTTTCTTGAAATTGAATTGCTTCGTACATTTGAATGAAGGAATATACACACGAGGGCCATGAGGAAGGCAAACACTCAGTAATCACCTTGTGTGACTTGACTAAGGCCTTGGACTGTGTTTCTCATGGTATTCTGTTAAAAAACTTGAATTTTATGGTATCAGAGGAACGTCCCTCAATTTTTTCAAGATGGGAGATCTCAATGTGTTATGGTGAATGGAAGTCAATCATCTCTCGCTGAAATTGCACATGGTGTTCCCCAGGGATCAGTCATGGGACCCTTATGATCTATTTTATTATATGCTTCCAATCAACAGTGTACTCTTCGCAGATGACACTACTTTGATAGATTCTGAAATTACTTTGCGAACTTTGTCCGAATCTGTGGAACGTTCTCGGGAGAAAGCCAACACCGATAAAAATCAGGAATTGTTGATATCATCCCACTCTAATTTCTCGTCTGGACACACTGTTTCGCACTACTGGACATTGTAATTGATGACAAACTCAGTTGGGCAGCTCATGTGGAACAGTTGAGCCAATAATTTTTTATCTGTAGAATAAAGAAAATAGTCAGTTCAGAGGTTCTCAGAACCTCCTATCATAGTTTATTTCACAGCCATATAATGTATGGAATATTACTGTGAGGCAGATCATGTCATTCCCAAATATATTCGTTCAACAAAAAAAAGTAGTCAGAATCATGAGCGGTGCAAATTACAGAGACCATTGCCGTCCACCTTTTCGCAAACTCCAGATTATGCCAGTTCCCACAATTTTTATTTATCTCACGCTTCTTGAAATCCATAGTAACAAGAAGGATCATCAATTTATGAAAGTAAAACATCAGTATTCTACTAGATCAGGTAATTCGCAAAAAAAAACCAGGCAAAGACTTGTGATGTCAGAAAAAACTCTTCGCATATTGATGTATACAACAAGCTACCAAATGAAGTTGAACATTCGAATGCTCGCGATTTCAAAATCAAAATGAAACGATTCCTTTTGAATCACTGTTTCTATTCCGTGGATGAATTCCACAGTTCGAATTTTCGTCTAGCGGTCATTGATGGAGAAGACGATATTTCAACAAAATTTTAATTTGTCAGTATTGTATAATGTATTTTTATATCCTATTTCAACATGTAATTACTATTTTTTTCTGGAATGTTTGTGCTGTTTTTCATATATTCATAGTTGAATTAAAAAAATATGACATGCTACGAATGTACATCAGTACAAGTGGTGAATAAACTATCTATCTATCTGTATCAAATCAATTGCCTTGCTTGCTTCGTTTCTTGGAATTTATATATATATGAATTTGCTCAACATAAACAGTATATTTCTTCATTCAAGAAAACCGCGACTTTGAAATAACGTAATAGAAGCTGTTTCGATTTGGGGCTAAGTACACATAACCAAAGACTGATGATTGCATCAATTGGAACGTCTGTTCTCATTTGACGGAGAAAAATCAGGAATACAAGGAAATCTTCGTATACTTTCCATCAGACTCCTACTGCTTCCTCAAATGCAATTATTTCCTTCACAGACACTTGCCGTTTCACATTTCCCGTGAAATCCCGCAGTAAAAATTCCTCCTCTTTTTTCTTGACCATTAAACTGCAATAAAACGTCGAAAACGCTTCAAGTTCGAAAAGAAACCCACAACTGGAAAGTTTCCACTTAGCAAATGTCCACCGTTATCATTAGAATGGAAAAAGGGAAATTTTGGGGTGAGGGGTGTCTTCCTAATAGGTAATTGAAAGCTCTCAACTCTTTCTGTAGCTTCCAATTGCTAATTTGGGGTTGACAAAATTTTATGTAAATGGAATCAGGCAAGGGCTAGGGTAGAAAAGAAAAATATCGAGGTTTTATTTAATTGGAATGAATGGGATTGGTGATAGAAATTGGCAATCGTAGAGATTAAATGTTGTTGGGGATACTTCCACAGGCGATGAATTCCAGAGCCTAGCCGTTCTATGGATGAAGGAGTCTTGATAAAGTGCTGTTCGACATCTTTCGAGGTTGACAACGAAAGGATGTGCTGACTGGGCTTGTCTAGTTCGTCTGATTGGTATTGCTAGTGAAGGGATGATAGCAGAGATTTCCGAAGAACATTTCCCGTGGAAGTATCGATAGAAGAGTGAAAGGTCGCCGACCTTTCTACGGTGTTCCAATGATGTCAAACAGTGAGTGAGTGTGGCGTCACCCACCAGGCGAATGGCTCTCCTCTGGATGGAATCTAAGAGCATCAACGTATGTTTTGGTGCTGAAACCCATATGTGGGAACAGTATTCTAGAACAGGCCGTATCAACGCTTTGTAGATCATGAGAAGCTGTTGAGGTGTAAAATAGCTTTTCGCACGGAACAAGAATCCGAGTTTTCGTGAAGCAGCTTTTGCGATGGATCTGACATGATTATCCCATGAAATAGTGTTGCTGATGAAAATACCGAGCATAGATATGGTGGGCTTGGTGGGTATGGTGGAGCCAGACATCACAATATCGGGCATACTGAGTTCCGCCTTTCAAGAGAAAATACAGGCTTGAGTTTTGGTGGCGTTGAATTCAACTCTAGGTTGTTGGTTCCCCAGGCTGTGATTTCAGCAAGATCTTCATTGACCATGCGGCGTGAGTTCTTAGTTTCCTGGGAAGAAATGGGAATTCTGGAAGAAAACGCAGTATGGAGGGTACTATCATCTGCTAAGCTGTGGATGGGGCAAGTTGTTACTCCCAACAGATCATTGATATGAAGAAGGAATAATGTTGGTGCCAAAATTGATCCTTGTGGAACGCCGGAATTGATGCCAATGTTATCAGACGATACACCGTTCACCACCACGTGAAGCGATCTGCCTGAAAGAAAACTCGATAAGAGATGGCATAGCTGAGGTGGTAAGCCGTATGATGGTAGTTTGTGGAGGAGTCCTTCGTGCCAAACACGGTCGAATGCTTTCGACCGTGTTTGGCTGATGTGATTATCTCTAGAATTGCTGGTGTATATTTTGTATTTGATAAATTATTAATATTCTGAAACATCCTAATCTTGTTGATTCTATTACACCCCTGATGAATATTTCCCAACTTTTGTAGCCCATATAACATCTTTCACCATCGCATATCATTCTACCCCTAATATGCTCCTCGGTCATATCATAAGAGAGTTACGAAATTAAAACAAATTCGATGTGGTATATACTTTTTTCTACTCATTACATAACTTAAATGACATTTATCGTACGGATATGTACCACGCTGAATGATCGAATGAGATGTTGTCCTAGTAATCCAATATATTTTTTCGAATCACAGATTCATTCACACAAATGTCTTTCCTTCTTTGGAGTGTGTTATCAGCTTCACAAAGATAATGATTCCTTCATTAATTCAACTATACCGTACCTATATCAAAGTTATTTGGTCAGGTCTTCACAGAACACTGGTGTCAAGCAACTTTCGTGAAGAGAGTTTCTTGAAAACAAACCATTATGTATCTGTGAATCTATTTCTAAATTCACCATATCCTAAACCACTTCCACATTTTCAAGGTCAAGAATACACAAGATCGGAATTTCACATATCTCTCCATATCGATTTTACAGACATCCAAGAGATTCATATTGGATAATCGTGGTCGCACTATAAATAGACATATTATCTGACATATAATTCGATTTCCAAGGATATCCGCAAAATAATATTCAATGGTGAAAATTGAAGTGCCGATATCGGACTCAAAGAATCCGTGAAATTATTGGAACTAGACTGACTGTGGCAGAGTCCATTTTGGGCTTGCTCTTTTCAATCTTGTTACGCTACTGGTTATCCTGTTGGCTATAGTTCAAAAGGTACATATTACCATCTAAGAATGCTGCTCTATTATCTGGAAACTCTGTGTGGATTAAAAACACATCGTTAACCTAATATGTATGGCCTAATTCAGCAGAGCGAATCTAACACTATATTTACATATGAATCTGAACGACCTATTACGTACTATCAATCATTTTTGATGTCCTGGCGTGACAAAGTGAAGGCATCTCGAGTGTGGTGCATAGATCCAAGTGAATTTGTTCATACAGAGTGTTTCAATGGTTTATTTGAAATATTTTTATGCATCAATACCGGATCAAATACTTTTGATACAGAATTTTTTCATTGAAAAAAAATATTTTTTGCGGTTTTCACGAACTATTCGAATAAACCCACTGTTTTCAGTGTATTTCTTCGTTTTCTATAGAAACAAAATGAGAAACAAAATATTACCTTGGCACATCTCAAAACTCCAAAGATGTATAATATTGCAGTGTATTCATTTCATCAAGAACAGGAAATCTGATGTTTTTTGAAATCATAAATTGATAGGTATTCAACGCGGTCAAATTTTTATAAATATCTGAGTATTTTTTTCTTATTGAGTTCTAAGAAGGAGGAGTCAAAGTGCACCAGAGGTCAGTGGATTAATTCGAATAATTCAGAAAAACTGCGAAATACTGACTAATAGGGTGATACTTTTGTGGAACTCTCTAGACTTCTGAGTGTTCCAAATGATATATATATAGTTTCATTCATAAAGTCAGTTAAATATTTTCATCAGCGACTGATATGAAGAAATGTAACATTTGACATGTAGCAAAAGTCACGTGACTCCTATCGAGTAGGGCATTTTTCATCTTTTTTGAAGCAAAACTTAACGGCCAAGTAAAATTTCAGAATGAACTATTATTAAAAGTTTTTTCCCATATGATGCCGACTTCATGAATGACACTGTATATATTAAATATATGGATAAATTGCTGAAATTTCATTGAAATCGGCTGTGTAGTTTTTGAGCTATCAATGAAATAAAATTGGAGTCCCTGTATGTGGGAAAGCTACATAAAACGTTAATCTTTATTAAGAGGTAGAAACTCGTTATGTCTCTACCCTCTTATGGACCTTATCCTGCTATAACGACAATAACTATTACAGTGTATAAGAGTGTCATAATTAAAATTTATTCGGATCACTTCATTGATCGTTATTTTGTTTATAGGGTACTCGAGAATGTTGTTAAAATTGATTATTATGTTCTATATATTGTGAAGGGTGGATATTTCCGTTCAAGCAAACGTCATATTTTATTACTTGTTTCGGAAAACTCCGCAATAAATGAAATTATTTGGCACAAAATACTTCGAGCCTATAACAATTTATATGAGCAATATCTGGAGAAATGAATGCTAGGGTTATGTTGCCTCGTTCATTATCATTAACAAGATTGCTTTAATTTCATCATCATTATTCCAAAATACTGTCGACTGTTCCAGGTGATACAATGTAATGTTCAACATTGAGGAATGGATAGATTTCGAAGATCTTGTCAAAAATCGACATGCCAGATCGAGAGACTGATGAGACCTGATCGGCTGAATCAGTTCTACTCTCGCAATTGTTTGAAAAAAAGGTTCCGTTGGTCCAGATTTTTTTTGTGGTTCTTTCCTGCGATCAAAATACCTACTACTACAAGAATTCTCGAAATTTCTCGTTCCAGAAGAAGATTTGGATTACGACGAGTATATGGTCGAATAATTTTGAAAACACTCATACAAGCAATTCATCCGAGGTAAAACAATCAGGTTTATAAACAAGATATGGTCGCTGACCAGCAAATACGGATATCTTGTGAATTTTTTTCTTATATAAAGGCAAAGATATGCGTGTGAACGAAGAATACCAAACTGTATTTGGAAAATCTACTGCTCCAGTGCTGATGCTTTTGGATGAGTTGCCAGAAGAGAAGAAAAAACAGTGATACAACCTTTCCACAGACAATTTATTTACAGGAACCATTTGCGACAACCGAATCCATAAAAATTGCCCGTTAATATCCAAAATGGATATGAGTAAGTCAAAACGTGGTGACTTCGATTCTTCCTTGGATAGAACCAACGGAATTTCACTAACGCGACCAGATATGAGGTAGCCCCACTTGCTAGTGTCAAACGATATTCAGCGAAGGAGCAAAAAGTTGTTCAAGTAACAAGGCAAACTTGATATCCAAACATATAATGCATCCATGGGTGGCACGAAAACAAAATGCTGGTGGTGCATTTTCACATGTCTACTTGGTGATAAAAAATGCCTGGGTTCTGTACAAACAGTCTGGCAACTTGATGACTCATCTACAATTTCGTCGAGAAATTTTCAAAACGTACCTCTACAAGTACAAGAATCCACCAAAAGAAGAAGGTAGACCATCTGCAAGCAAATCGACAGTTTGAAGATATACTATTGCAAAATTCTCAACAAAATTGAATCTGTCCTTAATGGGTTAATTAGGAAAGTCAGCCTCATGTGGGTTCCAGGACACTCTGGTATCCCGGGGAACGAGGAGGCAGACAGACTAGCCAAGATCGGTTCAGGAACGACACCCATTGAACCAGAACCGATATTGGGAATACCCAATAGTACGGCTATGTCCTTCATGAAGGAAATGCTACAGAGGCAGTTCCTTGAAACATGGCGGGACACACCAGGAATGAGACAATCGAAGCTCCATATAAAGGAACCTTCAAAAAGGCTCACGAGAGAGATCCTGTCACTTAATAGAAGGGATCTCAAGATGGTAGTTGGGCTCTTATAACTGGGCACAACCACCTCAACAGGCACCTAGAACTCATAGGGATCAAAGATGATCCCATCTGCAGATGGTGCTTGGAGGATGATGAAACATCATCACACATACTCACTGAATGCCCCGCGCTGGTGCATCAGAGGAAAGCTGCCTTTGGGAGCATTGTACTGCACCCAAAAGATGTGAAAGTGACTCAGCTGAGGAAGCTGCTGAATTTCATCGAAGAAATCGGCATGCCCAGCTGATTCACAGGACAAGTGGGCGCACAATGGGCCCGACTGAAGAGGCCTGAGTGCAGGGGTCTACGCACCCGCCCACCTGTGCAGAGAAGAAGAAGATGAAGAAGAATGGGTTAATTTGAAAAATGTAACTTCTGAGATATAGCGTCACATTTTGCTGACCGAGTATAGGAAAACTTTTCACATTCTTTCAAGCAAAACTCAACGTCCAAGTCAAATGTCAATATGAATTATTATTTAAAGTTTTCCCATGATGATAACTTCATGGAAGACACTGTATATCGCGAACAAGGACTCTTTAAACAAGTCGGTTTTTGGAAATAATGAATTCGAAATGGTTTTGAAGATATCAAGGTAAAATAAATCTTGCAATAAGTGTAATTGCAAGATGAATTTAAGTGCCTGTGCACTTGTCAAAAGCTCCAATTCGTGCCTGAACTTTCCAGAAACTATATGAACCAGTTCCTCTAGGAACAAAGTCGTGCTCCTTGGTGCACAAATCAAAACCGCTGCTTTTCCTCGACCAAAAACTGAAACGCGGCAAGATCCGAATGCGGCTCCCAATTTATCCGAAACGTTCGACATCGGATATAATTAATTGCAGTCGGCCAACTTAGTCAAAGGCGCAAACAGGCATAGATGGGCGTAAGTTGTGTGTAAGTTGCGAGCGCAAGTTTAAATGTTAGTTCAGAGATGCAACTTCCGAAGACGTTAAATCCCCCGAATAGTTTCCCATAATACCTACTGGTCAGCCGGAGTTTACGGCTGTAATTAAATTGTGCAGTCGAATTCGGGATTTGCGGAGAAAGGGCTGTTTGAACTGTTCGGGCCTATGCATGCATACTAATGCCGAGGAACTTGGATTGCAGCTCAAAGGTCGGGATTATAACGTTACGCAATCATCTTAAGATAATCTGCAAACTATCTGGGCAAGGTGAGCGAGAGACGAAGATGCTTTGCAATTCAATGTGATGGAATGATTGGAATGTCGAACAGTTATCTTAGTTAAATTCAGTTTCGTAAACACGTTATCTAGACTCGATCATACCATGAACTGAGCCAAATAAAAACTATTGGTGCAGATACCAAACAACAGTATAGTCATAACCACTCTCCAACCTACAAGTCTCTTGAGTACTGAATCGTATGTCTGGAGTTCAGCTTCAAAATACTCCCTGTGGTAGCTGGAGTCGGTTTGGATATATGAGAGTTGCAGACGGTTGCAGATCTGTCACTTTGTGAATTATCTTGTATCAGCAACAGCTTTTTCTCCTGGAGTATGACATTTGATTGCCGAACACGGCTGCTATGAGTTTCAATCAAAATCGAATCACCGAAAACATCATGATATCTCCACTTAAGAGTTCCTAAACAACTAGATTTTATCCAGAGTTACAATTTGGCAACCTTCAAATATATTTACCATCGATGACATTGGGATATTTTGCTAAAGATACTGATGATTTTTCTTGTCAAGATCACAACCCAAAAGGTGTTCATGATCGATATTTTGTGAGCGAACATCTTTCAGGGTTCGCGAAATCTGTTTTGTTTCAAATAACAAAACAAATAACACTTAGTTTCCAAAATACTGTAAGTGATCGTTCAAAGTTTCTTGAATTGTCTTATAATTGCTATGTATATGTATATTATATAAAGCATTGAACAGGTTACGGCAACCAAATTCTTAGGGGTCACTCTTGATCACAAAATGAGCTGGGAGAACCATATCAACATATTGAATAATAAAATGAGTAGAAACTGTTTTGTAATACGGCAACTAAAAAACACAGTATCTCTTGATAATATTACTGTTGGTCTACTATGGTCTGGTGCAGTCGAATATATCCTATGATTTGATTTTTTGGGGGAACTCAAGTCACATTGACAAAATATTCATGATGCAAAAAACAATCATCAGGTGTATCAAAGGTGTCAATCAGAGAACATCAAGCAAACAAATTTTATTGATTTATCCATTTTAACAGTACCATCATTGTATATATTTCTCACAATTTTAAATGTTAAAAACCAACTGGGAACATTTGTTCGAAACAGTTCTCAGCATAATTACAATACTCGAGGAGCAAACAACTTGTATCAACCATATTCAAGACTTACCATTGGTCAAAATTCTCATTTGTATAAAGGTATTTCACTTTATAACCATTTTGAAAACAAGTTCGGTAATGAACAACATTTTAATAATGTTAAATACTTCAAATCTCTCTTGCACAGGTTTTTGGTAAGACATGCATTTTATTCTGTAGAAGAATTTTTTCAGTGTTAAACGGTTTTATCTATTATAGATGGATTTTAATTCGGTGTTCAATGTAATCTAAATGTAACAATAACAGTTTTCTATTTTTTAAGTCTTTATTATAGTTATAGAACCATTTCTTATGACTAGTCTAATAAAGTAGGTACCTGTATGAACATATATTTGTTTAACATGTTTTGTACCACTTTTAAAGATGCTTAAATATATTTCTATTCTATTCTATTCTATTCCCATCCATCCATACATGCTTCTAAACATTGCATCAAAAGTAAACAATTCAAGCAACTTGTAGTTTGTAAATTTTTCACGTTAGGAAGCAAATCAACTGAAATGTCAATTTCCTGAGATATTATTCATTCTAAATTTGCTTTTTCAATGCCAAATTTGAAGTTAGAAGATGATTTTTCAGAGGTATATTCATGTTTAATTTCCATCAAAAACATTCTCAGCGGCATAAATGAAATGTTAACCTTAGAAAATATTTGAGAAACCTGATGGTACCGTGATAAACTCCCAACTACTAATGCTACTTTCCAAATGCCCTGTACAGATCAAGAAATGTTTCTAGATTCCCCTCAACAAGTATCCCTCAGAGATTGCATCCTCTAATTGGAAGTCATCACATCCCACCTTTCTGGATACTCCAGAGATTTCCTTCCGTACATAACACCTCCTAAATAAGATACACGAGTTTTGATCCCGCTGCCGAGAAAAAAAAACATTCCAGTAATCCTGCTAGTACATTTTAAAGCGGCCACTTTTCTTAAGCCGATTAAGTGTGTAAATTGAGATAAGTCCGAGATATTTATGACGCTTACATGGCGAGCTGCATAGATGCAGCCTCGCTTCAGAGTGGAAGAAGTTTTTGCAACGGGATTGCCGGAAATGGGGAGTTGACTATAAAGTGTCCGGAGTTCGGTTGGAGTTTTGGCTTTGGTGAATTAATGGGAGATACCTTGCATTTTTATCGTCCCGCGAGTTGTTTTAGCTCTTAACGGTGAATCCTCGTAAATAAACTTTCATCATGGAAATTTTATGAAGGCTTCGTAATTTTCTGGAAAGAACTGGTATGATGAATCTTTTGTTAACAAACATTCAATTCCAATTCTCCAGCGAACTTATTTACTTAAGTCCAAGATGAGAATTATCAGATCAGAAATGATAAAGAATCGAAATTTGGCAAGAAAAAGTATCTTCATTATTCCAGATTTTTTGGGATTTCCTCTCCTTGTCTCTATAAAATAAAAATATGAATACTATTTCAATATACGTGTAGTTAGGACAAAATGTCATTGAGTTTAAAGAATTTTCCTATCAGAGAGCCTAAAAGAAAAATTCACTAGCTTGTCAGTTACAATTTGTATTGAAAAAGGTTTGGGAAAGAGAAATAAAGGTACCTATATAGAAAAATATGAAATTTGTACTTATCTTCGGACGTTTCGGTAACGAATCTGCTCCCGTTTTCAACATGAAAAATGGATTCATTGTATTTCAAATTTTTATTTGTCCTGAAACTTTTCAGTTCTCAGTGACAATTGGTGACGTTGGCAATCAAATGAGATACAGGATGTTTTCATCAATTAATCTTCAATTTACCATTCTCATTTTCAGATTCCAGTAGTGAAAACCATCTTCTATCTATATCAAATGAACAGGAAGCAATGCTTTTGTCTCCGTTCAGAAGAATACAAGCAAATTCCTTTATTTTTCTCTTCTGGTTGTTATCTTCTTGTCCATTGATTTTAATATTACTCCACTCTGCCATATGTTGTCCATCTTCAGTAAGGATATGTTCAGCTATAGTTTCGATTTGTCGATGTGTCTCTTCTTCATATTGTATTTATGTTCCTTCGTCCTTACTGAAAGAGGTCTCTTGGTTTCACCTGTATAAAACTTTCCACAAACACAAGGTATACTGTAGATACAATTTTTTTACAATTGTTCTTAATTTATCGGTTTTGTTTGAGTTAGAATTTATCCCATTGTATTTTTAGTTTTGAACACAGTTTTCACTTGAAATTTATCACCAACACGTATTATTTCCTCAGATATGCCGGGAATATATGGTATTTTTGTCGTTATTGATGGTTGATTTTGTTATGGTAGACCTTGCTTGTTCACAATTTGATGAACCGTCTTATCGACAAAATTCTTTGGATAGGAGTTGAGATGGAGAACATTTTCAATGTGGTGGACTTCGTTATTGAAAATATGTTGGTCAGATGATATTGATTTGGCTCTATCATGGAGGGATTTGATTATTCCTTTCTTAATACTCCTCTGATGATTTGATTTCAAGTCCAGGTATCTGTTAGTACGGGTCTTTTTACGATATACACTTGTTAAAAAGATTTTATTTGATTTCTCAATAAGAACATCTAGAAATGGTGACTGGTTGTTAGATTCAATTTCCAAAGTGAACTTCATGGTAGGTTCGGCATTGCTCCTGTCTTTAGGAGGTCTGCACAGACTGCTAAGACAAAATAATGGAGCCAAAATATGAGGATCTAATCCTAATCCTATCTATATCTCGGTTTCAAATGAAATCTCGTAACGATATCAATCGTTAGCATAGCTTATTTCGGGACACCCTGTATACATTTTGTAAACAGACCTTTCAGATACATCCTCTATACAGTTGTGTTATAAAAGAGTAACAGTGAAATAATTCGTAGAATTGATAGTTTTTGAGAAAGTTCTTATACATCTCTGCAAATAAATGATCCATCCAAGAAAATCGAAGTCCCTTGTTTCTAAATTGTTAAAATATCTCACAGAGAATGCAATCATGTACTATATATAGAGGTGATATACCATGAAAGAAAAACTTATATTTCAGCTGCATACATTATTTATATTTGGCGATCACAGACAATGATCATGTTAAAGTTGAAAAAACATTATGTCTGTCGTCTGTCAAAGACAATTACGGCGTTCCTTTATATACGTATAGCTATCTGCCATGCCATCAGGAAATGCTTTACTGTGCAATTTGAATTTTAGGACTCCTAAACACCACAATTGTACCTTTGGCATTTTACTGCAATCACTGTGAAAGTATTAATTTTATATTTTATTCGGCAATATATTACGTTTTTACGATATGATATTTTCGACTTGTAGAATCGTAAAATTTAACGAGCTCAGACATATTAGTTCCAGTCACAAAAAATATAACAAATGAATCGAATATATACAGGGTTTGAGTGATGATGAAGACACTCTGAGCTCAAAAAATATCAGGAGAACGTCCACTCTGACCCCTCAACTCAGAACCAAAAGTCATTCGTAGTTCATGCTATTCAAATGTACAATTGATTGCCGGATGAATTGAAAAAATACAATTTGAATAAATTCAAATATAAATTGAAAAATGATATACTTAAAATACAGTGTAATCGTTCTTCACCGCCTATGTATACAACAGAAATTGTTCATTTACCTAGCATCAAGCATTGTATCCTCATCCCCGTTTTGTGATATTAATATTATATAAATGTGCACTCTTTTATTCGTTCATTTCATAAATTGTACTAATTTTATGAATTTCAATAATCCTACATTTTTGGTCTGACCAACATTGCCAAGATATGTATAGTGAATACTTTTAGATTATCACTGTTTTTTTTGTATATAATGAATGAATATTATTTTTGTTGGTTAACTCATAGTTATACCCATTCCTTAAACTGTGGTTAAGTAGAATAGCTCCAATCTAGACTGCGCCATCAGTTTCATTGAACTATAATATATTAATGTCTATATTGTACTTGAAAATAAAAGTTGTAAGAGGAGGAAAAATCCCAAAAATTTAGAGAAATAAATTACCTTTATTTCTTCGAGCACAACCAAGTCGTTGAAATATTCCACATTTAAATGATCTCTTAGTATAACTGATTCCATTGCGGTCTGTACTGGAAGGGTCTCTAGTGTAAAAATAACAAAGCTCGAGAATTTCAAATCAGTATAACAACCTGCGATTTAGGCGAACAAATGCGAATCAAAATAGAAGGACCCTCAGGATTGGATTAAATTAAGTGTCGGGCATTTAAACATTAAATTCCAGGAAGTTGGTTTTGATCTGCTCGTCGATAATCCAGCTGAAAGCAGCTGGTTATAGATTTAGGTGTGTGCATGTTTGTCCTGAAGCTTTAAACTTGACGAAGCTTCACTTCATCCTATCGATACGAGGGTAAAAAGGGTTATAATTTGGTATACGCGAACAAGAAATGAATTCTGTGTTGTCGGTTTTGGAATGGAATCACTTGGCAACGTACTTATGCATAGTATGATTTGGTCAAATCTCGTTGCTTTTTCATTCCAATGGAAACGCACGGCTGAATGATGCACAGATCGAATCAGAAAATATTATCATATTGATGAGATATACAGGGTGTTTCATAATTGAATGTCAATATCTGAGGAGACAATTCTTGGACCCATTCTAAGAAGAAGGTTTTATGTGAAAGTATGACCTCAACGTCCCAACTTTTGAGATACAGGGTTGGTAAAGTTCTCAAAAATTGACAGTTTTTTTATCAATATCTGTAATACCGCTCCAGATATTCTAATGAAATTTGGCCCACATATACTTTGTATCAAGAGGCATCAGTTAGTGTATCAGATTTTTTTTGGTTGCCACCAGTGGCGTTCTTATGGAATTTCACATACCTATTTTGGCAGAGATTGATGGTACAACACTGAATAATCTCGAAATTGAAATCATTCCAGAAATTCTCAATAATTTCAATTATGGATCACCCTGTTTATATAGGATGTACGGAACATTTCCTGAAAGATCCAATCACTAATCTTAAGATCCAATTATATGTTCATGATTCTCTATTAGCTGATGGCCATTTTATTAGGACTTGATTTCTATGCTGAATACGATCAATCTCATGTGAAAAATATTCGAAGAAATATCGTTTATGATTCTCTATTAGCTGATGGCCATTTTATTAGGACTAGATTTCTATGCTGAATACGATCAATCTAATGTGAAAAATATTCGAAGTCACGTATATAGACAAAGCTCTGGAATTCATTGCCAAAGTATTCCCAAGAACTTATGATCTCCAAAAGTTGAAGGAATCCAATACATACGTCCTATCCTCCCTAGGTGCGCGCGATGTTCCTCGATCATTATAGGGATTCCCTTTAGTGCCCTCCAAGCGTGAAAAAATATATCTATATAATATATCTATAATCTGATATTGTTGATTCTTGGATGACAAAATGAAAGAATCAAACACAACAGATATTATGAACATTTCTGATAATCTAATCTATATTAGCTAGTTTTTGTATTCCCCCTGTAACATAGCAATAGGCGTACTTCCATTTCGGAGCCTTAATCCACTCGCTGAATCTGAATTTGCATTTCAGATTCGAATTCTCGTTCGAATAGGAATTAAACACTTATTTCGTTTTATCAGAGTTTAATGTTTATCTTGTCGAATTTGGCAGTTTTATGACGAAGAAGCACTTCAATCACCTGGTAGATTGCTCTTTTCTCAAATAAGATAGGAATAGAATGAGTTGTTCGACATTTTTGTTGACTTAGAAGAATTTTGAACTATTATATGGATATCAGTGTTCAGAGAGAATTTGAGTTATCTTTGACAAGAATTTGCATATTCTTCCATATTCGGAAAGAAAAATCCTGAAATATTTTCATAGTTTTGTAAAGAGAGATTCTTGCGAATTGCCAAAAAAGTATTCTCGAATATTCGCCACCACGATTTTAAGTAGTCTTTGAAAACGAATGAAAGCGATCTCGCAAAGAAATCTGAAATGAGAATTTCAAAACTGAATTGAAAGGTTTTATCTGGAAACAAAATTCGATCCTAAATTTCAGATTGAGTTAGGTGGAAAATCCCGTATAAGATTTATAAAAATAATTCATCACGTAATTCTTGGTCAGCAAAAGTAGTATCTATATATTCTAAAAACATTTGACGATTCCGAATTCTCGGATATTTCTCCTGGAGTAAAGGAAAAACAATTGAAAGTAACATTTCAGGAAGAAATGTCAAGACTAATGCCATTGTCGTCACATATTCGGCAGGTTATTTTGGTAAAAAAAAGTAAGAGTTGAATGAAAATTTATAATTCCATATGATCATCGAAAAAGTTTCGGATTTTTGTCAGATTGTGAAATAGTCACCATTGAGCGAATTATAAAATTCATCTATAGGTACCTATCTCATTGCTAGATCAACTTCGAAATCAGCCCAGTATAATTTTCACAAGAAAAAACTCCCTTCCTCTCACATTTTTTGAGTTTTTTTCTTCATTGTTTCAATCGCAGTTTATGGAATGTTCAAAGGTCTTCGTGAAAGGATCTCCGTCACTGTATATAACAGCTGTTCATCAAATCAAAAGAGCGCTCATTTTCCCGAATAAGTAAGTGAAGGTCCAGCACATAAGGAAATTACATCTCTGTTGTCGGCTCTCCCGAAATTCCTCAGACCGTCCAATTTCGAGGGCCGAACAATGTTACATTCAACGTCCACGGTTCAACGCACAAATATGAACGTAATTAAAACGTTCGGCTCGGGACGTCTTACATTGCAGGATCTCGAAGCGGCTATATTGCCTGCAATAAGGAGAGGTCTTGGTAAGGATCCAGATAATAATTCACGAAAAATGGAAGGATCCATGCAGGATGAGAAATGGGAGTTAGGTAGCGGAGTCATTGATGCGAATAAGATTATTTCTAGTGAACAGTGCCACCATGTAGCTCTTAGGTATGAAGACCAAGATCAAAAATAGTAGGTATATACTGTGAAAACTGATTGATTTCAGAAGAAGGTCTTGTGGTAATGATATTCTTTACTATCAAGGTGTATATTCAATTTTTTTCGCCACTTATAGTTCTTTGCAACTGAGATATAAAGCAATTGTCACTATGAAAGCCCTTAGTCTCAATTCTAATCTGCTATCTATTATTTCAAAGATCATGAAGAAAGCCATCAATATCGAGCTCATGAAACACTTGGAACATTCAGGTATTATCAACGATAGGCAATATGGCTTCCGTCATCAGAAATCAACTTGTGACCTGCTCGCTTACGGCTCACATATATGGCAGTAATCTATTGAAAAAGATGGTGAAACCTTAGCCGTGGCACTTGATATCTCCAAAGCATTCGATCGAGTCTGGCACCACGGACTCCTCGCCAAGCTTCCGTCTTATAGCTTGCCTCTCCAGCTATGTTCTCTGCTAGCTAGTTTTCTCTCAAATAGGTCTCTCCATGTAGTGATCGACGGAGTTTCATCTGACTCTCTTACTATGAATGCTGGTGTTCCGCAAGGATCAATTCTAGCACCAACACTATTTCTACTCCATATCAACGATTTGTTGGAAGCAACTGCATGTCCAGTACACAGCTTCGCGGATGAGAGTACCCTCCATACCGCCTTCTCTTCCAACGCTCCAATACCAGCCAGGCAAATCAGAAACGAACGAGGGAGAAATGTTGACAACATAAATATGGACTTGGCAACAATTCTCGAATGGGGAACCAATAACTTGCTAGATATCTATGCAAACAAAACACAAACATGTCTTTGCTCTAGAAAAGCCGATCTCACTGTGCCAAACATAAGCTTCTCAGGAGTAACCATACCTTCGAAGACATCCTTTTCGATGCTTGGTATTACTATCAGCAATAACCTTTCTCGAAAAAATCACGTGAGATCAATTGCTGAAAGTGCATCCCAAAAACTTGTTTTTTTTTTGGGCCAGGAGCTATTTCACTTCCATTCACCTGCTTATGATCCATAAGGCACAGATCCGCCCTGTCCTGGAATACTGTTCCCATATTTGGAGTGCAGCACCCAAACAAACCCTGAAACTGTTGGATTCTGTCCAAAAAAGGGTAATTCGGCTCGTGGGTGATGCCTCGCTCACAAACTCTCTCACTTCTCTGGAACACCGTATAACAGTTGGCGATTTGGCTCTTTTTTATAGATATCTTCATGGACGATGCACTTCTGAAATATCAACAATTGTATCTCTCTTGGCAGTCCCCGCGAGATTGACCTTTCGAGTTGAGGCTTCGCACCTCTTCTTGGTCACTTTGGAGACCTGCAGAACATCTCTTCCCAAAGACTCGTTCATCCAACGAACAACGAGGCCTTATCACCACCAGAAATTCAAGAAGAACACCAATTCCTACCATATTTTCCTTAATTCTCACGATGTTCTCTGAAAATTACAAGATATCCCGTTTCGTGGGAACCTGCAGAACATGAAAAAATCTAGAGACCATGGCCATTACAGCAAATGACAAGTCGTTATAAAAACATAATATCCTCCTTGATGTTTTCCGAACAACATAGGAATTTCCTTTCGTGCACTTCGAGAGATAAAAAGAAACAATGGTTTGGCTAGTGGCGTAACAATGTTATGTGATTGGTAGGTACTCATTCAACCAAAATCCACGATCAAATGAAAATACGATGCTCAAACTTCTGATCAATCTCAATTAATTCCTTTTCCATCGATCATCCCCTTTCGCCCCACATAAATAACCAATCTCCTCTTACAAGACAGCAACAGCGGAAGAAGTTCAAGCAATCTAACCGACGTGGCCCTCCGTCCTGCCTACCTAAGTTATCTTATTTCCTCGGAATGTGCAGAATTCTAACTGCCCCTTTCAAATTAATTCCCAAGATTAGAACCCCGAGCCCGAAAATAATTTCAATAATCTCGGTAATATCCTTGAAGATATGCACAGGAAACGGGACGGATCTTGGCTGGACGTCCGTGGATGATGTTGGCCGCAACAATTTCTTGGGACGTTAAGCCGAATGCACATTAATTCGGTGGGGGAGCGAGGATGCTCCTTACAGTCCGAGACGGCTGACCACCTTGACAATTTCACCACATCGGCGTATCATGAGTATTTTATTATTATTCAAGGTATTTTCTTTGAATTCGTACTGTTTCCTATGAATTTTGGCTTTAATTCAGACATTTTCTCTGAACGGAGACTTTTTTCTTAGAGTTCAGACTTTTTCTTTGGATTCGTACTTTTTTCTTTGAATCCAGACTATCGTCTTCGAATTCATAAATTTCTCTCTAAATTCATGGGTAGCTAATATTTTCTCTGAATTCAAATTTTCTTTCTCGAACTTTTTTCTTTGAACTCAGATTTTTTTAAATTCAGACTTCTTCTTTCGAATACACACTCTTATTCTGAATGCAGACTTTACTTCTGAATTCAGACTAATCTCTTCGAATTCGGACATTTATCGTTGAAGTCAGTTCTTCTTAGATCAGACTTTTATCTCTGAAAGCAGAATTTCTTTTCTGTATTCATAATTTTTCCTCTGGATTTACTCTTTTTTCCCATGCGACTTCAGAATAATTTTTTACTGAATTCAGACTACCCTCTTTGAAATCTAACATGTTTTTCTGAATTCAGTTTTTATAAAATAATGTTTATCGAAAAAGTCTTTTCTGAAAATACTGTATCGAATGGACCATGGTTTTAGTCACCAGTTTTGATTTTGTTTACTGAAATGAGATTTTGTCCTATTTGCTTATCATCCTGTATAGATTCCACAATAGTGCTTTCTTCGTCTTTCATTGTCTACCACAAAACATGAGAACAGTTCTTCCCAATAGTCATCTCCAGTGGAGTTCTAGAGAAAAATTCAAGAAATGCAAGACTTTCGAAAAAGCATCAAATTTTTGTTCCAATGGCCAATCAAGGAGAAATCACAAAAAATTCCCGAGATGAGGTCCCAGTGTATCATGATATGACTGACATTCGATCAGAAAAAAATGTCTCGAGTTCTGGCACCATTGGAAATGTAGACCACAGTGTAATGTTTCCACTTTACACCATGTGTAAGTTTTGTTCTGCGGACTCTTCCAGAATGTTCTAGCTGTTTTTGGAGCCGATGGAACATCACATCTGATATCGAAAATCGCATGAAGATCGGTCACTTTTTTCAAAAAATACAGATCTTCGAAATAGAGTCAAATTATGAGTGGTCCATTCAGTCTGTTGAGAACTGTAGATTCAAATCAATCAAAGAGCAGTGGTTGATTGAAGAAGGAGGATTTCACTGTCGGACCACTTGATATTTGTGTTTAGTAAACTGATGAGAGTTGATTGGAGCTATCAACTTAAACAGAAATGCATAACGAATTGAATGATTGGTGTGGAGAAAGGTTTTTGGATATGAGGAAGTAGTTGAAGAACATACCTAGTTTGGTAACATAACACACAATCGCATCCAAGTTTATATCGACAGATATGATTTCACGCTTCGTCGATTGGACAGCAAACATCAGTCGCGGTATGAAATGATTGACAAAACTTTTTATGTCGACGCTGATGTGGCCATCGAACGATTCCATATCGCTACACATTCGAAATTACGCGCGTCGTTTGAACTAATAATTATTATAGAACGGTTCCATTTCGAAATGATCTCTATTGCAGATGTTCTATCAAAAGTGTCCATCCCCGTTGAACACGTCCTCCATGTTGCGCCATGTCCCGACTAATCAGCACGTTTTATCCCGATTGAAACGCACTGTGCATGTCATTGCCTATTAAAATCATCGGCATCGTACTCTATTTCAAAGCTTCAATGCGAAAATGTGCATCATCTATGCATATTAGAGGTGTTCGTGTCATGTTTGAGTCATTACCGGCCGGTTAAAGGACTATTTATTAATATACCGGATTTAGACGCTAATTATGACGATAATTAGAATGATGATGTTGAATGCTATACGTTCGTTTTGACGTTATTATCGGGAATCGAGTTGATTTTGCTATTCGTGAGCATATACTGGGTGTTTCTGAAATTGGGGCGATCAATGAGATGGATGATAGGACACGCACGGAAAAAAGGATTTGTTGAATCAACCATCAGATACATGATTATTTCATGGAAGCAGCTTATACAAATCAAGAATGTAGTCTAAGGGTGAAAACACACGGAGCGGTTTTCGCCGACTCGGCTTTATGGAATAAAACAAATGCAACATTGAGCAGCGCTGCTGCCGCGCCGCGTACGGTCGTCTGGATGATATGCCGAACGCGTTTTTATTGCTTTGAGCGGCTACTCAGACCGTTTTGTCAAGTGCGATTGAACACACGAGGAGCGGTTTTCGAGCGGTGCAATACAAACATTGTTGTCAAGTTGACCGATCCATGATGGTTCTCATTGATTGATGACATTTTCACAACTTCCACGCGAAACAACATCAACACCTTTGGAATCTCCCTCAGAATCAGTACAGTCCTATATAGAACTTTTCTCACCAGAAGATTCTAGAGACAATGAATTTCAAAGTTTGTAACGTTCATGCATTATAATAATAAAAATTGAGTTTCTCTCACCTCAGCGTTATCAATAGTTTTGCTTCTGGTAAAATACTTCTCCTCATTGCCGTATCCTGCTTAGTTATTTGATTCTTCATCAGAGTCGGAAGTTCATGAAACGAATCTTTTGACATTCGTATACAAAATTGAATAATTTTTCATCATTTCTTTTGATCTTATCATTAAATAAAGTATAAAACAAACATTTCTCAGTTCGTTCCTTGACAATTGGGTGTACCCACATACGCCTGTTTCTTTTTTCCTTCGAACGAAAATAAATTAGTCCCACTAATGTTGAGAATTCCTCCTCAGAATCAGACTCCATACCGTACCGTTCAGACACTATTACGAATTTGAACAGGAACTGACAACATCACATTGTTTTCGCATTCGGCTGCCGAGTCGGCCGCCGAGTCGGCGAAAACCGCTCCGTGTGTCTTCACCCTAATTGAATCAACAGTATAATATCAATTCCATCAACAAAATAAATGTTTTTTTCAAAAACAAAATAAAGTCGATGTTGATTCATCTATGAACATTTTGTTGATTTAATGAAATAATGATCATTTTGATAAGAATATATCTTTGAAACAACATGCAAGTTTTCTTATTCCGATGTAGCAATGAACTCATTTCGAACGGATCATTTGCTTGAATAGAGCAACGAAATATGTGATATCAATGAAATATTTTGTTCATTCTACATCAAGTTGAATTTTCGCCTCTAGATGGCGATCATTTCGCCTCGTCTATGCCTGCCTCGAATTCATCAAATACGTGAAGCCTGATTCTTCGTGTATGAAATATCAGCTGAATAAATCGAACTTATAGGATGATTAACAATCCGAAATAGATTTGCATCCGCTGAAGGCTGGAGATCTATGCTAGAATTCGACTAGTTTCCTAGTTTAGTTTGGTGTATTGATCTGAAATTTCAGAAAATTCCCAAATTGATACTGAATTTGGTTCAACAAAACAATTTGTCGAATGGAAAAACAGTTTCTCTTGAATCAAAGAAATATTTCATTGAATCAACAAAATATTTCATTGAATTGACCAAATATTTCATTGAATCAACCAAATAATTCATTGAATCAACCAAATATTCCTTTGAATCAACAAATATTTCATTGAATGGAAATGGAAACAAAGAACAATACTCAAAATTTGTCAATTGTCATGTCAGTCTCCTCCAAACCGCTAGATTCTCACAAAGCGATTCGAAAGTGCGCATTTTTTTACAACAGTTTGATGGATTTTCATCAACAATTCAATGGTTTCTTCGATTCATCCGCATGAAATAATGTTGGAATGAAAAACGCACCCATTTATTTATTGTTTCTCCTAATAATTGCTATGTATGCAATAATAGCTTGGGCTATCAGACTTTTGTTATTGTACTAGATTATTGTCAATTGTATTAACGTACTAATTGTGTATGAAATGTACTAGAAAAGTACAATCGTACTTAAAACTGGAGTGGACCAGTGAAGAGGTGACCGAGTGTTTCCCCGCCCCCCGCTCCCCAACGGGGTGGCATGGGGGAATCGGGGGGAACGCTGGGAGGGGGAGAACCTGTAAGATTAGCGTCTGCTCGTCGGCAATTCCAGTTCGGCGATGCCTGAAAGAATCGGGATCGCCGAGAATGGCAGGCTCCTCGAAGGAGGCGGCTAAACCGAATCAAAGTCCCCGGACTCGAATCGTTTTAATTTTCCTTTACATTTCTCTTTATTCCTTTAGCCCAGAACAAGAATTAAGTTTGGCTTTTGTAAATTAAAACGGCAGCTCAGAGTAGTGCGGCTGGAAGGCTCTCTGCAGTGGTTTTTGCTCTAATTAATTCTGCTTATAAATTCCGATTTCGGGGTGGTTTCATCTCTCCTCGGACCCCTCTGGCTCTTTCTCCAAATTCCATTGGCGTCCTTTCACGTTTCTCCTGAAAAACCCACTTTACCTTCTTCTATTCTCTGTCGCCAATGAATATTCGTATACAAATAAAATAATTTATTTTTAGATTTTTCGTAATCTTCATTCTGGTCCGTATGTCTGATAGTAAATTACAAAATTGAAATATATTTAATAACCAAAGAAAATCCTATCCATAGACAGTCCAAAATTTGTAAAATTGTTATGAATTATTTCCACTTATGTGAGTATTTCATTCTATTCTTTAGTGCAAATCCTGCAATTAATTGTAATATATATACCGTGCCCCACAATTGAAGTATGACACCTGAAATTTTCGGTCAAATTCCTAAGATTCTTCCAAAATCTTAAAAAATTAACCGTTTTTCAATATGGTTGTCAGATTTCAGATGCTCATTCTATTGTCTTGAGACTCTTGAGAATCATGAATTCCAATTTGGAGTGATTCCATACCGTTCAAAAACTTCAGTTTCAATCTTCTCCTGAGGATGCTCACATAGTTAGCGAAACACGTGTCGGGGCGTTTAAAAAATTGGTTTGGTTAGTGGTAAAACAGTGTAGGAGGAGTCTCACAAGGTTCCATGCTGAGTCCACTATAATTTTATCCCAATCATAGATTGTTCTGCAGACAGAAGTCTGAAAGCTAGTACAATTGATATTTCAAAAAAGTTATTGTAATAAATATTTTCAAAATACAAAATGGTTCAGACTCAGACCATCATGTCAAACAATGATATTTGGCTCAACTCCAGCACTCAGCACACTTTTTTTTTATATCACAGAAATCGTTGTACGGAGATTTTTCATTATTGATCTTGAAACAGGAATATATTACTATCAAGCCAAGAAGAATTTCACTTCCTTCAAAATGAAATACATAATGTTCTTTCAATAACTTCATGGTCTGAATGATATTTTATTGAACTTTTGTTTACATCCAATTTTCAATATCATGTTCTCGTAGTGTTATTATCACTATATGTGTATGTTTATTAATTGATTCAAAACTGCCAAACGTTCGAAGAAGTTCATCTTATATTCAGCTATAAGTATGTATAAATGACCAGGACTATATTTCTACTAATATATTCCTTTTAATATTCTATCCCAGCAAACATTGAACTAGCGGGAAAAGTCCGGCCTAGTGCAGGCTAGTCTGGGAAAGTGACGGCGCCGGGGTATTGGTGATGGGCTGATGATTCCCCTATGCCAAGTAACCATCAGTTAAAAATACGATGATGGCCTTGTAATGGTAAGATGTCTGGAACTAATTGAATACTTACGAGATCTGGCCCTTTGCTGGCCAATTTCATGTTTGTTACTCGTCCCCCTGGTGGACGTTCTGGGAAGGTCTACATCAACAAACAGCTGATCAATATAATATGTGACTAAGATGGCTGACTCTCGTGAGTGGTGATCGCGTACTAGTTTGTTTATGTCGAATAAATGTGGTCCTCTCTTTCCCTGGTGGTTATTTATGATGGCAGGAGTATTCTTAATTGATAATAATAGAAGACGCATTCTTCAATTTTGATAATATTGAGTGAGTATCAATCTACCTACATAGTGTTTCGAAATCCATTATTAAATGCATGTGTTTGGCGTCTTGTAACCTCATATACCTAATGATCATAATAATTGGAAGCTATACTCCTCCAAAAGCAACTATCAGTTTTAACTCGTTTGTTGCAATCAAAAGCAATCTCAGGTTATGTGAACCTATCTCTATATCAAATAACCAAATAACAATAAGGTTTCAGCTACAGAAATACCTGTGCCAAGAAAATAATGAGAAATAATAAAACCAATGATGCATTTTATATTTCAGAAGTAGCTCACAACGAAGAATCAACTTTGAGGGAATGCTACCCAATAAGATGTGAATACCACATACCAACCAGTGAGCAGTCACTCCGAAAAGTTTCATCGTTGAAGAACAGTGAGGTTAAGAATAGATCATTGTGTCATTCATAAAATTATTTTCTGGAAATCTGGTATGTGTCTGATTCATGATGAGAGGGTTATATTGTGAAATAAAGAGGTACCAGAACTATCAGATCCATTGGACCCCTAAAACCCCTACCCCTACCCCTACCCTACCTCGATAGTATGTAAAAAATGTCGTTAATTGGCCATTACAGTCCCATCATTTATGTACATGCTGGGCTGGCTATGGGAAACTCAATGTGTCGATTATATTGTACTGGCCTTTTGCCGGGGAACTGAATATGATTGCTGGGTACCCAGCACTGGGTCCAGCTGCCGGCCGCAGTGTACTGATATATAGAGTCCCGCATATGGGACCATTCACTAGGCCGCTGATGTCAGGTATGGGAAAAATATATTAGGCCATTGATGCCCCATATCAAAATGTTTGCTGGGATATTATAACCCCTTCACTTCTATACCAATGACCCTCCCTCCCTTTCCCCTCTATTCCATTTATTGCTCCTTCGACCGGTGTACGCTTGATAAATTCACTTTTGTGCTTAAAAACATGAAAGGAAAGATGATTGAAGTTATGAAAGCTCTGGAATCAAATCCGTAATAGCCAAGAAAGAGAGAAACAGAAACCTCCAAATGATTTCAGTAAATAAACATAGAATTCGAATCAGATTGAATTGGTTAATATTATGGTCCAGTTTTTTCGTCTCGACCGTTACAATTAATTTCTCAAGATTTTTGGAATTCTCTCTCTTCTCTACGAATAAAAAGTGTCATTCAAATGTACAATTCGACGACAAATATGAGCTGATTATTTCGTCAGTTATCTTTGAAACAATGAAGTGAGCAACGGTTCTCTTTAGTCCCTGGAAATTTATTGGGCTCTTGTTTGGAGGTACTGAAGTACAAACTGTATATAGTCCCTGAGGTGCAAGAAGTTTAAAACTACTGAATTCCCTTAAAATCACCTAAGTGATCGTTCACAATCCCATTTCTATTTTCTTTTGATAACTTCCGAGGGTTGGAACGATTCCGAGAAGAACTGTCGACGTGTTCAGATGGATGACTGACTTTTCCTTGCGTGCTTCCAAGAATGAGCGGGGAAAATATGAGAAATCGGTGGGTGCACCGTACCAAACAACATCAGGAGCCGCATAATGATTCGTACACAACCGGCTGAATTATTCATTGGATCCCTATCCGAATTCTCCACGACAACATTTATAATATGAGGAACCATGATTTTCGGTCAACTGACATCGAGCCAAGCTATCGTGGTCGGGTAAAATTCAGATAAAAAGGTTCTTTTACTACTTTTTGGCATGAAAATGGTTGTGATCGCGTAGCCTAGTGTCAAGAGCGCACCATCAACTTTTATCTTCAGATGTAAAAGGGGTCACGTGGTACCTGGTTTTATACAAAGTTTGATGGTGCCACGTGACCACAACCATTTTCACGCCAAAAAGTAGTGAAGAAGGTAACTTTCTACCTGTATTTTAGCCGACCTCGCTAGCTTTTTCCGTTTAAAAGTTGAAGGGGAGAGAGGACTTCTTACGTCCTCACTGTATATCTACATCAGGGTGTCCGTTACCTTCAGGTCTTCACAAAAACTCACCATATCCTGGATGCTATTCTCAAGAACTAATACAAATAATGTCCAAGAATTCAAAAGAAGCTCCAATATCTTCCTCGTCTCCCTATCGTCCCTAGGTTCGCATAATGTTCCTCGAACATTATAGGCATTTCCTTTAGTGCGCTCCAAGCGATGAAAAAAGTTTAAAGAGGTTATTTCTTCGTCGATATGAACATGCGTCTGTAACTGCATATTCTTCAAGACACAGGATATAGAAATAACTTATTATTTTTGTATACGGGTGACAGAAATTGAATTGATCGACCTGTAACTTTTTTTGATTGTTTTTCGATTCTGGAGAAATTTCAACCAAATCTCATATCAAGTTTTCGGGATGTCAGCCTCAATTCTTGTTCTTGAGGAAAGCTGATGGCTTGATGATTATTAGAAAAAGAACAAAAGTTACTTTTTCACGTTTTACTTCCTAAACCCCTGTAACAAAAATCAGTGGTTGATTGAACTCAGTTTCATTACCTATATTCTGGATTGAAGTGTAAAATACCTTCCTAACACAATTGCGGATTTTGATTCACGTGAATATCTTCTTTTCAACAGACGATACGAGTATTTCAAGACTGTATGGAATTTTTTATTTATATTTAACAATGATTCGAAATATTATATAGATCATCTCTAGAATGAATTGCAGAGGTTCAATTGTATTCGTCCAGCCTTGCCGCAGAAACTGTTCAAGAACTACGATTCGCCCTTCATCTACAAGAATTTGAGGCAATAGTGATGGAGAAAATGTTATTTGATTTTCAAATACCCCCATAGAAGGAAAACCAAAGTCACCTCCACAACTTTTATTAGAATGATCAGAGATCAATTGTAATGGATCATGTTTCGTTACGATCGATCTTTGGTACCCTTACGAGGGGACAGTATCAACTCGGCGTTTATAAACCCTCTCTGCAAAGGAGGTCGGCGCATGGTGGGTTAGTTATATACAGTTGATAATCAATAATTATATATACTATGAATCACAACTTTACCTTGTTTTCATTAATGAAAGTGGAGAAAGGTGAAGGATATAGGAAGTTTTTTTAACTTTTCGTAGTAGGTGAGTTACCGTAGACTTCTTCCAAAGATTAAATCTCAAATCGTTTTTGGAACTGCAAATCGATACGTTCGTGATTATTCTGAATTATTGAACATGAAAATGAAAATCCCATACCTTCCACAGTTACATCGATTAAACTTCCTATTCAAGTACTTGATGTATTCCGGTTACTCAAATCTTCAGATTTTGATACAGGTTGAATTGAAAAAGCGAAAATTTCAAAATCCACCATTGAATAACTTACACCCCATGCATAATTATGAGGTATTGTGTTGGAATTTCGTATAAGGATATTTCAGCTATGTCTAAATCGAATAATAGGCTATCCACTTTTTCAGAAAAAATTGCTTGATAGTCGATCTTGACCTTCTATCAATGTTTGTCACTATGAAGATTTTTTTTCCATTTTATATTGAAACTTCCCAAGGAATATAAATGAATTTTTTTCATTCTCTCGATGAATCCTCCTTCAAACATTCTTCAAAATAAGGTATTATGGTATATTACTAAATATAGTGTTCACAATAATAATTATTTAATTTTGCTTCTCCTCTTCTTGGAAACTGAGAACCGGACGTCATTACTTTTATCTAAAAAATGTATCGCGAATATATCTACACAACTTAATAAGGTACACATGGCCTCTGATGACCATTCTGAGAATACAGGATGGGATCACAGTACCTTTATTGACAAATACAGAAGCCATTCTCGAAAACACCAATTAATGTTTTTTTATCCTCTCTCTATAAGGAAACAGTAGGTATCATGTTACAGACTAAAGAAGTCCTCGTTTTTATGCATCAAAAAAAAGTATCGTGGCAGCCAGTGCTGCCAACTCAGTCATTTTATGGCTGGTTCTATAGCCATTTTTAAACTCATCTAGCTGCTGCAAATTGCCTCTAGCTATTCAGCCATTTTTTCTAACAAATTTTCATTCTAACTATATAAAAATATGTTCATATTCATAAAATTTCCATAGATAGTTCATTATATACAACGATCTAATCACAGTCAGAGTTGTGACATACAGCTGATCTCTTTTAGGTTATATTTTAATAATATATTTCCGGGATCTTGCTGTTCATAAGGGTTAGGAGGCAAAAAACATTAATATTTATATCAATGAAATTGGACCCTTATCACTTGAATGGATTTTATACTTGTATGGGTCTCTTGATGTTATCTACAGGAATGATTGACTGAATGATGGATTTCTCAACATTCAAAAGTCATTTCAGGAGTCCATGCAGAAGTCATTCGAAGTATCCTGGGTAGAATCAACTATCTCGAAATAATATCAAAATAAGCTCCAGTTTTCAACATCAAAATAGAACACTATTTTTGAAAACGATCTTTCCTGTTTCTTTTTCTGATACTCCTCATAGACAGTGGTTGATAAAAAAATTGGAAAGTTGTAGGTTACAAAGTGATTCTTTTCTGGTTATCACCTTCTTTTCTCATCATTCTAGGGTATTCCACTCTTCATATCTTGTCCATTTTCATGAGGAACTCACACTATCATGGACTGAATTTTCCTCATAGGGTCTCAGATGTAGTGAAATTTTCAAGCGCTGTAACGTTTCAGTGCACAATCGTCTGATTTTTTGTCAATTGTCAATACAAGGGAAGCTGTTGAAGCTTGAAGTAGCTTTTGCACCAACTGAAGAGGCGAGTTTCTGAACAATAGGTTTGTTACTGTATAAGTACAAAAGTGGGAAACAAAGTCATTACCACAATAGTTCATGAAATTAACAAAAATGGTACATAAAGAGAAAGAAAACTACTTTCCTGGCTATATGCCGACGATCCGTATAGACGAATACAGTTGCAAGTGTTTCTTCCCTATATAAATGCCGAGTTGTGCTTGAACTGTTCAGGAACGGTTGACTACCTATATACATCCCGATTTCGAGCTTTTGGCTCTCATCAGAGCAGAGGTGTCCCCAGACGGCATTAATGACCGCAATCTGGTGCGAACCTGGCCCACACAAACACCTCTCAGCATTTAATACCCACGAGGCGTTCGACCATTGCGAAATGGACACGCCGTGTAGACAGAAGGAAAGATACACTCCAAGACTGAAATTTCCAACTCGAATGACTGATTGTTCGACATATCAAGCTACTACCCGATCAAAGGTAATAGCCACGAATTCCAAAACGTGACTCTTTTCAAGATTGCATCATTTTTGGAAAAGGTTTAAAATTGTATTGTATGTATGTGATATCTTATTTAATGACTACTTCACGGGGATATCAATCGTGTCACTGTATACACTCTCCTTCCACTTATAGCATCTCTCCAATTCTGCGATGTCGCTGCAGTTACAAATCCATAACTCTTCATTTGTCCCCTCCCGGCAACATCCATACTGATTCCACGGCCCGCTGGATGGAGACTAATGTCGGCAATTCACGGAGTTGGCTTTGGAAGTTTCGCTACCTGCGTCCCGGCATTATGTGGTGTTTTCTTTGGAGAGACTGACTCATTTGTAACAGGAGACGGGGCCAATTCCACGTCGTCTGGAGATCGACGACATTCGACTTTGTTATCGGGGTCGAAATGCGTTTTTTGCCAAACCTTCGCGGTGCTACCAACAGCTAATTTTTGAAATGGCTAGAGATTCGTTGACAAAAGGCTAAAATATGTTTGAAAATCAGGAAAAATTTGTCGGCTATTTTCTGGCAAATCTAGCTATTTTTTGCAATTTTTCAAGCAAAAACAAGAACTCAGACCATGGACTATGAATCTGACATATAGGTGCGCTTTATTGAACGAAATTCTGTAACAGTAGCTTCGTCAGGTGATATACTGATACAATGAACTTCCCTTTGTTATGCTGAAATCGATTATCATGTTTACATATCGATCGCTATATGCATGATTACTTATCAATCATCAATATACTATCTATACTAGAACACTATATTGTACGCAGATGAAAAAAAAATCGTTCCAGTGTGGTTCCACCCCTTACGGCTCCGTATCCTCACAATGGGCGTGTACACCTTAGTAGAACTTTTAACTCAAACCATGTTTATAATGATCCTCTTATACATAAATAATGATTGGCAACATAATTCCATCGAAAAATTAACTGGAATGTTTTATTTTTGGACATAAATAATAGTATCTTCTGAAAACGGACCCTCTTATGACGTAGAAACCTCATCTCGCCATAGTTGAAAAAAAATACCAAACGCCCGACGGAGACTGAGGCAACTGATATATTAATTCTTTCAACTGTGATCTCGCGCTAATTCACTCTGTCAGAAATCATGTATCATTCATCTCTGTCTGGAATAGTCTTGTTTCAGTATTAGGGTTTTGACGTCACATCATCGCCTCGTTTTCAGAGTTCCGAAAAATCGGAGATTTCAATAATTTTTTATAAAACGTAGGGATCTCACAGCAAGAAACGGTTGGCGGTGGTGACCTAGTTTGGGTGAGTTCTATCGAATTATGAAATACAAATTTTTTGTGATATAAGCCCATTGTACGGGCATTATCTAAGTGATTTATAAGGATCAAAATATCATTTTGCTAGATTGAGAACCAGCCACTATGCTTGTGAGTATTCTATTTGCACGGAACAAACCGCATTTGCTCCTTATTTTATTTTCAGGCGGCGTAAAAAAAAATAATTGTGTGGTGCAATTGGTCTCGACTGAAAAGAGTTTCCTGAAGGTGAATGAATTAAGAACATCAACTATATATGATATTGTGAATGATTTTATGCATTGAATGGCAAATGAAACTATGATTCAACACGGTGGTTCACAGTGTTTGTTTCCAAAATCAGATTTCAGGACATATTTGTGCACCATCACATTTGTGTGCTCCGGAAGCGTACCGCTACCGATCAATGATCATTATCGATTTTAATTTAAACATTTCAGTGTGTCAAAACTGTCCTCCATTCCAAGAATTTTGAATTGCAAAAAGATCAAGATGAAATTTACGATTTGTTGGATCAGATCTGGAAATCGATTCCGATAAAGATGACCAGTGGGAGTTGAATGCATATGAACAGGTAGAAGTGCCGGAGGAATATTTGTTGAGTGGGTGGATGAAAATGCCAATAAACCAACCGTTCTTGTTGCAGATATAAAAGCTTTTATTTTGATATGATGAAATTGACCACTGGCCTGTCATTGATTCTCCGAAATCACCACGGACTTGCTGACTGAATGCAATGTACGCCTATGTCTGTGCTTGAACAATGAAAGTAATTGTTTCATCACTTTTCATATTTCTCCATGATTAGCGCTTTTTCATTCTGAGTTGAAATCCCATTCCACTCCCAAATAACACGATTGTGAGGATCCTGAAATAGTATATTCTTCAACGAGCGTATAATGATAGCTATTATTCCCGAGGATATGATTCCGAAACGAGCCGTAGGCGAGTTTTGGAA
Organism: Phaedon cochleariae; assembly: GCA_918026855.4. Classification (NCBI taxonomy): domain Eukaryota; kingdom Metazoa; phylum Arthropoda; class Insecta; order Coleoptera; family Chrysomelidae; genus Phaedon; species Phaedon cochleariae. Next base: position 2,841,803 of record OU896713.1, on the reverse strand, counting down.
TTATCCGAGAGAATAATAGCTATTATACGCGAGTAGAAGACTATACTTTCTCTACGACTATACGATAGTCAGAAATTTAATCTAATCTAATTATTATTTATGAAAATAATATACTTGATGTATGAATTTTAATGATATGATAATACAATTGACAGGAATCTTCAATATTCAACGAACTCAATGATGAAACAACACAATAATTATTAGGTCAGTAAATTATGTTTCTCGTACTTAGTGACTAAATTTTTAGTGATATTCTCAAAATACGTGAAATTTTACTGTTGGTGTTGCATTTAAATCAACACTGACATTCTTATTCATATTGCTAGTTGATGTTTTTTGTGTGAAGGAACTGTTATTTGATGGTGATGAACATTGTTCGATTCATTGAAGAATTCGAATCTGCCGTTTTTTTTATTCAACATGGAATCTTCTAGAAATCCTTCTGCCACCGATGTGCTCTTCCAGCCACCATGTCTTTTCAATGCTGTTATACCTCCATCTGCATTGACAAGCAAAGCAATGCCCGGTGTACATCTCGGGATTTGATAGCTTCAAAAATGTAACTATTTGTTTTCCCATTGCTGCAAACTTATTAATTCCAATTTTCTAAAGAGTACATTTTCCTTTTTGATGGTAATTCATGAAGAAATTGGAAATCCCAACATTCGCTGCTCGTATATCAATGTACTTTTCACAAAATTGATGAAATTTCCCGGTTACAGTGAACCTCCTTACAATTTTTGTTTTGGTCTCAGGAATAGTTATCATCCATGGAGATCCAAGATCTTGAATATCTTCAATATTCATAGAGTACATTTCTATGGAACGGCAAGCCTCCATTATATCCTCCATATATCAAAGTTAAAACTTAAAAGACTCTATAAGTCAATCTGACATTCGCGAAAGTCAAGCCGTGACGTGACCTGTAAAATGAAGCAGAGCCTTCTTGAGAAATTTGTTTTGTAGATTTGCTGGTTTTTCAATAGTCTAACCTTTTCAGTTGCTGTGGATCCTGGAAATTCTGAATCTGTGATTGGTCGAGTGCCGTTGAATAATGAGTTGGGATCCACGGTGTCTCGGAATCATCTTCATTCATCAATTACTAACCTATATGTAATCAATCTAGAATACGATAGTCGTAGAGAAATAATATTACATCATCCTGAAAAAATTCGACAAAAATTCAGGAAGTTTCTGAGGTTACTCTGAGTCACACCTGCTAGAAGAATTCCGGCTGTACTTTCCAAATCATTCTCGGGAGTGTAAGGGTTATGTCGTTAATTCAAGGCGTATATGTATATATGAATAATTTTATCGGATACAAAGTAGAGGTTAAAAACGGCGCAATAAAATTTTACGAGACGCGCAATCCGGGCACTCGACTTTATGAAGGGTGAAAATCAAATGTCCTGCTGAGACCCCTTTAAAATCCACCAAAAAATCATAAATATAAGTTATGCCCTGACACTATCACACGGCCCATTTAATTCTGACTCGGTGCTCCGGCTATACGTGCGTCTCTTGTTTCTGAGACGCGGCCTCCTGCGATTTACTCCATCAACGGATTTCTGTTCGGGGGTGCTTGTGTAGTCTTCGCCCGAGCGGGGAGGGATGCATTATTCATAGCAGTGTTTCCAATTTCGACATATCTGTTATAATAATCTTGATATATGAACAGCGTACTTACATTACACGAATTGAATGTGCTTTCAAAATGTTTTTCATCTGTCACTATACATGTTTTTGTTTTAACTGTGTCCTTGGACAGATCTGCTCATCTTATCCGAGGGAATATGAAATATAGTATTAAGTGTTTTATTATCGGTATGGCTATCTTGAATTGGACTTTCTGAAGATCTTTTTTTCCTTCTGTTGTATTAAGTGTTTCATCATAGGTATGGCTATAGGGTCCTTTTATGCAAATTGACGTATTTGTCATCTTAACAGGGTACGGACAGATCTTCTTCTCCTCTCACTCTAAAGTTTTTGTGAAACAGTGTTATAGTTTCATCTTAATTCATTTCTGGAGATAAACACTAGATTTCTGACATTTGTTGTTTTTTAGGTTATATTGAGGACATTGGCGTATCATACGTAATCTCCACATGTAATTATTCATTCAACTAAACGTATTATATCCAAATGATGATGATAATTTTCGAGTTTTTGATTTTTCTACTCCAGCATAATCTTTGTGAGGTAGTGTGCAAATTATTCTGAAAGTTTAATACGTTTTACCAAATGGAACTGTTCTTAGGCAGTACAAATCAATAAATATATTTTGATTTCAGAATAAGCCTTATGGTTGAGAAATGGTGAAAAATTATATGTAGGTATTCAAACTATATACTGTATACAGCGTGTCTCACTTTAAACGGCCCCCCTCTATATCTCAGTTATTAGTCATGCGATTCCAACAAAATTTGGTGTGGTATGAATAACCATCAATATGATCAGTTTTACAAAGATTCACATTATTTTGGACAGTGCCGTGCGTTTTTATTGAAATAAAAAGGAGTCGATTTTTGATGAAATCATATTAGGCATTTTTTTACAGGAATTCTAACCTCATATTATTGTTCCTCATGCTTTCGAACCCCCATCATGTGCAAAAAAATCACCTAATTCCGAATCACCAGTATTGGCTTCATTTTCTCATTTTCAGCCTCGAATCAATAGTGACTTCAAATCAACTACGAATTTTGAAACGTTCAATGCCTCCGGTAGGTGGAAAATAATGATTTGGAAGGAAAAACGAATTATACTTTTTTATGTTGAACCGTTTCCGAGAAAATGATTATTAAGTTCGCAAAAATGCTGTTTAGATGTGCCTTTTTTTCTGAAACCCTTCATAGGCATCTTATGAAAATCCATATATGTGAAGAACAATATTAGGAGGTCAGTTTTCCTGTGAAAAAATGCCTAATATGATTTATTGAAAAACTGACCCCTATTCATTTCAATAAAAATGCACGGCACTGTCTAAGATGATGTTTGTCTTTGAAGAACTGGTCATATTGATGATTATTCACCGATACAAATTTGGTAAAGATCGCACGACTGATAGCTGAGATATAGAGGGGGGGCCGTTTGAAATGAAACACGCTGTATATTCATGTTGGGAATAATTTTTGCAGTTTTTCACGAACACTTGATATTTCCTGAATGTAGGTTTAATTGTAAAAACTTCACAAACGATAGGATTTCCACAAGATTCTCAAACACACATGTTTCGCTAGCACAGTAGCTTCGTCAGGTGATATACTGGTACGATTCCAATCAGTCTATTCTGGTGTCTAGTATATCCTGTAAATCTTATGGTATGTTGTAAACTAAATTCATTATACCTTATAGAATAGTATCGATTGATATCTACTTCAATCTATTAAGCTAGGATTCCATAGGTATAATACATACTATCCATTATAAATATATTTGATTTTCGTGGAAACTTCAATTTATTCTTATGTGCTGCTATTTCAATATCACCAACCTTCGTGGAATGCCCCTTCAGCCTTTAGTGGAGTTTAATTACGCAAACTTTCAATAAAGCATACATGAGTGAGTAAAGGTATCTCATCCGTCGAAGGGTATATAGAAAATTCCTCCTCAATATTAAAATATTGACGAGGCATCTCTATTATTTGATCTTAATATAACAGCCGGAGGATATACCACGGCAGTATTCGCTGTGTATTTAATATCCACCTCGGAACTACTATCTTTGCCTTGTTTATTTAAGAAATTTAATTAGACAAGAGTAATTAACGTTAACGGGGGAAAATTCTACCGTAAAATTAATTTCACGTTATGGTGGCGTTTTATTCGTTTTCGGTTCTCCAGACGACATTCTGCTACGGACTAGTAAAAATTACCTACATTCTTTGTCTTTCTTGACTCTGCTCCTTAATGAAATAATAGGCCGAGAAAACATTCGTACACTGCTGGAAATGAGTGTATCAACATTGTTTGATACTTTCATACTATACTCCAACTTTCGATTTCATTCTCAACTTCTACTCACGAAACAACTTGATTGCCAATTTCGTGGATAGCAATACCAGAGCAAACTGAAATGCCTAGATAACATTTGATAATATTTTATTACCCACTGAATCGAAAGAAGGAACCACAGATGTCAATTTACTCCGGAAGGAAAAAATATTAACTCCAGTGGCAGGTAAAATCAATTGGCTTCTTCTTCTTTGGCGTAAATATACCTAAATAAAATCTTTGCAATCCAAGGGATCAGTGTCTTCATCACTATTATAAAACAAGTAACAATAACACTATTTTTGAATTCTGATAGATAGATAGAGTATAATTCGGAGAAAATATGCCGTTTTAAATTCTTTCGAATTTGCTGCTTATCATTGGGAGACCCGCGAGAAAGCAGAAATAATATGCATTTCCAGGAGAATCGTCAGGACTAGAGTCAAAATGGCTATACAGATTCTGCAACAGCACGACATTTTTGTCCAGATTAAAATCATGCATTTTCAGGAGAACCATCAGGACTGGAGCCGAAATGGCTACAGACACAGTATAGGGAATATTACATATTTCCAAATTCTTCAAATTTCAATTATTTTGTTTCTAATGTTGAATGTACTTTATTTTATACTTTATTATTCATGATAATATTTTAAATGCATTTATCTTCTTATTCATATATCTCATCTTGAACCCTAAGCACTTATTCATTACTTTTTGTCTCTTCGGTGGCATTTCTTCATCGTTAGATTCGACGAACCTTCCCGATTCTAGTAGATCTTTGAAATCTTCAAGACCATCACCGTCTTCGTATCCAATATTATCTTTAGTCTGAATTGGTCCTTCATCCACAATTTCATCTGAATCACAAAATTGCAGCATTCACATTTTTTATTGAAATCCTCCCTTTGAATCCTATCTTCAATATTTAGAACAACTATTTTCGCATGTTCCTTGCAATCTTTATGTAATTAAAGTGTAAATTTCACTAAATAGCTCAAAATTGTACATAGTCATAAAAAAAAATTCGGATTCGTGTTCGTTTTTCTTTGCATTTCTATAGTAATGTATATATTTTTTCACATTATCAGTAAAGAGAGATTTCAACGAACAAAAAACGAGTTTTTTCAAAAAGTAGATATTTTGAGGTGAGAATTTTCGATTGAAAATTAGTGTATTTTTTCGATATCAAGTCGAAATAAGGTGAAAAAATGTATATTTCAAATAAATAGTAGATTGTTTTATTAGGATCAAAAGTGACACTTTGTTTGACAAGCGAATTTTGCATTTGCGAGGCGGAGCGTTTAGCGACTTGATAATCAAATGGAGCAAAACAATATCGTTGTTTGAGACAAGAAAACTATAGCTTGCTGTGATTATTCAAAACAAGTTATCCATCCCGAGAATAACGAATGAAATACAGATCAAGCAAGTATTCGAATCTTGAAGGCTTCCCTGATCAAAGCAAAAATACTTAACTGAGATGTTTATAATTCCAATATTAAACTATAATAAGGTGTATTTATATATCCAGCATGGGTATGAAATGCCAAATCTGCTGAAATCGGAAACAAATCAGGTATGCGTCTCAACCCAGATAACCAACCGTCACAATGTTGTTTATTCTTGATGACGTCCAGTACATCGTTTTTAGTTCCTAGGAGCTAAAGTTCAACTTTGGCTCCTAGGAACTAAAATTCAACTTTAGCTCCTAGGAACTAAATATGTTGCCTAGCAACATACCTATTTTTGTGTCAGTAATAGAAACGTCAATTTAAGAGCTAATTTTGGTATAAAAATGGACGACTTTTGTGTCGGTTGCAGAAAAAAAAATTACAGTGTCTTTAGGACATGAGAAGGTGAGTTTTCACCGAATTTCGTGAAAAAAATTTTCTTCTTGCATGAGATAAAAAAAAACCAAAAACTTGATTATTTGAACTTTTCACATAAATTTTGAGGTTATGTTGAAAAAGTGTGATCATAAAAGTTGTAAGTCTCTTTATTACCTACAACTTTGTCATTTAATATTTCTCCATAGGATTTGTGGTTTTGCCGGAAATCGAGATACACCGTTTTTTACCCTTCTATTTCCCGACCCGGCAGCAAAGTAGTAGATTGACTGCCGAGTTGAACATATAATTTTTTCTCCGATTGTTCATAATGATATGTAATGGGGAAGACCACTGAGGTAAGAAATCCGTGCAAACCTCTTTCAATCGGCGAATCATGATTTACGTTCTATGTACAATCAATATTATGAGTTGAAGTTGAAGGGAATCGAATCTATATCGTTTTGAAATCAGCATATTTCATTCGATATTTCAAGAAGTCAAATATGATGGTGGAGCTGTGACGTATTAGTCCCGAACTGTAGCTATCTCTCTCTGATACCTCGTCATTCTGCAGTGTTGCAGTGTGATTGGCCAGTTCAAGGACAATAGGCGTGTTGGGACTAAGACGTCGCACCAGTCACACCAATGAATTGACAACATTTCGAATGGCGCAGGAATTGTGTGTTTTGAAATGAACATATTCTAATTTATTTTTTTCATCGTCTTAGCATGAAATGAAAAAATTCAAAATGAATTCACTGGTAGTTTTTCAGTATAGAGGTCACGATAATGTCGATTTAAAAAATAAGTGGTCTCCCCCAGTGCAAATTATCACAATTCCCACAATCTCTTTATTTTTCCTGTAGTGTTCAATTAAAATGAAATTTGATAGAAATCGCAGTTGTCCATGATAATTATAGTTTGAAAATTCATGAAAATTCTGGCAGTTGTGCGAAAAAATATCGATATATTTAAATTATTATATAATGGACAGTGATAGCGACCTGGAAGTACTCATACACCTCCAGAAATAAGGGAGGTGGCAAAAAATATAGAGTTGAATTCGTTGCCGGAGAAGTCTCGAATGAAATATGAAGGAAATTATAAACGATTTATGGATTATTAATTTTGCTGATACATATCAATCAGCAAAGTAACCACTTTGCTGCCTAGGCAGGAAAAGTAATACTTTGCTGATTGATATGTGTCAGCAAAATTAATATTTGCTGCCAATTGGGGAAAAATTATTTTTTCTTTCATTTTTGTTATATTCTCGTCCTTTCTCAATGAGTTTCATCCTACTATTACTTTTTTTTTTGTTTCAAAAATTATCGACCCTGGTCTACGTTTCGGCAACACCGCAAGCGACCGCCTCCCTCAACTTCAGCCTCTTCATCACTGCCCGTTTAGCGGGCGCGTCGCATTTCCACGGCCAACCGGGATGGGATGTCGACGATGCCGGCCGACGCTTTAATGCACCGTCGCTCGCAAGGTAAATGGTTCGCACGCACAAAAAAACACGTTGAGCCTCGGTAAGCGATGTAGTCGAATGAAATTGTCGCACACGTAATTTGGCCGGATGCTAATTGGAATTTATACGTTCGATGTCACAGATCGGCAAGATGGATGGCAGGAGCGATGTTAACCTAGTGATTATTAATTGAACGATGTACGGCAAAATTTCGATTTTATACGGTAAAAAAAAAATAAAAATGCACACTCAAGAACTACAATTTTCTCTATTCCAGATTATTTGGGATTTTCTCTACTCGTCTCTATTCTGATTGCTGACAAGTGTTTTGAAGAATTGAGTCGAAAAACTGTAGAAGTTACTTCTCAAGTCTCGAACTGGTTTCATGAAAGCTATCTACTATTAAACATCACTAAAACAAACTGATGATACTAATATTTTGGTATCTGCGGGAACTATCTCGGAAGTTGTTGATAGAGCCCGAGAAGTCACAGCTCAAATTTCTGAGTGGTGCTCTCTAAACGGATTGTTGCTGAATACTGCCAAATCTCAAATGCTCAACTTTTTTTATAAAAAATACAACTATAGATAAAAGCTTTTTGGTCAAAATAAACAACAATCCATCAAGTTAATCATACAAGATTTTTGGGGGTCCATATTGATAATGAGCTAACCTGGAATAATCATATTGATAGTGTTAGACTTGAGCTTAGTAAACTTATATATCTACTTCGTCAATTGAGACAAACAGTTTCTTTCGCGATGTTCTTGAACTTCTATATCACAATTTGATTCAATCTGTCATAGTTTATGGTCTAGAACAATGGGGTTTATCTGCCAAATCTTCCGAAGTATTTATTATACAGAAAAAAGCAATAAGAATTATGGCAGGTGCATCATCCAGAGATCATTGCAGGCCATTATTCATACAGTATGATATTTTAACAATGCCCAGTTTGTATATCTATCAAACTTTGATATATATCAGGAATCATTTCACAAGTATACCCAAAAATAAACAAATTCATGATCATTCCACTAGGAATTGTAATCAACTGCATCTTACTCGAAGTAGATTGTCAGTATCACAAAATAATCCCATGTACTACGGAGTTAAGCAATATAATAATCTCAGTGAAGACATTAAATTGTCTACAAATTAATGTGTTCAAAAGGCAACTCAAATCATTTTTATTGCGAAAAGCATATTACTCGGTCGATGAATTTCTCTGGAATCATGATGTGAATAAATATTCTGATGATCAGACTATTTTAATGTTTAATGTTGTTTGTAAATATATTTGTCTAGTATATCATTGATGTTTTATACACATTCTCAATTTCTTTTTTCCAAGTTGATGGTTAGTGTTTATATTAAGTCTTGTTTTAACTTTTTTAATATATATATTCATTTTTCATTGTATGACCTGTTGAATTAGTTGGTATTCTACAATGATGTTATGATTCTTTCCTGATTTTTATTGTAGATGAAAACTTATTGAATAAAAGTTTGATTGATTCTCTTCAGAGACAGCAGAAACTCACAGATTTTTCCAGAAAACAAAAATTTGAATAATAGTGCTTTTTCATATGCCAACTCTGCGAAATTTCTTGGCGTTACCATTGATAAACATATGGGATGGGTAGACCATGTATCACTGCTCTTTGGTAGACTCAGTAAGTCCAGTTATGCTCTGAAAGCACTTAGGACAGTAAGTTGTAGATCACGATGCTCTCAAGGCAGCTTACTTTGGACATTTCAATTCAATCATGTGTTATGGTATGATCTTTTGGGGTGGTTCACATAGTCAAGAAGTATTTGTGATTCAAAAAAGGTCAATTCGTATTCTGGCTAACTTGAAAACTTCAGAATCTTGTCGTGGCTATTTTAAAAAACTCAATCTCTTGACATTGCCTGGTGCATATATCCTTGAATGTGTCAATTTTGTGTACAGAAACAAACATATATTCAATGATTCCTTACATATTCATTCTCACAATATGAGACGGAAAGAAACATTTTCATTTCCACTAGTAGTAGATTTTAGCTCCAGGTTGTGTTGTCTCCCGACGCGTAGCGGAGCTAAAATCTAATATTTTTCCCGTGTATAATACACTATTTTTTTCTGTGACAGAAGAAAGGACAAATCAATATTGAGGAGATATTACATTATTTTGAAATCTGAAAATTATCGACGTGAAATTTTAAGTTTTTAACAGTAGGGACACCGCGTTGTAGGCATCTTTATCATTCATTTGAAGTAATCAAATATCTGATATCACTTCTGTCAGTCTGATTTTGTGATTTTATTTCAAGAAATTACGAATTTAGTGGTTATTTAGCAATATACGTAACCGCGAAGTCGAATGGAAGATAAAAGGACTTGAGTTCTTTCTGGGGGACGGTATTATTGAATATTCTCTCGGAACTATACCACAACAAAAGCCATCAACAGTGTATGTATATGTGGTATATATCCGGGAAAAAAGTACTCACTTTTTTCCCACGGGAAAAAAGTAATTTATGAAAAGTGACATTTTATAACCTGCCAACAGGGATGAAATGCCAAATTTTTTCCCATCACAGAAAAAAGGTTGTTATTATCAATGCTTAAGGTTCTATAATATGCTCCCAAACGATATCAAACAAATCAAAACCTTCAATTGTTTCAAGAAAACCATAGAATCAATATTAGTCACAATAGAACCTTATAAAATAGAGGATATCAATGAAGCAATTATATCCCTTTGTCACAATAAAGGAGCGATTCATCATTAATTGCAACACAACGAAGAAAATTTGGGTGGATTGATTGATGACTTGATTATTTCAATCATCAAATTCTTGATGATTCCAACAATGATTTTTCTCCGTGTGTATATTATAACAACAACAGAAGTAATTCATGGAAATTTGATGGTGTTACGTACGACGCATCTGAAAATAAAAAGCTTTTTTCCTCATAAAAATGCTCTCAAATGTCAAATTCAGAACTGCTCCGTATCAAACTATTTGAACTGTTTTGAGGGAAACGCGGCGAATAAATTCCGATAGGAAATGATGTGCGGACAGAGCATTGTTGGCACCAGACTACCGACAGAAAGTTATTTTCAACGCTATGTTCAGTGTACCCGCGAAAAATCACGAAAATTCGACGTTGAACAATAGCACGCGTCCACACATCATTAAGAGACCTGTTAGTCGCGAGAAAGTCCTATTGTCAAAAGGAATCACTAACATTGCCAACATTCAACATGATATTTTACTGTCTACGATGTTGAATAACAATGAGAGTTTCTGGTTTTTGCTTCTGATAGGACATTATTGTTCACTGCTTTCGTAAAGTATACTGATTAATTAATTATTATATGAAATAAAAATATCAATATTATCTCTATATACCTGTAGTAAGGACAAATCAGATGGTTTGCCCCAAAATGTCACTGCGTTTAAAGAATTTTCCTATCAGAGTGCCTAAAAGAAAAATTCACTAGCTTGTGAGTGACAATTTGTATTGAAGAAGGTTTGGAGAAGAGAAATAATGGTATTTAGAAAAAATATCAACCTAATCAGAATGCTATTGAGAGCACCGAAGTGAATTTTCCACGCTTGGCATCTTTTTGGGTCATTTTGCGTTACTCCCTAATCACTTTTTCTAACCATTCAGTTCAATAAATTCCCTGAACCTATTTGCATTTCAAAGACTTCAATACTGCATTTCGTTGATTTCTATATCCCCGTAACTGACCTCATTCTGCGATGTGTATTGAGTAATCTGAAATTGTAGAAGTAAAGCAGAAATAATTCACTGACTTGGTGATGAATGATTGCTTATCTTCTCGGGTCATTTTGCGTTTCTCGCTGGTATTCCACGTCACTGACCCGGCAAGAAACTATCACCCTTAGGAGGAAATTCTTGGGCCAAGGAAGGACTAGGGCCTCGAGAGGTTGCGGTTCTCTAGACATTCATTCCTGCTCACATACTGGCACAAGTTGTGCGCCCATGATCTATGTCGCTATTAAATTCAAACATCTTCGGATTGTTGGAAATTGCTATGTATTATCCTCGCCTGCGGACGTTCCCGGGCCCTGTTCTTCTACTTCTCTGCCCCACAAAAGTAGCGTAATATGGAAATTCATGATGCATCTTGATGATGTTCCCGACATTCTCACTGTTATTACACAGTAAAAAATTTCCACACATTTTAAGGTCCAGTACTCCATTATTCCAGATTTTTTGGGATTTGCTCTCCACGTTTCTATAAAATGAAAATATGAATAATATTTCAATATACGTGTAGTTAGGACAAATCAGGTAATTTGCCCGAAAATGTCACTATTTCAAAACGTGGCGGATTTGAAAATGTTATAGCCTCTGTTGCCACTTTTTCAGTTATTCCGGATTTTTAGTAACTTCCTTATTTTGAATAGAACACCCTGTACTTTATTGGATTTCCAGATTCTCCTTGAAGAGCTGATTCCATCGATCTATCACACTTGGGGTCGAGCGGGAACGATTACATAGGTATAGGGTGTTTAAAATCTAGGTTTTTCAACTTCAAGATTTTTTTGTGTAGAAACTATCCATTATCGATCAAAACCGCTTCAATGTTCCTATCTTCACTTTTGATTTACCATCTACTGACTATTTAATTGGAACAGATACAGAGGGTGATCAGAATTCTGAATCTTGAACCACCCTGTATTTGTTTCAATTAAATGTCAGTAGATAGTAAATCAGAAGTAAATATGGAAACATTGGAGCGGTTTTGATCGATGATGAATAGTTTCGACACAAAAAAATACTAAAGTTGAAAAATCTAGATTTTAAACACCCTATACCTATGTATTCATTCCTGCTAGACCCCAAGTGTGATAGATCGATGGAATAAGCTCTTCAGGGAGAATCTGAAAATCCAATGAATTACAGGGTGTTATATTCAGAATAACGAAGTGAATAAAAAATTCGGTATAACTGAAAAAGTGGCAACATTGGCTATAACGTTTTCAAATCTGCCACGTTTTGAAATCACACAGTACATAAATTCAAAAAAATCCAACAACAGGTTACCGAGATATTCACCTGTTTCCATACATATCAGCGACCCTGTATAGAAAAAATATCAAATGTTTATTTATCTTTGTAAGTTTCGGAAACGAATCTGCTCCCGTTTTCAACATAAAAATGGATTTTTTGTATTGCAAATTCGTATTTGTCCTGACATTTTTCATTTAAGTTGATATAGATAGAACATGCTATTCACTACTGAAATCTGAAAATGAAAATGGTAAATTCAAGATTAATGAAAACATCCTGTAACTCATTTGATTGCCAACGTCACCAATTGTCACTGAGAACAATAAAAGGCACAAAGTGGGTCGACCACAAAAATTATTCAACAAGAAGGGTAACTAGTTTTGGCCACAGGCCATCATCAGACATAAAATTGATGTATTCAAGAAGTACCTAGAAGAGATTATGGAAACTTTTGAAAAGTCAGAGTTATAGTTATACTAACCTCAGCAATACATATTAACAACAAAATTACTAGCACAGGTCAAAAATCTGAAGTATTATCGGTCCTGCAATTCAATATGGATTTAAATCTTAAAAAGATCCAGTAAACTATTTTTTTTTTGTAATTTCGAACATACAGTGATATATTTTCTCCTCGTTACGACCTCGTTTGAGAAAGAATTGATATCTTTGTATTTTCAGTCTTCAACACAGTTTTCACTTGAAACTTATCTTCATAAAACATTTTTCAAGCTCGGTTTCACTGATTTTCGATCGAATTTCTCTTATACTTCTCCTATAGTGAAATTCCAACCGTAATAACTTTTTGAAGCAAATTCTCACTCGACTAGTTTCTTCTCAAAGAGCCATCTTCAGACACATTAGTACAGAGTACCTGTGAAGATTCAATTTACAGAGGAACAATGAGTTGTTGACGAAATACACATCTATAAGACCATCTGGAAATCACATTATAAGATAAAATGAGTCGGATAGTCATTTGTGTTTTCCACGTGGCCTTATAGGTATGTTTTTCCTCATCAAGTGATGGTTCCTCTGTAAATTGAATATTTTTACTGGTCCTGTGTACTAATGTGTCTGAAGATGGCTGTTTGAGACGAAACTAGTCACAATACATTTCATGTTGTAATACAATTTTTGTGGTCGACCGACTATAGGTGTTTTTCTCTTTTTTTTTTGAAAAAAAAAAATAGACCACTTTGAGAAGGATGGATGGTTTCAAGGCCTTTTCCTGTACTAATTGGAAAGTTGGTCAGAAACGAACGTTGTCCGAACCGGAACTGTCAGTGGACCGATCCCGAGGCACGTAAGCCGACCTGTTTGATGGATTACACCATCGATTAGACCTGATTGCCCACGAAAATCCTTGTTTGTTGATCTATCCCTTTCCGGGGACCGCGATTACCTTGCCATACATAAACAACGTCACGTTGTTTGAGTTCCTGCAGTGATCTCAGGCGATTTATTGATCAGTTAGTGACAATTTTCCAGAAAAGGTCTTCATAATAGCTTCACGAAGTGTCCTTTTCTTCTCCATTATGCGAATGGCAATTTATCATGACCGTATTCAATCAGAACCGGATTCTATCGCTACAGTACTTCATCATAACCGTATTTCATTCTAACCTCAATCTGTCATAATCAATGTTCATCTATTCAATAATTCCACATGATCGTTGTCTATCTGAACCGCATTTGGCTATTTTTAGGGTTAAGGTAAAACTGGCACAGAAGTACAAGTGACATTATTCCTTCATATTTTGTAAATAATCAACACAACTAACATATCCTTCTGCAAGAGCAGTGGACCTTCAACTATCATGTATCATTCAGTCTAAAATATTAGTATGTGGGATATAGAGTTTATTATAGATATAATAAAAATCTGACGGACTGCGCAGTATTTATCTATAGATCAACTATACTCTCCATAGATGTATAGAACATGTTACCGTCTTGTTTCATTTCGCACCTCTGGTGTTTGGTAGCTCAAATATTTCAAATAGCATGAATTTTGAATAATCCATATATATATTATGTTGTATTCGAATATTTCACCTAAGAGAAGCGCTAGTAGATAGTGAAGGAGATGAAATGTCATGAGCATTGCATGCTTTCATCTCTTTCAACCATTTACAGACACTGTGGGATGAAAGTGGTCAGTACATGAGAGGAAATGATTGAAATGCATCATTTTTTTCATTAGTCCATACAAACTGTGATTACCTGTATAATAACAACAGTAAAATGAAACTTTACTATCATTACAGGATCTTCAACGCTTTATCCTCTCCAGAAAACTGGCAAAAAAGAAGCGAAGTGGAGTTCCCTCCTATTATGCATTTTCAGCCATCCCATCTGGTTGATAGTGGGGGTAACATGGTCTCGAAATTTCAATCCCGATATAAGTCTGACACAAGCATTTTGTGTTTTCTGTATTCTTGGCATTCTTGCTGATGTTGCTGAATCAAGACATGAACCATAGACAATGTCACAGAAGTTGAAAGCTGATAAAATTAATGTATCACAGAGCATTGATTTTAGTGTCCTACTCATGTAATGTCTATTTGAATAAAGGTGTTTCAATAGGCCGTAAGTTCTCCGGATGATAGTATTGACATGATAAATAAATCTCAGATTATAATCAATGTGAAGTCCTAGACATTTGATTTTCTCGGTATACTCTACTGTGTGTCCATCCACTTGCAGATGAATATCATCTATGGCCCTTTGACGATCTTTAGACTTTCCAAACACTATTATTGATGATTTATTAGGGTTCAAATTGAGACAATGATCTTTCGATTTCAACCAATTTTTTTATGTCAGAATTGAGCACGGTTTCTTTGGTTATAAGATGTTCCACTGTTATCACGCGTTATATTGAGAAAATTTACCAAAATTGAAGGACTCTATTCCTCGCATTTTTCTTCTGTTATTGTCATCCTATTAATGCCCAGTAATTTCATTTCACGCGGCAATCGTCAAGATGTAAATGAACCTGAAAGGACGACTCGACAGGAGCAAGGAACTTTAATATAGAGGTAAATTATCAATTTCGCATTCACCTCTCGCATGCCTTGTTCATAAATACAATCTAAGTCTGTAATATGAGCCGCAGATGTGGGAACATTAAAGCGGGGCGAGTGACGTCGCATTGCATTCCCAGACTGATGGTCGAAATTCTGATGATTCATAAAGAAATTACAGGTTTCATTACTGTGTGGTGAGATATTGCGGGGAGAGATATCATTCGTGGTCGCTTCCACCAGATATTATTACTTTCTTGCTCCACTGAACGAAACAGGTTATTACTCTTCTCCGGAAGAATGCCTACCTCACTGGATTTCGAAATATGCAATCAGTAACTCCAGAATCAAATTCAACCGATTTCTCCACTCATTTCAAAATACACGTTTTTGATTGGTTGAAATATCAGTGTTGATAATCGAAAACATGTGATTTTCTCGTTTTTGTATCTCAACTCTTGATTAGCTACTGAATACCTACATGGCTGTGTTTTCGATTTTGTATTTCGCTTCCTTATTGGTAGCTTGATCAAATATAAAACAAAGGAAAAACAGTATAACACCAAGTCGGTCGACCACAAAAATTATATTACACAAAATGTATTGTGACTAGTTTCGGCTCAAACAGCTATCTTCTGACACATCAGAACACAGTTCCTAAAATGCCATGTGGAAATCACATTATAAAAATAAAAATCAATAAGAGCCGTGGAGTCATTGTGGAAGCGTTTCACATATAGCCATTTGGAGATGGAACTCGTTTGAGTGAATTCAAGTAATTTTTTCCCAATTTTGTGTCAATGTGGAACCTGATGATCGTTGGGTTCCCTTGGCTGTTTAATCGGTTCAAAAATTTAGGAATCCCTTTAGAGGACTGATTTTTTGACCATGTGATTTTCACATGACCTGAACTGTGTACTGATGTGTCTGAAGCCGAAATTAGTCACAATACATTTTGTGTAATATAATTTTTGTGTTCGACCGACATCTTCAGGAGAAAAGCAAGATTCTATCTTCTATTCCAAAACCGAATTTTGCTTGCCAATAAGTGAACGGTGGACATTTCGAGCACTTGTTACAATTTTTACTTGGAATTTTGGCTGCAATCACAAGATATTCATTCAGGTTCTTTATCGAGTAATATTAATATTTGAAGCAAATTTCAAATGGTTGTCAGTCTGAAACGGCTTGGCCGATTGTCGAATCCAAATGCCCTCAAAACAAGGTTCCACGTGACTCCTCTTCACATTTGAAAGAAAAAAGGGTTGATGATGGCCTCTTCACACTAGGCCACGTGATCTCAACCATTTTCATGCCGAAAATTAGTAAAAGAGGTATAAACCTACATTTTACCCGACTTCGTACGTCCTCACTGTATATAAATATGAGAATGCTAATGTATCTTGACTGCGTATTATACCAGAATAGTATTCTATCAGAATCGAATTCTATCAGAATCGAATTCTATCAGAATCGTATTCTATCAGAATCCTATTCTATCTGAATCGTATTCTATCAGAATCGCATTCTATCGCTAAATCAATTCATCATAATTGTATGTATTTCATCAAATCGTCAATTATTTATCGTGAGCATTTTTTACCTGAACCGTTTCGCAATATTGTTTTCAGGAATAGGGTAAAGCTAGCACTACGGGAAAAATGTTATTGACGCAGGTTATCTGCGCAAGTAGAAAGCTGTCTATCCAAACTTCGAAATTATCTCTATCCAATGATATGCACTCAACTTAAATAACGATAAACACCTCTAGAGTAGCTAAAGAGAGCATTATTTTTAAAGTACACATAATATCACGGAAATACATACATAGAACTTCCACAACACATAAACAGCCACTTATCAGCACACGCGGAAAAGCTAGTGGTTCGTTTAATTCCGCAATATCTGGAGACTTAGCGATATTCTCGTGGTGTGGCGTACGTGTACGAGAAGGTGATTTCCTAGTCCTACGGCCCTAAGCGACCCATACACGAGCAGCTCTAGTGCTCACTTGAACTTCGAGATTGTCGTCGTGTTAATTGTTATGAGTGCTGTCGAGAGTTTGGGGCAGTTAGATGGGAAAATTTCGTTGAGTTAATTTTCATGGAGGAATTAATTCAACGTTGGAAGCGATGATAAACACACGTGTCGAGGGCCATCTATTGCGTTAACAAACTTCATTTTTCAATTATGAATATGCCACATGGAAATAATGTCTTCATTAGATATCACAAAATCTGCCACTTGTTCAATTCCACTAGACTGATTTACTCACAACTTTTGTTCAATATTTCAAATGTTATCGGTCTCGAGTATAATATTCTTTCCATGACTATGTCCATCCCAAAACGATGGACCATAAAGTATAGGAATATATTTCATCGGATTGGCAATCCATGGAAAACCTAATTGATCTATACTGTATTCTGTGTGAACGTAGTCCATCGAATATATAGTACTATATATATATGGTACCTATAAGACCAAACTTGAAAGGAATGTGAAGTAACGAAACGAAAGTCATTTAAATAATCAGAATCAGAATGAAATTGAATTGTAAAAGTCAAAAGTCAAATCATGACAGCAGTTCATTAGAAACGTAAGCTCTATTTCATAGTGACAGTAATTCATAAGAACCGTATTCCAACAGAACGATATTCTATCAGAACCATATTTCATCGGTACCGTATTCTATCTGAACTGTATTTCATCAGAACTGTATCCCATACGAACTGTATTCCATCAAGACATTGATTTATCTGAACCGTATATAATTGCGACAGTAATCCATCAAAACCGCATTCCATCGGGACCGTATTCAATCAGAACACTATTTCGTTGCGACAAGAATCAAAATGATACAGAAAACTTCATTACTATTGAACACGGATGCACAGAATAGTTGTCCTATTATCGTCAAAGTCATATAGATGATGCTCACGGTTCGAATGTTGTTATGTTTCCCAATATATATCTTGAAGACACAGATTCGACCTGTCCTGGAATACTGTTCCTATATTTGGAGTGCAGCACCCAAACATACCCTGAAACTGATGGATTCTGGAAAAGGGCAATTCGTCTCGTGGGTGATGCCTCGCTCACAAACTCACTCACTTCTCTGGAACACCGTAAAAAAGTTGTCGATCTGGCTCTATTTTATAGATATTTTCATGGACGATGCTCTTCTGAAATATCAACAATTGTTCCTCCCTTGGCGAGATTTTCACGAGATTAACCCGTCGAGTTGAAGCTTCGAACCCCTTCTTGATCACTTTGGAGACCTGCAGAAGATCTCTTTCCAAACACTCGTTCATCCAACGAACATCGAGGCTCTGGAACACATTGTTAAGGGAGATGTTCCCCGAGGCATATAACCTCCAGAAATTCAAGGAGAACACCATTTCTTATCTTATTTCCCTTGGTTCTCACGATGTTCTCTGAACATTACAGGATATCCCTTTTCGTGGGAAACAGAACATAAAAAAATCAGAGGTCCTCATCAAAGTGGAATCAATCGATATCCACAAAATCGTTGATCTCATAAAATCTGTATGGAATATTCATGATGAGAGAGGCAAAAAAAATATTTGGAATTATTTACACCCGGAATGATTTTCTGTTATTGTGGGCGTCTTAGGTATACTGCGATTGGGTATTTCCTGTCGACCTATAGAGCAACTATCACCTCCTTCCTGCTGACATTCCTCTCGATTCCGGAATAGCAAACTGTTATTGTCTAAGGTGAAGATGAATGCGAAAAGGAAACAGAGCTAAGAAGTAGGACCACCCGTGGTCAGCTGCATGTCTACGACACACGATCCTGTCTGGAATTTATCTAGTCGTTTGTGTATAACCTTCCTTTTTTTGCAGTTGTAAATAAGTCCGAAGTGATAAACGTTTAGATTTCTATCTTTGATGTTCATTCACTTCACTCTTGAATTAGTTTTTTGACAATTTATTTTTTATTGTTGATCATTTCTAGGAATAACATTTCCAGATGCTAAAAAAAAAAAACTCCGCTGATCTGATCGAAACTACAATGTACTGGATGTTTCAATTTGGAAAAGTTAATTTACGATGAAAGATCTTGAAAAGGGGAAGAGTTTGTATGGAAGTGTACAGTAGTTTTGCTGAAATCATAATTATATCTGAACATTTCACAAAAAAATATATAAAAATACAAAGAAAAAAAAAACAAGTTCTTAGTATATCTACCTGAAACTATACAAATCCATTTCATAACAATTAGAATTGGTAGGTGTATACCATTTCACAGATGTGGTGGGATTATATAAGTTAACGCTCATACTACATATTTACATGAAAATAAAAAATTAATAAAAAGTTTGGAGTACCTATATCTGAAACAATGGAACTATAATGCTTTTGGGTATACACATCACATATTATTATCATTGAGAAAATCAAGTACTGCGTAGTATGCTTTATCTATTAGAAGATTTTTCACTGAACTTTTGAATTTATTGAATGGCATAATCGGGAGGCAGTTCATTGAATAGTTTCGCACTACTGTAATGAACGCTGTTCTCGAAAAAAGATGTGTTATGATGAGGAAGTAAGATCATTTTGTAGCATTGTCGACTGGAGGAAGAACTAAAGTTGAAAAGATTTCTATTTTTGTGACAAAAACATGAAGCTTCAAGAATGTGAACATATAAGGTGATGTTAAAATTCTAATTTGAATGAAATATTGACACGAAGTGCTTCGAGAAAGTCCTAATATTATTCTAATTGTCCTTTTCTGTAGCACAAACACTGATTTCCACATCGTTGATTCACCCCAGAAAAGAATTCCACAGGACATGTGAAAATTCGCAAAATTTTTTATTGTTTCAATGGATAGACCAATCGTTTTCAAGGTTCTCAAAGCAAAACAACAGCTGCTTAATTTCTTATTGAGGTGTTGAATATGATGTTTCCAGTTCAATTGCGAATCCAATAAGAAACCAAGACATTTACTTTCATCTACAAAGGCTACATTGAAGGCAACATCAACTATATCTAATAAAGGCCTCTGACAGATATTCACACAGTGCGTTTTGGAAAAGTTCACACTTATGTTGTTTATTTCGCACCAATCATTTATTGTTATCACTGTCTAGTTCAGATTCAGGATAGATTCTTGCGGGTTTCAACCATCGTTGTGGAAGCCTGAGGAATATTGCTTGGCAGATCGTTGAGATATACAGAATGAATGGAAGTGGGCCTAAGATTGATCCTTGCGGTACACCTGTGTTTATATCACTTCAATCAGAATAGACTTTCTTATTGTCTCTAGAGGTGATCACCCTTTGTTATCTATTGAAAAGATAATTAGTGAACTATTTGAATTTGATGAATGTTCTTCGTTTTTCGACATCGTTCTGAGAAGAATATTTGATATTGAAGTCTCCAAAAGTTCGAAATAATGCCTATACCTACCTCCTCTTCCTATTCCTTTCCTTTAGTGTGCCTCAAAAAATGAAAAAAACATGGAGATGCTACCAGTCTTCAAATAGTGCTGACATTCGAAAATCAGCGAGCTCACAGCCTGAGCATCGAAAATATTTCGACGTCAGATTAAACTTAAGAATTCGTCGATGACTCCCCAATGGGCTTTTAAATTAACCGTGATGAAGTTATAATTTCAGCTAACGTTATGACAATCATCTCCGCATTTTTTGCGCATAGCAATTGCCTCTTGCCTCAACGACTTGACAAAGCATTACAACACAGTTATGGCTGCTCGTCGCAATAACTGCTTATACTGTTAATCACGCACTCAGGATTCATTATGTCCCCCGTCTAGTTGGCTGGATGGCCCGTGGCAAAAAGCGCTTTTGTTTTTCGATGTCGTACACCGAAGGGGATATCACGAAGCTAGTTTGGTCTCTCATTATGTGTGTTGCCGTTCAAGCTTTAAAGTAGTATTGTGTATTGATTCGTGTGGAAACGTAAAATTTTATGAAGGAGATTATGCCGCCATCGAAATGGTCGGAGAATGACTATTGGTCGTTATCCTGGTTGTTGGTTACGCGTGACTCTGTAGTTTTACTTATTGTTTCGATTGATTCTTTTATTGACTGTTGAGATGATCATTGATTGGTCGGCTCTTGGAACTGATTAATTGTTCTACTCACTTACAGTGAAGATAATTGTTGTTTTCATGATTGAAACAAAGCACTTGATATAGAAAAAACAATTCATATTAATTTGGTATTGATATCTAAAAAATTTAATTCTCCTTTGAAAAATATGGTGAAACCTTAGCCGTGGCACTTGATATATCCAAAGCATTCGATCGAGTCTGGCACCGCGGACTCCTCGCCAAGCTTCCATCTTATGGCTTGCCTCCCCAGCTATGTTCTCTACTAGCTAGTTTTCTCTAAAACAGGTGTCTTCATGTAGTGGTCAACGGAGTTTCATCTAACTCTCTTATCATAAATGCTGGTGTTCTGCAAGGATTAATTCTAGCACCAACACTATTTCCACTCCATATCAATGATTTGTTGGTAGCAACTTCATGTCCAGTACACAGCTTCGCGGATGATAGTACCCTCCATACCGCCATCTCTTCCAGGGCTCCAATACCAGCCAAGCAAATCAGAAACGAACGAGGGAAAAATGTTGACTACATAAATATGGTTTTGGCAACAATTCTCAAATGGGGATCCAATAACTTGAACATTACAGGATATCCCTTTTCGTGGCACAAGCATGTCTTTTCTCTAGAAAAGCCGATCTTACTGTGCCCAACATAAGCTTGTCAGGAATAACCATACCTTTGAAGACATCCATTTAGATGCTTGGTATTACTATCAGCAATAACCTTCCTTGGGAAAATCACGTGATATCAATTGCTAAAAGTGCATCCCAAAAACTTGGTTTTCTGTTTCGGGCCAGGAGCTATTTCACTTCCAGTCAGCTGTTTATGATCTATAAGGCACAGATCCGACCTGTCCTGGAATACTGTTCCCATATTTGGAGTGCAGCACCCAAACATACCCTGAAACTGTTGAATTCTGAACGGGCAATCCGTCTCGTGGGTGATGCCTCACTCACAAACTCACTCACTTCTCTGGAACACCCTAGAAAAGTTGGCGATCTGGCGCTATTTTATCGATATTTTCATGGACGATGCTGTTCTGAAATATCAACAATTGTTCCTCCCTTGGCAGTCCCCGCGAGATTAACCCGTCGACTTTAGGCTTCGCACCCCTTCTTGGTCACTTTGGAGACCTGCAGAACATCTCTTCTCAAAGTCTCGTTCATCCAACGAACAGCGAGGCTCTGGAACCAATCGTCAAGGGGCGTTTTCCCCGAGGCATATAACCTCCAGAAATTTGAGAAGAACAACAATTCCTACCTCATCATAAAAAAAATTGTCTCAATTCCCATTCCTTTCGAATTATTTTATAGGTTAACATTTAGGTTAATCTAATTTTCGGAATTATGAGATCTCGTCGGAGAGAGTTCGTAGAGAAAGTATAGTATGTAACGCGTTCGTAAACTCTTCCAACAACGTTTATTTAACACTCGCTCCGCTCTGCTGCGCTCGTACTCAAAATACTCGTTACATAATATACTATTTCCTGATCATCCCAAAAGAATTTCGCAATTCTCGAAGTGAAATACTACCGTATCGTATATAAAGGCTGAGAAAAAAGTTCAGAGTAATACCACAGACGACCACAAAAACTCGGATTCTTGTTCCGTGCGAAAAGCTACTTTACACCTCAACAGCTTCTCATGATCTACAAAGCACAGATACGGCCTGTTCTAGAATACTGTTCCAAAACATACGCTGATGCTCTTAGATTCCATCCAGAGAAGAGCCATTCGCCTGGTGGGTGACACCACACTCACTCACTCTTTGACATCATTGAAACACCGTAGAAAGGTCGGCGACCTTCCACTTTTCTATCGATACTTCCACGGGAAATGTTCTTCGGAAATCTCTGCTATCATCCCTACACTAGCAATACCAATCAGACGAACTAGACAAGCCCAGTCAGCACATCCTTTCGTTGTCAACCTCGAAAGATGTCGAACAGCACTTTATCAAGACTCCTTCATCCATAGAACGGCTAGGCTCTGGAATTCATTGCCTGTGGAAGTATTCCCAACAACATATAATCTCCAAAAGTTCAAAAAAAACTCCAATACCTACCTCCTGTCCCTATCCTCCCTAGGAACGCACGATGTTCTTCGAAAATTATAGGGATTCCCTTTCGTGCGCTCCAAGCGATAAAAAAAAATAACCACGATAGTTATCATTGTTATCATTAGTAATTCTAGACCGTTCGTTCACCTACTTCTCGATGGGGTAGCCATCGTCAGTGGGTAAACGGAGCGCCAAAACCCGGCAGCAATTTTTTGCTCCGGGAGTCCGGGAATCGTCGTGGCCGTGGCGCCCGGATCAGTGTCGCCAACCTAATCCAGCGGCGCAAATTGAAAGTCGCAGCCACGCATTTTCGCGTAAGCAATCCGCACGCAATGCCACCCGAATTATCATAAAGTGGACGACCGATTTCAATATCGCGAATGGAAAAGGGCGCTTTTTCACCAGCTTCCGGGGCTGTTTTTTTCCCGCCTCGAGTCGAGGTGATCCCATCTAGACGATGATGTGATTCAGGCGACGATAAGTTACGTCACTTTATCTGTCACTGTAACTGTGTGGCAGATTTTATGGTTGTCGCATAATATAGCTGAAGAGGCAGCAGAAAATAGTTTCACCAAAGATTACTGAATTCTAGAAGATAGTTCACTTAGTGAAATCCGTTTGTCGGTACAGCCCAACATTGCATTTTTTGCTTTTCTATAAATCATTGCACCGCCAAACGGTTGCGGTCGGTTGACAGCTAATTAGATTGCGATTTCAAAGGCCCCGGCAGTCGTTAGCCGGCAGAATCCAGCGGTCGGTTAGGTTGCGGCGAGATCTCTTGAAAGTCGAAAAATCACGCCTGATGATATTTGATTGCCATGGATACTGCCTACATCAACTCAAAAGAAGATGAGACTTTAAAGTTAGTCACAGTGAATCACGTGATACATTGATGATTCATGCGTATTGGCTATCAGGAAAACTTATTATTATTAACGAGACCCTCCGGATCTCGAGAAGATGGAAACTCATCATTCAACGCCTAAATCAGTATACCATTGACAATTTCATTGCAAAAATTGATCATACAAATCGGTATACAATGAATCATACTGAACTGCCACAGAAAGATTCACATTCCGATCTTGGAGTAATTTTTAATTCTACCCTAAATTTTGGAGAGCATATCGACCGAATGGTGAAATCAGCTTATAAAACACTGGGTTTCCTGATGAGAGTAAGTACCGAATTCACACATCATACGAGGAAAATTCTTTTTTGCAGTCCTATTAGATCGAAATTGGAGTTCGCCTCATTAGTTTGGGACCCTGGGACGCTTGTACATTCCTCCAGGATTGAAACAATTCAGAACAAATTCATGTGCTTCCTCTATAGGAAAAAGTATAACCAGTACCCGGATTATGATTCCTATAACTTTATAAGGCGGGAATTTAATATTATGCGTCTTGATACTAGGAGAAAAATCTATAATGCACTCTTTTTAGTGAGGTTACTCAACGAGCAGGTCAAGTCTGACATTTTTTTATCAAGAATAAACTTTTATATTCCAAACAGACTCCGTCCCCGAAACATAGTTTTCAGAACTATAAGTAGGAGGGTTGCAAGAGAAAATTCCCCCCTAGTACGAATGTGTAATATCTTGAACGATATATGTGTTGCTCATAGGGAGTTGAATATATTCAATGAGCAAGAAAATGCTATTCGGAAAAACATATTTGAAAGTTTTCAAAGTAAATAATTAATTTTCAATAATTTATGAATTTTTTGCATTTTAATCACAAGAAAATGTTATCCTGGTAATTTTTTGTCCTTCGCATCGTGATTGCGGACGCTTTTATAACTTTGTATCACGTAATATTAATTATTGGTTTTCTCTTCCTCTGCTTTGCTGTCTAGGTTTCTAATTTGGAATACTCTGTAATCTGATCTCTTATATTAGTTACCTCTTTAGTTATTGCTCATTCTTTGTTTTGTTTTTTCTATGCTATACTGAATGTTGTATGAGATCGTTACATAGGCATAAGGCATTACAGATGTAATTGTAAACTTAGGACTTGTCCTGTATTACATCTCTTCATAAATAAATAAAAAAAACACGAATCCCAACATATCAAGTGATGGGAATCCTTGGAAAGATCTGAACCCTACTGTTCTAGTTCCAACATCTTCTACTGCAGATAATTGATCTCATTTCATTTAATTTTCTAGGATTCTTTTGTTGGTCAGGTATGTCCTATTCTTGTTCTAACGTGGTGCTACGGTCGTCTTCAACATCAATAGTCTTCGTGACTCGCCGAGAAAAGAGAAGAAGAGGAAGAAACAATTATCAACCTTTATTGTCTATTCACATCATGGACTTGCGTCATTTAGTCCGGCCCTGTTGCAGACTTCAACATATTAGTTCCTTCATAGATTAACTACTCTTGATCTATGGTTCCTTCTCCTTTTTTCAATTCTGATGACACTTTGCAAGAATTTCTTCTTCTCCTTTTCAGTTCAGTTCCAACTTCACAACCCTGATGGCCACCTATCTCTGTCATTTATCCTATTAACAAGTACAATTGATGCAATTTGTTAATGAAGATTAATGCTCGAAAAGTTGGTCTGTTTGATTTGGATTTTCAATTTTTTATTTATGTTAGTTTCAAAAATGTTAATCGGTCAATTATTTGTCATGTGTTGTATCTGTATCTGTTGTATCTCCTTCTGGTGCTTGCTTTGTCTTATGGTCGTCACGATCTCAGTCACATTTTCGAGTAATTTTCAATTATTCAATTCGTTTTGCTTTCTCTGATGTTGAACCAGATTATGATGAGTTATTTGTGGTTGTTCAGCCGTCACAAATTCTAAAATGTTCCATTAGGACTGCTCCTTCCGGCTGACAACCTCCTTTTTTAATTTCTGCACATGGTGAGATTCCTTTCATCAGTGGTAATTGTAGGTGTTGCTTGGTTGTTTTCGTACAGGTACTTTTTATATTTGTCTGATGATGACCTACTGCCGAAACTAGTAACACTACCTGACTATGTAATTACAATTTTTGTGGTCGACCGACTTTGGGTTATTGTTGTATTTTTCTGTGAATTAGAATCTTACTTGAGAACCATCCCATGCACGGAAAAAGAGGAATAGGGTATACGCGTGTGAAAATTTTACACTGGAATATATTTTTGTTCCATTACTCATATGTATAGATGTCGAATTATACATCCGAAAAACATTATTAAGCACCGAATATTCAATAATTTCTGATTGAAAATCATAATATTTGCAACTTTCCGACCAACAGCCGAACTGCAGCGATGATTTCCGACTGGATGTGGCTGTTTTTATTTGTCATGTCAAACATTCATGTCCGAAAGATTGAAAATAATATAAGAAGAGAAAGTGAGGTTATGATTATCTGAGCTTGTAGTTTCCTTAACTATAATCTATCTCAATTATATGATCTCAATATTCTGAATAATGATAACTGAATAATAAGCAAATATCTACAATAAGAATGATCAAACAGGACTTCTTTTTGCATGTTGTTTCAAATATATATTACCACCTATCAATTTATATCTCATATAGTTTTCCATATCTTCTTCAAGCTGAAAACGAAATCACATATTATATTATTCTCCTAATAACATGAGGTACATAATCATTGATATATAATGGGTTTCACTAGGACTTGATACGTATACTCACTTCGAAATGGTCTTCACAAACAAATCCTCTGGTTTTCTCGGATAAATCATTTCTATTTATGGCTTGCAACCATAATTTTCTTTTCCCTTTATTTTTATCACTCGATCCCACTGGCAATGAAAGGAATATTTTTCCTGGTGATACTTTTGTTGATGAAAGGCATTGCGGCACTAAACAGTATATTATTATCATTTTCCATTTTCAAATTTCAAATTTCTGGCGTTTAAAACTGTTTTCTTCTACTACCTCTTCTTCTTCTTTTTTTTCAATCTGAATCTTGTCATTCTGTCACGCTAGTCTATGGCTGTGCGGCCTAATACTATGACGTCATAATATTAGTGATGGCCACTAACCCGTTTTGCTGTGACTTCATATTTAGCCTCATTTAAATGCAACTTTTTAGAGTCACAAGCAAATTTGAGATTAATGAATGATATCCAATGTTATTATAAGGAAGAAGGAATATAATTTCGAATAAACAAAAAATCATGCGTATTCCTTATTATTGTTGAATGAAGCAAAATTTTATTGAATGAAGCAAATAACAGTGTCATATATCAAAATTAATCTCGAAATGAGTAAATCTATATCTTGTTGAATCAACATCGACATTATTTTGGAATTGATAGTATACTGTTGATTCAATTAGACTACATTCTCGATTTGAACAAGCTGCTTTCATGGAATAATCATGTATCTGGTTGATTCAACAAAGAATTGCTCAGTCCAACAAAAATAATTCAAGCATACATAATTTGTTGATGCAACAAATCATTTTTTTCCGTGTGGAGATTCATAATCACTCACTGAATTATGATAAAAGAAACGAAGTGCCTATCAAATTGCCTCTGGAGACCATGCCAAATGAACATCGACGAGGCCTCGACAATCGAGAGACATAAAACAAAAACAAATGCGTGCCGACGCGATGATAAAGACGCAATTGTTATGATTCGAATGTTACACTTGAGTCGAAATGAATCGGGTAAATGATTTTATTGGCGATATACGGCCGTTATGACGTTATGGCGATGGCACATCATCAAGGGTGTCGTTGATTGGTAATTAAATGATGTGCCGGATGGAGTTTTTGAATGGAGCCAGACAATTAAAGCTTGGGGGGGATTATTTCGCGGCATAAACCACCTTTACTCCCCTATATGCGTAATGATAGTGTTATATACAGGCGAATTAAAAATGTGATTGTATGGACCTTTTGTTAGTAACTATCCTCATAAAAGAGTTGAATGGAAAAGTAGCTTCAACACAAATTTGCGTACGTTGAAAAACACTAATCTTAGATGAGATCAGCTTTGGAATTGAAGTATAAGATTAGAAAAGCTTGTACTCCGCCACAATTTCAAATATGACATTATAGCGATGTCATGCATCCAAATCATTTAAAGTTCCTCAGTTAGATATATACTTTATTGTCCAAGAAATGAATTTTCATTGAAAAAGTGGGATAAATAATTTAGGCACACCTAGCAAAATAATAAAACATACTTGCAAGTGCAATTACATCATAATACATTTAACAACATAATTTATATAAATATACAGGGTGTCTCATAATTGAATGCTGATTCTGAAGGGCGATGATCCTTGGATGATTTTAAGGAGAGACGTTCATATCAACATATATTATGTCCTGAACCTCTTAGTTTTTGAGCTACAGGGTGTTGAAATCAGAAGCGTACAGCGTTTTTTTAAACAAAACATTCAATATATCAGGTCTGCGAGGACATCACTGGTGAAAGTGAAAGTTTGATTTTCGTCCCAAAACAAAATGTGTTTCCACTTATAGTGGCTGTCTACTGAATTACCAAAAACAATATCCAAGAACTGAAGGAACAAAATTCTTTGGTTTTTATTTTTTTACGCGAAAACGGTACGTTGTATGGAAGTAAGTCTGAGAACCAAATTTGCTCCAAAATGAATAAGAATTGGAAAAAAAATCTGGTTCTCAGAAAAATCAGTGGCGTACTATTTTTTTCTTCAAAAATTGTCAGTTCAAACCCCGTACGGACGCCACTGGTGAGAATTTTCAAATATCTTGCACGTAAAAAAATGCTCCAATGATGTATACAGAAAATCATAACAATATCTAAGAGTGATAAAAAATTATGATGAAAAACTCATTTTTTTCTTGAAATCTCATCACCCTGTAGCTCTATAACTAAGAGGTTTAGGACATATGTTGATATGAACTTTTCTCTTCGAAATCATCCAAGGATTATCGCCCTTAAGAATCAGCATTCAATTATGAAACACCCTGTATATGTCGTATCATACATGAATGAGAAGATTGGTATTGGTAAACATAAAAATAGAAAAGCATGTATATATAATATATACAATAATCATTTCAACATTACATCACCACATTTGAGACATTTCGACATGACATTCCTGCAGCATATTTTTGACTGATTTTCTGAATATTTCTTTAATTAATATTTTTTTTGTTACTTGTGGTAAGTGATTGAAGATTTTTCCACGTCATACATATTGGAGAGTTTTGTTTAATTCAGTCTAGGTATCGGCAGATGAATATTGCAGTTCTGTCTGGTATTGTGGAATCTTTATCTTCAGGGGAGTAAGCTTACTTATATACTACATTTAAAGTTCTTTGTTGTACAATAAGATGCCTACACTATCTCAGTAGGTAGCCCTACCCAGATATCTGAGACACCTCTTCTGCAGTACAAAAACCTGATTCATGGGTTTTTGACTACAGAAACCCCTGAAAGCAATGCCATAAGCCCTGAATTCTTCAGCCTCTCTCATTCCTGATGGTGCTGTTTTATTTCACCATTCTCGATATTTCCGTTGTACCTAGCCATGTTTTCATGCTTGTTTTTCGTATAGTTTTTACTGAATTGCAGAATGATTCTGGAATTACAGAGACTCAATTCAATATTTCGATTCAACCTCAAGGAGTGATATAAAACTAGTTCGAAAGCCTTCAAATACAAATTATAGGGAATGTGCCTTTTCCGAGAAAAACAATATAGTTAGGAAGGTCAGACTGCTATCTTTCCAGTAGATTAACAGTTCCGATACTACTGATTTCTGTAAACTGTGGAAAAATGTTTTTTCTAGATTCCTGGGATTCTCTCCTCATTTCATCCATTCAAAATTTGTTTTCATTCTATGTTTGAAATTTGTCGATATTGTCGTGTCAATGTCAAATCACCACTTTCAATTTTTACAATTCTGCGTCTTTTCTTCCGATGGCTTGATTGCAGTTAGATGAAGCTCAATTGAGTAGATTTCCAAAAATAAAATTTTCCATTTTTTCCCGATGCTGAACTTCAAGTTCTTTTGGCTTTTCAGCCGTTACAAATTTTGTAGAGTGCGAGACTGGATGGATCCTTCGTTATAACTACCAGATAACTAATTTTTTTTTTATTTTTGAGATGTTTTCTCTACCATTCTGTTTTATATATGTACTACTTGTAATTTTCTAGGTACTTTTTTCAATGTGTCTGAAGATGGCCGTAGAACCGAAACTATAATCACACGCTGATTATTTTTATATTAAATATTGTGGTCGACCGACTTTGAGTTCGTTTTTTCCTCCTGTTGTTTTTCAACACTGGACCACTTTGAGAATGGATGGTTTCCATGACTCAATTTCTGGCAAGACTTTGATTGACTCGCGAATACCTATTCCCACATGATTTTCTCAGAACTGGGATTTCATGAAGCATGAGGCACGAATTCGTCATAGCTCTCTACCCAACCTGCTAGTGAATAAAGAAATTTCCCAGCTCATCTGCAGACAAACGGCGTCTCATCAATTCTCCTCTATACCTCTCGTAGGTGCATCTATTTCCCCCCTTTCATCCCTATACCTCCCCCCCCCTACCATCTCGCGAGCCCGAGGCTCTTTTGTCAGGCTAGAATGAGACGCGATGATGTGGTGGAAATTGGATGTCACTTGGAGGTGTCAGAGCAGCGTTTTTCCAGCCGCAGGCTTCGGTAGGCGGCGATGGAAACCAGACAAATCAGCTAGAAACAAATGAGCCCGGCTGACTTTCCCGCAGAAAGGAATTGATGAAAGGTGGTTTTTGGATGAGGCGGGATATGAGTGCAGGGACGGACCGGCTCACAATTGAATGGTTTATACAAATTCCTGATCCTCGCCTGAATAACGAACTGGGGGTATTTTTCTAGCTCTTGGAGCGCACGAAAGGAAATTCCTATGGTGCTCGAAGAACAGCGTGCGTACCGCAATTCAATTCAACTCAATTCCTTTATTTTTCTTCAGACGTACAAATATGTATAGAAATCGTCACAAGTTTATATACACACCTACCTAAACACACCTAACAAAAAAAAATAAAACAGATCAAAATATACAGAGAGAATAAAGTAGAAGAAAAACCTTTTCATGAGTCGAAGAATTCATCAAGGTTGTAGTAACATTTATCCAATAAATATATTTTCAACTATCGAGAAAATTCATTGAAATTTGATTCCAGTGTTATACTCTTCGGTAATTTATTAAAATTTCCTCATTGATGATGAATTTTTGTTCATTATTGAAAATATAAACTGGTGACTGTTCTAAACTGTATAGAATGAAACTAAAATAAGGTTCTTTCAGATTCACTTCCTACTATAAATTATAGTAAATAAAAAATAAATGATAGATAGATAGATAAGCTTTATTGTCTGAAATGAACACATTTTGTCAACAAAGTCAATATTTTGCGATACATTGATTGCAAGATATAAATGAATAAAATAGAATAGAAGAGGAATATATAAACATATCATAGAACAAAAATGTATATAAAATAACATTATTACAAAGAACATGTCTCTTTAAAATCATTATTATGAATCTCTAATAATTCTCACATATTATAGAAGGGCTAGAATTTGTAGGCTAAGTATTCGTCTAAACTATACAAGCATTTTCTCACTAACATATCTATGACAGATTTCCGGAAGTGTTTCAAATCATTGATTATTGCTATATAATCTGGTAAATGATTGTGAATCTTTTTACTCCTATAAATTAAGGTTTGTCTCGTTAAGATGAATTAGGCAGAGGAAGATCAAGGTTTCTTTTATTACGCGTATTCTTGTCTATGTTTGTGTTCATGAAATTTTCTTTATATTTGTGAAGCAAACAGACTGTTTCTAAAACAAAAATTCCAAAGACCGTCAATATCTTATTATTGCGAAAAATTAGCCTGCATGAGTCACGCGTCTTGAGCTTGAATACAAATCTCAGAGCTCGTTTTTGAAGAACGAAAACACTATTCAAGAGACCATGACAGCTACATCCCGAGAATGACATTTTATACCTCAGATGCGATTCAATAAGTGAGTAGTATGCTGATATTGAATCTTGCAATCCGAGTTCACGAGATATCATATTGATTGAGAATGAAACTACAATATTAAAGTGAAATATTCCTCTCTATTTTTTTCTGTGTTGGTATCTTATACAGGTATTTATTTGTATGATGGGTTCAGATGGGCATGTTTCTGTCTATTACGACCCTGTGGGCAAGAGCGGAACAGAGAACGTCGACTGCAGCTGGATAGGTGTCAGGAAATTAATCTTCCAACTTCCACCAGCTGGATGTACAGCGGTGAAATATGAAATTCGGAATCGAGAAAGAAGTGCTGATAACACGTCCACCGGTGTGTTACGAGTCGAGCGAATTGAAGTTGACATTGTCCGAAATATTCATCCACGAAAATTCACGATAATTTAGCGACAATTAGAAATGTTTGCGATTTTTTTATAAATTCTTGCGAATAATTCCAAAGCTTCGCCGTTTTATAGACGAACGAGTTTTGGTATAGTGTTGTTCGACATTTTTCAAGGTTAACAACGCAGGGATGAGCTGACTGGACCTGTCGAGTTCGTCTGACTGGTATTGCTAGTGATGGATTTATGACAGAGATTTCTGAAGAACATTTCCCGTGGAAGTAACTGTAGAAAAGTGAAAAGACGCCGAATTTTCCACGGTGTTTCATAATTGGATGTCTATATCTGGGGAGGCGATTCTTGTGGGCCCATTCTAGGAAGAAAGTTTCATATGAACGTATGACCAAAAATTAATATCTGTAATACCACTTCAGATATTCTAATGAAACTCAGCATACATGTACTATGTATCAAGAGGCATCAGTTTGTGTACCACATTTTTATTGGTTGAGATCATTCCTGAAATTCCCAATCATTTCTAAGCAAATTTGATCATCACAATTTTTTCAATCTAATGCACGGTTTTCGCTTAAAAAATAAAAAAACTTTTCACTACATGATTATAGCAATATCGTTAATATAACAATAGCACAATGCAGAGAAATATATTTTATTTTTCAGATTGAATTTCAGAAATACAATTCATAGTTTATATGGAATTCGTATTCCTAGTTGGTATTTTGGAATAATAACTTTTCATTGTAGTAGATTATATAAATTTTTGAAAACTTTACCACCTTGTATCTCAAACGTTAGGACGTTTGGGTTAGGTCATACGTTCATATGAAAATTTCTTCTTAGAATGGGCCCAAGCATCGCCTCCTCGAATATTGACATTCAATAATTATGAAACACCCTGTATATCCGGGAAAAAGTGATTTATAAAAACTGACATTTTATATCTTGTCAAACTTTCTTCCCGTCACAGTAAAACGTTTTTTTTTTTCAGAAAGTAGCATTTTGCTGGACTACCTACTCGAGGAATCACCTACGTATTTATCATCCTGAAATCTTGTCTACTCTTCCAAAAAAGCAGTAATTTCGGGACTTCCTTTGCAGCTAACGATACAATTTTCCTTAGAAACCTCTCCTTTCAACAAATTTATCATTTGTAATGCCAAAGTGTTTATCATTTTCGTCGTTGAGCAAAAGAACATGATAATATGATTTAGCTTGCATACGATTGTCACAGCAAATGCCAGTATAACTATAAATGCAAAATGTTGATTTATCCCCCAAACGACCATATAACATACTGTGTGAGTCTCGAACTTAGCTGGAAAGCCGGAAATAAGTGAAACGCGTGCCGTGTGCCAGAGATCGTGCTGTTTTCCCCTCTAACTCTAACAACGTACGTACTTTGGAAATACATAAAGATGGAACAATGCGATACATTCAACTGATGCACTCGCATGCTGCAACATTTCATTTGTCTCGCTTCCTTTAGATATTTCCGCCAAAACTTGCTACCATAGAGAGGATACTGTCATTGGCGCCGGTGCTTCTTAATTCCAGGAGGGGCAACTTGGCAAACTATTTGAAACAATAATTTTTGTCGAGCTATTTTTTCAAGTGCGAAATTCCATCAACCCGTCTCAACCAATATGGTTCCATACATACACGATACTCTCTCAATTATGGAAGGAGGTGGAGCAACATGTGCCGTGTAAACGGACTTCTCGAAGGCTTTTGACGAAAGGTTCACCACGAAACCCTTGTAGGCAAACTTCGAGAATTCGGTGTGCACGGGCAACTTTTGAACCTACTAACTTCATACCTAGATTAGCGAACCTAATTTGTCGTGATTAATGGTGTCACGTCAAAGTGTGACCGTGTTATGTCAGGTGTCCCACAAGGGTCACATCTGGGGCTGCTTCTAATCAATATTTTTATCAGATTTTCTTCATAACACAAAGCATACCCTCTTCGCGGAAGACCTAAAAATCTACAAGAACATTGAAAGTCCCAGTGACTACTCAGATTTTCAATCGGATCTGGATAGATTCTCAGACTATTGCTCACGAAACAGACTCCATCTCAACTTCTCGAAATGTTATCAAATTGTGTTTTCTCGTAGTAACAAACACATTAAATACGACTTGAAATTGAAAGACCTCAAATCATCGGCAGAACTGATAGTGTGAAAGATCTAGGAATAACCTTAGATAACAAATTAACTTTTGAGCAACACATCGAACAAATAACACAAAAGTCACTTAGGAACATATGATTCATATTCAGGGTCACCAAAGAATTCAATCGTTGGAAATCTGTTACTCTCCTGTAGAATAGCATTGTGAAACCTATTATCCAATACTCATCTCAAGATGTACGAGAAAAAAATCATAAATAGACTGAACTTTAGATTCAACAAGAACAGATACCATAAATCATATGAAAACAACTTGCAATTTTATAGGCTGGAAAATTTGGAATTGACGAGAAAATTTTTTATTTATGTTTCATATATAAATTATTCAATAAACAAACAGATTGCTGACTATGCTCCTCAATAGCTCGCAACACAGCATGACGAATAGACAACTTTTAAGAGTTCCCCATTGCTCAACAAATGTTTTTCTCAACTCTCCGTTGATAAGATGTATCAAAACTCTCAATAGTCTTTGTAGATCAAACAATGATCTTGATGTATTCAGCTTCTCATTCATAAGGTTCATACATGGAGTCAAACAAGTTCTTTACAATTAGTCCTTCTTAATTAGTTAAATACAGAATACATTGCCACATAGTAATAACATTGTCAAACCTTGTACTGTCAGTTACTAAGCACAAATACTCATCTTAAGCATTCTATAACAATAGAAACCATACCCAGTACTATGTGCTGAATTGTATGTTATAATGTGCCACTTTATATTATTGATTGGGGCAGTGAAACATCTGCCTGTTGGGTGGCCTCAGTTTTATAAATAAATAAATACGAGTATATCAAGATGCAATGATGAATACTAAGTACGTACGTTGGGTCAGATTCGCACCAGATAGTGGTAATTTCATCTTTTTTTCTTCGAATTGCTTTCCTCCCAATAAGGTACTCTTTCAAATTTTCAAAATTAGAGAATTTAATGACGTTCAAATATCCAATGAGGTACCAGTAGCCAATCTGAAAGATACATATTCTCCATCGAAATCAAATTTAAGCCATTCGAATGTTGAATAAGGGGAATTAGGTACTCCATGGACGAAGTGAACATATATTCAGCATATTTTTTTCGAAAATTCCCAGTGTTTTCAAGTTGATTATCCAAAATTCCTCAGAAGAAACACATCAGCGAGCGATTCATAGCTCGTCCGCCAGGGGGCCAGAGCAGTTTCGCATGTATACTTGATGAAACCCCAAGTTTAGAGGGTCAACCGCAGAAACTTGCGAAGCTGCTAGCTGGCCAGGAGTTGGGAGTTGGGAGTTGGGACTCAGTGAACTCCGTCTTGGGAGAGCACAGAACCCCGCGGCGAGCACGATCAACTATGCCCGGCATTTTATTGAACATGCACAGTCTTCAGGTTAACTTGAAATTGATGGCCAAGTTTGCGACTAACTTGTGTTTAGCGGAGATTAATGGTTCTCGAGAATATCTACTTCGGAGTATTTGATCGGACGTACCAGCTCAAAGTGAACTTTATCTGTATGAATTTGCCTATTTGATTACTCAGAAAAATGTAACTACACATAGCATTTCTTTCAGTGTTCAGAAATGTATAGTATTGAAAAATTGCATGTCCGTTTACTGTACGTGAAGAGGGTATTTCCATTTTTTTGTTGAAAACTAGAGCAGATCCGTTCCCAATACGTCCAATGCTGATGAATGAAAATTTGATATTTTTTCCACATATCGATATTCCTCTTCTTCAAACATTTTTCGAAAGAAGGGGTCACAGAGACTATCGATATTTTTTTCTGGCTCTCTATAAAAGGAACATTTTCAACGTCTTGAGGTTTTGTGGAATAATAATAATACCCATATTTGAAGAACGAGGTTATATACTCCATAAAGAGCTGAAGAAATTTTGGGTATAATCAATCTTTTCCACCACTAGCTATAGAACCTACCATTATGTTTTCACTACCAAGGAAGTTTTCGTAATTTTATGAACCACTAGTCGATAAAGAAGAAATAGACACCTCTGTTGTTATTAACCCGAATTCACTGTTCTGATGCGAGGTTCGTTGGAATAGCACTCGAATCTAGTAAATATGGTCATGGCTACTAGATTCCGATTAGAATTGGAAAAAATGGACTCATATCACAAAAAAAAATCATTTCATAATTCGATAGAACTCACCCAAACTAGCTCACCACCGCAAACCGTTTCTTGCTGTGAGCTCCCTACGTTTTATAAAAAATTATTGAAATCCCCCATTTTTCGGACCTCTGAAAACGAGGCGATGATGTGACGTCAAAACCCTAATACTGAAACAAGACTATTCCAGACAGAGATGAATGATACATGATTTCTGACAAAGCACCAAGATTGGTGAATCGGCAAGTTGATTTTTGGGACAAAGATAATAAGAACAAGAAGAAGATCAATTCTAACCTATATTGACTTTCTTCAGCTCCATGTAAAACGGGTCACCAAAGCAATGTTGCTGCGTTTATGAAATATATTGGATTATTGTGAAATTGTAATGGTGCAAATGGTTTTGAGATAGAGACATTTCGTTGTCTAGAGATTGTTATTTATATTCCAATGATTCAACCTACAATCGACAACTTGAATATATTTTTCTGCAGTAGTGGAAGTGGATATCAAAAGATATTTCAATATCGTCATAAGATGGTCCATTTTCAGAAGGTACTATCATTTATGTCCAAAAATAAGATATTCCAGTTAATTTTTCGATCGAATTATGTCGTCAATCATTGCTTATGTATAAAAGGATCATTATAAACATGGTTTGAGTTAAAAGTTCTACTAAGGTGTACACGCCCCATAGTGCCAATAGGTGCATATTTCAGTAAAGTGAATGAAATGTATAGCTAGTAGTGAACAAAATTTAATAAAGACCTTGGTAGTGAAGAATATTATTACGACGGCACCTTATAATACCCCTAGGCTGAAGCCTCGGGATATTATCTTGGTCCCGGGGTGATACTGATATTATTTACTACCTTGGTATATAAATAACTATTTCTCCGACAAAACCTGAACAGCAGTTCCACAGCCAGACCTATCGCAGCTTATCGTATACTCATGTGAGTAGTCTTATACTAATATTCTGTTCAGTTGAACTTCGTTTGTAGCTCTCTAAATATTCTGTGAATATTGGCGATGGTCTTTCAATAGTTCCACCATTCTTGAGATTTGGTTTGCATTCAAGCCAAGATTAGATGCTTGTCTTTTGTATAGCTTTCGCAATATCACAAAAGGGTTCGGGACTATCCAGATAATTAGATTCGAGTATTAATTTTTCTCCTCTCGTTCAGGATTTCAATACAACACGTTGAATTATTAAAGTATATATCAAAAACTTGTCTCACGTCATTCGGTAATGGCTTTTTAACTTTATTATGTGTGATACGTAAGCGCTGAAAAACCAACTAGATGCACCGCATTGTTTTACACTTCATATATCACATCGGTTTTTCATGAGTGACCGCTTGTATGATATATGTCCAGGGTTGTCTTAACTTTCCAATTACTCTAATGAAAATGGCGTGCATGATCTAATTAGGATCCTTGAGAAGCGAGGGCAAGCGTCATAAATAACAATGACCGGAAGTTGGTGAGAGGAGGGGATGGAAAACAAACGTATCGGGGGTAGCCTTACACGGAAAGAAAATACTGGGTAGATATTACGAATTTCGAAAGTATTATTCTCAGATATATTATTTGTTTCCTGTCGAAAATACCGACGAATAATTAATATTTTCATGTGATATCTTCCCAATTTCGAATCAACGTTTTGCCTGTCACAAAAGAAAATATTGTATTATACACGGGAAAAACAGTAGATTTTAGCTCACGGATTTTTTTCTTCCTCCGCTACGCGTCTTTAGTGGTAGAAAAACATCAATACACATACTTTGCGACTGTGAGTGCTTGTTAAGACTATGGTTCTTACGCTGGAAGAGGAAAAACCAGAAGCCCAAAAATACACAAGGAATCTGAAAGCTATCTCATGATGTCCTATAGAGGAAGCAGGGCTATAGTTAGAGAACTCTGCATGATTTCTTGGGCAGACGGTCTTTGAGTTCTGTGGGGCAGACACAATAGATCTGAATAGGTCGCGGTGTAGAGGCAAATAGCTCGAAGGATCCATTCTAATCTAATCTGGTCGTTAAGTCTAGTAGTTTCTACCAATTTTCGAACATTCAATGTGAAGGATTTTGAAGTTATAGAGCAAAAAACGTCTTTGAGGTGTCCTATTCAAAGGGGCGTGGCTCCCTCAGGAAGAATTTTTGGAACCTTAGTAAAAGGAACTTTTTGCCTTATCTTCATGCGAGGAATACGCCCCTGGAAGGATGCCGCTTACTTTTGAATCACCCTGTATAACTCACCTTTTTCTGCCTGCTCACAATCCTCATCGATCCTCAAACTACTTTCATCATCGCTGTCTTCATCTTCAGTGCTGTCGATTTGCTGGATCATCGTAGTAAGGCCGTTAGTAAGTACTCTTTCAGGATCTGGTGGGGTCCTTGGAGGACCTTTTTCTCGAAGGGTCTCCAGATTCCCTAGGATTTCGTTGTGGTTGTTGTCAGGCACGACGATGGTTGAGGGCTGTGGTTGCTCTGTCAAGGTCATCGTAGAAGGCTCGACTTCGACTGAAAAAAAGTAAGTCATGGCTATTGACTTCTCAACACAACAAATATTGCGAAATGTTCATTATTCCAGATTTTTGGGGATTTTCTCTCTTCGTTTCTACAAAATGAAAATATGGGGGTCATATTTCCAGCAAGCTATAATGCTCCGTACGTCAGCAAAAAATGAGAGGATATTTCCTCTATGAAACTGTTATTCCGTAAGAAATGATTTTTTAAAAAATTTTTGGGGATATTGGCTCGCTTCATGGTGAACAGGCTTCAAAAGCAGTCCCAGATCAATCTTGTTCTAATTTAGAGCTCGATACTGATGGTTTCTCGCAATAAGGTATGCTTCAATTGCATGTACTTCTGTCTGAAATGCTGATTAAGCAGTGAAGCATTCCGCCTCAAACAGTATTCGTGCATCTTCATCAGTGTTATTTTTGTGGATAGAGCACGGATAGATGAATCCTGAGATATATTATGTGAACCTTATTTTTAGGAATGCACTGGCATTTCCGATATCCAGAATACCGTCTGATTATGCAGGAGCACGCGTCTGGAAAAGAACGTCCGGAGTTCTGAGATTCACCAGGGGCATTCCGGGTATACGTTACGAATACTACAACACTTGATGCGGTCAAATTTCGATGGAAATTTCACTCATCTGTCAGATTGATAATTCGAGAATGAATTTGAATGGTTTCATTGGTGCTCATGCAATTATTGATAGTTTCACTAGATTTTTGATTTTGGGTATTCTCACAATTAATTCAACGAGCGTCGATGAGCATAGTTTTTTTCATGTAAACCACAATTGGGTGGTATTAATAGTTTTGAATACGTAGCAGTTTGAAATAATAATCGAATTCATTCTCGATTCATAAAATTTCCTTCTCAAATATAATTCGTTCCTATTCATCAAGATTAATCAGTAATTTTCATTCCATTAGTTATATAAGGGCTGAACATTCTACTGATCTGATGTCGAATTTGAAGATTCTTTACGATATACGAGAATCATTGAAAGCAAACGGAATCATTGAAAGTGGTTCTGAGATAACGTTTTTGAATTAAAAAAAGTCAATGTTAGTGCATATATTATGGCATTGGATTATTGAATATTTCCATTACATTATATCTATATACCATTGGAAATATATTGTATTCTTTGAGTGTTAGAGTGTTATAGTGGTGTCACTTAGTAAACATTGATATTACCTAATATCAGTAGAAGATTTGTGATAGACTAAGCTAGCTGGGTTACTATAACTAATGCATCCAGTTTTTTTCTGAGGATATAAGCATAGAAAAAGAATTCTCTCAGTTATATTATGAACATGGAAAAATAGATATACATATACAGAGAAGTGCACAAAAAACGGTCAGTGCTGTATCTTCTGAATCATACTAGATCGGATTTCGAAAATTGGTGAGTAGCAAGTATAGCATCAAATTGTTCATTAATTGACAAAACATTTTTTGCTCAATCACTTGTCTCCAAAGTGACCACGAAGGAGTGCGAAGCCTCAACTCGACGGGTTAATCTCGCGGGAACAGCCAAGGGTGAAACAATTGTTGATATTTCAGAAATATCCCTAAAATAGAGCCAGATCGCCAACTTTTCAACGGTGTTCTAGAGAAGTGAGTGAGTTTGTGAGCGAGGCATCACCCACGAGACGAATTGCCCTTTTTTGGACAGAATCCAACAGTTTCAGGGTATGTTTGGGTGCTGCACTACAAATATGGTAACAGTATTCCAGGACAGCACGAATCAGTTCCTTATAGATCATAAGCAGCTGACTGGAAGTGAAATAGCTCCTGGCCCGAAACAGAAAACCAAGTTTTTGGGATGCACTTCTAGCAATCGATCTCACGTTATTTTCCCAAGAAAGGTTAATGCTGATGGTGATACCAAGCATCGAAATGGATGTCTTCAAAGGTATGGTTACTCCTGACAAGCACATGTTGGGCACAGTGAGATCGGCTTTTCTAGAGAAAAGGCATGCTTGTGTTTTGTTTGCATTGAAATCTACCAAGCTATTGAAAGTAGAGTAACTAGTAATGAAAGTTTTAGAGGCCATTGATTGCCCTCCGACATTCTTAGAATAATTTTTGACGATGAAAACGTCAAAGTGAAAATCTCGGAATTCGACTGGGCTATAAGACTTCTTTGCCATAGAATTCCGGCTCGTAGCACGAAACCAATCTTCTCCGGTAGTTTAGCACCAAATCTCGATCGCTTTTCACCTTTACTCTTGCTATCAATTTTCTAACACTCTATTACGTTTGCGTTCATGGGGCGATAGACTATACGGAACGAGGATAAGAGAGCTTCATTTTTGCCCAATAAACAACGTTATGCGAAGCCCGGGGCTCTATAAAAAACGTTGGGCCCTTTGTTGAATTGTCTTTTGTCGATCGGTCACTGAAACTTTTCACCATTCGACATTTTTCAGAGTTTCATTATGGATCAAACACAACTGTAATGACAGCGTCAGATTTTTGACAACAATAATGAATTGGTGATTATTATGAGACGTAAAATTACTAAACAAAAAAATAATGGATATATTATATTCAACGTCTATGAATTTTTTGGGATTTTCAAGTCAATCAGGAAAAAAATATTTTTCGACCTATATGAGCCTCTGCTGCATTGCTTGAACCGCTGATTTTGAAAATCTGAAGGGAGAGTTATATATCAAATCTGACACCAAATTCTCTCTTTATGAGTCTGAATTAGTGTCTATGAGTTTTTTTGTGATTTTTAGGGCAATCAGGAAAAAAATATTTTCCCACCTATATGAGCCTACTGCATTGCTTGAACCGCTGATTCTGAAAATCTGAAGGGAGAGTTATCTATATAATCTGACATCAAATTCTTCCTTCATGGGTCTGAATTAGTGTCTATGAATTTTTTGGGATTTTTGGGGCAATCAGGAAAAAAATATGTTTCCACGTATATGAGCCTACTGCTTTGCTTGAACCGCTGATTCTGAAAATCTGGAGGAAGAGTTATCCATCAAATCTGACATCAAATTCTTCCTTTATGGGTCTGGATTAGTGTCTATGAATTTTTTGGTATTTTTAGGGCAATCAGGAAAAAATATGTTTTCACTTATATGAGCCTATATACTGCATTGCTTGAACCGCTGATTCTGAAAATCTGAAGGAAGAGTTATCCATCAAATCTGACATCAAATTCTTTCTCTATGGGTCTGGATTCGTGTCTATGAATTTTTTGGGATTTTTAGGGCAATCAGGAAAAAATATGTTTCCACGTATATGAGCCTATCTACTGCATAGCTTGAGCCGCTGCATTCGAAAATCTAAAGGAAGAGTTTTCTGTCAAATCTGACATCAAATTCTATCATTGTGGGTCTGAATTAGTGTCTTTGAATTTCTTGGGATTTTTAGGGCAATCAGGAAAAAAATATTTTTCGACCTATAGGAGCCTACTGCATTGCTTGAACCGCTGATTTCGAAAATCTAAAGGAAGGGTTTTCTGTCAAATCTGACATAAAATTCTTTTATCGTGGGTCTGAATTAGTGTCTTTGAATTTTTTGGGATTTTTTGGGCAATCGGGAAAAAATATTTTTCGACCTATAGGAGCCTACTGCATTGCTTGAACCGCGGATTTTGAAAATCTAAAGAAAGAGTTTTCTGTCAAATCTGACATCAATTTCTTTTATCGTGGGTCTAAATTAGTGTCTTTGAATTTTTTGGGAGTTTTTGGGCAATCGGGAAAAAAATATTTTTCGACCCATAGGAGCCTACGACTGCATTTTGCTTGAACCGCTGATTTCGAAAATCTAAAGGAAGAGTTTCCTGTCAAATCTGACATCAAATTCTTT
Organism: Phaedon cochleariae; assembly: GCA_918026855.4. NCBI lineage: Eukaryota > Metazoa > Arthropoda > Insecta > Coleoptera > Chrysomelidae > Phaedon > Phaedon cochleariae. The sequence continues at coordinate 2,798,256 of OU896713.1, read as the reverse complement.
CATTGGGGGTCTGCATCAGTGTCTTCGAATTTTTTGGGATTTTTAGGGCAATCAGGAAAAAAATATTTTTCGACCTATAGAAGCCTACTGCATTGCTTGAACCGCTGATTTCGAAAATCTAAAGGAAGGGTTTTCTGTCAAATCTGACATTAAATTCTTTCATCGTGGGTCTGAATTAGTGTCTTTGAATTTTTTCGGATTTTTTGGGCAATCGGGAAAAAATATTTTTCGACCTATAGGAGCCTACTGCATTGCTTGAACCGCTGATTTCGAAAATCTAAAGGAAGGGTTTTCTGTCAAATCTGACATCAAATTCTTTCATCGTGGGTCTGAATTAGTGTCTTTGAATTTTTTGGGATTCATAGGGCAATCAGGAAAAAATATTTTTCGACCTATAGGAGCCTACTGCATTGCTTGAACCGCTGATTTCGAAAATCTAAAAGAAGGGTTTTCTGTCAAATCTGACATCAAATTCTTCTATCGTGGGTCTGAATTAGTGTCTTTAAATTTTTTGGGATTTTTCGGGCAATCGGGAAAAAATATTTTTCGACATATAGGAGTCTACTGCATTGCTTGAACCGCGGATTTTGAAAATCTAAAGGAAGAGTTTTCTGTAAAATCTGACATCAAATTCTTTCATTGTGGGTCTGAATTAGTGTCTATGAATTTGTTGAAATTCTCAGGGCTATCAGGAAAAAAATATTTTTCGACCTATAGAAGCCTCTACTGCATTGCTGGAACCACTGATTTCGAAAATCTAAAGGGAGAGTAATCTATCAAATCTGACATCAGATTCTTTCATTGTGGGTCTGAATCGGTGTCTTTGAATTTTTTGGGATTTTCAGGGCAATCAGGAAATATTATTTTTCGACCTAAAGGAGCCTACTGCATTGCTTGAACCGCTGATTTCGAAAATCTAGAGGAAGAAATTTCTGTCAAATCCGACATCAAATTCTTTCATTGTGGGTCTGAATTAGTGTCTTCGAATTTTTTGGGATTTTTTGGGCAATCAGGAAAAAATATTTTTCGACCTATAGGAGCCTATACTGCATTGCTTGAACCGCTGATTTCGAAAATCTAAAGGAAGGGTTTTCTGTCAAATCTGACATCAAATTCTTCCATTGTGGGTCTGAATTAGTGTCTTTGAATCTCTTGGGATTTTTTGGGCAATCAGGAAAAAAATATTTTTCGACCAATAGGAGCCTACTGCATTGCTTGAACCGCTGATTTCGAAAATCTGATGGGAGAGTTTTTTGTCAGATCTGACATCACATTCTTTCATTGTGGGTCTGAATTAGTGTCTTTGAATTTTTTGGGCTTTTTTGCACAATCAGGAAAAAAATATTTTTCGACCTATAGGAGCCTACTGCATAGCTTGAACCGCAGATTATGAAAATCTAAAGGAAGAGTTTTCTGTCAAATCTGACATCAAAATTCTTTCATTGTGGGGTTGAATTAGTGTCTTTGAATTTTTTGGGATTTTTAGGGCAATCAGGAAGAAAATATTTTTCGACCTATAGGAGCCTCTACTGCATTGCTTGAACCGCTGATTCTGAAAATCTGAAGGGAGAGTTATCTATCAAATCTGACATCAAATTCTTCCTTTATGGGTCTGAATTAGTGTCAATGATTTTTTTGGGATTTTTAGGGCAATCAGGAGAAAAATATGTTTCCACCTATATGAGCCTACTGCTTTGCTTGAACCGCTGATTCTGAAAATCTGAAGGAAGAGTTATCTATCAAATCTGACATCAAATTCTTTCTTTATGGGTCTGAATTAGTGTCTATGAATTTTTTGGGATTTTTAGGGCAATCAGGAGAAAAATATGTTTCCACCTATATGAGCCTACTGCTTTGCTTGAACCGCTGATTCTGAAAATCTGAAGGGAGAGTTATCTATCAAATCTGACATCAAATTCTTTCTTTATGGGTCTGAATTAGTGTCAATGATTTTTTTGGGATTTTTAGGGCAATCAGGAAAAAAAAATATGTTTCCACCTATATGAGCCTACTGCTTTGCTTGAACCGCTGATTCTGAATATTTGAAGGAAGAGTTATCTATCAAATCTGACATAAAATTCTTCCTTTATGGATCTGAATTAGTGTCTATAAATTTTTTGGGATTTTTAGGGCAATCAGGAAAAAAATATGTTTCCACCTATTTGAGCCTACTGATTTGCTTGAACCGTCGATTCTGAAAATCTGAAGGGAGAGTTATCTATCAAATCTGATATCAAATTCTTTCTTCATGGGTCTGAATTAGTGTCTATAAATTTTTTGGGATTTTTAGGGCAATCAGGAAAAAAATATGTTTCCACCTATTCGAGCCTACTGCTTTGCTTGAACCGCTGATTCTGAAAATCTGAAGGGAGAGTTATCTATCAAATCTGACATCAAATTCTTTTTTTATGGGTCTGAATTAGTGTCTATAAATTTTTTTGGACTTTTAGGACAATCAGGAAATAAATATGTTTCCACCTATATGAGCCTACTGCTTTGCTTGAACCGCTGATTCTGAAAATCTGAAGGGAGAGTTATCTATCAAATCTGACATCAAATTCTTTCTTAATGGGTCTGAATTAGTGTCTATAAATTTTTTGGGATTTTTAGGGCAATCAGGAAAAAAATATGTTTCCACCTATTTGAGTCTACTGATCTGCTTGAACCGCTGATTCTGAAAATCTGAAGGGAGAGTTATCCATCAAATCTGACATCGAATTTTTTCTTTATGGGTCTGAATTAGTGTCCATGAATTTTTTGGGACTTTTAGGGCAATCAGGAAAAAATATGTTTCCACGTATATGAGCCTACTGCATTGCTTGAATCGCTGATTCTGAAAATCAGAAGGGAGAATTATCTATCAAATCTGACATCAAATTCTTTCTTTATGGGTCTGAATTAGTGTCTATGAATTTTTTGGGATTTTTAGGGCAATCAGGAAAAAAATATGTTCCACCAATATGAGCCTATACTGCTTTGCATGAACCGCCGATTCTGAAAATTTGAAGGAAGAGTTATCTATCAAATCTGACATCAAATTCTTTCTTAATGGGTCTGAATTAGTGTCTATGAATTTTTTTGGGATTTTTAGGGCAATCAGGAAAAAAAAAATTGTTCCACCAATATGAGCCTATACTGCTTTGCATGAACCGCCGATTCTGAAAATCTGAAGGAAGAGTTATCTATCAAATCTGACATCAAATTCTTCCTTTATGGGTCTGAATTAGTGTCTATGAATTTTTTGGGACTTTTAGGGCAATCAGGAAAAAATATGTTTCCACGTATATGAGCCTACTGCTTTGCTTGAACCGCTGATTCTGAGAATCTGAAGGGAGAGTTATCCATCAAATCTGACATCGAATTCTTTCTTTATGGGTCTGAATTGGTGTCTATGAATTTTTTGGGACTTTTAGGGCAATCAGGAAAAAAAATTTGTTCCACCAATATGAGCCTACTGCTTTGCTTGAACCGCCGATTCTGAAAATCTGAAGGGAGAGTTATCTATCGAATCTGGCATCAAATTCTTGCTTTATGGGTCTGCATTAGTGTCTATGAATTTTTTGGGATTTTTAGGGCAATCAGGAAAAAAATATGTTTCCACCTATATGAGCCTACTGCTTTGCTTGAACCGCCGATTCTGAAAATATGAAGGGAGAGTTATCTATCAAATCTGACATCAAATTCTTTCTTTATGGGTCTGAATTAGTGTCTATAAATTTTTTGGGACTTTTAGGGCAATCAGGAAAAAATATGTTTCCACGTATGAGCCTACTGCATTGCTTGAATCGCTGATTCTGAAAATCTGAAGGGAGAGTTATCTATCAAATCTGACATATGATTCTCTCTTTATGGGTCTGAATTAGTGTCTATGAATTTTTTGGGATTTTTAGGGCAATCAGGAAAAATATATTTTACGACCTATATGAGCCTACTGCATTGCTTGAACCGCCGATTCTGAAAATCTGAAGGGGGAGTTATCTATTAAATCTGACATCAAATTCTTTCTTCATGGGTCTGAAATAGTGTCTATGAATTTTTTGGGATTTTTAGGGCAATCAGGAGAAAAATATGTTTCCACCTATATGAGCCTACTGCTTTGCTTGAACCGCCGATTCTGAAAATCTGAAGGGAGAGTTATCTATCGAATCTGGCATCAAATCCTTTCTTTATGGGTCTGAATTAGTGTCAATGATTTTTTTGGGATTTTTAGGGCAATCAGGAAAAAAAAATATGTTTCCACCTATATGAGCCTACTGCTTTGCTTGAACCGCTGATTCTGAATATTTGAAGGAAGAGTTATCTATCAAATCTGACATGAAATTCTTCCTTTATGGATCTGAATTAGTGTCTATAAATTTTTTGGGATTTTTAGGGCAATCAGGAAAAAAATATGTTTCCACCTATTCGAGCCTACTGCTTTGCTTGAACCGCTGATTCTGAAAATCTGAAGGGAGAGTTATCTATCAAATCTGACATCAAATTCTTTTTTTATGGGTCTGAATTAGTGTCTATAAATTTTTTTGGACTTTTAGGACAATCAGGAAATAAATATGTTTCCACCTATATGAGCCTACTGCTTTGCTTGAACCGCTGATTCTGAAAATCTGAAGGGAGAGTTATCTATCAAATCTGACATCAAATTCTTTCTTAATGGGTCTGAATTAGTGTCTATAAATTTTTTGGGATTTTTAGGGCAATCAGGAAAAAAATATGTTTCCACCTATTTGAGTCTACTGATCTGCTTGAACCGCTGATTCTGAAAATCTGAAGGGAGAGTTATCCATCAAATCTGACATCGAATTTTTTCTTTATGGGTCTGAATTAGTGTCCATGAATTTTTTGGGACTTTTAGGGCAATCAGGAAAAAATATGTTTCCACGTATATGAGCCTACTGCATTGCTTGAATCGCTGATTCTGAAAATCAGAAGGGAGAATTATCTATCAAATCTGACATCAAATTCTTTCTTCATGGGTCTGAATTAGTGTCTATGAATTTTTTGGGATTTTTAGGGCAATCAGGAAAAAAATATGTTCCACCAATATGAGCCTATACTGCTTTGCATGAACCGCCGATTCTGAAAATTTGAAGGAAGAGTTATCTATCAAATCTGACATCAAATTCTTTCTTAATGGGTCTGAATTAGTGTCTATGAATTTTTTTGGGATTTTTAGGGCAATCAGGAAAAAAAAATTGTTCCACCTATTTGAGCCTACTGCTCTGCTTGAACCGCTGATTCTGAAAATCTGAAGGGAGAGTTATCCATCAAATCTGACATCGAATTCTTTCTTTATGGGTCTGAATTGGTGTCTATGAATTTTTTGGGACTTTTAGGGCAATCAGGAAAAAATATGTTTCCACGTATATGAGCCTACTGCATTGCTTGAACCGCTGATTCTGAGAATCTGAAGGGAGAGTTATCCATCAAATCTGACATCGAATTCTTTCTTTATGGGTCTGAATTGGTGTCTATGAATTTTTTGGGACTTTTAGGGCAATCAGGAAAAAAAATTTGTTCCACCAATATGAGCCTACTGCTTTGCTTGAACCGCCGATTCTGAAAATCTGAAGGGAGAGTTATCTATCGAATCTGGCATCAAATTCTTGCTTTATGGGTCTGCATTAGTGTCTATGAATTTTTTGGGATTTTTAGGGCAATCAGGAAAAAAATATGTTTCCACCTATATGAGCCTACTGCTTTGCTTGAACCGCCGATTCTGAAAATATGAAGGGAGAGTTATCTATCAAATCTGACATCAAATTCTTTCTTTATGGGTCTGAATTAGTGTCTATAAATTTTTTGGGACTTTTAGGGCAATCAGGAAAAAATATGTTTCCACGTATGAGCCTACTGCATTGCTTGAATCGCTGATTCTGAAAATCTGAAGGGAGAGTTATCTATCAAATCTGACATATGATTCTCTCGTTATGGGTCTGAATTAGTGTCTATGAATTTTTTGGGATTTTTAGGGCAATCAGGAAAAATATATTTTACGACCTATATGAGCCTACTGCATTGCTTGAACCGCCGATTCTGAAAATCTGAAGGGAGAGTTATCTATCAAATCTGACATCAAATTCTTTCTTTATGGGTCTGAAATAGTGTCTATGAATTTTTTGGGATTTTTAGGGCAATCAGGAGAAAAATATGTTTCCACCTATATGAGCCTACTGCTTTGCTTGAACCGCCGATTCTGAAAATCTGAAGGGAGAGTTATCTATCGAATCTGGCATCAAATTCTTTCTTTATGGGTCTGAATTAGTGTCTATAAATTTTTTGGGGTTATTAGGGCAATCAGGAAAAAAATATGTTTCCACCTATTTGAGCCTACTGATCTGCTTGAACCGCTGATTCTGAAAATCTGAAGGGAGAGTTATCTATCAAATCTGACATCAAATTCTTTCTTTATGGGTCTGAATTAGTGTCTATGAATTTTTTTGGATTTTCAGGACAATCAGGAAAAAAATATGTTTCCACGTATATGAGCCTACTGCATTGCTTGAATCGCTGATTCTGAAAATCTGAAGGGAGAGTTATCTATCAAATCTGACATATGATTCTTTCTTTATGGGTCTGAATTAGTGTCTAAGAATTTTTTGGGATTTTTAGGGCAATCAGGAAAAAAATATGTTTCTACCTATATGAGCCTACTGCTTTGCTTGAACCGCTGATTCTGAAAATCTGACATCAAATTCTTTCTTTATGGGTCTGAATTAGTGTCTATGAATCTTTTGGGATCTTTTGGACAATCAGGAAAAAAATATGTTTCCACCTATATGAGCCTGCTGCATTGCTTGAACCGCTGATTCTGAAAATCTGAAGGGAGAATTATCTATCGAATCTGACATCAAATCCTTTCTTTATGGGTCTGAATTAGTGTCTATGAATTTTTTGGGATTTTTAGGGCAATCAGGAAAAAAATATTTTACGACCTATATGAGCCTACTGCATTGCTTGAACCGCTGATTTTGAGAATCTAAAGGGAGAGTTATCTATCAAATCTTGAGTGCATAAAATAGTATTCACACCTTATGACTAAAGTGTTTCTGAATTCCTCGACAAATTATAGCTCTCCCGTTTGTCGAGCTATAAACTTTTTGTCTAGGGATTCAAAATACTACTTTATTCGCTATAGGTGTATAATGTAATATTATTTCCTACTTCTTTTTAGTATGGCTATGTTAACGGGTGTTTTTTCAGTTTTTTGAACTATAGTATTCATTTTTATCATTGAAAATCACTATTGATTGTTCGATTTGAGGAAATTATTGAAGAAGTCTTCTATAAATTTCTTAGAAGAGGTGTGTATTATTATTAGAAATTCTGATTCCAGGCAGTATGGCAAACAGTGGCAGTTTCAGTCAACCCCCTTTGTGAGTTTTTTTCCCTTATTATTCCGCTAGTTAAACGATTAGTTCTTTGGGGAAGTACCAGCTGGTACCAGGTTGTCGAAAAAAATACTCAAATTTCAATAAAATATAAGAGAAAAAGCTAATTCGAAACTGACGTTTCACCTGAAAGAAATATGTATTGAATTTTATATAAAATGAGAAGTGGAAGAATTTCAAAGAGCTGATGAATAAAAATACTTAAACTACTCTGTTTTCTTTTCTCAATTTTTTTGGGCGATTCCTTGCATGATAATCAACCATTGCATGAGAGATATCCATCAGTGCCTCTATTGAAAATTTCCTCTATTGAGAAAATTCCAAAACCTCTCGAGATCACCAGATTTGCATGGATACAATCTAAGAAAATATTGGAGTTCGGCGAATGAATCGAGATTTTATACAGTTGCCTCTATTATTGATGCAGCGAAAGCCTATGTTTTGTTGTGGCTTCATAAAAATTTCAATAAGGTAGGAAAGAAAGAGGAGAAGGCGAAAAGAATGGGAAAACAGACGATATACTCGACAAAGATGCAGGTTGGGTCTTCCTATTCGAATGAGAAAAATGTTGTTCACTGTTAGGGTCAAATAAACATACGATCAATTGATTAGTCATATATAACTTCCAAAAAATCGCTATTAGTCACCCGAAAACAAGATTCATTCATGCCTGTAAAGTTATTTCCGATTATGAATATATGAAAATGATAGAAAACGTTTTCGATTGCGAGTTACAGAGTGATTCATGAAAAATCGACCCTTTTCCATTTCAATTAAGACGCACTGCCCTGTCCAAAATAATTTTCGTCTCTGAATACTGATCATATGGATCGTTATTCATAACAGTCCAATTTGACCGTCTATAGTGCGACACGCCTTATACAGATAGTTAACACCATAATATAAATATTTAGCCTAACATGCCCTATAAAAATGGTGCTGGTATAGAATGAAAGAGTTTATTTTGTTCAGAAATCGCCCAATCTTGATGAATCACCCTGTATAAGTTGGATGAGTCGATGTCAGGTCAGTTTATTGTATGAGTATTCCAGTTGAAGAAACTACTGTGTGTATTTGAGAATGTTTCCTTCTGTTGGGAGCATCAACTTGCCCTATCAACAGTTTTGTAGATACTGCGTTGTCTTCCAGAATTTCCATTCCTTTCCAGGAAACCAAGAACTTACGGCGAAGGCAGGCCATTGCTGTCAATGAAGATCTTGCTTAAATCACAGCCTGGGGAACCAACAACCTAGTTGAATTCAACGCTGCGAAAACTCGAGCCTGTATTTTCTCTAGAAAGGTGGAACTCTGATACCAACATTCCCACCAAGTTAACTATATCTCTGCTCAGTTCAAAAGAAAAATCCGACACCTACCTCCTCTCTCTACCCTGCCTAGGTATGCACGATGTTCTTTTTTTTCATGTTCAGGTTCCCACGAAAAGGGATATCCTGTAATGTTCAGAGAACATCGTGAGAACCAAGGGAAATAAGGTAGGAATTGTGGTGTTCATCTTAAATTTCTGGAGGTTATTTGCCTCGGGGAACACCTGCCTTGGCAATGTGTTCCGGAGCCTCGCTGTTCGTTGGGTGAACGAGTCTTTGGAAAGAGATGTTCTGCATGCAGGTCTCCAAAGTGACCACGAAGGGGTGCGAAGCCTCAACTCGACGGGATAATCTCGCGGGGACTGCCAAGGGAGGAACAATTGTTGATATTCCAGAAGAGCATCGTCCATGAAAATATATATAAAATAGGGCCAGATCGCCAACTTTTCTACGGTGTTCCAGAGAAGTGAGTGAGTTTGTGAGCGAGGCATCACCCATGAGACGAATTTCCCTCTTTTGAACAGAATCCAACAGTTTCAGGGTATGTTTGGGTGCTCCACTCCAAATATGGGAACAGTATTCCAGGACAGGTCGGATCTGTGCCTTATAGATCATAAGCAGCTGACTGGAAGTGAAATTGCTCCTGGCCCGAAACAGAAAACTAAGTTTTTGGGATGCAATTTTAGCGATAAAAAAATAACTCCTCCAGCTATTAGTCATGATATCTACATCCAGATTTATCCGGTTTTCGGCAATCGTTTGAAGCCTAACCTTGTCGACCTATTCCCAACTCTAGGCCATAACGATAAATTTGCCTGGATGCGGATAGACCATTTCATATTATGTTTATCTGGGAAACGGAAAAAGTATCGAAATGGGGCGCGTATAGATGCGTCTTCGGCCATACAATATGCATAAATCAGGATATCTGGTCGAAATTTGATGGTGTTTTGTATATAGGTGGCGAGGTGGAGTGTACAGACATGAGCGTCTCCATCCAATGTGTCCATTGTTTATTATATAATTAATACCTGTACCTACACAGTACACAGTACATTTTTATTCAACGTCAAACACTCAAATTGATACAATATCGCCGAAGAAAATATTACAATTATAATATGGGGAATGCTTTCGATCGAAAGTGATTTCTCAAACAGTTTGAAATTTTTTTTTGTGTTGTTTGAATTCATTCCAATAACTTTGATACATCTTAGAAGAGTATAAATGCTTTTCTACTGATGATCAAATCTGATGAAATTGAACACGGTAGTGACCACTGTTGATGGTACCGCTGTGGTTCGAAATAGCAATTTTTTTTTAGAAGTGCGAAATGATTTTGACCAAACCAACCAAAAAGGGATGCCACATATACGGTGATTGTTTATATTTTATGCAGCTATCTCAGTTGATGTTGGTTCTACATAAACGTTCAAATGAACAGATATAAAGTATTTTTTATGAACATTCAGAATTCAGTACACTAAAAAATGCGCAAAAGCATTGTGAACCTAAAAATTCTACATCCTTTTTCTAATCTCAAATATATCTACATATACGTCATTGAGGTTATCTTTGTCAGTTTTTGGAAAATATAGATTTCTTCGTATAGTAATTGTAAAAGGCAGCTGTAGAAGGCCAGACGAAAATGCTGCGATTTCTGATGGTGTTCGATACATCTGCCTCAAGATCTATATTTTCCGAAAACTGACAAAGATAACCTCAATAAAGATTATATAATTGATATCAGAAGAAAGGGCTTCACCGATTAGTGAAATAAAATACCAGTTTACGTAATATTTTTAGATTTTCGATGCTTTTTTGCAATTCCCAGAACTAGATTCTGAATGTCCATGAAAAATTTGAACGTTTCTGTCAGACCAATATCAACTGAGATAGCTATCGAGTAGAATATAAACAATCACCCTGTACATGTGAAAGTTGATATTTTCTTCTCTGAACTATACCGTTATTTTTCGAGATGAAACAACAGTTTCATCGAAAATAATCTGAAACTAGATGATAAAGAGATCGCTATCATGTGAATTTCGGTGATAACTGCGTTGTGCCATTGTCGATCTAAATACAAAAGCTAGTTAGGAGGCGAAAGATTAGCTTTTTCATTTAGATCGAAAATGGATTCAAAGTATGAAGAAAGAATTCAGTCGCTGTATACCCGCGCTGTAACGTTCCCCCGACGCGATGTTGCCATTCGCATGCCCTATATGTAACGATCGCTAAACAATCTGTATTATAAGTATAGATCCGCGTATCTGATTCAATAAAATATGAAACTTTTGATATATTCAACCACTATTCATTTTTCTGTGGATCTACAGTTTCATGATGTTCGGAACATCAACCATCATCAGAATGACTTCTGAAGAAGGAAATTAGATACTGGCTAGAGTGCCGATGATAGTTTTGTTATAATATTCGAAAACCACTCAATCGATAGAATCAATTCTAGAATAATGTCTATCCTCTTCATCTTCATGTATGCACAAAGAGTTGCATGTTTCGAGTCAAACATACTTAGGGCAAACTAGAAGATCAGTCAGAACTAGTTTCAGGGAACATCTATACCATATTTTTGTCCCAATATGAATATTTGACGCTGTCACTGTGTGTGGTTAAGCTTATGGACTTCAAGGCAGTATTCGCACCAATGCTTGTTTATGCGGTTGAAGAAGTGCGAAAAGTCCCCTTTCCCCAATCGCAGTTACATATTTCACTTTTATGGGCCTTTCCTCATTCATTGTACCTCCAGTCATATCTTTGAGTGCTATTACTTTTACTTCGTCTCTTTCCGTCTCATCTACATCATGGACTGTCTCACAATATTTCTGAATGTAATATCTTGTATCAGAACCAATTGTAGAGGTTAAACACTTGACAGACTAAAATTATTGTGAACAAATATTTTGGTTGGTATGTGCAAAGCATTTGCAGATGGAATGGAAGGTTTAACTGTGCCAATCAATTACTTTCCCTGATGTATCATCCTGATGATACCAACAACTATATTATGTTTATACAGGGTTAGTCTGAAAGTGAGGTTTTTCATTTTACAGGCTATATACCTCGCCAAAATTAGTTGTTCGCTCAAAAATTGTTTGAGGCCACTTCACGTCATGAACACAGTGTATACAGGGTGTAGATGAGTACATGTGAATATCAACATTTGTCCAAATTTGCTTCTTTTTCAATGTTCACATAAAAAAATCGTTATTTCATTAAATTGGTGGATTTGCTATATATAGTAACATGGAAATTCTTTTGGTGTAAACAGATTGGTAATGATTCCAGTGTGTTACCTTAGCTCTATTTATGAGGAATATTATCGTAGTGAACAATTCAAAGTGCCATACTTCTTGTTCCTTCTGTATCTCCCTTAGTTTTTGGGGAAACAATGAAAATTCGATGTGACTCTAAATTTTAATGTAAGTGCTCTCAATATACCAATTGAGATAACTCAGTAACCTCAATGAGCATAATATTCTAAAGTTTTGAAATTATTATCACCAATCAGACTGAATTTCTTCACCATGAAAGCTCATACAGCTCCAAATTTTATGTATGTCAAAGAGCAAGTTGAGACACATGTTTATATGGATTTTACTTCCTGAAATATGACAACAAATCATCTCCAGAATTTATTTGCACACCCTGTATATATTTGTTGCAATACTTATCTCACTGATATAACTTCCATACTGTGGTTTGGGTGAAAGGAAAATAAAGTCACATCTAGTTCGTTCTTTATTATTGAACAATGCTAAATTAATCTTGCCCACTTTATTCAAGGACATTCTTCGACTGATCTGATCATTTTGTTGAACTGTTTAACCACTGTTTTGCTCAACATGCAAAAGGCACCGCCTCCCCTGTGTTTTTCGCTCTCCTGCAAAGTAACAAATTAGCAAAATGGAACACATTAGTCTATGCAGAATTTACGTTTCTGTCCATATCTCCAATGCAAATCCATGAACCTATAAAGGAATTACCCATAGCCCACTTTGCGTTGTCTTCTTCATTAGGGATCGTCATTCCAGCTGCTTTTATGAATATTGATTCAATGTTCAGCACCCTAAAAAACATAGTTTATCTGAATGCCAAGAACTCCATGCACAAACGATGAGATCTTCCCAAAGTCCTTGTAATCAATTAAGAGAACAAACTCAAAGTCTCGCTCCAAGTAAATTTTAATAAAATAATACGTGCTACATGTTTCGACTCCTAGGAGTCATCATCAGGCTAAAATACAAAAAACTTAAAATAAATAAAAGAAGTTCCATCACTATTGGAAAATGGGTGACATATACCTTGCTAGGTAGGAGGAGAAAAGAAACTATTGAATTGATAACATGGTTCACACGGGTAGTAGGCCCCAAATAATTTTAAAAAACATTTTTGAATTTTGGTTTTTTGAACCCACAGATAAACATTTTCCTCAAGATGCTTCTTTTTTGTATCAAAAAACTATCAAAGTGTAAAGCAAATGGCGCGAGTATGAAGTAAACAAACCGTCAGACTACTTGATTCGAATTATTTTTTGACAAACAAGTGACAAGTGACAAATGTCATCTATCAAATAAACAAAACATTGAAGTTGACTCAATGGACCATAACATCAAAGTTCATAACAAACAAGAAAATGTGTCTAGATTGACTAAGTCGGGTAATTAAAATTGTGTTGCCAATGCGACCGATGAATGGAGAGAAAGAATACAAAATGGAATTGAAAGTGAATAGGCAATCAAATCTTACTTGTTCATTGAGGCAGACAGTTGAATTTGAATGAGCAGATCTATTGATTTCTAAAATTTCCAGAAGGTTGAGGTTTTTGCCTTTAGGATGAACATGTAGGACTTCAAAATCTTGTAGTATATTATGTTTGTGTTTATCCTCGAGAACATGGTTTGCGGAAGAAGATGTAGTGTTGATAATATCAGAGTTACTATATTTGTCAATTGTCTTTTCATGTTCTGCTATCCTGGTGGAAAAAGCTCTCCCTGTCTGACCAACGTATTCTGTATTGCAATCAGAGCATTTTATCTTGTAAATTCCTGACTTAGAATGTACTGGGTTTTAATCTTTATTATTTACAAAAATGGAATCTAAACTATTATTGGTTTTGAAAGATAACGAAATGTTATGTTGTGCAAAGATTTTTGAAAATTTGAGGCAATGTGGGCCAGAATAGGACATAGATCTGTATATCCTGTTGGATTTTTCGATTGATGGCAGGAGGTTCCTGTTAATAAATTTTGATTGGTGATTATAAAAAGTTTGTTTAATAATAATTGTAATTTATTGTACGAGTTTTCTACTTGTGGAAGCAACTGTGTTAGCGTATCAAAAATATTTTGTGAATCTATTGTTTGTGAAGTTTTTCACAATTCAAAAAATTATTTTCATCCATATGTACAACGTGGCTAAATTCAAATGTTTGAGGGGGAAGTTCAATTCTCGAACTATAGATAAAAGAAAACTAATAGGGTCGACTTTCATTGGTGAAAACTGCAAATCGATATCTATCTTCGTTTCAGAGTTACAAGGTGACTCATTGTTTTTCAGCAAAATTCGTTTGTTTGCATAATTTCCAGGTATTTGTTATGAAATCAGTGATCGTATATCTATAGGTCGAAAATAGAACTTTTCTTCCTAAAATATAAGTCCAACTTATATTCGAACTAGATAATGTAGGAAGACTGATTTCAGTGCCTGAGCACCAATTGTCTTGACAATCTCAATGCTTTGAGAATGTTTTTTCATGAGAATTGACCACCCAGGCACCAAGATCAGTTTTCATCTATTCATTCAGGGAACAGGACTTTCCTTTTTTTGAATCATCATTTCAAATTATCAGGAAATTATCAAATTATTTTCAAATTTTTTTAGGTATAGGAAATTATGGTGGAGAAGGAAAAACATGATTCATGTTTTCTGTTGAATTCACCATTCATCGTTCACCGTGGTATAAACCTCACGACTATATTAATTGAGATATACAGGGGGGTTCTTCCAAAGTTGGACCCGCTGTATAGAGTCCGGCTGAATGTATAGTATTTTGGAAGATATTCTTAAATCAAAAGAAAAAAGTGACGCTCGAAGTCATTTCCACACAATTTAATGACGTTGTTGGATAATCAGGGACATGTTTCGATCTCAAGAAAGACCATCTTCAGCCTAATAAGATGTTGTCCCTCCTCCCTTCGACAAAAACACTCCATTGCTTTGAGCAATATAGACTTCTACCAAAGATATTCTTATATTTTTACCAATTCAGTTCATATTTTCCTTATTCAGATCGATATCACTTTGGAATATGTTAGAATTAAAGGATTAACTCTTACCTTGGAGCTTTGCAGTCAGATGGCAAACCGTCTTCTTTAGAAATTGCACTTCGAACGTAAAGGTCTTCCAAAACAAGAGTTCCAATCACTTTCTTGTATATGTCTCCATTAAGTTCACTGGATTTTGATAAGATACCGACTCTCATTCCATCTCTAGAACTCAGAAAGTCTACCTTAACCTTTGTAGCATTGGCTTTAGAAGGTTCTCCTTTTATGACAGATGACAGCATAGGCAATGATGCCTCCATACCAGTGGCTATATGGGAATCGTATATTTGGGCCTCTCTGCATCTGAGTGCAGGACCTAATGAACAGAAAGTAGAACATTATCAGGAACAAAGACGCGGAACAACCAAACAGAATTATGATTAGAGAATATTCTTTATCGGTAAGATGGAAGAAAACCTTACGCTTATTTCGAGGATGGGAGATCTTCCATCTCACCGATCAAATGACTTATTATGTTAATTCACACACAATGATTTAGAAACACAAAGTCAGTCGACCATGCACACTTTAAAAAGTGAGTTTGTGTTTTTTTGTGTGTTTCTTGTGAATCAACTATACAATTCAATACGATATTCAATGATTCAGAATTCAGAGGATAGGGAAAGGAGGTAGGTGTTGGAAGTTTTCTGAACTTCTGGAGATTATAAGCCTGAAGACCGTTTCCTCACTATAACATCAACAGCAGCGGTCCATAGTTGCTGGTCCACTGGCTCCTTAATCCTATGTGCCGGATATTTTCTTCAAAATTTGTATACCTACCAGCATTATCCAGATTCTTCAAATCCATCGAAACACAACTGAAGAATTCTCCTTTTATCTTGCCAATTTCTGGATATGTCATATCGGGACCAGGATATCCAGGTATAGTGCCAGTGGCCCAAAGACCTCCGTCTGAGTCTGCCAAAATGAGACCTTTGGTATGTCCTGCTGTTTTATTCTCTTCTCCGTTCGGTAATACATCATTGTATACGAGATGAGTCAAATCATCCTGATAGAAAAAAATGCGTTCAGATGGAAGACAAGATAAAATGGTCCTGATTCAGTCAAGTACTAACTCAAACTTGTTCACTACCGCTAATGTATTTATCCTCAGAGCTGTGTGAATTTTTTTTAAATTATTGAAATTCACGATATTTCATAACGCGGGACAACACGAGACGTCATAAATCGGTCAATCCATAGCAATAATTATACAGTGCCCGTCTAAAGTCCATTCCCACCCTACTAATTTCGGAACCACCTGGTATATCGCAACAAAATTTGAAGGGCCCAAATTGGAGATGAGAATCTACTTCCTTTATGAGAAAAAAAACTTCAAGTTTGAAATTAAATGACCAAAATGTCACTTTTTAAACGTTCATATTTCGAAAATGGAACAATATAGGGGGTGTTCGAATAAAAAAATATTCCTTAATTGCGCTCAGCCGTCATTTCAAAGCTTCAAGCTGTAATATTTTCATAAGACCAGATTTTCATCTCCCAACTTGAGGTCTCCAAATGTCGTTGCGATATACCAGGTGGTTCAAAACTTGATATAGATATATAGTGTGAATTGAACGTAAGAAATTCTTGATTTTAATCAAAGTCGATTCTGATTGGAGAAATTCCATAGAACTTTTTTTGAGTACGCCACTGATCATTTTTCGATATCTACTTGAAAAATAAAATCAATCATCTACCTTTTTTCTCACTACATTTTTGTCTGAGTTTTGCTTGGTTTACGAGATATCTGACAAAAATCATTTTGGAGCCCCTCCATATATCATCAGAATTATCGTGTTCTGCAGGTCTTCTCCTCCTTCATGCTGATATTTTGATCACGTATTCATGTTTATTATTTAATAATTGTTTCACCATACAGGATGGCTCATTTTCAACTTGACAGGGAGATTATGGGTGATAATAGCGTAGATACGGAAAAATGCTCAGATCGGTCGATTTTAGTTTGCACCTCCTGCTAACAATCAAAGTCGTTTGCAGATTTTTTTAGTTTTGTTGAGAGTTAGGGGACACATATATCATATTGATTTTAGCAAGCTTTATATCTGCAAAGAAGTTCATCCTAGCATCAAAAATAATAATCGAAAAAATAGAACTTCAACCTATTTCGGATCATCTACTGGAAAATTAGCTTCATTTCTACATAAACAGGACTTAAAAGTAGCATATTATTATAGAACAAATCACACGTTGGGAAGGTTTATCAAAAATAATAAAGACAAAACTTCTGAATTCGAAAAATCACGGATATGCAAATTCTTGTCCTAAGGTATATATCGGTCAGACAGGTCGTTCGGTCAAACAACGCATTTATGAACATAAGATGAGTTTTTTATATGGTACTTTCACTGTTGCATTGAAGGTGAAAATATTCCCTGGTTACTAACCTTCTTTTCGAGGTGAATTTTTATATGTTTCGACAGTATTGATGCATCATCGTCTATACCAAATTTTGAAAGAGTCCATCGAATTTTGTCGGAAGTCATGTAAATATAGGCAACTCCTTTCTTTATCAGTTCATTATCAGATTTTTCAGACCGTGGAAGTTTGTAGACGTAAGCCCTACAATATTTTCAAAATTTCACTGCATTCGATATGCCTTCTGGAAATATACTCACCAATCTACAGGACTCCCATTTTCATTCAAGCACTGCAAAGCATCCGCAGTATACATTAGAATAAAAATAGAAAAAACTTTCAGTACTTGCGACATATTTACTCTATTTAAGTTACTCAAATCAATTGATATTATGTTAACCACTATGGGATTCTAATGTTGAGCTAGCTATTTATAGGAAGTTCAGCTATTTATTATCAGGGCAAAACGCTTCATTATTTCCAAGGTAGCAATTATTAGCATCTTCGAAATCCTTATTTTTAACTAATTATGATCAAAGGAATGTAAGCTTCACAACAATTAGG
Organism: Phaedon cochleariae; assembly: GCA_918026855.4. NCBI lineage: Eukaryota > Metazoa > Arthropoda > Insecta > Coleoptera > Chrysomelidae > Phaedon > Phaedon cochleariae. The sequence goes on along the minus strand of OU896713.1, from coordinate 2,780,253 downwards.
AAAATTGGAACCCTATCATTGGTAATTATTTGGTGTAGGTCGTAGATAAAAAAAGGTGTTGATGATACATATCCTACAATAACGCTTTATAGGCACCTAATAGCTATCATCAATTGATAAAGAAATCGGTAGAAACATGAGGTCCTAGATAGGTTAGTCTCAGAGATAGTGGATATTAAAGTTGAAGAATTGAAATTGTATAAAATTGTTCTATCCGTCATTCGGTTGCCCCCTTACGAGCAACCCTCAGAAGTCTTCGAGAGTCTTGTGCGAGCAAGGAATGACGGGGGTCTTACCTTTTAACGTGTGATCCCAAACACTTTCTTGGGCCATCAGAAAAATTTCTGCAGTCGACGGGACTCGAACCCACGACCGGCAAGCGAATGCGAATTAGAATATAGACACTCTGTCCGCACGGCTACCTCAGAAACGGCCGAATTTTTCTTGATCGATTTCATGTTAATTCATGTTTTGAGAACACATGTAAATATATATCATTCAGCCGTAAGAAAAATCCAATTGACACAGAATACTGGGTGAATGAAACTAAATTGGAAGAAGTAGAAAAATTCAAGGATCTAGGAGTAGTTTTTGATAGAAAATTTAGCTTTAATACACATATTGCAAAAATTGTAAATGATAGCCTGAGAAATTTAAGTTTTGTTCTAAGGAATTCATACCAGTTTAACTCTAATATCGCAATACTTTTATACAATGCCTTCGTAAGACCAAAATTAGAATATGCTTCAGTCATCTGGAATCCACATAACGTTGTTCATTCAAATGATTGAGAAGGTACAAAAAAAGTTCATGAGGAGTCTTTATTACAGGAAATATCGAGTATCCACTTTGATGATTTCATACAAAACTCAACTATCAGAATTGAATCAAAACACACTACAGCTCCGGAGAAATATCGCGGATGTGCTATTTGTATCAGACATAGTTAATGATAAGCTAAATGTACCTGATTTACTCTTTGCAATAAAACTAAATGTACCTGAAGTAAGATTACGTAAGCGAAATCATATTTTTTATATAGATGTGTCATCCTGCTCACCTTTTGTAAGATGCCAGAAATCTGTAAATGAGCATATTAACTGCTGGGATACTGACATTTTCATTTCTAGTAGTAGCAGAATAAAAGGCACTGTTGCTCATTATTAATTATTATCTACTTAATTGTATATTTTCCACTTTTTATAATAATTAACGTGACCATGTTAGTGGGCTGTGTTGTGAATCTTTCTTTGTTTTTAATTTTTTTAGGTAATTTCGGAAGTAATTTCAAGTGTGTACTGTATGTGATAAAACTGTTATTCTGTAATTGGGCTGAAGCCTGTTGTTTTAGCAGTATAAATAAATGAAATGAAATGAAATGTTTTCATTTCGAAAACCTAAATTTTTGTTGACACAGTAACTTCAGTCATTTCATACAGTGACGTAGGTACCCCAGGAGTTTGTGTTAACTTTCACTCAATATTTTTCACATTACTGATGGAATTGTATCATTATTAATCTGATGCATTTCCTGTTCGATTCTGTTGAAAACACACGAAACCTTCACTTATTCAATATTCTATTTTGAAATTCAGCTCAGTTGACGGATATGCGTTTATTTGGAGAGAAAGTCAAGTATCGAATTCAACCTTTCTTGAATGAGAAACAATGTTTGTTTCTTGAAACTTCAATACTCTGTATCTGGAGATTGAATATCGTATATATGTCCCTACCTTACTCTTTCAAAAATCACTCGCGAATCTTTGGCGATCGATCGAAATTCGGAACATCCTGTATAGCAGCAGATCTCAATTTTTTTGGTGACGGAACCCTTTTGAACAACTAAATTTTCAAATCATAGAAATCGTCCATACTTAAAGAAGTCCAATATATTTTCAATAGAAACAAAAATACTCGTCGGTCGACCACACCTTATATATGTGAAGAAATATAATCAATTGAACATTCAAAATACACGATGAATGTAGAAATGGTGAAAAAATGACTAAAAAGTCACAATAAATTATACAAAAAGTCAATACGTCATTGGTCATCCAGGCAAGTCGAGTGGAAATACGTTTAAAACGGCTGAAGAGCTAGAAAAATCTGGCCCTGATGAGGTTGAACAATGAAACTTTTACAAGTCCAGATATTGACGTCCATGAGACGTCCAGAAGTTGCCATCCATGTGACGTTGGAAAAACGACGTCCTTTTGACAAAGTCTCTTTGAGGTGAGTGCAAGTGCGGCACGAGACGCTGCAATTGACTTGGGAAAAACTTCACAACCCTGAGGGTTTCAAGCTCTTTTTTCTAACTTACAATGAACGATGTGTTTCTTCAAAAATCAATTCCATGCAGACCATGGAAAGTGGAAACGAAAAATACTTTTCTTTAGTATGATGTATCCTCCATGCTTAATATTTGTCATCTTTCGTGTAATCCGAACAGAACCATAAATAGGTTTTTCGATCTGTGGTAGTTACTATAACAGTAAAACTTTTATTATCATCCATTAATACAAAGAATCAATATTTGTCCAATCAGACGTGTTTACCCGTCAAATCAGAAAATAAGTTAATACGTTTTATTACCTATAAACAATAAAACCACCAAGATATTGTGCGGTTGGGGTCCAAATACAATCGGGTCGATTCTGTCCGGATTTTGTTATAACATAACTAAAAATATTGCTGTGTAATGAGAGCAAACATGACAAGACATGAGGTCAATGTCAAAAGTAAATAATCCCAAAATTTTGCCTGATAGCCATACAAAAAATCCTTTTTTTATGTTGAAAACGGAAGCAGATTCGTTCCCGAAACGTCCAAAGATAAGTAAAAAGTTGATATTTTTTCTATATATCTTAATTTCTCTTCTCCAAACCTTTTTCAATACAAATTGTCACTGAGAAGCTAGTGAATTTTTCTTTTAGGCTCTCTGGAAAATTCTTCAAACGCAGGGACATTTTGGGGCAAATCATCTGATTTGTCCTAACTACACGTATATTGCAATAGTATTGACATTTTTATTCTATAAAGACGAGGAGAGAAAATAAAAAAAATCGAGAATAATGAATGTACCACCTCCTCGATTTACAGACAGTATTCAACAAATTATGTAATTCTTTCACATCAATCTTTCTGTATCGTAGAACTTTCAATTAGGCTGAAGATGGTATTTTATGAGACCAAAACATTCCTTCCTTCTTTTGAATTATTTCATCCCACTTTGAACAATATATGGACTTCTACAAAAGATTAACTTGTGGTAAATATTTTTCATGTTCTGGTTCCCACGAAAAGGGATATCCTGTAATGTTCAGTGAACATCGTGAGAACCAAGGGAAATGAGGTAGGAATTGGTATTCTTCTTAATTTCCTGGAGGTTATATGCCTCGGGGAACACCTCTCTTGGCAATGTGTTCCAGACCCTCGCTGTTCGTTGGATGAACGAGTCTTCGGAAAGAGATGTTCTGCAGGTCTCCAAAGTGACCACTAAGGGGTGCGAAGCTTCAACTCGACGGGTTAATCTCGCGGGGACTGCCAAGGGAGGAACAATTGTTGATATTCCAGAAGAGCATCGCCCATGAGAATATCTAGACAATAGAGCCAGATCGCTAACTTTTCTACGGTGTTCCAGAGAAGTGAGTGAGTTTGTGAGCGAGGCATCACCCACGAGACGAATCGCCCTTTTTTAGACAGAATCCAACAGTATCACACGGAGAAAAAATTTCATTGATCACAAATCAAAAACCACTTCTCCCAAGCGAAAACCTCAACAAAATAGGGGACGAGTGAACTATGCATTTGAAGCAAATAACTCGAAACTTTTGCCGAGGTAATAACTTTAATACTCACAACCAATAATTCAAATATTCAACGTAAATTACCAATGATTTGAGATTATTTTATAGCAATAACTCTGTTCAACTAGGACGAAATGTTTACTTATTTATAACTCATAACATATATGATGAACACAAATGGTCGCGTTTTTATATCAAGTGATTGGCATTTGCTTCAAGTGACCATAATGTTTAATCTCAAATCATCTCTCAATTAGCTCTCAGCATCACCTTCATTGCCCATTAATGTATGTTTCATTCATGATGTATTAGCACATTATTTGAGACAAATCAGTTTTCTGTTGGAAGCAAATCGTTTCAATTTTGTTACTACTAGGTGTTTGTATTACTGCAAAGGAAATTGTCTATATCTTTCAAATCATCATTTATTTGCCACAGATATTTTTTGATTTGTTCCCATTGCTTTTCATTCTAAGTATTCAATCGGTTGTGGCCTCATCAAAACAACTTTGTAATTTTTCTAGTATGGCTCTGGTTCCATTTCTGTTTTGATTGCCTTTTCCAACTGCGATTTTTTGAATGAAGGGTAGACAACCATCTGATCGTTGTCATCATTCCATTTGGAAGGTATCGCCTCCATCATCACTTCGCCTGTCTTCACAAATTCCACTATTAGCCATGGCATAGCTGCAACATAAAAAATTATAAGACTTGAATTGTTTTATTGATTGTATAATCTGAATTCACAAACACAATAGCTTGAAATTTCATTTGACTTCTAAGACAAAGAACATAAGAAACATCAACTATAATAACTATCCTATAAATTATTTACCTAGGATGTACATCCGTACCTTTACCTCACCTAAACCCTATATTTAATTCACATGTTATCATTATTATATTCACACTCACCTAAAAAGTCCTCGTCGAAACTCTCAAGTCCCCATTCAAGCAAAAATTCGTATAGTATTCATAAGTATTATCCTGATCTCCTATGTTTTATGGTCAGAATGAAAGCCGGTCACAGTAACTAAAAACAAATCTCATCTCCGAGCCGACATCGACCCCACCACACCGCCCATCGGTGAACATTATTGCGATGTTGCCAATAATGGTGGACTTTTTAAATTGAAAAAGGGAATGAGAGAAATAATTATTGAATGTCATCGTGATATTCATGACGAGTTCTTGGTAAAAAGAAACAAAAAATGGCGACTAGGTGAAAATATAAGAACTCTTACATCAGGATATTTCTGATTACTTATAACTAACTAGGTAGGTACTGTAGGTAGTATCAGAAAATCAATATGAGCTCTTGTAAGAATATAATCATTTTTTGTTTTTCAACAAAATCCTACGAGTCTGTAGGAGAATCAATAGTAATTTTTGATCTTGGCGTTATTAGTGTTCATTTCCTCATAATATATCGCCATCTATCAGTATATATATTATTGTATACCTAATATCTTAGATTGTTTATTCATTCCTATTATTTTCATGTTGAATTATATATACCTATTATCTGATGTTGTATGTCTGGTATGTACCTATCTGAATAAGATATTCTACTGATAAGGTTAGAAAATGATCCAATACATCTCAAACTTGCGTACCTAATTTGGGGAGTTATATCTAGCAATCGGCAACGATGTCGGCTCAATGGATTTCGGCTCATGGAGGCCAAGTGGTTTTTGATTTGTTGGAAATGAGAATGAACTGGTTATCAATTGAAAGGACCGCAATTTAATGGCGAATAGGAAAGCATTTTTCTCAAATCAACTGTTATTGACCAACCTATAGTAGTTTTGTTGTGGGCAATTAATTTTTATTTCTGCACAATGAAAAATCGTTAATCTCAAACTGGTGCTGTTTTGTTAGTTGAAAAGCATCTGATTGGCTGCAAACAGTTTCTATTCTGACGAACAATCATTTTCATTCATAACAAATGATATTACTATTCACTCCATCAATAACATGATTTGAGACAAAATCGTTGAGAATTCACTACAAATGATGAAAATGATTATTTTAATTGTTTTACCGCAAATCAGTAGACGCTTGTTTCAAATTTAGAAACTTTTATGGTAGGTGAGCGATACCAAATGAATCAATAATTTTGGTCCAGTTATTTTATTTTTCACAGGCAGTAATAGTTTCGCTATTGATCAATACAAATTTCTGAATGAAATAATCATTTGACCCATTTTTCTCAGTGCAGGGTATGTTTGGATGCTGCACTCCAAATATAGGAACAGTATACCAGGACAAATCGGATCTGTGCCTTATAGATCATAAACAGCTGACTGGAAGTGAAATAGCTCCTGGCCCGAAACAGATAACCAAGTTTCTAGAATAAACCTTTAGCAATTGATACGTGATTTTCCCAAGAAAGGTTATTGCTGATAGTAATCCCAAGCATCGAAATGGTTGTCTTCACTGATTTCCGTCTGGACAGAGGTGATAAACTCAACCCTGATACGTCTTTTATTACCTATAATCAATAAAATTACCAAGTGAATCGTCGAAAAGGGCACATGGCCTCGACCATTAGGTCGCATTAAGGGCAGACGTCCAGGAAGGAAGTCTCAATATGCCGATCATCGTGAACCGGACACCGACCGTCGATAGCGACGTCATCAATCAGGGCTATCTGCGACCGGGTCACATCAATTATTATTCCACGGCCTCCCACGATATGCGGTGACGCTTGCTCGTAGACGGTTTTTGTCACGTGGGGCACGTCGGACGTCGGTTGGTTTTGTCGTGGTGGGCATATGAAAGGGTCTGGTGGACGTCAAGACCACCGCCTGATTTTGAAATTTAAAGAAATATATCTTTTTCACAAGCGTGCGTGATTCACCCTGTACCCGCACGGAATATAGTTTTTCTACAAGCGTGCGTGATTCACCCTATACCCGCACGCAATTCAGTTTGGGAAGTGTCATTTTCCCGCAACAGTGCGGGAAAATTTTCCCACACTAGTGCGGGAAATTTTTTCCCGCACTAGTGCGGGAAAACAAAGATATGATAAAATCGCTAGTAATATGAGTGGTTGGTGATGGAATATAAAAGTTTAAGTTTGTTTGTTGCAGTATTAAGTATGTATGTTCAGAATCATCCATGAAATTGCACTATTTCTTGTAAAAATTAGGAAATATTGAGAAATAAAAATTGATTATTATAAAAATCCCCCTATAGATTTGGATTGATCTGACGGGAAACGTCAATTTGTCATGCCAATCAAACCTCAGATAGTTTGAAATTGTCGAAGTGACAGACACAGCGTTACTGTCATTTTCGATTCAGTGGAAATGCCACAATGTGATCCAAAACTTCTAGCTATAGGGATTTGATACAGATGCGTTATCACTTTCATTGAATGGTGCAACAATAAAGAAATGAGAAAACCGAATGAAGAATAGGTATTTTTGGCTCATTTCATAGAAGTGTCTGGAACCTAGAGACCAAACTCCTAATGGGCCTGCTGGCTTCTGCAATGAACCAACATAATGCGTCAAACTGTAAGTTCCCAATAGCTATTACTATAAAAATGAATAGTTAGAGAATATATATCTCTTGTTAGTTGTTCCTATTTGCTTGAATAATTAATTGAACGATTCAATCAATTTCCTACGCTTGTAGAAAAAATATTGTTCCTAACTCATGCGGAAAGTTTCTTTCCCGCACTCGACTGCTTGCCCGAACTCCGCTTCGCGTCGTTCGTGTCAACGGCAGTCACGTGCGGGAAAGAATCACTTTCCGCACTTGTTAGGAAAATTACTATATTGGGAAGTATATAATTTTCCCGCAGTAGTGTGACTTTTTTTCCGGAAAACTATCTACTTGGCAGAGTTTTCTCAGTGTGCTCTTCTAATTAGAAGACGCTGCTCACTGAAGATCATCTGGATCGTCTCCTAAGGATGCAGCTACATTCATATAATATTTCGAACTAGCTCATCTCTTTCGACTTAAAATTGTTCAAGAAATATGTTCTGAAGCTATGGGCATCGAGTCACGGGACACCCTGTGTATTTTGTCTTCTATAGAATGCCAATTAAACGACCTATTTCAGCTACTTCCCGTTTCTCTTGATTCTGAATCCTTTAGAAAATATACCTTGAGTGGATTCTAATTTCAGTAGTCCTTCCGCTTCGTTCCTTTCATTCGATTTTCTTCAACTTCAATATTTATTCGAAACAAACATAAAGCTCCTTCTGTTATTGAAAATTCCTAACCGAATTAAAACTTTCCATATTTTCTACCTTATTATTATGCAGGCTAGTATCGTTTTAATTCCGATTGAATTATAACTTGCAATCCTTCCTCCTGTTTCTTGTATTATTCCTTATGAATCCTGAGAACCGATGAAGGAATACCCGGGGATTCTTTTTCATGTTCGAAAATTGATTAAAACTTTTAGACGCTTCAGTGTATTTAAGAGCATAAATTCTATGCATACTTCGATATTGAATTAAAGTCTCGTAATCAAACTCCGGGGGAGTTTTCCTATCGTTCTTCTGGCGGAGAGAAATTTATTTATGTGTTGTTCCTTCTCCCTTTGTGCGAATAAAACATAAAAATGCAATTGACACCACGTCTGCAGGTTTATATTATTTTTATTGCCCGCCTGGAATTGATTGCTTCGTGAATTAAGACGCGGGGAAGAGGTGATTTATCATTCTCTTATTTGTCGAATACATTCATTGTAAGAGATTTTTTCAGTTTCTTCAGGATCAAGATGGACTTCAGCTAGTGCTCATATTTGTCTCGGCAATAGACTGAAGAAAAAATATTGAAATTTCACTTCGATAATACTTCAATTTCAGTCCACGTATATATTGATATGAAAATTCACTCTACTTGACTTTGTCAAGTATTTCAATGAGTGGAAATTAGAAATCTGAATTGAGTCGATCCCCCCCCCCCTAGTTTATATAGAATTGAATAAATTTCAGTTTTTCAGAGTTTTTTTGATTTTTCTACAAAACTTTCTTGACTTATCCATGAAAGAAAATCTTGATTCGAATGGATATTTCTTAATCATCATAGTACGTACTTATTGGTCGAAGAAAGAATGAATTTGAACAGTTTTGTTCTTGAATCAAGAAATTTCCAGCTTGTTACAAATTTATAATATCTCATTATAATCGGTGAATATTTTTTTCAGAAGATCCTTATTTTCTTTCGCCAAGAGATAATCATTTTGAAGAAAATATTAGAATATTGAGTATTGAATGAAATAAATTCTAACAGTTGCTAAACAAAAGGCTTCATTATCAAAACTTGGTCATCCTATTATAAACATAACAAAAATGGGAACATATATAATATAAATAGAAACATATATACATATAGCGAAATGATCAAATACTATGTCGTGTAGCTTAATCTAGAAGGTGGAATATTCAGTTTTCTAGATTTTTGTGAATTGCTGTCCTCGTCTTCTTCCCCAGAATGTCACTGTGCTTGAAATGGCTCGAATGTTGAACCACGAAAACCTAGAAAAAGGAGTAAAATCATCATTCAAAAAATGTTTTGCGTGTTTCGCGGAATCATTATCCGTAAACCTATATAGAACTTACTTCTGAAGAAACAACATTTCTATTCAACACAGCCAGGCATTGTCGAAAACAAACGAAATTTCAAGGCTACCAGATATTTTCTGGTCATTCTAATCAGGAATCAAGTAAAACATATATATTCTCGAAAATCTCTGCTATCATCCCTTCACTAGCAATACCAATCAGACGAACTAGACAAGCCCAGTCAGCACATCCTTTCGTTGTCAACCTCGAAAGATGTCGAACAGCACTTTATCAAGACTCCTTCATCCATAGAACGGCTAGGATCTGGAATTCATTGCCTGTGGAAGTATTCCCAACAACATATAATCTCCAAAAGTTCAAAAAAAATTCCAATACCTACCTCCTGTCCCTATCCTCCCTAGGAACGCACGATGTTCTTTGAACATTATAGGGATTTCCTTTCGTGCGCTCCAAGCGATAAAAAAAACAAACATGGCCAGATGTGTTGAGAGTGATGTGTGGTTATGGTTTCAGGTATGATTGATATCAAGGTTCTTGGCATGTTTCCGATGAAATAAGAAGGGAAAACACCTCACTAGGTACAATTATGTTACAAAAGTATACAATGTTCTTACTCCCGCAGATTGTCTTCAAATAAGGAATGCCGCATTGAATGACTCAGTACACTTGATTCTTGAACACTTTACCATTGAAAAACAAAGGTGCTTTGCAGTTTGCACCGTCTTCACAAGAAACGACAGCGGGTATGTCGAATGGCGACTAACGACTGAGCAGTCGAATAAGCGCAGGCGTACCGCTGTGTATACGCCACTGAAAGTCTTGTAGACAAGCAGAGATTTTCTTGAACCAATATGAATTGGAATTTATGTCACTTGTAGTATTGCTCCATTCAAATTCTTGTACGAAGCAATTTAAATTCAAGAAAATGGATTTGTTTTGATTGAAGAAATCCATTTTTTCTGCAACCGACACAAAAGTCGTCCATTTTGATACCAAAATTAGCTCTTAAATGGACGTTTCTATTACTGACACAAAAATAGGTATGTTGCTAGGCAACATATTTAGTTCCTAGGAGCTAAAGTTGAACTTTTGCTCCTAGGAACTAAAAAGGATGTACTGGACGTCATCAAGAATAAACAACATTGTGACGGTTGGTTATTTGGGTTGAGACGCATATCTGATTTGTTTCCGATTTCAGCAGATCTGGCATTTCATACCCATGCTGGAGATATAAATACACCATATTATAGTTCAGTATTGGAATAATAAACTTCTCAGTTAAGTATTTTTGTTTTGATCAGGGAAGCCTTCAAGATTCAAATACTTGCTTGATATCTGTATTTCATTCGTTATTCTCGGATGGATAACTTGTTTTTGAATAATCACGGCAAGCAATAGTTTTTTTTCTCAAACAACGATATTGTTTAGCTTCATTTGATTATCAAGTCAAACACAGTGTAGTATGGAGAGAAATAAATAATCACTATTATCATTGTTGATATGCTCACTAACCTAACATTTTCCACGTCTTGTTCCTATAGCTGGCACTGGCGCGGTATTTGCCATTAGAGCACCTGGTCCATACACAAATATGTCACTCTGTGATTGTATTTATATTGAAACTACAATTCGAACATCCTAGAAAACCTAACCTGCTGTTAATGCAAGTAGAATATTCTCACCACATGGATTATTTGTCAATATTTGTTGCATTGCATACATATGGCACGGCATTAGTGATTACTTCACATGTTTATTTGAGTTAATTGTTTCGGTTGCAGAAAAAATAGCATGTTTCATTCGGATCAAAAGTGACTTTGTTTGACTCGCAAATTTTGCTTTCGCTCGGCTTCGCTAAACGCTCCGCCTCGCAAATGCAAAATTCGCTTGTCAAACAAAGTGTCACTTTTGATCCTAATAAAACAATCTACTATTATCTGTGCAAATGAGCCGTAGAAAAAAGAAATATAACACCATATGAATGATTTTAGGGCTTCCCAGAATGACCAGCGAGGCGAGTTGATTTCATATGGCTGTTGGCTTCCGTTTGTTGATAAATAAGTTTCGGCCGATATTCCCGCATGCACAGAAAAAAGCTGCGACTCCTCCACGTAAGCGGATTAATTACACAAGCGGCGTCAACAGGGGTGCGATAATTCCGTGAGTCATCCGCTTTAACGTCATCTGAAGAAATGGGGGCAATGGTGCGGTGTCGTTCGTCATAAATGCGATTATTAATAGACGAATTACCTTCCACAGACATTCGAAAGGGATGGAATTATTAACGTGGGACTTCGCTATCGACTGATGCAAAATGTAATTCAGTTGCATTTGATTATATTAAGGGTGGTGGTTACTGGTTTTGACACCCTCCGATTAATGATAACACTGGACAACAAATTTCAGCTTGTTGTCCCTTCTATATAGGAAGAACTTTTTTTGGTGTACCTAGACCATGATGGTTTAACTAGAGTGGAGAACCAACTCTCAATCATTTCCTCAACGTTAATATCCTGTGAAGGATATAATCTGGAAATTGGTATAAAGTTCTGCTCCAGAATAAAGAGAATCCTAATGCACTATAATATACCTATCACGATTGTATGTGGAGAGCACACTGTGCAACAGTAGGTTGATGATAACTGATTGCGAAGTTGAAGGTAATAAGTTTCATAATAAGGTAAATCGAGGAGTAAATACTTGAGAAAACCATGAAGTACCAAATATTTTAGTTGTTTTCAGTAGTAGGGCAACATAACATCGATTTAAAAGTTTTGCACTTTTTATATCGATCTAGGCAGCACACTACTCCAAACGTAGAATCGAGATTTTTCGACCAACTTTGATTCCCAATTTCTCTTCAGTTTCTGATTTTTTTTATAAATATGCACTTGGCAACAATTCTTGGTAGATTCCAATGCAAACGAATCACAAGCATGCATTTTCTCTAGAGAAGCCGATCTCACTGTGCCCAACATAAGCTTGTCAGGAGTAACCATACCTTTGGAGACATTCATTTCGATGCTTCGTATTACTATCAGCAATAACGTTTCTTGGGAAAATCACGTGAGATCAATTGCTGAAAGTGAATTCCAAAAACTTGGTATTCTGTTTCGGACCACGAGCTATTTCACTTCGGGTCAGTTCCTTATGATCTATAAGGCACAGATGCAACATGTCCTGGAATACTGTTCCCATATTTGGATTGCAGCACCCAAACATACCCTGAAACTATTGGATTCTGTCCAAAAAAGGGCAATTCGTCTCGGTGGTGATGCCTCGCTCACAAACTCACTCACTTCTCTGGAACACCGTAGAAAAGTTGGCGATCTGGCTCTATTTTATAGATATTTTCATGGGCGATGCTCTTCTGAAATATCAACAATTGTTCCTCCCTTGGCAGTCCCCGCGAGATTAACCCGTCGAGTTGAGGCTTCGCACCCCTTCATGGTCACTATGGAGACCTGCAGAACATCTCTTTCCGAAGACTCGTTCATCCAACGAACTTCGAGGCTCTGGAACACATTGCCAAAGGAGTTGTTTCCCGAGGCATATTACCTCCAGAAATTTGAAAAGAACGCCAATTCCTACCTTATTTCCCCCTAACAAGAATACCTATCTCATGTAAAAGTGTTTGAAGAATCATGGTTTGTTAGCGGAAATGAGATATATGACGAAACAATAAAAACTTGGGGCATTTTTATAACATCGGTTACGAGATTTACACCTCCCTGTATATTGCATCATTTTTTCTCATCCACAAAATGATTTGTGAGATTGTATCACCCACAGGTTTCAAATTTCATGACACTAGGATCAATGATTACAAAGATAATTGAAGAAAACTACATTCAAGGGCCAAACTTCAAAGGGCTATATATTTTTTATTCTGGGACACCCTAGATATATCTAATATAGGTGCAGGTTGCCTCGTGGTAAAAGCGTTAGTTTTATAATCGCGTTGGTTTGTCATCGTGGGTTCAAATCCAAACGATTGCTGACATTTTTCTGATGGCTCAAGAAAGTGTTTGATACCACACGTTAAAAGGTAAGGCCCCATCATTTCTTGCTCGCAAAAGTCTCTTCTGAGGGTTGCTTGTGAGGGGGCAACCAGATGACAGATAAAACAATGTCAGAACCACAAATGTCGAATATTTGTTGTTCACTTCTATTTCATTGAACATTTGTTCGTGTCCCTGATTTCCTCGAATGACCGCAACAAATTTTCCATTGACGTATCCCTTTCACAAAGCGTCTACCCTTCACTTACGGATAAATCGGTTATCTTCGCGCCATATCATCAATTAGGTGTGTTCCGTGCTTTCTGACTGTGATCGTGAGTCATACGTGTGTGTCTGCATCGCTCAGGTCCAGGGTCCAGGGATATCATTTGGATGGAACGGGAACGGGATCTGGATAGCCTGCATGTAGATTAGATGTGGCGTATACGTGTGTGTGTGTTGACGATCTGGCACAGTTATATGGCGATTAGTTCTGCAGGGGTGAACCTCTGTTCACCCTCGGTGCGTCGGGACGACCCCTGTTTCTGTTTTTAAATGTACAGGGTGGTTACGAAGTCGCTGGCGCGTCCTGGAATTCTGAGAAACTGAATGACCATTGAGAAAAAACTTTGTTGAACATCAACTGAAGAGGAAGGAAATAGATGAAGCCTTCAGAGCTGATGTGGGGAAAACTAATAGGAAATCGGAAAGTCAATTCTGGCATCAGAAAAAGCTTGTCTCTGAGTAGAACCCGATAGAATATTATCAAAAACCATAACATTTTGGGTTGGGTTAACTGTTGGGTGTTAATAAACTGTGGCCATCACAGTTAGTAATAAATTTGACATTAAACAAGCACTGAATTACCATGATTGACTCATTATAGATGGCATTTCAGCCTATAACATCAAAAAATTGTAGCAGGCAGATCCTAGAATGGACTGCTTACAGGACATCGTCGTCATGACCCTTCCAACACATAATATTTGGAATACTGTGATTAAAATTCATAGAAATGTGTCTTCCATGACTACACAATCAGAGATATAAATAATTAGAATAGCAGAGGGTCGTATAGTATACGTGTCCCTAGATATAGGCTCACAAAATCTCAAAAATCTCTTCAAATCATGCTCTTTTCAAAATTTTTCCTGTAGAAGTCAGAAATTTGAATAAGAACATTCTATTTCAAGAAAACAATAGAAGTATTTCTGCTCGAAAATGCCTTCTGTTCCATCGAAAAATATGTGGAATTTGCATATGAAGAAAGGTATACTCATTGTGATCTTGGATATGGCCGAGTGAATGTTCACTTGAAAATGGCAGGATAGTTTCTATGATGTGATCTAAAAATTAAAATGATCTGCACACCTCGTAAGAAATGATATTATCACATGTATTGTTATCTCGAGTACAATAACGCAGATGTTTAGAAAAATTTTGGAAATGCGTGGAAGTTCAAGATGCACATATTGAAAACCATTTTTGATAAACTTCATGTCTTCACTGATGTCATTAAATATAAATGAAGCTTTTATTACCTCTGGAAAGGTTGAAATGTATGTTTTAAAATGCGATTTTCTCTAGAACGGTTTACAAAATATCGGTTAAAATAGAGGATACCATTTTTGTAGATGAAAGATGAAGGAATCAAACGGTGAAAACAAAATGTGAAATTTGTCACCCTTGCCTTCCTTTATCGGAAAATTCGTCCCATCCTCTACATGAAACATATTGACTTTCAAGGTCAATAACTTCGTAACGAAACGCAATCGACTTTTTTTTATATGAATTATTAACATTATTCTGGCTAACTTGAACAATTTAACAAAAAACAAACCAGGTTATGGAACGAAGTCGTTTTTTTGAAGGGTTCAAGACTGCCTACGTTCGAACCCCCACATAGGCTGACTATTTAAATCGTTTATAATGACATTGAAGCCTAACATGGCGATAGCTTTCCCGCAGCTTCTGTACCCACACCACACATTCTCACGGCAAATCTCATCAAGCCGAAATGGCATTCGGATTTCGGGCCATCCAAAAGGTATAACAAATCGCATTCTCACCCTTCCACGGACAAAAGCGATATCTAATTATAAAAAATATCTCTCGCATGGCCGATGACAAAAGAATAACCGGCTTCCACCCCCCTCAAGCGTCTATCTGTGGGAATCGCAAAAATAAATGAATCATTGTGCAGGGATTTCGGGTCGCGTGGCATCTGAATTAGGTCCTGGCAGTCACGTGCTTCTAGGTATGCGATTAGTGCTCGAAACGGTGACATCAATCAACGGTAAAGCGCAGATAAGGGATTTTCTGCAGGGCCACAGGGCCTCGAAGGCCACCCCTGCCCCTATGTACGCAGGGCGTTTGATGTTTGGATGGTCGATGGATTGAGATTCGTTGTGCCGTGAAATGCGAAAAATCGCTGGTCGTTATGATTAGAGATCGCCGTGAATGTTGAAAATTTTTTTCCTGATTCTAATCACAAAAATTCGAGAAAAACTTCCTCTTGAAAGGTTAAAAGTATATCTAATGGAGGGAGGGGCGTGAAAAAGTTGTCGAAATAAAAATGGAAATTTATATCTGATTTTGATTCTTGCAGTTCATCAGCAAAAAGTAAAACTACACCAGCTCCTAATCCCAGGTTTTTAGAGTGGGCCTTTGAAAACGAAACAGAGGCTCTGTAGGTCGCCAAAACCGGATTATGAAAAGAATCTGAAACACGTCAACTACGTTTCCGAGGAAGACATCGTCCTACAATATTTTCAGCCCTGCGGCGTTGCCGCTGCTAACGAAAAGAAGCAACAACTTTATTATTTCAAATGGAACACCTTGTATTTCATTGCATTTTTAGATTCTCCCCGAAGAGCTGATTTCATCAATGCATCACACTTGGGGTCTAGCTGTAATGGTTTCAGGGATATAAAGTGTTCAAATTCGAGATTTTTCAACTTTGACATTTTTTTGTGTCGAAACTATTCATTATTGGTCGAAACGGCTCTCATATCCCTATCTCAACTTGTGATTTACTATCTACTGACATTTAATTGGAACAGATACAGGGTGATCAGAATTCTGAATCTTGAACCACCCTGTATTTGTTTCAAATAAATGTCAGTAGATAGTAAATCACAAGTTGAGATCGGGACATGAAAGCCGTTTTGACCAATAATGAATAGTTTCGACACAAAAAAATGTTAAAGTTGAAAAATCTCGATTTTGAACACTTTATATCCCTGAAACCAATACAGCTAAACCCTAAGTGTGATGCATTGATGAAATCAGCTCTTCGGGGAGAATCTAAAAATGCAATAAAATACAAGGTGTTCCATTTGAAATAACAAAGTTTTTGCTTCTTTTCTTTAGAAGCGGCAACGCCGCAGGGCTGAAAATATTTTAGAAAGATGTCCCCCTCGAAAATGTAGTTGACCTGTTTCAGTTTTTTTTGATAATCCGGTTTTGGCGACCTACAGAGCCTCTGTTTCGTTTTCAAAGGCCCACTCTGTATGTATAAACCTGTTGTTTTGAAAGTGCTCCTTGATAGGGTTCAAACCATGTGCAATAACCTAATCTAGTTGATCTCACCCAGAATTTATTTCCACGTATAAAATTGCTTGGTGAGATGACGTCCATAATATGGAATCATAGCTCCATCAATGCGAAAATTCTTTTCATCAGTAGTCTGAGTTTGGCAAACTTATCATTAGCATCCAGTACATTATTATCACATCAGTGAACATTTTTCATGATATATGTGGAGCGGTCACGAGTAAATGCCGAACGAATCGAATTATTATGACAATCATCTGCTGTTTCCCAATACATGTAAAGTTTTGGCACTTTGACCATCAAAATGCCTATGGAACACTGGATTTCATCTACTGTTATATCTGCCTATCATTGTGCCTTCAATAGTAATTGGTGTAGTGATGAATGAGATTCAGAAAAAAAGGTTGAAAATTCACAATGATAACAGTAAAAACAATATATCATATTCCTAACTTATTTTTTTATTCAATTTTTCAAATTGTGATCCATAGATAATCAATTAGTACTCCATGTTACTATATCGTCCTTTTGAAAGGGCATGAAACGTAGCATTGGCTGTTCAGAAGTTTCATGACATCTTATAATCACTAGACTATCATTAGGAATAACGGCCAGATTGTTTATACTCGATAAATAATTATAATACTTAGTTGTTACCAACCTCCAATTATCCATTGCACACACTGAAATGAGACTCCGAAAGAACGAACTATTTCTTGTTAAAATCCAGCTGATATATCTGCCAAATGTTTACTAATGGCACCTGTACTTGTGATGAACTGGCGCCGAGAACAAAAACAATAGTTCCATCTCGTGCAGGGAAGTTGAGACGAATATTATAGATTCCTGTTTATCGACCTTTTAAAAGAACGCTATAGTAATATCTGGGTTAACATTGTTCGTGTTTTTTTCTAGAAGCTTAGAAGATCATCATCGATGATAATTTCTGATCCGATCCAATAATAACGGAGGAGTTGTCTACTAAGTCTGTCATTGAATTCTTTCTTCATGCGTTCTCAATTAATGGCTTTTGATTCTCTGAGATGTTTGAGGCAATATTTATGAGCCTGAATCAGTATGTCTTTGAATTTTTTGTGATTTTATTCCATTTTGGTTTCCATCAACACGTTGTCTGTTTAGTCGGAGTCAAATGAATACTTTCCCATGTTCCATAGTAAATATATCAACTGAGAACCGTATTTAGGTAACCGGTCATATAAAACCTGCAACGGTAAATGACTCTTCCATCTGCACAAGTAATTAGAGAGGCAAAGTTTACATTTCCAACAACAGAGAACTCATTTTGTGGCTGGCTACTCGTCGGTTGATGAGAGGTGGAAGTTTGATATACCAACTTCATTAGGCCTTTCTCAATGAAAGGAGCCTTTATTTTATTTTTAAAGGCGGTATCATATTCCGAACGTAACAGGAAAGTAAAACATGTTAACAACCTGTTTAATTTAAAATTCCTGTGTACGAGAAACACAGACAGACTAGGCATTCATCGCTTTGCCGAATCTCATTCATTCCATTCATGGAATAGGGTTGCTGTTACTCTGTACGACTCTACGGTATGGAATATACAAGGTGTTCAAGTTATTTTTCAATCTTATCGTTTGTGAAGTTTCTACATGTTCAAGTCATAACTACAAGCATTCCAATTCCAGAGACTGAACACGTAATGTACACAGATGGTTCGACAACCTCGCTTGGGGTTGGAGCTGGTCTGTTCAGCAGAAAACCGAAGACAGAAATTTCAGTCAATATAGGCAAGAATGCAGCCATTTTTCTGGCTAGAGAGATGACGAAAAGACCTCTAGTGACCTCTAGTGAACAAAAACATCAGTATTGTAACAATCTCGGTAAGAATGCTACAATCTTTTAGGCTAGAGAGTTGCCGAATGAACCTCTAGTGACCTCTAGTGAACAAAAACATCAGCAATAAGATGAATTCCAATCTTGTATGGAGCTGTATTGTATCAAAAGAATGTGCTAAGAACAGAGTTACATTGCTTTGGGGTCTCCATAACATAAAAGCGGCCAAAACAACTACCTCGGACTGAGCGGAGAAAAAAATACTCACGTACTGGTCTGAATTATCAAGATTACCCCATTCGAAGGCATTCCTGCCTAAACCAACGAAAGGAAAAAACAGGCAGATCCTAGAATGAAGCAGGGGTCACCTGCAAATTCTGACAGAACTGCTTACGGGACACTGTTGTCTAAGACACCACCTATATAGGAAGTTTGGGTCTGAACCAACAAGAGGACAGTTGGTGCTGCTGGAACACTAATGACTGAACACATACTATGTTCATGCTCTTGCTTAGAGAGGCTAAGGTTCGACATATTTGGCTTTACCAATTTAGAATTATCGATTTTGGACAAATCTCACCTCAGTCAACCATGGACTATGTAAAAAGAAGCGGATTATACAGTGAACTGTAACATCTAGGGGTGAGCCATAATAGACCCATCTGAGGTGGCAGTGGAGGGGTGGTATTCACCCCACTCACATGGAACCTAACCTTACCTAACCTATGACTACAAGCAGATTTTGTAGTCATTCAAAATGAAAATATAAGTAGTTTTCACTAGTCGAACTGAATACACGTTACAATCTCATGGAAGATTGGCCTAGCCACGTAGCTATGTGAACAAACATTCGGTCAATATTCGTTGGAGACTTGGCAACTGCGCTCTGTGCTGTCTCAACTACAAGATACTGAATTCCCTTATGTCTCATGCACTCATATACATAACTATTATCTATTTAGAGGAAATATTATCTAGTTAAGACTAAAGCAACCAGGTATCTTTTTTCATATATTGAGAGTCTGGCAACTATTTTTTCCTTCACTGAGCGTGACATCAGTAGTTATGACTGTTCGACTGTTTCATTCGTGATTTTTGAAGTATAAAACCATTCAGGATTTCATTTAACACCTTGGCTGATGCCACGGCGATTTTCATCAGAATTCTGGTCTAAGAAGCCAATTTCATTTAATCATATTATAAAGGTCAAAACTCCAATTATTGTACATAGTTATCCTCGAAAAGCATAGAAAATGATTCATAAAAAAAATCCTAAGAACTATCTCGTAGTTGGCTTACATGTGATAGAAAAGTCTTTGCTGAAGCCAACTTCCACACGCTTAGGCTGAATCAGAGCGTCCATGTTTGTCAGTATAGTATCTCAGATATATATTGAAAAGTTTCACGAACGATGGAATTAATCTTGATTTTGAATGGAGTTTTCAAAATTAAATTTATAGAAAATTGTTTTGTTCATGTGAGCCAGCAATGAATTTTTGTACTGTTCCATATTAGCACTGATATACAATACACACAGTGTTAAAGATAGAAAAGAAGACAGTCCAGTAGCCCATAGAGAGCGTGACCCTACCGTACTCAATCATTTGTTTGGTGACATTCTTCGAGAATGAATCATCCGATATAAAAATAATAACAATATTTGAATTTATTTATAGAGATGACGAGAGAGAATCCCTAAAAAATCAGATAAATTGATCTTTTTTTTCCAAATAAAACGGATCAGTAGTCAAAAATTGAATCATCATAGAGACTGGAGCCTCGAATGAATTGGCCCTTTGCTATGGTCGATTAGATGGCATATTTTAATCTTGCCCTACCACTCCTGAGCGAAAAGGGGTCCAAGAGAGATCTTCCTCTCGAATCGAATTAAAACTTCCTTCATTCTTTTCCTTGATTTATCCCACTCTTAATTATTATCGGCTGTAATTACCCCACCTAAGCTCGGCATTTCCAGCGACGGTATGGACAACTTCCCAACTGACGGGAGCAATGAGCGGGAAAATTGTCTTTTCCAAGGAATAGTATGCATTTTTTTCTTGCGACGCATCCTCAATCTTTTCGCATTCCTCCACCCTCTCACCCCTCACTCCCATCGGCATTTATTAGGACGCCGGACACGGACAAATGGCTGTTATTTCTAGTCGGCCATGATGGGAATACGGAAACAAAACAGCATCGGATAGTGTATATACAGGGTGGGCAAAATTGGGCGTTTTCACCGTCTATCTCAATAACTAGAGAAGTTATCGAAAAACCGATATACATGTTCTGGGTTCGATTTTGGAGAAACCTCGAATGGCACAATCAAAATTTAGATATCTTCATTCGTTTTAGAGATACAGGGGGAAATTGAAAATTTGCCGATTTCGATTTTATTTTCTGACTACTTCACGGTGAGAGGTATCAAAAAATTTCAAACGTATATTCATACAGTATGATGCGTGGAATCCATTGGCATCATCAGAAATTCTATACAGGGTGACGTTGAAAAGATACGGCAGCCAATTATGTTTTTTCTAATGGAACACCCCGTATATTTTGACACAGTTGAATAGTCCCAGGTGTTCTCATTACAAATATATATATAACCCTACCTTTTCCTTCCACAATTTCAGATATATTCGCAAAAATATATTCAGTGTGTCACATTTCTTATGATTACACCCCCGTATCTTCTGTATCTGGACTTTGGACATCTTCTATAAGGCTATATTTTTCAACGCAACCTACTGATTTCCTAATTGAGTAAATTATTGGTCTTATTTCTGTATCTCAAATGTCTTGATAACAATGATATCAAATCGAATAATTGCCCATTTTATTTCTCACCAAATATCCATTTGTCTGGGAATAACATTCCCTATGATATTCATTTTCCACCTTTGGTGAATATATACAGAGTGTCATTTTCAACCTCGATTCTGCCTGTTGATAGCATCATCCAGAAATATCGATGATTCCATAGCTGCTGGCGAGCAGTGTTATCATTGGAGATGATCCCACTTGGTCCATGACTCCATGAGTGTATCATTTGTATCTTTCTGACAGTTGCGAATTTTTGAAGCCTACCTCAATTATTTTTACAGAAGATACGGGGGTGTAACCATAAGAAATGTGACACACTGAATATATTTTTGCGAATATATCTGAAATTGTGGAAGAAAAAGGTAGGGTTATATATATATTTGTAATGAGAACGCCTGGGACTATTCAACTGTGCCAAAATATACGGAGTGTTCCATTAGAAAACACATAATTGGCTGCCGTATCTTCTCAACGTCACCCTGTATAAAATTTCTGATGATGCCAATGGATTCCACGCATCATACTGTATAATTATACGTTTGAAATTTTTTGATACCTCTCACCGTAAAGTAGTCAGAAAATAAAATCGAAATCGGCAAATTTTCAATTTCCCCCTGTATCTCTAAAACGAATGAAGATATCTAAATTTTGATTGTGCCATTCGAGGTTTCTCCAAAATCGAACCCGGAACATGTATATCGGTTTTTCGATAACTCCTCTAGTTATTGAGATAGACGGTGAAAACGCCCAATTTTGCCCACCCTGTACCTTCGGAGGTTGCTCTGTTTTATATAGTGTCGACGTGAGATTCATTTGTCATCTTGTGAGGAATTAGTTTTCCAGGGAAGTGTTTTATTTATTTTTTGGATGGCAAGAAAGAGAATCCGTATTATGTTCATGAAATATCGTGCGAAGCTAGGGTGGAGGGGAAGATGAGGTATAGGTATTATTATATCCAAACCAAGATATCCTCTCTGCGAATCTTTAATCTTCCCTAAATTATCGACATATTGCGACAATATATATGGTCTTGCTTTATTACAAATTTATTCATTTCGCTTTGTTTCATCGCTAGGGAGGATAGGGAAAAGAGGAATTTACAACGAATTAAAAATTCTTGCCCATGGTTCTATACGAAAATACGGTCACATATCTGCTAAGATGCATGAACAATCACTTATTTGCATTATTTGTTAACTCAGGTGCATGAAGTTCTGAAAACCGGTAGACCTAGTTATCTACACAGAAGACTACAAACTTTCTCAGGTTCTGATATCAACCGAATTTCAAGACGCAATAAAACCACTCTTGATATCCCAAAACATGATTCATCTCTCTTCAAACGCAGTTTCTCTTATGAAGCTAGCTCATTCTATGATTCACTTCCCATGGAATTCAGATCTTCCACTCTAAGTAACTATAAGAGGAGATAAAGGCTTGATTTTTCAGCCAGGTAGGTCTTATTATAATCGAAAATATACCAATGCCTTTCTGACAATCCTTTGTTTATTCAATTCTCAATATTATCCTTGATTATAGTGTGAATACTCAGAGATATTATATATGCAATTTATTCTAATTTTTTAATTCTTTCCATCAATTGTATATGTATCGTTTCTACACCTTCTATTATCTATATTTTTTGTAAATCAACTTGTTGTTCTTCTTATTCTATTTTCGGGGTTGAGTTGAAAAACAGCTTTCTGCTGATACCCCGCATGCTCCGCCTATATTCACCATTGCAGATAGGTATAAGGTTTGGTAGAATGACTTTGTTTTTTTTGGGCGAGTTTTTTTTCTGCAAATGAAGGATAAAGAAGATTTATCATTATAATATTTTATTACTTATTATTCAGAAATACATATCATCAACCGTTACAACGACATCTTAATTAAAAGTAAATTTGCTTCATCAATTTCAATGTTTTCTTTCGATCAATCAACATAGCACAGTAAAGCTACGATTTCTGTCAATCTTTTCTTATCGAAATCTGTTTCAGTTATTATGATCAACTTTTTTTATCTCTTGGAGCGCACGAAACGAAATTCCTATAATGTTCGTGGAACATCGCGCGTTCCTAGGGAGGACAGGAAGAAGAGGTAATTGTTGAAATATTTTATGAAATTTTGGAGGTTAAAGGTTTTTGGAAATACTTCCATTCCAACTCAGCTATGTCTTCTTCTATCGAGAAAGGATCGAGTATCAGTCTGGCACTATAGCCAAAATGTACACCTTTGTAGCTATTTCATGTTGATAAGCGAGATCGAACGATCATGGATGGTCATAATCTCTTTTGACGTTGTTTTCTGCGTTCCTA
Source organism: Phaedon cochleariae (assembly GCA_918026855.4). Taxonomy (NCBI): domain Eukaryota; kingdom Metazoa; phylum Arthropoda; class Insecta; order Coleoptera; family Chrysomelidae; genus Phaedon; species Phaedon cochleariae. Next base: position 2,756,383 of record OU896713.1, on the reverse strand, counting down.
TCCTGATTTGAATGAGATAATAATCGAGATTCATCGATTGCCAAACAGTTAACCGAATGACTCTGAAATGAGTAACGAGTAACTGCCAAAATTCCTATCCAATCTAGGTATTCTCATCGAACGTCCAATCGACTCGCACAAAGGACATCTCAATCGCACCACTATAGGTACAAAAGAGTGAATTGACCCGTATAGTCAGCGCTAATTGAAGGGTGATCTAGTGATCGACGTAGGTAGAGGAGAGGAAACAATAGAAGACGCACGGGAGATGCCAGCAGCTGCAGGTACGAGCCAACGTTGACTAATCATTACCAATTTAAGAACTATTAGTGCTGATGCCCGTATGGAACTACATGGGGGTGCCTTGATATGATCTCCAAATGAAGTGTACCGGGGATAAACCAAAACTCCTTTTCGGCACTTTTTTAATAATCCAATATTCCAAAGGATTGTATGAAAATTTTTCGATAATATTGCGAGGGGTTGTGTTCACTTGGAATTGAAAAATTGAATCAATTCATGAAATAAGTCATCTAATAACACTGAGTAATATTTATGTCACAAATGACAGATTACTGATATATCTACAGACAAATTATAGCTGTTATATCATGATCTCCAGAAGTTCAAGAAAAATTCCAATACCTACCTCCTGTCCCTATCCTCCCTAGGAACGCACGATGTTCTTTGAACATTATAGAGATTTCCTTTCGTGCGCTCCAAGCGATGAAAAAAAGGAGGAAAAAAAAAACTGCCATGTTCTGAGTTATATTATTCTTAGTTGGATTGTAAGGTAATATTTTTTCGGATAACTTAAAAAATCGAACTTGCTAAGCTCACTTATGTATATCATCCAATTCCAATGTTATAAGATGTCCTTGAAGTATTGATCAAGTGCATACAGCTTATTATACAGAATGTCATATTATAATACCTGGTTCTCAATGATAAACGCGCGATGTTCCACGAATATTACAGGAATTTCCTTTCGTGCGCTTCAAGAGATGAACAAATGGATAGTTTGGGAAGTGATGAGGCAAGCGAAAGTCATGAAACATCATCAGGACGATCCTATAACGAATGTAGCATTTTTCAATGAATATACCCATTATTCCTGAGATGGTATCGAAATATGGAAACCGGTGAAACGAGCAATAGTAATAGCGTTTTCTACTATCCGCTTTACAAGCACAAGAGTGGAACCGGCTCGGTTCTTCCAGAAAGTGCGGTTCCAGCACAGACCAGTGGAATTGAAATCGAGATTTGGTGCGACTCAGAAATGTCATCAGAATTGCTTTGTCAATCAAAAAGTTATCATTTATTAATACACCAAGGTAGTGAAGAATGTCAGTAGATATTACGCAGGGACCAAGATTATATCCGGAGGCTTCAGCTGGTTCAACAGATCGAAATGAGTGTAATCTTTATGTCGAATGTCATTTTTCCGAAAATGTTGAAATTAAAATTGGTATTTTGTGTTACCCTGTTGATAAATGAGATGTGGTCAAAGCTATTCACAATGAGTCCCACATACTAGAAGAACATAGTTTTTTCTGAACAATTATTTTTTGTGTTACTTGACGAATCATTTCAGTAACATGACATTTTGATATAAAATTCAATGTTTTCAAATGATATGGGCCACCTACACATGTCTCTCTAGAGCCTAGAACATTCATTAACCCTTTCAAGACAAGTTTTTGTTTCGAGTGTTATGGGTTAGATTTTTATTGGTTTAATGTCAGTGGCGTTCAAATAAAACCTCTACATCGAAATTTCAATTACTTCTTAATTATTAGAAGTGTTGGGGGGGATGGTAAGTACCGCCAGTCTTTGAGGGTCCTTGAGGGTACAGATATCGGCTCCCATAAATCGCTACTGCCCGACGAAAAGTCAGATAAACTTGAAACTTCTGACAAATAGTCAGCGATGTGGTACAACTGACCTATAATTTTTGTATTTCGGAGCAGTCACAAATTGTATACATTCAAAAATCAACAACTAGTTCAACTAAGCTGTGAAAAATAACATTTCTGAAGCTGGTCATGAAGTGACACTTGTTTTGACCTGTTGAATTTGAATATGTGAAAATATACAAGATGTTCCATTCGAAAAAACGAAGTTGCTGGCATTTCCAGTAAAACCAGAAATCCGCTATATTGGCGTTGCTCACATAATTGTACTTAATTTCCGAAGAATCCGTTCACGAATGCAGAAGTTACTGATGTGAACAGATACCCTGTGTCACCTGACATATCAAACACTCATATACGTATTAATAATCAATACGGATAATCTCTATCTGTTTCCATAGCGAAACATGAAGCCGATTTTTGAAGACAAATGACTATCCATAAGGAAAAGTGAGATACGATCAGACACATACTGCTTTGATTGAAAGGCTAGTAAACGTCATTGTCCACCGAAACGCATGTCTTTGATGACTACGTATCATGCCACCAAATCCTTATGGATATTCATTTGTTTCATATTTCTGGCTTCATCCTGGCACCCGTTATGATCCGTATTGTTTATTAATACGTAGGTATATGCAAACACTATAGTTCTGTGAAACTGAAATATGGACCTATTATCACTAGGCACGATTTCTTATACATGAGTTAAATTGTCACTATTAAAGCACTCTTTTTCAATTCTGATTAAAATCTAGTATGATGAATACCCACTAGATTCTAGTGCCATTCCTGCGAATCTCGTATAAGAACAGTGAATTCCGGGTAATTATAACAGAGGTTGCTATTTCTTTTTTGACTAGTGGTTAATAAAATTACGAAAACTACCTTGGTAGTAGAAAAACACTCACGCATTTTAAAGGAGTAAATAATGGTAGGTTCTAGAGGTAGTGGTGGAAAAAAGTTTTTTAGAGGATTCATCGTTTCGAATAACCCTCGTATTCGTAGATCCCATCTCACCTTGAAGCGGTTACGGAAATAAATGCTGAAGTGGTTTCTGGAGGTGGGGGAGATGGCGTGCGATATATCCAATTTGAACGTCAAGATGCAACAGTTGGAGTTTTTAAGTGAGGCAATTTCGGCTGTTGCCCCACATGTGGGTCATTTGAATCTGCTAATTGCCGTCATACGGAATTTATCCATTTGTGACTACCAGTATACCGGAGAATAATAATTTAGGGAGAAGTTTCCATCGTACTGTCACATGCTATAATCGTGTGAAATAAGTTTCCTTCAAAGGTTAAATATACGAGATATCTCAGATTTCTTCTTATCTTGATGAAACGGTTTGAATTCTCATCTGAACAACATGGAAAGAAACAATCTTGTAAAATTCAGGTAAATAACGTTGGTTGTTTTATAACCAACGTTATTTATTGCTTGGGTTATTGTATTATATAAGCAACGATATTTATCTGAAATTCACCATCAGTTCTGAAATAAGATCCCAGTACCAGTTCTGTAATTTTATTCCATTACCCATACCCCATACCTACCAAAAAATAGAGCATAGAAGAACGATGACTGTGTTCATGAATACATTTACATTACACAAAACCACTAACAAGTTGGCTCGTTTTATCTATTATAATTATAATGTAATAATAATGTAATTATATATAATGAATGTTTTGTAAATATAAATTATGAAGATTTCACTCTATTCATCAGGAATTTCAATAAAGTATGTAAGTAAATGAAATAATTACGTGGAAAATCTTTTTACATTGTAATATTCCCTGAACTGTAATGATAATCAGCGTACATTCAGTGTATGTACGCTGATATATTCACAGTATGGGGAATATTATATGATAGAATGAACTATCTATGCATGGGAATTTTATGAATATGAAAATATTTTTATAGACAGTCAGAATGAAAAATATTCAGAAAAAACGGCTAAATAGCTATATAGATGCAATTTTAAGTAGCTGGACTACGCATCTTATGCTGCAAACTTGCCGTCTCTTCCAGGGCTCCAATACCAGCCAGGCAAATCAGAAATGAACGAGGAAGAAATGTTGAGAAAAGCCGATCTCACTGTGCCCAACAAGCTTGTCAGGAGTAACCGTACCTTTGAAGACATCCATTTCGATGCTTGGTATTACTATCAGCAAACACCTTTCTTGGGAAAATCACGTGAGATCAATTGCTAAAAGTAAATCCCAAAAACTTGGTTTTCTGTTTTCGGGCCAGGAGCTATTTCACTTCAGCTGCTCATGACCTATAAGGCACAGATCCGACCTGTCCTGGAATACTGTTGCCATATTTGGAGTGCAGCACCCAAACATACCCTGAAACTGTTGGATTCTGTCCAAAAACGGGCAATTCGTCTCGTGGGTGATGCCTCGCTCACAAACTCACTCACTTCTCTGGAACACTGTAGAAAAGTTGGCGATCTGGCTTTGTTTTATATATATTTTCATGGACGATACTCTTCTGAAATATCAACAATTAATTGTTCCTCCCTTGATAGTCCCTGCGAGTTTAACTCGTCGAGTTGAGGCTTCGCACCCCTTCGTGGTCACTTTGGAGACCTGCAGAACATCTCTTTCCAAAGACTCGTTCATCCAACGAACAGCGAGGCTCTGGAACACATTGCCAAGGGAGGTGTACCCCGAGGCATCAAACCTCCAGAAATTCAAGAAGAACACCAAATTCCACCTTATTCCTTTTGGTTCTCACGATGTTCTCTGAACATTACAGGATATCCCTTTTCGTGGGAACCAGAACATAAAAAAAAACATCCTTGTGGGAAATCATACCGTGCTCTTTAAACAATATATTATTCTCCTTGACCACAAAGCTCATCAATTATCAGTTGCTTACAGGTGAATATAGGTATTCATCCTCCTCTAAACAGAAAAATTTATGTCTAAAATATATGGAAATATAGCTATGAAAAATATTGGGCAAAATACTTCAGACATTCTTCTGCAGAGTTCTCATCTCTATGTATGTATATTTGAATATTGGAAATTGTAATATGGAACTGACATTTGAAACATTTATGCACGATACAAGTTTTAATCATTTTGGAACCCTGACATAACCGAACTTTTCATAATCAATCCTTGTATACGATCTAACCAAAATTTACATATGCGATATATATATACCCTGATAACCTTTATACCTTCCCTGAACATTTTTTCAATACATCAACCTAGTTGATTTAGTTTCACTCTACCTAAGACTAAAATATACACACAGCTGCATGATAAAAAAACTCGTAGTGCCTCAACAATTTATCAGATATTCGTCATAATTAATGCATGCATTCCTGATTCTGATGTTAGTACCGCCTTCAGAATAAGATAACCCAGCTCTTTGACATATGGAATTGCCTGTCCGTGGGTCGTGGTAAATCCTACGTATCATAAAAACTGTTATTTATGGTGTCATTTTATTTCTGATAATGAAAAACACCTTATTCGTTCCTTGAAAAATATAATTAATTGCGCTGGTACGATGGAGGTCTTGGAGATGTAGAGAAAAAAGTGTCTTGTTTGGAGGGGAACGAATGTGATAAACAGGTGCAGACAGATTATAAAGATTATAGTCAAGAATGAAATTGGATAATATATGCGATATGCTCAGACTCTGACAAGATATAGATATAGTTCATTGGTTTAACACAGATTACTATTAATATTGATAGTATATTTAGGATCAAGAACACTAACGACTGTTTACTGGTTGACAAAAATGGTCTTCAATATTGTCCTCAATATGATTGAGTATCGGCATTCAGAACATTTACAGTTTTCACATTATATATAGCTTCGCTCCCTTGAGGCACTTAAATGAATATCTAAGTTCATTACATATTACATTCCAATAGAAGAATTAGGAACTAAATCAATGTGATTCAGTATTAAAAAATTACTACATGCAATGAAGTTTAACAAACTGTATATATGCTTTACTGAAATAATTTACTACAACGAAAGTTGAAATGTTTTAAACTAAAACAAAAATATCTATCTGTATTGCTCTCGCATGAATTATTTCTTGCGCTCTGTCTCTAGAAGGATCAACTCAGGTAGTATTGAATTTTGAATTCATGCATTTTGTATGCGCAGAAGACTAAACCGTCAATGTCATTCGTGGTCAAGTCACTGAATAGCAAAAATTCTGAAGGGTATCTCCCATGCAGTAATGCATTTGCGCCTTCGAAGTACCCACCTGATATTTGGTTAGATATTTGTCATTTTGATTTCATCTAAATAATCCGAGACTATACGATTTCCAAAAGACGTATTCTAATAATTAATATCTAAGGTACCGACGAATAGAGTTTCATATCTGATTGTAGGATATTTGGTGTCCAACAATTATTATGTCTGCCAAAATATTTCATTCATTAGTCGTAAAAAAAATGTATTCTTTTGCAACCGACACAAACGTTCCTATATTACTGACACAAACATAGGTATATGTTGCTAGGCAACACTTTCAGTTACTTGGCTGATTGATTGGAGAATTTCGCTTGTCAAACAAAGTCTCACTTTTGATCCTAATAAAGCAATCTACAATTTTTTTATATAAGTAATACATCTAAGAATGTATATATAGTGTTTCATGATAATGAGTTGAGTATAGTTTTTGTGTGAAAACCCGGCAAACAAACTAACATTCACATTTTCAAAATCAGTAGAGATATCTCTCTTCAGATATTATTTCTTCCCCCTTTTTTATAAGAAAAAAAAATCAATGAAAAATTCTGGATAGCTATTTTTGAGTTTCCATCAGAAAATTTGTTGATCCACTTTCCGCTCAAGGGACTCGTTATCAAATATAAAGGGTGTGTCTCAATTTGCAAATATGTCATTGACACTCTCCGAGGCCCCATATACAAGTCTCATTCACATGAAAGAAGTTCACAAATCATCTTTGGTTCGGAAACAGTGCCGACTAGATCCGAAAGTAAAATATTTTGTATTTCAATATTTGCCTAGGAGTTAGCAGTGTATAGAGGGAGAGACCATAAATCACAATTAAATAAAGTGGGGTCGCTAGAAAAGAAACTGCCCGAATCTCGCTACTATAACGGTCCTCCCGAAATGGGTTAGCATTGTTCGCGGTGACAGGTTTGTAGGAGTGGGCCAAGTTTCGTTCTATTTGTTTGCCCGTAGGATTTATTTTATTCTATTCATTTGTTCTCGAGCACGGCGAACACCTTCCGAGGATCGAGGTTGAACACAGGAAGGTCGACTTGATCTATGTAAATTCAACGAAAGGGTTATGTTATTATCAATTCATTTTCCTATACCAAGCGTACAAATTTTGTATCAATCCAGGTGCACACCGAATTGTGTAACCATGTCACCGTGTTATTGTTACCATTTGGATTATATACTGACCCAAAATGTTCGAGAAATCATGTGTACAATTTTCTTGATGAAACAAATTCTGTGCATTTACTTATATTGTGAAGAAAACATTAATTCAATAGTATTTTTTTCTGGTAGGTATAATTTCCAAAATTTCTAGTCATCATAATGAATGACACACTTTACCGGGAACCACACAAAAAAAAATTGAGTGAAATTTCACTCAAGGTCCACGCAATAATGTGTCAATTTCGGTCCACGCCCGATTGAGTTGAAATTCCACCCTATACTTGACTGTGTAAAATGGTACTTCATGAGCCGATTCAATCAAATTCATTGATTGATTCTCATTGATATGAAAACTTAATGAAATATCTAGTTTGAGTTGAGAATTCAATCAAAAATTTCAATCAATAAATTCACTCACAACCACATATGCGTTCACTCAAAGGAATTTTCTACAGTGTATGAACAATAAAATTGAACAGTAGAACATATTTACTCAGATGCCTTCACAAAATATTGAATATCAATGTTCTGAAAAACTATTATTTTGCTGAAATACAAACCAGTATATGGAAAATGCTATGGGAAATGTCTCCTGTAGCACAGAAATTATTCTTATTCAGAAGAAATGTCTTAGAATACTTATATGAACAAGAGATTCTGAGATTCATGCAAACAATTGTTCAAACAATTGAATATTCTTCTTCCCTGTTGCCTCTATATCTTGGAAATATCCTGTTACATTCATAAAAATAAATAATGTATTCCTCGAAATGACAATATTTACAGTTATTCAACTAGACATAGTCACCACTTATATACATCTCAAAACTATTTCAACATATAGCACTGAATGGCCCAATATCTATATAGTGGTATCAGAATATATATTAAACTTACAAATATCATCAATGAACAAGGGACATACTTCAAGTTCAGGAAATCTCGAGTTCATTGTGAGAAGATATATTTCTAGCAACTTTAGTAAAAATGAATTTGTGAGAAACTGAGCAATTGAGCAATACTATCGACTTATTTTTTATTATTTTGTGTACCTAAAGTAAGTTACTTGTGTTTTATTTAACCCAATAATGTCATCAATATCAACTACATTAATACTACATATTGTCGACTCCATTGTTACAAAATATATTTCCACCAACTTTAGTGGAATGAGGTAAGGCAAGAATTATAGTTTGAGCTACCACCAAATACCTGCCTTATTCATATTTTGCGTTACTAAAGTCGGTATTCTGTATTTTATTTAGCGTAATCTTGTCCTAGTATTTTTTTTTAAATTTCGGTGTGAAACTTCTCCACCGAATACCACTCTAGCTTCAATTAAAAACCGTAAATTTTCTCTGGTACATGAATATTCAAAAAATTCTCCATCGTCTTCAACTCGGAAAAAATTTACAAAATATTCGTGTTCTCGGAAAAGTTTATACTTTATATTTGCGGCCACTATACTCCTATGATAGTATAGTGTGTTTTATTTCATTAAACCATTCCTCTCCCTCTTCTAGTTAAGATACAATAAGATATAATGGATAGAGAGGAAACCAAATCAATCTGATGTGATCTTAGTGTCAACATGATTGGCAGGCTTTCAACATTGGGGTACTTATTGGCATTGGTAACACGTTGTTTCCACTGTTTTCATCCGAATAAATTTGTATAGGGACTCGTGTGACAGACAGTTGAGGAAATATCCATAGATATAAATGAATTTGATTCGAGGGGGAGGAGACCAATTAGAATGATGATTCAATATTTTCCGTCCTCTAGGAAATTCCATGTGCTGACAAAAAGCCGATGATGTTTGTTCGGGACGATCCCTAACTGGATGTTCGTTACGGCCTAGCGACCTTTGAGCCGTGTCAAACCACGTGTCATGGCGCCCCTATCACACAAAATAGAGATTCCGACTATGTAGGTATAGGAACAGAACATAGGCTCTATCCTGAAGTCTGTTGAATTTGTGGTTGTTACTATATACTTGTCTCCGAGTGAAAGAGAATGAGGATTGGGATGATTTGGCAAATGTATAGAACAGTATAGGCAAAACAAGTAGCTGAACTTAATGATCAGTCCTTACGCAGCGCAGCATCAGATTATGCGTGAATCAAATGAACGATGAACCTTTAAAAACATCACAAACGATAACATTTCCAGACATTTCTTGAAAACACACCATGATTTTCTCCTATTAGTTGGTTCGCATAATTATGTTGAATTCACTTTTTGTTTTAGAAAAATCATATATTATATGATGTTCGTGAATACATTGATTGAAAGTACTACCTGTCTGACCAATATATTCCTTCCTTAGGAAACGATCCACAGTTCAGATTACATATACTCCTAATTTTTCTTCTCCTTTTGATTTTTGATAAACCTTCTCAACTTATTATTTGTTCTATGAAGGAACTTTTTCCGTTGATGGTCAACTTCTCGAATTGCTTATATGTTGTCATCAAATTACTGAATCCGGCGTTGAATCCTTATTCGAACCCGATGTTGACTATTTGTTCAATGGTCTCGACTTCTTTAAGGAATCTGTTACATACTTTGTTTTTATTTTCAGTATATTTTCCTTGCTTCATGAGCTAGATCCTCGCAAGTTATACATCATCGTTGAATAAAATGCCGTGACTTTGAAACTCCTTAAGATAAAACTCTGGAAAATAACAGTCGAAACTAAATGTGATGATTGATTTTTTATTGATACCGTACCACACTTAAGAAACCTTTTATACTCGTAGACTTCTTATAACTCGATTAGAATCGCTCACTAATTGTTTTTAATTTATGGTAGGAAGATGTGCTCAGGACGAGCTTTTAATTCTTTCTCTTGACGATAGGGTGATATCGAAGGGTTGAAGAAGATATTTCATCAAGGGCTCCATGTATATTGATCAAAACAAGAGCTGACAGTTAAAAATGAGCTAGGGATGATTGTGATATTTTTCTTCAGGCTCAGCGGATCTAAATGCATCGTTAAGCTGTACCGGGTGTCTCAATAATCTCAGTATATCTGTCCCAATAAAATATCTCTTATATTACAGAAACGAAATAGATATACAGGGTGTTCGGTACACCGACGTACATCTGGAAGGAGGTGATAGGCGATGTGATTTTGAATATATTTAACCATTTATATACACTTTTCGAGGAATCGTCGCTTCAAAATTCGAAGTTGGATGTTACAGAAAACGTTTTTTGCATTCTGATCAGCCCAAACATTTTCTTATCACGTATCGATGAAATACGTATTAAACTTTTTCAGAAAAGAATATATAATATAATATAAAATGACCGACAAATGGATGATATCTCGAAATTCGTAGAACTAGAACTAGAACTAGAATATCTTATATGGTAAAATATGTTCAAAATGTTCTCACCAAATTCCTCCTTCCATCAGATACATCCACGTCAGTGGACCAAACACCCGTATAGTTTTGGTACTTTAAGATATTGAAATTTTTTACATATTTTGAATGAAACAATCCAAAATCACAATCGCCAGCTTTTATTGGACCAGCATGGTTCCTCTTGTTATTGGGCACATTATCATTTTCAGGTTCCGGTAATTCTCCTAGTTTGGATCAGTTAAAAAAATGATGATTCTCATGAGTCCATCTTTAATTCCCATATCTACCTATCCATTACGTTCATAGAAGAGAAATGAAACCAATCGAAGAATGCTCAGCTCGTTCTGCGACAGTTTAATTAAAAATTAATGGCTACCCGTTGTTCCATGTCCAGCCTCTCTGCTGCCTCCAGAACGTATATAATTGATGTTCACGAAGGCGTAAATACATTTTTATATAGAAGGTAGAGCCATTGTTCGGTCGTCCAGAAACCAGAAAGGATGAAATATATCGTCGGACTAACGGCCAGAGAACTGCTGCAGGACCGAAGCCAGGTAATTGCTTTCCAGACAATGCCATCAATTAATTACTGGTGACGTTCCCTGTAGGTGCCACAGTCTCGTGCTGATACCGGCTAGACGCTATATGCGACGACAAACAACGCAACGTCGCTATGTTGTTTTGTTTTTATTTTTCACCAAGGCACTGGACGGACATGCTGACGCGATAATTCATTTTTCTCCAAGCGGCAGGAAAAGTGACTTTTTTCTGACACTTAACCGACATAAGAGGTGTACTTTTACTGCCTAGGCAGGAAAAGTTTGCTCACTACGATCGGCTATGAACTATCAGCTGCGGCAGTCAATCTACTACTTTCCTGCCTAGTAAAACAAATAAATATTGTCCTCCAAATGACATATAAAGTGGCCATTTAATGACACTTGACCAACACGAAAGTTGTACTTTCTCTGCCTAGCCAAGAGAGTACTGGTGCATATAGGCAGGAGAAGTTTGTTGCTATGCAATGTTCCACGTATAATAATTCAACTCAAATTAGTAATCAAATTTGACTATGACTTTCGGTGAACATGAAATGATGGATTATTTGGAGTTTGCGAGAAATTGGACGAATTTGGAGAAATAATTATGTTTCACATTGCAGAAAAGCAGATTTGATGCCTTGGCTGAATTCCTATCTATATCAGCAGCAGCATTAAACCTTGTACTCTCCTGCCTATAGTGAAACAAATAACTATTTTTAATGTGTACTTTCTCTGCCTAGGCTATGCACAGTCGAATGCAATGAACATGTCGCACATGGACAGTGACAGCACCTCTAGACACATGTGCAATAAGAGCGCTAACACCATCCAACTGCGACATGTTTTTTGCATCTGACTGTACTATCAGTCGCGGCTGTCAATCTACTACTTTGCTGCCTATAAAACAAATGACTATTTCATTGAAATTAATAAATGCAAGATTATTCGGCCAGTTATTAGGCTAATTGCAAAATGTATCTTCCAATTCAGCCATAACTGACTGATATATCTTGCTATCATTCCATCACTACGAACGCACGATGTTCTTTGAACATTATAGGAATATCCTTTCGTGCGCTCCAAGCGATAGAAAAAAATAACACTCAGACGAACTCGACAGGCCCAGTCAGCACATCTTTTTGTTGTCAATCTTGCAATTTGTAGAATAACACTTTACCAAAACTAGAGAACGCCAAAGCTTTCGAATTCTCTTCCAATGGAAGTATATTCCCAAGAATTTATAAAATGAACGAGAAGAGGATTTCGTTTGATGAAATTTACAAAAATTGAACAATTATCCCCAATTCTCATTTACAGAGATTATAAACGAATATATCAGTTCGAAATTATTGACCTGATTACAAAATAAACGGAGATATAACAATTGCCTATATGGGGGGTATATGACCTTGAAAATGTTCTTGTGAAAAGTTTAGGAAATAAATCACTATCGAAAGAAACATATTTGGAAGGAATGGGCTAACTCCAAATTCGATGCATGTTTGCAGTATGTCATTCATCATCTTTCTCGTTATTCGGATTCATGATTGTCACAACAATAAGATGAGGTTCTAAAATCTGAAAGCTGAATCGAAATCGTTCAATTTCTTTGGAAGATATAACCTCACAAATTCAAGCAAAAATGTCAGAAGTCTAACTTCAATCGCGGGATACCGTACCTATAGATCGTCTCTTTCAATTCCTTCAGCTATGAATCTAGATCTACTCATCCGAAACTGAATTCGGTGTCTGAAATTAGTAATCAGTTCGGCTGTCCAGACGATGATGAGGTATAGACTCGTCCCGTTTTTCATCAAAAGTTTTTTGCGTGTGTTGACTGACACTCTGTCAGAGACCTTTTTAATAGTGTGGCCGAGAGATGCAGGATATGCGAGCATTGAGCAGAGCAGGTTATTGAAATGTTGACTCCATGGTAATGAAAGAAGCAGGTTTAAGCTACGCTGGTCGTCGACAAATCCTCAAACAGCAAACAAGGTCTGTGGTCAAATGAGTTTCCGAGAGCCAGTGGCGGCTAAACAGAACAACAATCGATAGTAGGTACAGGAAAAGATGGAATATACCCTATGGAAGTGAAATCATTGCGGAATCTTCTTATATCTTTCGACCATGTCAATGGATTGCAATGGGCGTGTACACCTTAGTAGAACTTTCAACTCAAACCATGTTTATAATGATCCTTTTATACATAAATAATGATTGACGACATGATTCGATCGAAAAATTCACTGGAATGTTTTATTTTTGGACATAAATAATAGTACCTTCTGAAAACGGACCCTCTTATGAGTTAGAAACCTCATTTAGAATTATGAAATAAACATTTTTTGTGATATAAGCCCATTCATTCGCCCCCTAACTAAGAGCTGGAATATCTTCGATAATTTTTTCCATGTTGAATTTGGAGATGCATACTCTGAAGGTTCCTTCTTAATTTTCAAAGCAATAGTAAATTATCTCTGTCTTTGATTAGGTACTATAATGTATCGTAATCAACAGATTTCTGACGTGATTCGAAATACATATCTATATCTAAAGTAAAATATCTTATCTACAACTATTGAGTCATTCATCACAATGATGATTATTGAAATAAGCTGTTCGTTGAAATTTGAAATTTTAGTCAATAAGTTTTTGATGACATTCATAAGTATTTTGAATTAGATTTTTCTTATTTCTGAAGATATATTTTCTGAACTCTGGAAGTTGATTGATTGATGGATTGATTGATTTATAGCAGCATGACCAGTCAGGGTTCGAAGCCCAAAATACTGCAGCCTTTGAGCAAATTGCATTCCTGATCATGCTGTTGACTCAGATGAAAAATTAAATGGGGGGCTGTTTCCTCCTCCTCATTACATAGTCTGCATATGAGTTCGTCTGTATATATAGATACCGATTTCATGCATATACTTCCTCAAGGGGCAGTAACCGGTTATTAGTCCCATCGCTTGTCTGATCTGACTTCTGTTTAGGCTCAGAATGTCTTTATACACTTTGGAAGTTGCTTTGATATTTGAATGATTGTATATGAAGTATAGTATTCTACTTGCGCATAATGGCTATTAGTCACTCAGATTATTACAGCACTCGCCATCATTATGCTCTAATATACGAATAATATACTATGAGCACAACCATTGGAAATTGATTCCATGCATTGCCTGCCAAGGTAGCAACTAGTAGAAAAACGGTTTCCAGGGGTGTATTGTCAACTTTATATCTTCCAATTTGAATTGGGTACAAGGTATTGTTTTATACGTATAGTTGATTATACGAAGGTACATACAATATTTCATTAAAATCATTCACAGTTGTTTGTCAAAACAGTGATATCGGCATTAATTCTGAGACTGAAGCAATAAATTCTGGAGTGCGATAGGTCTGTGGTAAGAATTTCAATAAACACAGAGAATGGAAATGTAAACAAACGTAAACTATATCTCGAAACGATTTGAAACAGAGCAGCTGTGTGGTTATAATTTTTCCCCTAAATGCATACTTCGTAGAAGAAATGTGGATCGAAACAATCAAAAGCTGAACGTCGATATTTTCTAGGAATAATCACAGCCAGGATGCATGGAAATTTCTTTTCAATGAAGCTTTGGCCATTATAAATATCTGAGAGAGACAACATTCAATATTTTATGTAAACCTTTTTTTTTGTATTCGCTTTCTACAATTGTCCCTCCCTCTTGCTCAGTTATTTTTTAACCGATCCCAAAATTTGAAGAATTATTTGACATGATTTTTACAGGGTGCTCGGAACAAACGATCTACAGGGGTACTAGTTGATTGTTTTAAATGGAACATTCTGTATTTCATTGCATTTTTAGATTGTTCCTGAAGAGCTGATTTCATCAATACATCACACTTGGCGTCTAGCGGGTACGATTACAGAGATATAGGGTGTTCAAAATCGAGATTTTTCAACTTTAGGATTTTTTTGTGCCGAAACTATTCATTATCGTTCGTTATTATTATTCGTTGTTTCCCTATCTTAACTTTAGATTTACTATCTATTGACATATCTATATCATTTGTCTTAAAAACATTTTTTTTCAAAGACAAATGCATTACCTACCAACAAATAAGAAAAAATAAAAATCGGCCTACTATTTTTTGTTTTTTTTTTAAGAAGATAGGTCAAATATCAAGTGCCTCACTTTTTTTGGAACTGAGTGTAGTTTCTTTTTGAGTTCGGAATATACTTTCTCACTATATCATCGTCCCCAATAATTTCCCGAATAACAACCTATCTAGGCCGAGCCCAACTTTTTCACTAATTCCATACCGTAATTCCGGGACAAACTTCCTAATAGGAGATCGCGCAGAATAATAGACCCTCCTGATTTATCCTTCAGCAGTAATGGCTATATAGGACAAGTTTCTAGTGTGCCATAGAAAATATTCGTACACAAACTTGTGAAATCATTGTCAGGACGCCATTAGGGAAACTTGAATCATAATCTGTATAAGAAAAGTTTTGTATTGCTACACAAATAATAAAACTGCCAAGATAAATGGAGAGGCTGAGAGGAAATACCACGAAAGAAGTGGTCAAAGTTGGATGAAGGAAGGTCAATATATTCAGATATATTTCGATGGTTCTATGAGGATATCAAATAGGAGATGATTTCTCCCTAGTAAATACATTTGTGTGAGATCACCAACCACACTTGAATAGTTTAGTTCTGAATGGAATCTATATGTTTGAGGATGCTGAACCTCATCAGATTAAAAGTTCCATGCAAAAATTGGAATTTTAGCAAGATCCTCTTTGACGATGTTGGTTGAACTTGAACTGTCTTCGTCGTGAGTTTCAAGTTCTCTGGGATGAGGAGGATTTCTTTAAAAAAGTACTGAATGGAGAGTACTTCCCAAATTCTTGGGCAAATTGGGCATCAGGTAAACTCTCAACTCAATTGGAAAAGAAGAAGCTTGACAGAGATCAGTCATCTGTGGGAATCGTCAATGTTTCAGACGGATGGCTAAGAAACTATTGAGTACAAATAATCACGAAAGATCTGACGCATGTCAAGGGCACTGCCGGTTGAGAGGACATCTCAAGAAGCTCGGCTCAGAAGAGGAAGAGGAATGCAGGTTCTGTGAAGAGGAAGAAACCTATCTATCCCCATATATACTTAGGGAATGTGTGATAGGATTCAACTTTTCAGGAAGAATATTCTTGCAGATATACTCATTCATCTCGAAAACTGTTCGTTTCTCGGCAGAAAAAAAAGCTCCCAAATTGAACGATCCACCCTATTTGGTACCTGGAAAATGTCAGAGAAGTGAAACAAAAAAGTTTGAGGGGGGGGTGGCGGCATTGAGAAGCTTATACCACCCTAGAGATTTGAAGTATCTCTTGAATGCTTGAATGAATTCCTAGGATGTATTAACCACACCAAATTTCAAATTGATATCTTCAGAAGTGAGCGAGATATTTTAAGTAATGAAAAAAATAATTAAACTTTGACCCTCTGATCGAGATCGGAATGATGTTAATAAAAACTCTCTCAATTGAAATGATGAGATCTATCACCCATTTCAGTTTGTACGTCCAAACCTGAATCAACCTGTATAGGACAGCGGTCCCTGATGGTATGGAATTTCCTGAAATAGACCGACGTCCACTTAATAACTGTTTTTTTTTAGAGAAAAAACGTAATATCCAAAAGGAAACTTGTACTCTGAAGAAACTGTTGCAATGGGTACACTACTTCTATCACAACTAAGTAACAAATTAACAAGTGCGCTGTTGATTGCCGAATACCTACATCACTCTGTACCTTATGGCCATATCTCTATACCTCAATGAAGATTTTTTCATCACACCTCTTTGCCTCAGGAGCCAATTCTTTCAAACAAGTCTAGACCAGGAAACCGAAGTAGGTCTTTATAATATGTGACCTTATGCATTTTCCGTCTAGTTAAGTGAACCTGGTTTGTAGGACTAAAGATGTGTGCATGCAGTTGAATGGACGTAGTTTTTGGAAGTAGCCTTATTGCGTCTAGTTTATTGGACGTGGGAGTCAACATGTTAATATACTCTGTCCACCACCACATGAAGCGTTCTGTCATCGGTTCTGTGTTTGTGTCTGAGGAAAAGTCCTTGGTGTCGAACACTTTCAAATGCTTTCAAGAAATCCAGCGCCATAGCTTGAGATTCCTGAGTAGATTCGCACTGAAGACACATTCTCGGAATATCCCAAAGGGAAAACGTTTTGTCCGCTGGAAATTTTTCGCATAAAATCCCCGAGGAGGAAAACAGATTTTCCGGTTTTCCCAACCTACCGCGACCAATCGAATCGCGTTCTCACCTGTCGGATCGATACTAGGAGGAGTTGTACGCTTGACTGCGCACCTGGCTCGTCAGGTGCGCGAGCGCACATGCTACCTTCGACGATTCGACCAATAGCGTGACTCGCACCTGCGAATTCGCAGAATTTCACCTGAGTAGGTGGGAGGCACTGTTTGCCGACCAATAATGTGCAGGTAACGGGTGGCGTTTGATAGGCAAATTGTTAACTAGTGTTGCACATAGATAGATAATTTATTGTATTTGAAAAGAATCACAATTCTTATTAAAAGGGTTAAGCTCTAGCATGGGTTGCGTGCAAGAACTGTCAGATGACCGACACTGGAGGCAAAATATTGAAACACAAACGTCACTTTACTTATTTGTTTACAAGTGATTGAAATAGTTTTTCACAATTATTTTGGCATACGAATCGTATTTTTCCGCTATTCATCAATTCGCTCATGCCATCACATTATGCTGTTGTGAAATGCACAAAAACTGCAGCGGAAGACGAAGTAATCCAGTTAGTACAATATGATTTAAAAGTAAGTAGGTATACCTACTATAGTCACTCACATATAGTTTTCATTTTTGAAATTTGGTAATTTCTCTGATTTCTCATCGGAATTCTTTCTGCGATAGAAGCTAATAGAACACATCTGAAATTTCTGAAATAATGCTAGAAAATTGGATTCATGCAATCAATCGGGAGGACTGGTCTGACATGCTGACGATCGTGTGTGTTGTAGACATTTTCAATCTATTAGCAGTATTAGCTTGTATTGCAGAAGTGACAGAAGGCAGAAGGAATTTTAATAAGGAATGACAACATTTCTTCTGCATTTTTTGTGCATTGTACAACAGCACAATGCGAAGCGAGGCATGCTCGAATTAATAAATATATAGCGCAAAAAACACGATTCGTATGCCAAAATATTGTGAAAAACTATTTTAATCCTTTGATTCTTCTGTAACCAAATGAAAAAGTGAGGTTGTGTTTCAATAATTCACAGAAGAATGAGGTTGTGTTTCAATATTTTGCCTCCAGGGTCGGTCATTGTGCACGCGACCTATATATTTGACAGAAGTGGTGTAATACTATGATTTAATAAACACAAGTGGTAATTCATTCAAAAGTGGTGGGCTTTCACGCTGGGTTGATAGTTGCGCAATACTTGGTAACAATGTCGTGCCAAAACTGCACATCGAAAAATACTAGTAACTTTAACTTTAAGTTGGCAAAACTGTACACCGATGCCAGATTTATTTGACATTTCTAGAAGCGATTTGTTGTGATCAGCTGATCTCTGCGAATTATTCATTACTGACAATTTGTACTTTCAAGGAATTGTTTGTGATTTATTTGTGGATCATAGGTGAAATTCGATTTATTCAAAATGCCTAAACCATTGAGTGCGAAGGCGCAGAAGATGGTGGTATCATTGATACAATATTTCGAAAATGAACGTGATAACGATGGCTCATCACTTCCAATGACTGCTGTGAGGTGAGAGATGTAAGTTGAATGATGATATTAATAATGATATTTTGTGTTGTCCGAATGATCCAAATATGATTTGTCTGAATTACAGAGAGTAGCTGCTGCATTAAAAATAAGTATCGCTACTGTATGGAGGAGGTTATGATTTGGCTGGCCCTTTTCTGCAAAAAGAACAAACAAAGAGAAAAACCCATTTTAGACCTTAATGATGGTGAATGTAGGAGATGATGATTCTGATAATAGTGAGAATGATTTTGATGACAGTGAAGAAGATTAAATGACATTTGAAATTTTTTAGTGTGCTATATATTGGGGTTAGAAAATTGTATTATTTAGATTATATCTGTAGATTAGGGTTAGAAAATTGTATTATATAGTGTTAGTTTATTGTAATGACATAGTGGTTTCATGAGTTTTTGTGGGTTTTCCTCATGAATTATATTGAGAATATTGAAGTAAGAACAACTCTTGTTGTCTATTTCATGATTTCCAATATAAGTAGATGCTCCACTATTTATTTTCCCACGAAATGAAATCAATTGATCCAATTTCTATTTCATTTCACCCATTTATAGCAATTGAAAAACATTCAAAACGATTATATAACCTCAAAATTGAATTCGAAGTTTTTATTATTTTCACTCAGTAAATGTGAATACTGATCAGTTTTATTGAAAAAAAAAAGAATTCAAGACATAATTGTATGTATTGGTAGAAAAATAAGTTATTTTTAATGTCAATATCTGTGATTGTTTGTTGATGTTGTTATATAATGAGTCATTCTTCAAGTCATCATTCTTTATAAGAATTTCATTATCATCAAATTTCATATTCAGTATATTGTTTAGGTATTCATGCTTCATTAAATACAAATCTTGAAGGTCATTTATCAACTTCAAGTGCTGATTTTGAAACGTAAATGGACGGCTTTTGAGTTTTGGTTCCAAAAAACATTATAACGTCTGACGATCGTAACACTAGACATATCCATTCGGGCGGTTGGTCAATCAGTCATTTCCTTTCAACTGGCAACACTGTATGTGTTGACATATTGACACTATTGACAGCAATTTTTGTTGATCTATTTCATGTGAGGAATAGGTTAGTTACCCGATGAAGATATAACTATTATCTTTAATAGCCCCAATTGAAAATTTACGAATAATCTACGAGGAGATAAGGAAAACATATACTTCACACACATGCTTTCGTCAGTGATGAGAACAAAGTCTGTCATCGGACTACCAGTTTCATCTCCGTATCACTTTCCACCTATCCATTTTCCTCTCGTTTTTCAATACATCTCACAGCGCTCTTGACACATGTGACAAGCTCTGATCAAAGAATTCATTTAGGGCGGCTATAAACTTTCTATGAAGACACCGTGTGGTCCACGTGGGTACAGCCTTCTCTCAACCAGAATCTCTTTGTTGGGAAGATGTAAAGTTGTTTACACATACGACTGATTCGAAGTTTTACAACTTCTGAAGTGCCGAACAAGGTAGGAGACATATGCGAGATGTTGAACGTCAAAACTCTTTTGACGAGTTATCTTACAATAGCCAGCGTTCTTTGTGTCTATTTTGGTGGAATAATTGGAATGCTTGCTTGGGCTATACAGGGTAATTCGAAAGTAACCGACATCCTCTCAGGAGCGCACTTCTTGCATGACTATAATAATAATAATAATAATAATAGTGTCTTTATTAACCAGCAGATACGAACAATGTAGACTAATTATCAGAACAAAATACAAATACAAATACAAAAAGGTGACATATATATATACGCAAAACGTTCCTATTAATAAAGGGTCCGAAATGCTTCCCAAGGGACTCGCTGAGGGAGGTACGCCCCTTTGAATACGACACCTCAAAGACGATTTTTTCTCTATAACTTTGAAAGCCCTCACAATAAATTTACTAGAATTGGTGGTCAATAAGACTCTGAATTCAAAATTCCAAGTAGGTAAGTGTAATGATAAGTGTAAAAACATTACTTCTCCTTTTTATATTCAGGCTATTGTGATTTCGTTTGAGAATTATAAAATTCTAGAGTTTTTTACGTAAAAAAGGCACTCCTAGTTCATTTCCATAGAGCGAACCATGCATTTAGGAGAAAATCGACTCTGAAAACTTTCTGATTTGCATATGTTTACTGATGTTGGCTAATTATCATGCGTTATCATAGAAAAAAAAACAACCCTTTTTCACCAAAATTTTATGTAACAATTCAGAGAAAATGTACTTTCACGTGAACAAATCTAGAATTTTATCATTTTTAAAAAAAATAACAATAACGCACCTGAGTACAATTTTGAAATTTTGAATTCATAGTCCCATCAAAATCAAATGTTCATGCCGTACACCAATTTTCGAAAATATATTCTGAAGGATTTCAAAGTTATAGAGAAGAAATCGTCTTTGAGGTTATTGATAAAAACTTTCTGACTTATATTCATGCAAGGAATGCGCCCCTGAAAGGTTGCCGCTTACTTTTGATTCACCCTCTATATGCTTAAATCGTTTCCTAATCAAGATACATGTTATCACATTGTATTAATGATTATATGATGGCGATGACACAATATATCAAATATGGGTTATCCTAACTAAAATGATGGATATTTAATAGTGATAATATGTCACAAAGAAAGGCAGGAAGATGTTCTGTTAGTAATAATTACTAGAATGTTAAACCATTATATGGCAACAGCATGGGACTGAGTTTTTCCTTCAGTGTGATTCTGATATTATTTGCGTTTGGTGTATCCTTTTTCACCCTGTATATGAATAAATTGACGCATGTTATATGGTATCCAATATAAGTAACGTTATAATATTATATCTATGATAAATTGTTGTGTTACAACGATGGATAAATATTTTGGAAAGGCTAAGGATGTGAATATCGCTAGTTTGTTTTTTAAACCTCCATTTATTTTTGATAGGAATCAACCTTGATTATTTAGATACTTTGTGCAAAAACATGCACGTGAGATTTTTTACTCGGAATGTAAATAATTTGGTTCATCAGATAATCACGATAACATATACAGTGTGACCCATTTTTAATGGAAACACCCCCCTAAATAAAATAAGTTGTAAACCGATTTTGATAATTTTTGTTTTTTAATGTCAAGGTACTAGAAGGTCTAGCTTGGGACAAAATTTGAAATGTGTATTCCAATTTTTAGGGCATACTATGATTTTTTTCCTAGCCGAAAATTGGGATTTTTCATTAGCGATTTTTTATTGAAAAAAATCACTACGCCACTGGATTTAGAATGCCTCTCGACAGGTGTGACCATAATTTCGTGAAAGCATATTCATTAATAACAAAGTTATGACAACTCAAAAATTCGAAAATTCACACAGCTAAGTCACAAAAAACACCCTATATCAACAGATATATAGCCATCATGAGAATAGTTTTTAGGTTGTCAACAATACAGAGCCACCAGATGAAATAAAATTGGTAGCTTAATTTTTTTTATGAAAATAACGGAGTTACATTCATACAATTCAACTAATAATGAAGCAAAAAATCAAACAAATTTACGCTATCAATTTTTTTTTCATCTGGTGGCACTTCATTGTTGAAATCATGAAAAAAAATTCTTCATTGCTATATCTGTTGATATAGGGTGTTTTTTGTGACTGTTACCTGTGTGAGTTTTCGAATTTTTGAGTTGTCATAACTTCGATAAAAATGAATATTTGTTTTCACACCTGTTTAGAGGCACTCTGAATCCAGTGACATAGTGATTTTTTCAATAAAAAAATTGCAAATAAAAAAACCCCGATTTCCGACTAAGAAAAAATATCGTAGTATGCCCTGGAAATTGGAATAAACATTCAAAATGTTGTCCCAAGGTAGACCCTTTAGGACTTGACCTTTCAGAAAAAAACTATTGAAATCGGTTCACAACTTCAAATTTTAGGGCGTTTTCATTAAGAAGGGGCCACACTGTATATACATTTTTTTGCAGGAGTATTTTTCATTAGAAGTTGATGAGCACACTGAATCGCTTGAAAGATATGGCCATAACGACTGAAATTTTCAATAACCTTTCCATATCTGTACACACCCTGGGGCGATATACGCAATATTAATATATATACCTATGTCCGCCCTCTTCTGCGAAAATATCCGGCCTGATGGTGATTGCATATACATGAGCGAATTTCATATTAATTTCTGATTATGCCGGAATAAACGACCACAAAGCTTTTATATTACTGCACGACACGCAGCTTTAATAAGACCTGTAATCCGTACTCGTATGGAAATAATCAGAGATATTGCGAACGCTGTTTGTTGTTTGTTCAGACATACACTTCGATTCAACATGCAAATTTTTCCACACCAAAATTCGGGTTAATCATTTTTTCAATCCTTCATATAGAAAAGGAAAGAGTTCGGAATCGGTTTCATAACTAAATGATGAAGAGAAAGAAACCATAAATACATTTACGAATGATTTTGTTCTCATGCCTTACAAGAATTTTAGTGAATGAGAGGAAAGAATAAATGGATATAAATAGATGAATCACCATCAGCATGAAGAAGTATATCAGACCACCAGTGGCTTCACAGATGAACACATTTTTAAACAAACAATTGTTTTCAATTCACATTATGCATGAACTTCTTCTTTCTTAAAATGTTTATTTGGTCAGGAGATAAAAAACTGATAAAAAAGTCGTGATTATCTATCAAGAAGGAGTTTACATATGTAAAAATAACAATATTCCTGTTCGTTCTTCACGATATCGATGTTCGTAGATTAAAAATTGCATCAGGAGTTCAGAATAGGTTTACATTTTTCATGATATCCTTGTTCCTATAGTTTGAGAATTCATTCCAGAATAGTTGAGATAGGCTCACATTCTATATCGCCATCCATGTTCACAGTTTGATTGATTGATTGATCGTCTTTATTACCCCAAGAAATATTTCTGTTTATAATAGATATGTACAAAAAAATATGATGAAGGGTCAATTAATAAATGCGACCCAGTGGAAACAAACTGATATTGTTTCTTAAGATGAATGTTATAACATTTCATTTCTGAGTAATCAGATCAGGCTACATATTTTTCATTCAAATTGTCCTGAGCAAGTATTTTTTTAAGATTGATTTTAAACTCATTTCGTAATAAATTGTATGAAGTTATTCCATTGCGAAATACAGATTTTTTGCCAATGTTTGACTCGTATGTATTTGCTATATGAAGTAATTCAATTGTCTAGTCCCATAACTATGGACTCCTTAGAAGCAAATTTGATATTTCCAATTTATTCATGGCAAAATGAATGAAACAACATATTTTAAGTTTATATAACAAAATTAGGTTCAGAAAATGTCTAGGTTTGTATAAATTTACCGTTGGTTCTAGAAAATGTAGATGAAAAATGCATCTAATTTTAATTTTTGGCGTGAAATATTTGTTCTTCCCAAAATTGAAATTAAATATTGCAAATTTGAATAAATAAGGCGGAAGCAAATACATTTCAAGTATTTTATGGGAATGATATTTCCGATTTTGAATAAAATACCTATGATCGGATTTAATTTATTCCTCAAATGGTCTATATGTTTGGTCCATAATAATTTTTCTTCACTATAGAGACCTAAAAATGTTGTCACGTCTGTATATTTAATGAATCAATTATTGAAAGTTATAGCATTATTCGAAATATCAAATAATCTGTTGGAGATGCACATATATGAAGATTTGTTATAATTCAGAGTAAACTTATGAATTTGCACTCAAGATGATATGTTTACCAAATCACATCCATCAGTTCGCAGTTCCAAAATTCATTGAAGACATGTTCAAAATAAGTTCACATACTTCACGATTTCCATGATTGTTCGCAGCTCCAGAATTAACTCGTAATAGTTGAAAAATATGACCATCTGAGTCGATTCATCTTGCAGTGAAGTGAAGATAATAGGGCAGGAAGAAAATCTTACAGTCAACTCCACCAAAACTATACTTCATTCAAATTGAAAATTGGGACATGTTTCGAAGCTTCAAAGCTTCATCATCAGCAAAATTGTTACAGGAATCACTACAATAAGGAATATACAAAACCCGTCAGGCAAAGTATTCAAATAATGAAAGTAAAAGAAGAAGGGACCGCAATTAACTGCGGATCACCTTCGTCAAAAAATATGACATCTTTCAAAATCAAGATATTGACTTGTTCCGATGAAGGATCGAATAAATCCTTCGCTTATCTTGCGGAGTCATTACTTCAAACTCCAAAGTCCAAACCCTCGCTACGTCACGTATCAGTCCTACACTTCCTCGCACTTGCCATCATAGTTGTTTGGGTCATTAAAGGGATTCCAGCGACAAGACGAGGATATCTTTATTTATCTTAGTTGTCGTCTTGGGTGGCTGTGACCGCAACTTTGCCGTGATCCTGTTCCGATGACGACTGTGTACATCCCTTCCGATATGAGGGATGAAGGGTTGGTCCGCAACGACTTCTGGCTTATCTCTATTGCTCGACGATGGTCTGTGCGATGTTCTTGGGAGGAAAGGAAGAGGGTTTCTTTTGGACAGAAGTTCCATGAGGACGGTTCAACGCGACATTAGAGCGATGGAGTCGGGTATGTTGATTGGATTGTCTTGATCTGTTCACATTCATAGAGTGTGTTCGCGAATAGATGTACTATATGTCCCTATATGTCCCTATCTCAGTGATTGTGGAATCACGAGGGCTATCGCCTGTCAGGCGTTGTCGGTCGAGTTTCGGGGCACCCTGTATATATGTGTATGTATATATATATATATATACTATAAAAATTTTCGATAACTGATCGTATGTCCGGACCTGCGCAGGCTCACTGGTACCAAATTCGTTATCAAGTATATTATTCAGAATATGTATTGTACACTCTAGTTTTAGTTTTGACAAGGTTGAGTGGAAGAAAGCACTTCCTCGTTTCCTTTTGGGAACGTTCAAGAGCTAACTCTGCCATTTGATAGATAGACTTATTTTTTCCTCTAATGTATTTTTGTTTTGTTCTTTCTGTCTATCAATAAAAGCGTTTATTATTATTATTATTATTATTATTATAATATTATGTGTAACAATAAATTTCGCGACTACTGTAAGCCCTTGTTTCAAGCATATAAAATCCTCACGTTACCATGTGAACTGGGCGTCAATTGAAACGTTAATAGTGAAATTTGGCATCAAGTTTGACTTCTCGTAATTTCTAAAATATTGAACCAATTTTGAATTGCCGCCCAGATTCTGAATGCCTTTTTCATCGTCTTTCGAACCGTTTCTTACAGCTTCTTCTGGATTGATCAGGACCCGTGATACAGGGTGAAACAAAGTTTCGTGCATTTTGAAAGAAAATTCTCCGCCCCCCCCCCCCATTTTGTCGGAAGACCACGATGCTCATATTTTATTCGGGCATTTCATAAATAGCAACCATACTTCGGGACATTTTCGAGTTTTTGTCAAAAACTACTGATGTTGTTTCCGGAGAAGAATTTTTTTCTGCATTTTTTTAAATGGGCTAATTTTAGAGGAGTTCCATAAATGGATGCTTTTATGCATTTCCGAAAACCGTTGGAGTAGATATGTATACCAGGTTACTCAAAAACAATCAATAATTTATTACTTCGCCGTCTGATGATAAAAGTTGTCTACCTTAGTGAGCAGTAAATCAACACATCTCATCAACAAAAACAAACAACGATACCTCGTTTCTATAACAACATATTGTTGAAACAATGTAGGTATGCATAGAGGTTATATCAATTGCCAATTTTCATGAAAACGTTAGTGTAATTCTGGT
Organism: Phaedon cochleariae; assembly: GCA_918026855.4. Classification (NCBI taxonomy): domain Eukaryota; kingdom Metazoa; phylum Arthropoda; class Insecta; order Coleoptera; family Chrysomelidae; genus Phaedon; species Phaedon cochleariae. The sequence continues at coordinate 2,729,492 of OU896713.1, read as the reverse complement.
CCTAAAAAATTTAAAGATGCCTCGTTCAAATCGGGTCGAAATGGAAAATCATTAGGTAAGATCACTATAGTGATATAAACTATAATTCAGTACAGATAATTATTATTTCAGGCTACGACGATTAGAGGATATACCCAAACTCATTTAAGTTCAATTTTCAATAAGTCAGTCATGACAATAAATAGACTGATTCATCGTTTTGAGGATACAGGTAATCAGTCCATTTAAGAAAAATTCAAAAAAATTTTTTTTTCGGAAACCACAGTAGTTTTTGGCAAAAACTCGAAAACGTCCCGAGGTATGGTTGCTATTTATGAAATGCCCGAATGAAATATGAGCATCGTAGTCTTCCGACAAAATGGGGGGGCAGAGAAATTTTCTTCAAAATGCACGAAACTTTGTTTCACCTTGTATCACGGGTCCTGATCAATTTAGAAGAAGCTGTAAGGAATGGTTCGGAAGACGATGAAAAAGGCATTCAGAATCTGGGCGGCAATTCAAAATTCGTTCAATATTTTAGAAATTACGAGAAGTCAAACTTGTTGCCAGATTTCACTATTAACGTTTCAATTGACGCCCAGTTTATTTGCATACTAGAAACAGTATGTTTGATACATAAAAAATATTCGGGAAATGTACATGGTAATGCACATCATCACACACGACAAGCATCCAACTGGCCCTTACCAAAACCTATATAATTCCAATCTCACGAAGCATTCGATCATTTACATTGGTAAGAAAATGTATAATCATTTATACCATTGATCTTGAGAACTATACCTCTTCTCAATAAATTCAGGCAAGCAGTAAATGAGCATCTTTTGAAACAAGCATATATTATAATATTCAGGATTTTTTTGACTATAGGCAGCTGTCAATTCTAGTCTTACTTATATATCATCTATCAATGTATCATAATGTATGTTTATATTGATAATTTTAAACTTCACGTTGTTCTGTTCACCCATATATTTTCCTGTGTTTTTTAATTATTTACATTGTCTGACATATTATCTCGTTTATTTATTTTGAGAGTAAAAATGACGTATTTATGTTTAAATTCATAATATATCGTTATATCACTTTTCTATCGATACTTCCACGGGAAATGTTCTTCGGAAATCTCTGCTATCATCCCTTCACTAGCAATACCAGTCAGACGAACTAGATCAGCACATCCTTTCGTTGTCAACCTCGGAAGATGTCGAACAGCACTTTATCAAAACTCCTTCATCCATAGAACGGCTAGGCTCTGGAATTCATTGCCTGAAGAAAAAATTTCCTATACCTACCTCATGTCCCTATCCTCCCTAGGAACGCCCGATGTTCTTTGAACATTATAGGGATTTCTTTCGTGCGCTCCAAGCAATAAAAAAAAGTATAGGTACCTATACTAATTATACTATGTGACTACTGACTTTTGTCAATGAGAAATTCTTCTTGGAATTTAATTGGAAAAAATACAGGGTGTTTCAAGATTCAGAATTCTGATCACCCTGTATCTGTCGACACAAAAAATCCTGAAATTGAAAAATCTCGATTTTGAGCACCCTATATCTCTGTATTCATTGCTGTTAGACCCCAAGTGTGGTACATAGATGGAATCAGCTCTTCAAGAAGAATCTAGAAATGCAATAAAATACAGGGTGTTCCATTCAAAATAACAAAGTTGCTAGTTGTTTCTGATAGAAGTGGCAACACTGTATCGATGAACATATTTTAGACGAATAGAGAATGTTAAATTATCAAAGCATCCCAATTTTCAGAATGTTTTGTCTTCTCGTTCTTCAGATACTTCTAATAGGCCATCCACCGTGGATCACCCTGTATACATCGAGCTTTCTGAGGGTTTGGTATATTTGTATGTATTTCAATGTCACCCTGTATACAAATTGACATGTTTAATATAATATGTATATGGTCTAGTGATGCTTGGAGAATTGTACAGGGTGGGCCACCAGTAACGCCTCGATCTCTAAAAGACTAACCACTTATCTTCTTGGAATTCTTCCTCTCTAGGAAGTTGCATGTTAACATAGGCTACCATTTAAAATTATTTCGAAACATACAGGGTGTCCCCAAAAACCATAAAACACTGAAGTTAAACTTTTTTTTATCGAAGACATATATTATTTCATTTTGAGATTCTCCCTGATGAGCTGATTTCAACGACCCATCATACTTGGGGTCTAGCAGTTATAATTACTGAAATATAGGGTGTGAAAAATCGAGATTCTCCAAGTTCAAGAATTTTTTGTGTCGAAACTATTCATAATTGGTCAAAACGGCTCACATGTCCCTATCTCAACTTTTGATTAACTGTCTACTGATATTTAATTGGGACATATACCGGGTGATCAAGATTCTGAATTCTGCACCACCCTGTATTTGTTTCAATTAAATGTCAGTTGATAGTTGATCAAAAGTTGAGATAGGGACATGTGAGCCGTTTTGACCAATTATGAATAGTTTCGACACAAAAAATTCTTGAACTAGGAAAATCTCGATTTCCCACACCCTATATCTCAGTAGTTATAACTGCTAGACCCCAAGTATGATAGATTGTTGAAATCAGCTCCCAGGCAGAATCTAAAAATGAAATAATATAGGGTGTTCGATTGAAAAATATTCAACTTCAGTGTTTTGTGATTTTTGGGGACATCCTGTATGTTTCAAAATAATTTCAAATGGTAGCCTATGTTGACATGCAACTTCCTAGAGAGGAAGAATTCTAAGAATAAAAGTGGTTAGCCTTCTAAAGACCGAGGCGTTACTGGTGGCCCACCCTGTATATACATTTGAAATTATGAATGTAAGATATTGTCTTGCGAAAAACAGTTGGCATGAAACTTAACAATCGAATGAAAAAAACATGGTCGTAAACACCCAATAATACAAAATTTATTATTGCAGGCAAACAAGCATGTATAATAAACAGAGTGTAATATACTGTCGGCTACAAACATGCAAATACGTCACATGATATACTTCAATATTAATAAAGAACTCAAGTATTAGGCAACGTCAACTTCTATAAAACGTAGCATGTTTCCCGAATTCTGGCTCGTTATTAAAAAGATCATGACTCTCAAATGTCAACATGTATGTACATATAGAAGATGTGCATATTGAGATTGAAAGGAAAGTAAAAGGCATGCACAGGACCGGTTCAGCTACCAATTCAATTACTGTGATTTTTGCTGATGATACTGATATTTTGATATCTGCGGCAACCATGTCGGAAGTTGTTAATGAGCCCGAGAAGTTACAGCTCAAATTTCTGAGTGTTGTTCTCTAAACGGATTATTGGTTATTACTGCCAAATCTCAAATGCTCAACTTTGCAACAAAAAATACAACTATATAAATAAAAACTATCTCGTCAAAATGAAATATGAGACAATCCATCAAGTTTTTTGGGGGTCCATATTGATAATAAGCTAACCTGGAATAATCATATTGATTGTGTTAAACTAAAGCTTAGTAAACATGTATATCTACTTCGTCAATGGAGACAAACAGTTTCTTTCGATGTTCTCAAACTTCTATATCACAGTTTGATTCAATCTGTCTTAGCTTATGAGCTAGAACAATGGGGTATATCTGCCATCGCCCGAAGTATTCATTATACAGAAAAAAGGAATAAGAATTATGGCAGGTGCATCATCCAGAAATCATAGCAGGCCAATATTCATACATTATGATATTTTAGCAATGCCCAGTTTGTTATCTATCTAACTTTAATAAATATCAGGAATAATTATTCAAGTATACCCAAAAATTAACAAATTCATGATCATTTCAGTAGGAATTGTAATTAATTGCATCTACCTCGTAGTAGATTGTCAGTATCACATAATCATCCCACGTATGTACTATGGAGTTGAGCTGTATATAATAATCTCAGTGAAGACATTAAATTGTTCTCAAATCCCAATGTGTTCAAAAGACAACTCAAATCATTTTTATTGCAAAAAGCATATTACTCAGTTGAAGAATTTCTTCTGGAATCATGATGTGAGTAAATTATTATTCTAGTGATCAGATCATTCTAATGATATTTTGATGTTTAATGTTGTTTGTAAATATATTTGTCTATAGTATATCATTGATATTTTATACCCATTCTCAATTTCTTGTCGTCAAGTTGATGGTTATAGTGTTAATATCAAGTATTGTTCAACTTTCCTGATATACATATATTTATTTTCCATTGTAAGACCTGTTGAATTAGCTAGTATTTCACAATGATGTTATGATTCTTTTCTAATTTTTATTGTAGAAGAAAACTTATTCAATAAAATTTTGATTGATATAGATTGATCGATATCATAATAATCCATTTTGCAAAATACTATCGCAACTCAGATGGTTCTAGTATTCTAGCAGGTTATATGGCATTATGGAGAACAAACGGCGCCTACACCACGTGTCGCAACTCAGATGGACCTTCACCACATGTCGCAACTCAGACATCGCTTTCACTTCGATGCATCAACTTAAGAGTACTCGCCTGGCTATATGTTCATTCCGAAATAAAGATAATTGTTTTTCAAAAGTACAAAACAATTTATTCAGTCACGAAAACATAAAAATGTGCCAAAAGGGCGGAACAGCAAAGAACAAACATGAAACGAGCGAACAAGAGAAACAGGATGATGGTTCTTCATGGTACTTACATTATGTTATGAGCAGCAGCACCAGAGTCGATGAGATATCACACCCACAATGTGGCATAGTGCCACTTTGGAAGTCAGCAATCAATGAATGAGTGTTATGTACTGATTTTAATATAATAATTGGTAGTGATGAATCGGATAACGATTGAATTAATAATGACCATGCATAATCGATTCGGGTTCTATTTATATTTGAAATCGATGCTAGATTCGCAATTTTCCGCAATGGGAATGGCGGTTACCTTTCGATATTGCTTACCAAGATATTATCGCCCGGTAAGCGGTATTTGCAGGAACTGACGTCTATGAACTCCGCTGATCTGATCGAACTACAATGTACTGGATGTTTCAATTCGGAAGAGTTGATCTATGATAAAAGATCTTGAAATGAACGGGAGTTTGAATGATGTTAATTCATAGGCATTTGTACTACTTGACAACATATCAGGGTATCCTCAAAATATCTTCACAAAAACCTGCTACATCATATTCCTCAGACCCAAGAGTTGGTGTAATTATAATTTATCTGCGACTCAATTTTGTTTCTCCATGATGATGAATAAGGATCTCCCATATTCAGGTCAATCATTGTACGAACCTGTCACTTTGCCCGAATATGTAGTATGACGTGTTTGATAAACGAGATTACACGGTTTAATATCGCCAAGGATACGAACGCAATATTTGTATCGTTCAGGATACACACGGAGAGGTATTACGCGGTTGATGATGCACATATCCATGATGGCCATGGCAAGCTGGGATGCTGGGATGTGAACGCGGCCCGAGGAAAAACAGCAGGCAATATGTGATCGCACGCGGTCCCGATGTCAATGTCGAAATAATGACGATTATATATATAGGAAAAGTAATTTTCTCTCTCATTTGCATACTTGATGAAAATGCCATCGTCGTTCAGCGAAGGCAAACATAGAGGGATTAACACCGGCTAGCAGTGGTGACAGTTTTCTGTAAAGATTATCGTTATATTGTTCGAGCTTAGATAGAATGATTGTCCTCATTGTATACAGGATAGTATCGAAATGAATACATAATTTATTAGCCCAGCAATTTGCTTTGGTATAATTAAATAGCCATAATAGTTGATTTTTCCTAAATGAAAGGGAAATTGAGTACGTATCCTCATGACTACTGCTGAATTTAGTTTTCGAATATCTTACTGAAGTGGTTTTTTTTCATGTTCTGGTTCCCACGAAATGGAATATCCTGTAAGGTTCAGAGAACATCGTGAGAACCAAGGGAAATAAGGTAGGAATTGGTGTTCTTCTCAAATTTCTGGAGGTTATATGCCTCTTCTTAAATTTCTGGAGGTTATATGCCTCGGGGAACACCTCCCTTGGCAATGTGTTCCAGAGCCTCGCTGTTCGTTGGATGCACGAGTTTTTAGAAAGAGATTTTCTGCATGTCTCCAAAGTAACCACGAAGGGGTGCGAAGCCTCACCTCGACGGGTTAATCTCGCGGGGACTGCCAGGGGAGGAACAATTGTTGTTATTTCAGAAGAGCATCGTCCATGAAAATATTTATAAAATAGAGCCAGATCGCCAACTTTTTCACGGTGTACCAGATAAGTGAGTGAGTTTGTGAGCGAGGCATCACCCACGAGAGGAATTGACCTTTTTTGGACTGCAACAGTTTGAGGGTATGTTTGGGTGCTGCACTGCAAATATGGGAACAGTATTTCAGGACAGCTCGGAATTGTGCCTAATAGATCATAAGCAGCTGACTGGAAGTGAAATAGCCCTTGGCCCGAAGCAGAAACCCAAGTTTTTGGAATTCACTTTTAGCAATTGATCTCACGTGATTTTCCTAAGAAAGGTTATTGCTGATAGTAATTCCAAGCATCGAAATGAATGTCTTCAAAGGTATGGTTACTCCTGAAAAGCTTATGTTGGGCACAGTGAGATCGGCTTACCTAGAGAAAAGGCATGTTTGTGTTTTGTTTGCATTGAAATCTACCAAGTTATTGGTTCCCCATTCGAGAATTGTTGCCAAGTCCATATTTATGTTGTCAATATTTCTCTCTCGTTTGTTTCTGATTTGCCTGGTTGGTATTGGAGCCCTGGAAGACAAGGCGGTATGGAGGGCACTATCATCCGCGAAGCTGTGTACTGGACATGAAGTTGCTTCCAACAAATCGTTGATATGGAGTAGAAATAGTGTTGGTGCTAGAATTGATCCTTGCGGAACACCAGCATTTATGATAAGAGAGTCAGATGAAACCTGTTTGAGTGGAAACTAGCTAGCAGAGAACAAAGCTGGGGAGGCAAGCCATAAGGTGGAAGCTTGACGAGGAGTCCGTGGTGCCAGACTCGATCGAATGCCTTGGAGATATCAAGTGCCACGGCAAAGGTTTCACCATATTCTTCAATAGATTGCTGCCATATATGTGAGACGTAAGCGAGCAGATCACTAGTTGATCTCTGATACACTTCTGCATGAACCGCAAATTTTTACTCCACCATTGATCATTCTATAGTGTCTGTGTCTACTATATCTGTTGATCTTTCGAGCTTGTGTGTTATTAAATTCTTGTGGGGTGACTCTACACAGTAAAAAATGTATGTTACTGTAACAATATTCTGGTTGATATGGGCACAACCAAATACACGTTGTTGCTGACATCATATTAGTATTAAATGGTAACCATATCGATATTCTGGCTATAGTTACCATAAAAATGGTTAGCGTGACAACAAATCTGGTTGTGCCTATTCTAATCAGATGATTTTTTCCGTGTACTTCGAAATGTTTGTATTATCTATCCTGATGTCAGTTATCTGAAGATTCTCTTCAAACCATGGGGTATTGCAGACTCAGCTGTTTTCAGTAGTTAGTAGTGGAAAAATATGAAATTGAAAGGTATGTGAGTGATGATTCTATTTGAAAAATATAAAAAATACTCCACTTGCCTATTATATGGTCACAGTTATATGGTGAAAGAGTTCTCTATTGAAAGGAAAATCGACGAATTTCAAATGTTTTTTACGACTTCAGAAATACGAGGGATGACAAGTTTTAGCTGGGACAGACTGGATAGTAATCATAGTGTTTTCCATTTTTATATTTTCTCAATCCCACATATTCAATCTGACAGAGGGCATCTGTACTGGTTTTTCGACATAGAAAATTAACGTTAGAACATCCGTGAGTGCGTCCTTCATCAATGACTTCGACGTTTTTCCTCCCATCCCATAAATGCTAAGCAAATCAGCGATCTGTGCGAAAAGGAAAATTGTTATTCTTTCCTGTGTGCATAATCAGCGTATTGGGGGGGATCGATCTATTGTCGGTGACTATCGAGCACAACTCGGAGGAGAATAGGTAGACAATTAAAGCCCCATTCTGACGCACGTGGACGACTAAGCAACCGTTCATGCGAGGGTAGTAGGCGAGGGTCGAAATCGTAGATAGCCGAGCAAAAAAATTGAATTCCCGAGGGTCGGTATCGACGGACTGCTTCTATCGGATGAATTATATCTGATCGTTATGATATTTATACTAGCGTCTAGAGACAGGAGGAAAAAAATAGTCATCGTGGTGGGGGAACCGCGCCAGGCACGGGCACAGATCACCTAGCGACGCGGGATTGTTTGTTGTGAAATATATAGTTATATTTATTATACAAGGGAAAAAAGTAGTAGATTTTAGCTCCAGGTTGTGTTGCGAAGTCGAATGGAAGATAAAAGGACTTGCAGTTCTTTCTCGGACACGGTCTTATTGACTCATTTTCCTGAATTATAGCACAACAAAAGCCATCAACAGTGTATATATATGTGATATATATCCGGGAAAGAAACACTCACTTTTTTCATACGGGAAAAAAGTAATTTATGAAAAGTGACATTTTATAACCTGCCAACAGAGATGAAATGCCAAACTATTTTCCCGTCACAGAAAAAACATAATGATACTACTACTATAAACAAATATACTTTCCTATTTATAAAAGGTACTATGTACAGGGTAGTCCACCGAAGACGAATTGCCCTTTTTTGGATAGAATCCAACAGTTTCAGGGTATGTTTGGGTGCTGCACTCCAAATATGGAAACAGTATTCCAGGTCAGGTCAGATCTGTTCCTTATAGATCATAAGCAGTTGACTGGAAGTGAAATAGCTCCTGGCCCGAAACAGAAAACCAAGTTTTTGGCATGCAATTTCAGCAATTGATCTCACGTGATTTTTCCAAGGAAGGTTATTGCTGATAATAATGCGAAGCATCGAAATGGATGTCTTCAAAGGTATGGTTACTCCTGACAAACTTATGTTTGACACAGTGAAATGTAAAGAAAAAGCATGCTTTGAATGCATTGCATTGAAATCTACCAACTTATTGAATCCCCATTCGAGAATTGTTGCCAAGTCCATATTTATGTTGTCAACATTTCTTCCTCGTCAGTTTCTGATTTGCCTGGCTGGTCAACAAATCATTGATATGGAGTAGAAATAGTGTTGGTGCTAATATTGATCCTTGCGGAACGCCAGCATTTGTGATAAGAGGGTCCGATGAAACTCCGTCGACCACTGCATGGAGAGACCCCTTTGAGAGAAAACTATCTAGCAGAGTACATAGCTGGGGAGGCAAGCAATCAGATGGAAGCTTGGCGAGGAGTCGGTGGTGCCAGACTCGATCGAATGCCTTGGAGATATGTATCAAGTGCCACGGCTAAGGTTTCCCCATGTTTTTCAATAGATTGCTGCCATATATTATGTGAGACGCAAGCCAGCAGGTCACCATGCAGTTGATCTCTGATGACGGGAGCCATATTGCCTATCGTTGATAATACCTGAATTCGAGTGCCATTACTACGTATGTCTTGATTGACTAGCAATTCATAAAATTACGAAAACTACTCTGGTAGTGGTAGTGGTAATAATGGAAGGTTCTATAGAGCTACAGTGGTGGAAAAAATTATTTGTATTGACATAGAAAGTCTGCACGGTTTCTGATCGCCCACATACCGTGTGTCTTGGGCAAAAACAATCAGTCTTTTTGCGTGAGTGGTCGAATCCCTATAAAAAACTAATCGATGGTCGCACGTCATCGCCACCGACCAATGCCAATGAGGTGGAATTCCATTTCCTGTAGCCAGCCTTCACAGTTATCTATCTCACAAAAATAACAAACAAGGAATCCGGGCATACAGGGTGTCTCAGAGAATTGGTTACAAAAGCCAATATACAGTGTGGAGACTTCAACTAGAATAAACTCGTTAGCAGGGAAGTGAATATTTTTTCAAATGTAATTTCAAATTTTTTTTTTTCAACTTATTAATCGCTCAAAATGTGTGTTGAATAATTGATGGCAATTTTTTGCTACAACTGCTATCAGCTATTATATTCCAGTGTTTTTATAGAGCCGTAAAAATGAATTCATTGTGAACTGGTTGAAATGTGCTATATATCACTGTCACTAAAAGTCGAAATTTTGATGAGAATACTTTGAAAATATATTGAATTTCGAAATTATATTTTGATTTTATAGGAGCCCCGAACGTACTGTATAAACTTGAATATGATCAGTACGCTGGATTCCTCATTCAACCAGCTTTTCAATGAGGGATTGCAAGCCATATAGGGTTGCATTCAAACAAAATATATATCGGGGTTGTTTCCTGCTATCTGGGTAAATACATTTTGACGTCTCTTGCGAATTTTTAGAAAAATCATCCACTCCCCCAGTATTGAATTTATTTCAGTTTAAGTCTTCACCCTGTATAGAGGAGATTCCTCTCAACAAAATATGAAAAAAAGTTCATATGAACATGGGTCCGAAAATGCTTCGTTTCCGAGATATATAGGGTGTCCAAAAAAGGAGTTTTTCATCAATATCTTGAAAAAATATTTCTTACAAAATTAGAAGATCGTATACATTTTAGAGAGGGTATTGAATTTTATGTCTGTTTTGTTTTCATATATAATAATGTGCAATAAATACTTGGATAATATCGAACCTTTTTCATTTTTGCATATGGTATTGCTTGTTTTTCTCGTAAACGAAGCAAGATACAAAAAATAGCAGGGAACCTGAATATTTGAGAAGAAGCTGAAAAAGCACAGAGTGACTTTTTTCTACAAAAATACCGACTTGCTCGATGGGTACACCCCTGTAAAATTCTGATGGATCAAATTCAATTGTCCAGTAAATGTCTGATAATTGTGCACCTGAATAAACCCCAAAAATTTCATTCAAATCGGCTTAAGCGTTGTCATGATCTATAAAAACTAATTGTATCTCCTAAACCCTGGAGCACCCTGTATAGTGGTATCAGACGATTCTCTCATTGATTTATACTCAACCTTGACTAATTTCGAACCAAAAAAATACAATTTTCCCTGTCCTTGGATTCATCAATTTGCAATTGAGAAACGAATCCAGTTCTGCATCGCCAACAAAACCTCTTCGGGGAGAATTGGAAAAATATCTCGAGCAGAACAAGTCGAGTTGAAAATAATGAATATATATTCAACTTATTTCCACGTTCCCATTGAATAGGAGTCCTGGAAAGCCAAGAACATTTCGACTTCCTCGATAAAGAATAAATGTGAATTACATATCTGGTCAGTGGTAATTCAATGAATGGGGATTGGATGAAGAACGGCAATGGCCATTGTCCGAATCAGTAGCGTAACACAAATCTATTTCCACGAATAATGGTATTTTCTTTTTACCCCATAAAGGCCCAAATTATTATTGTTTTGAATTTTCATTTTATTTTCCTGATATAGCTTCATTCTGAGGTGAAAAGCCCATGTTACACAAGATTTTCGCTGATTTTTCATTCAGTTTTAAAAAAAATGCCGTCCTCGATTGAGGACGCTGGGACATACCGGTGGAAGAATCAATAAGATATCTTGAAAACAAAAATCTATTTCAACTTTTCGTCCAGTTACAAATTTTATGTTTCTTGTGGAATTCATTGAAGCAGGTAGGTATACAGAGTGTTACGTTACATTTTTGGCAGAATGTCCTCGGTTTGGATGAGCAGAATTTGTACTGACATCTTCGCTGTTTTTCTCTCTTCCCCACACCATGATTCATACCATCATATCGAATGCCTTCGATAATATTGGTTCTTGATGTCAAGACACAAGCTGGACGCCTTCTGCTGGTTCTCGCTTCATGTCCTTTTTTGAGATAAGGATATGCTACTTTTCTTAGGAAATCCTTTATGGCTATCCTCTCATCCCCTTCATGTACTATCATAGATTAATTAATCTATGGTATTATGTTGAACAATACACACCCATTCACTATGGCCATATCTACCATTCGAGTGAAAAGACTCGAGTGTTATCTGCATCATCAATGAATATCTCAGAACCTCCCAGAATATCTATAATATCAGGTCCTCGTCATTGGCTTTGTCGAAATATTTGCGGCTCATTTCCTAGAATGGAAACAAAAAAATATTGAAATTCATAGATGTAAGAATTATGAAGTGATGTTATAGTCTGAAGCCCAGGGTCCTCATTCGAGGACACCAAATTTCAACACAACATCTCGATATTTCTTGTAGGTATATACACCTTTGTGAACGGATTCTATTGTTCATGTTATATATATGTAATAGAAAATGTCACACAACCACACTCACCTTTGTTCATTAAGAAGTTCAAAATGAAAACGTTATACCCGTACAAGCATTCACAAATATGCAGTGTTCCACCTTTATCCAAACATTCACAGCGGAGCAATAAGATGCAAAGACGCACACTCCTGTCTGATATGAGTTCAATACTAAACTAACCCTCTGTCCTCTGTTACCATTGCGACTATATTGTTCGCCACGCTAGCTTTTTATATCTACCTAAACACGCCGTCCTCAAACGAAGACGCTGGGCGTTAATGGGTTCTAATATCGAAAAACTAGAGTATCAGACATAAATCATGCACTTATACAATTCGAAGGTATAAAGCCTCTTTTCTGCATTAATGCAGCTCACTTGGGCCGGTAGAAAAAAAAGGACTGCACTGGTGGAACTGTCCAACAATGGCCGAAGGCGCCACATAAGTGTGATTCAAAAGTTGTCGCCAGTTACCTCGAGCACTGGCCACAATGTACCTATTATATTAAATCAACGAGTGATCGCGCCGAGCTCTTTTCAGATCTCCTCCTCATCCTCTTCTTCCTCCTTTTCCTCTTTTGCGAAACAACACATCGGACGGTCGAAGTTGGCCGGAAGTGCTGGGTTCTCTGTCATTATCACCTCTGGCGAACAAAAGAGATGATGAAGTATCGCTGCGGCTAGTCCGGGGTAAAAGAAGTGCATTAGAAGAACGCTTGCAATGGAGAATAAAAGGAGTACAGACGAGTGACTGTTAGTAGTTAGGCTAACACGGTCTTTTTGAAACAACTTGCATCTAGCCCCTGCGTGCAACTGGCGTGCCGAGGCAAACATTCGAACGCCGGCCTTTTCCAGCGCCGACTGCACATCGATATACGTATGTTTTAAACATTGTCGGCTAAATGAAAAATATCATAGGTACCTTATAATAATAACGATTGTTATTCATTTGCATCAAGTACAGGGTGATTCACCATAAATGTCCCCCACTCTAGCTCACTCATTTTTGAAACGATTTAAAAATTTGAAAAATAATCTGAAATGATTTTTCAGAATTTTTTTTCCGTTACATCAGAAAATACAGGGTGCTCGGAACAAACGACTTACAGAGTACTACTTGATTTTTTCAAATGGAACACCCTATATTTCATTGTATTTTTAGATTCTTCCTGAAGAGCTGATTTCATCGATATATCACACTTATGGTCTAGCGGGAATGTTTACAGAGAAATAGAGTGTTCAGAATCGAGATTTTTCAAATTTTAGTATTTTTTCTGTCGAAACTATTCATCATTGGTCGAAACGGTTTTCATGTCCCTATCTCAACTTTCGATTTACTATCTAGTGACATTCAATTGGAACATTTACAGGGTGGTTCAAGATTCAGAATTCTGATCACCCTGTATCTGTTCCAATTATTAAATGTCAGTAGATAGTGAATCAAAAGTTGTGGTACGGACATGAAAGCCGTTTTGACCGATAATGAATAGTTTCGTCACAAAAAAATCCTAAAGTTGAAAAATCTCGATTTTGAACAGCCTATATCTCTGTAATCATTCCCGCTTGACCCCGAGTGTGATACATCGATCAAATCAGCTTTTCAGGGAGAATCTAAAAATACAATGAAAAATAGGGTGTTTCATTGAAAAAAATCAAATAGTACTCTATAGATCGTTTATTCCGAGCACCCTGTATCTTCTGATGTAGCAGAAACAAACTTCATCGAAAATCATTTGAGATGATATTTCAAATTTTGAAATCGGTTCAAAAATAACTGAGCTAGAGGGTGGGACATTTATGGTGAATCACCCTGTACAGTGGTATAACATAGGTATCCAGTGTATATACAATCATACCTAGAAGTCTGACATAGGTATTTGAATACATATAAATTTTTTTTGGATGTACCTCTAGTTCTATTAATTTATCAATGAATTTCTTTCTGCATGTCAAGTTTCCTTTTCAGATATACCCAACGAAAATCATTGTCAGTCACTTGTATTCAAAATTTTTGAAGAAATTAAATGTTTTCCTTCTCGTGAAGAGTCACTTTATTCAAATCGACTCAAAAAGAGTAATCTAAGTCAAAAGCCTATGGGTCATTCAAAAATTCGTGAAGACTGTTTTTAGAATAACTTAAAAGCCTATGGGTCATTCAAAAATTCGTGAAGACTGTTTTTAGAATAACTTCCTCTTATCCTCATCAATGAAATCGAGTGAATAACGATGCAATTTTATTTGAAATTTTTATGACGAATCACAAATCGATAAACGCACGTTTTTCGATGGGCAGTCGGCGCGGCGCTGGATAAGGCCTGCGTTCGAATGTTTGCCTCGGCAGTCGGCACGCCAGTTGCACGCAGGGGCTAGACGCAAGTTTTGAAACAACAGAAACCACCTTTCATTCGCGCTGATGTTGAAACTGGATGGAGAGAAGTATCAGTGGCGGATTTATACTTTTCATCAGTATAGGTCACTTCATTCACTAACTTATAGGCCGTTTTTTTAGGTACCATGTTAGGACCAGATCAGACACGAAAAAAGAGGATTTGTTGCATCAACAAATTATGTATGCTTGAATTATTCTTGTTGGACTGAGCAATTTCTTGTTGAATCAATCAGATACATGATTATTCCATGGCAGCAGCTTGTACGAATCAAGAATGTAGTCTGATTGAATCAACAGTATAATATCAATTCCATCAACAAAATATATGGTTTTCTCAAAAACAAATTTTGTCGATTCAAAATAATGTCGATGTTGATTCAACTATAAACATTTTGTTGATTTTATGAAATAATGATCATTTTGATGAGCATGTATCTTTGGAACAACATACAAGTTTTCTTATTCCGATGTAGCAATGAACTCGTTTCGAACGCATCATTTGCTTGAATAGAGCAACGAAATATGTAATATCAATGAAATATTTTGTTCATTCTACATCAAGTTGTATTTTCGCCTCTAGATGGCGATCATTCCGCCTCATCAATGCTTGCTTCGAATTCATTGTATACGTGAAGCCTCATTCTTCGTGTTTGAAGTATCAGCTGGATAAATCGAGGATGATTAGCAATCTGAAATAGTGTTGCATCAGCTGAAGAGAAGTAAAGACCAGAGATCTATGCTAGAGTTCGACTAGTTTCCTAGTTCAATTTATTCTATTGTGTCAAATTTCACAAAATTCCCTAATTAATACTGAATTTGATTCAACAAAACAATTTGTCGAATTGAAATACAGTTTCTCTTGTATCAACAAATTATTTCATCGACTCAATAAAATATTTCATTGAATTAAACAAATATTTCAATGGATCAACCAAATAATTCATTGAATCAACTAAATACCTAGGTATTATCGCACGGTAAGCGGTTTTTGAAAATTCTACAGGAACTGACGTATATGAACTCCGCTGACCTGATCGAAACTATACTCTACTGGATGTTTCAATCTGGAGAAGTTAATCTAAAATTAAAGATCTTGAAATGAACGCGAGTTTTAGTGATGTTATTTTATAGGCATTCGTACTTCTTGACAATAACAATTCTAATCTAATCTAGGATATCGAAAAAATATATACGAACCTTATTACCTCAATGTTGGTTCAAAAATCAGTTCTACAACGATGGCAGAAGAGAATGGGATTTATAATATAGGCATGGTGTTATTGATATTTTCGACATTATTGAACGCAAAAAATGCGGAATCCAAAAATGTATTCTGTAAAACTTATCCAATTCTCATTACTATATTCTATATTTTTCTGGAAGAAAATATTGTTGGGATATATTCCATCTGAATATCGGAAAAAATTTATAATTATTTATCAAAGAGGATTTGAATTTCATTTCTGTTTGCAAAAACATATAAGGAATTTGAAAACTGCGTTTGTTAGTCATAACTGGCTCACACTGTATATGCGACTAAAAATATACGAGGGTACATATATCTTTCATTTTCAATTTGGACAATTCAAAGTGGAAAGTAAACGTTCAATTCTTGAAATCTCAAATTGTTTACCCGATCAAACTTTTTCGTTTCACCTATCCATTCCATCAAGCAATAGGACCGGTCCTATCTGAATCATTTTACGACTGAGGGCATAGCAGTTCCAGAAAATAGGGCCGCCCTACGTAACGAACCAACGTATAACTTTTTATACCTAAGCGTAAAAAGCCTTTCTAGGCGAAAGGACATTTTAAGTTCTGAAAATGATAAACGCGAGGTCTGGAACACTCCCGAGATTGTTGATGCTATCGGTAAAGTATACCAATCCGGAGTTTGGGCGCCCAAAATTGCGATACAAAATCCCTGATGTCTGCAGGCGTCAACCCGTCACGCAAAAAATAAACAAACTCGCTAGATAGCAGGTCCTGGAAATGGCCGAGACGTTCTTTGTTTCATCAAACAAATCACAGTTTAGGAAAATGATACTTTCGAATATTGATGGATGTGAAAGATTATCGCCAGCATCATTCGGAACATTAACTGTTTTTTCTATACTCACTGAATCGAAAGTATAGGTGTTTACTCCCACATTAAAGCAAACAAAGTTGCCAATTTAATCCCACGGGAGGAAAATAATATTACCTACCGTGGGAGGAAAATAAATTGTGCATTCTTTGGCGTCGATTTACCTATAAAATCTAGACAAACCAAGTAATCATTTACTTCATCACTATTATAATACGAATAACAATAGTATCCTTTTTTAATTCCAATGATATCATTTGCTTCTTCATATTCCGAACGTATATACTCCTAATCAAAATTTTCAAATGCAGTTACAAAATATACAAATCAATTAATTCATGATGACAGAAGTGTCAGATTGATTTTCGTTCAAATGCTGTCAATTGTCGAATTGTCCACGGCATACTATACTTGTGTTCTCAATGCATAATGATTTGGATCGAGAGATAGACGTCAGAAGCACAATTTCAAGAAAGATGCAGTAAAAAATGTGTTCATTGATAAAATCATAATCATATATATGTACAAGGTGATTCTAAAATAGGTGTAGGTCAACTTTTGGAGCATATAGAGTGGGTGAAATAGTTACGAAAACCTCCGTAACAGTTTCTTCTGGAGTGACCCATAAGAAAGAAACAGCCCCTCAAAGGGGGGCTTCGGAGAATGATTTTGCATTATTATCTCCAACACCTTGTATAATGAAAAACTGAAATTTTGTCCATCCACTAACTATTCAGTGCCGGTTCGAGTGGAGTTAAAAATCACCTCAAAATTAAATACAGGGGTGTGTCAAAATAGGAAAGTAGGGGGTAAAAATAACACCAATATTTTTGTTCATCGCAATTTCAGTTTTTTAACATGAAATTATGAAATCTCAGGGCTATTTACATAGAAAAGGTGCTCCTGTTGCATCTCTATAAAATGAACCATTAGCGAACAAGAGCTCCTTTTCTATGTTAATAGCCCTGAGATTTCATATTTCCATGTCATAAAACTAAATTATTCGGTTGTTCTATAACCTTTCAAAACATCCTGTGGAATAGGTTAGTTTGCCAAATTCTTTCAAAATACATTTTTTTGTTAGGATCCATTACTTTTCTACATTTTGACTTCTGATTCATGTCTTTGAGAGCACTGGTTCATTTTAATCTTGAAATCAGTCACAGATTATCCCATCAAAATTTGTAACTACAAAAACCCTACTATAGCGGATTTCGACAATAGATAGAAGTCGTACACTGGGTGTTTCCGATATTGGGTTGATCAATGAAATGGATGATGGGAGACGAAAAAACAGAAGAACACATCTTTGAGGAAAAATAAATATTTTGGAAAATATTGAGCTTTAAGGTTTGCCTGCAACTTTTGTGAATGATTGATCAAACTCGGGAATGCCTGAATCTTTCTCAAAACATTTTGGTACATAATCTTCTCTTGGATATACCACCCCAATTTTTTTCACGAATCAATTATTTCAGTCATTTCATCCAATGAACTTTGTTGTTACTTTTTCTCCTATATTTTCTGCTCTACTCAAATATTTTCAAATGCTCTATTTAATTTTCTTTGAAGGGAAAAATACCCGTCGACTGAGCTGAAATAAACAGTTTCCAAGTTTCTCTTGTTCCTTTTCTTTCACTCCACATATACATTGTTTAACGGTTCGATTTAAACAAGCATTTAATTCATAAAACTTTTTTACCTCTTTCTCGTAAAACGAACAGCTTGATGAAAAATCCTTAGTTTACATACAGAACCGTTGTATATACAAATTTCAGGTGAATCTGTGACGATGTCAGCAAGTTGAGTCGTAAATTTTTTTATATCCCCCCATCTCAGGAGACTAAATACATTTTTACGACTTTTGAATGTCGTTTGCCATACTGAATTCTTACAAAGATGTCCACGAGAGACTGCCTGTTAAACGTTGCACTCAATAAATGTGAAACACCGAGAGAATAATATGGAAACAGGGTCTCGAATTTTCAAAGGGTCATTAAATTCTTGGCATAAAATAACGCTTAATACATTCTTCGAACCATTCGGAAAATGTTCATTATTTCGATGAATTCAGGCACTAAAAGAGGAGAGAGTTGAAATTGAAAGGAAAATACCCTCGAAGATTATTTCCTATATACCGGGTGATTTTCCATCAAGGTGACTCACCCCTTGACATATTTTATTACTATGAAAGGTAGTAAAACAAAATTTTGGGGCTGACATTCATTGACATATCTCAACTTCCGATTCTTAAATGGCAGAGCAAGTAGATATGTTATAAAATGTCAATTGAACTACAATTCACAACTCCCAAATTCTGTTTCCCTACCTTCAATAATAAAAGAGTTATAGTGGTGAGCCATCTTGGAAAATCATCAGGTTGATCTGTTATAAAATATACTCAACACTGAGTTCAATTAATAACACCTATAACGTATATTTTCTAGTAATTGAGAGTGATGAGGCTTGATTGAATGAAATACATGCTTCAACTATCGTTTCCAATGAACAAAAAAATGTACTTCGAATGTCATAATACTACGTGAACCGAACAAAACGAACCTTGGTGATGAGTTTCCGTTTAGGATATTAAAAAGCATGTTATCGGATCTGCTCTTGGCGACTGTAAAAACGTATTTTATCTCCACTGATAATAGCCACCAACATTGTAAAGGCGGATACACCACGTATTTTTCAGTGTATCATCGTTCCATAGGCGGCGCAAAAAAAATCTTCCTGGCCGGAAACTACTGCAAAAATGGTATAAAAGTAATGAGAAGACATCAGAGTCAATGGTACATTTTCATCAAATGTGACCTTCCCCCCACTATTCTTCCAGGCTGAAGTGCATGCTATCAATAACCTATATGCACCCAAAAGTGCTTGAGCGTCAAAGAGGCTACCAACGTATAGTATGTACATCTTGAAGTCTTCGAATCATTAATTATTATTTGTTCTTATCCGAAAAACACATGGGATTGCTTTGAAACACTGATGCAACTGGAAATTATAAGGTTCATCAACCATACGCGAAACAAAGCCAAGAAGCAACTCAGCCTCAGTTACCAGAGCTGAAGCTCATCACATGCCTGCTGATGTGGAAAATTCAAGCGTCATGGAAATCCTAGGCTTCTTCAAAAGTCTTCAGGGTGATACGGATAGTAAAAACATCACAAACATTTACAGTAAGCTCATATAGGTCGAAAAATATTTTTTTCCTGATTGTCCTAAAACTCCCAAAATCATCATAGACACTAATTCAGACCCACAAAGAAAGAATTTGAGGTCAGATTCGATTGAGAACTCTCCTTTCAGATTTTCAAAATCAGCGGTTCAAGCAATGCAGTAAGCTCATAATAATATAGGTCGAAAAATATTTTTTTCTGATTGTCCTATGAATCTCAAAATCATCATAGACACTAATTCAGACCCATGAAGAAAGACTTTGAGGTAAGATTCGATAGAGAACTCTCCCTTCAGATTTTCAAAATCAGCGGTTCAAGCAATGCAGTAAGCTTAGATAGGTCGAAAAATATTTTTTTCCTGATTGTCCTATGGATCTCAAAATCATCATAGACACTAATTCAGACCCATAAAGAAAGAATTTGAGGTCGGATTCGATAGAGAACTCTCCCTTCAGATTTTCAAAATCAGCGGTTCAAGCAATGCAGTAAGCTTAGATAGGTAGAAAAATATTTTCTTCCTGATTGTCCTAAAACTCCCAAAATCACCATAGACACTAATTCAGACCCATAAAGAAAGAATTTGAGGTCAGATTCGATAGAGAACACTTCCTTCAGATTTTCAAAATCAGCGGTTCAAGCAATGCAGTAAGCTTAGATAGGTAGAAAAATATTTTTTTCCTGATGGTCCTGAAACTCCCAAAATCATCATAGACACTAATTCAGACTCATGAAGAAAGAATTTGAGGTCGGATTCGATAGACAACTCTCCCTTCAGATTTTCAAAATCAGCGGTTCAAGCAATGCAGTAAGCTTAGATAGGTAGAAAAATATTTTTTTCCTGATTGTCCTGAAACTCCCAAAATCATCATAGACACTAATTCAGACCCATAAAGAGAGAATTTGAGGTCAAATTCGATAGAGAACACTTCCTTCAGATTTTCAAAATCAGCTGTTCAAGCAATGCAGTAAGCTCATATAGGTCGAAAAATATTTTTTTCCAGATTGTCCTATGAATCTCAAAATCATCATAGACACTAATTCAGACCCATGAAGAAAGAATTTGAGGTCAGATTCGATAGAGAACTCTCCCTTCAGATTTTCAAAATCAGCGGTTCAAGCAAATGCAGTAAGCTCATATAGGTCGAAAAATATTTTTTTCCTGATTGTCCTATGAATCTCAAAATCATCATAGACACTAATTCAGACCCATAAAGAAAGAATTTGAGGTCAGATTCGATAGAGAACTCTCCCTTCAGATTTTCAAAATCAGCGGTTCAAGCAATGCAGTAAGCTTAGATAGGTAGAAAAATATTTTTTTCCTGATTGTCCTAAAACTCCCAAAATCATCATAGACACTAATTCAGACCCATAAAGAAAGAATTTGAGGTCAGATTCGATAGAGAACACTTCCTTCAGATTTTCAAAATCAGCGGTTCAAGCAATGCAGTAAGCTTAGATAGGTAGAAAAATATTTTTTTCCTGATTGTCCTAAAACTCCCAAAATCATCATAGACACTAATTCAGACTCATAAAGGAAGAATTTGAGGTCAGATTCAATAGAGAACTCTCCCTTCAGATTTTCAAAATCAGCGGTTCAAGCAATGCAGTAAGCTTAGATAGGTAGAAAAATATTTTTTTCCTGATTGTCCTAAAACTCCCAAACTCATCATAGACACTAATTCAGACCCATAAAGAGAGAATTTGAGGTCAGATTCGATAGAGAACACTTCCTTCAGATTTTCAAAATCAGCGGTTCAAGCAATGCAGTAAGCTTAGATAGGTAGAAAAATACTTTTTTCCTGATTGTCCTAAAATTCCCAAAATCATCATAGACACTAATTCAGACTCATAAAGAAAGAATTTGAGGTCAGATTCGATAGAGAACACTTCCTTCAGATTTTCAAAATCAGCGGTTCAAGCAATGCAGTAAGCTTAGATAGGTAGAAAAATATTTTTTTCCTGATTGTCCTAAAACTCCCAAAATCATCATAGACACTAATGCAGACTCATAAAGGAAGAATTTGAGGTCAGAATCGATAGACAACTCTCCCTTCGGATTTTCAAAATCAGCGGTTCAAGCAATGCAGTAAGCTTAGATAGGTAGAAAATTTTTTTTTTTTTGATTGTCCTAAAACTCCCAAAATCATCATAGACACTAATTCAGACCCATAAAGAGAGAATTTGAGGTCAGATTCGATAGAGAACACTTCCTTCAGATTTTCAAAATCAGCGGTTCAAGCAATGCAGTAAGCTTAGATAGGTAGAAAAATATTTTTTTCCTGATTGTCCTAAAACTCCCTAAATCATCATTGACACTAATTCAGACTCATAAAAAAAGAATTTGAGGTCGGATTCGATAGAGAACTCTCGCTTCAGATTTTCAAAATCAGCGGTTCAAGCAACGCAGTAAGCTCATATAGGTCGAAAAATATTTTTTTCTTGATTGTCCTAAAACTCCCAAAATCGTCATAGACACTAATTCAGACCCATAAAGAGAGAATTTGAGGTCAGATTCGATAGAGAACGCTTTCTTCAGATTTTCATAATCAGCGGTTCAAGCAATGCAGTAAGCTTAGATAGGTAGAAAAATATTTTTTTCCTGATTGTCCTAAAACTCCCAAAATCATCATAGACACTAATTCAGACCCATAAAGAAAGAATTTGAGGTCAGATTCGATAGAGAACTCTCCCTTCAGATTTTCAAAATCAGCGGTTCAAGCAATGCAGTAAGCTCATATAGGTCGAAAAATATTTTTTTCCTGATTGTCCTATGAATCTCATAATCATCATAGACACTAATTCAGACCCATTAAAAGAGATTTTGAGGTCAGATTCGATAGAGAACTCTCCCTTCAGATTTTCAAAATCAGCGGTTGAAGCAATGCAGTAAGCTTAGATAGGTAGAAAGATATTGTTTTCCTGATTGTCCTTAGACTCCCAAAATCACCATAGACACTAATTCAGACCCATAAAGAAAGAATTTGAGGTCAGATTCGATAGAGAACTCTCCCTTCAGATTTTCAAAATCAGCGGTTCAAGCAATGCAGTAAGCTCATATAGGTAGAAAAATATTCTTTTCCTGATTGTCCTATGAATCTCAAAATCATCATAGACACTAATTCAGACCCATAAAGGAAGAATTTGAGGTCAGATTCGATAGAGAACTCTCCCTTCAGATTTTCAAAATCAGCGGTTCAAGCAATGCAGTAAGCTTAGATAGGTAGAAAAATATTTTTTTTCTGATTGTCCTAAAACTCCCAAAATCATCATAGACACTAATTCAGACCCATAAAGAAAGAATTTGAGGTCAGATTCGATAGAGAACTCTCCTTTCAGATTTTCAAAATCAGCGGTTCAAGCAATGCAGTAAGCTCATATAGGTCGAAAAATATTTTTTTCCTGATTGTCCTATGAATCTCAAAATCATCATAGACATTAATTCAGACCGACGAAGGAAGAATTTGAGGTCAGATTCGATAGAGAACTCTCCCTTCAGATTTTCAAAATCAGCGGTTCAAGCAATGCAGTAAGCTTAGATAGGTTGAAAAAATATTTTTTTCCTGATTGTCCTAAAACTCCCAAAATCGTCATGGACAGTAATTCAGACCCATAAAGAAAGAATTTGAGGTAAGATTCGATAGAGAACTCTCCCTTCAGATTTTCAAAATCAGCGATTCAAGCAATGCAGTAAGCTCATATAGTTCGAAAAATATTTTCTTCTTGATTGTCCTAAAACTCCCAAAATCGTCATAGACACTAATTCAGACCCATGAAGAGAGAATTTGAGGTCAGATTCGATAGCGAACGCTTTCTTCAGATTTTCAAAATCAGCGGTTCAAGCAATGCAGTAAGCTCATATAGGTAGAAAAATATTTTTTTCCTGATTGTCCTAAAACACCTAAAATCGTCATATACACTAATTCAGACCTATTGAGGAAGAATTTGAGGTCAGATTCGATAGAGAACTCTCCCTTCAGATTTTCAAAATCAGCGGTTCAAGCAATGCAGTAAGCTCATATAGGTCGAAAAATATTTTTTTCCTGATTGTCCTATGAATCTCAAAATCATCGTAGACACTAATTCAGACCCATAAAAAAAGAATTTGAGGTCAGATTCGATAGAGAACTCTCCCTTCAGATTTTCAAAATCAGCGGTGCAAGCAAATGCAGTAAGCTTAAATAGGTAGAAAAATATTTTTTTCCTGATTGTCCTATGAATCTCAAAATCATCATAGACACTAATTCAGACCCATAAAGAAAGAATTTGAGGTCAGATTCGATAGAGAACTCTCCCTTCAGATTTTCAAAATCAGCGGTTCAAGCAATGCAGTAAGCTTATATAGGTCGAAAAATATTTTTTTCCTGATTGTCCTATGAATCTCGAAATCATCATAGACACTAATTCAGAACCATGAAGAGAGAATTTGAGGTCAGATTCGATAGAGAACTCTCCCTTCAGATTTTCAAAATCAGCGGTTCAAGCAATGCAGTAAGCTCATATAGGTCGAAAAATATTTTTTTCCTGATTGTCCTAAAACTCCTAAAATCATCATAGACACTAATTCAGACCCATAAAGAAAGAATTTGAGGTCAGATTCGATAGAGAACTCTCCTTTCAGATTTTCAAAATCAGCGGTTCAAGCAATGCAGTTTGCTCATATTGGTCGAAAAATAATTTTTTCCTGATTGTCCTATGAATCTCAAAATCCTCATAGACACTAATTCAGACCCATGAAGAGAGAATTTGAGGTCAGATTCGATAGAGAACGCTTCCTTCAGATTTTCAAAATCAGCGGTTCAAGCAATGCAGTAAGCTCATATAGGTAGAAAAATATTTTTTCCTGATTGTCCTTAAACACCTTAAATCGTCATATTCACTAATTCAGACCCATTTAGAAAGAATTTGAGGTCAGATTCGATAGAGAACTCTCCCTTCAGATTTTCAAAATCAGCGGTTCAAGCAATGCAGTAAGCTTATATAGGTCGGAAAATATTTTTTTCCTGATTGTCCTATGAATCTCGAAATCATCATAGACACTAATTGAGAACCACAAGAAAAGATTTTGAGGTCAGATTCGATAGAGAACTCTCCCTTCAGATTTTCAAAATCAGCGGTTCAAGCAATGCAGTAAGCTTAGATAGGTAGAAAAATATTTTTTTACTGATTGTCCTAAACCTCCCAAAATCATCATAGACACTGATTCAGACCCATAAAGGGAGAATTTGAGGTCAGATTCGATACAGAACTCTCCCTTCAGATTTTCAAAATCAGCGGTTCAAGCAATGCAGTAAGCTCATATTGGTCGAAAAATATTTTATTCCTGATTGTCCTATGAATCTCAAAATCCTCATAGACACTAATTCAGACCCATAAAGAGAGAATTTGAGGTCAGATTCGATAGAGAACTCTCCCTTCAGATTTCAAAATCAGCGGTTCAAGCAATGCAGTGAGCTCATTTATAGGTCGAAAAATATTTTTTTCCTGATTGTCCTATGAATCTCAAAAACATCATAGACATTAATTCAGACCCAAAAAGAAAGAATTCGAGGTCAGATTCGATAGAGAATTCCTCTCTTCAGGTTTTCAAAATCAGCGGTTCAAGCAATGCAGTAAGCTCATATAGGTCGAAAAATATGTTTTTCCTGATTGTCCTATGAATCTCAAAATGATCACAGACACTAATTCAGACCCATAAAAAAAGAATTTGAGGTCTGATTCGATAGAGAACTCTCCCTTCAGATTTTCAAAATCAGCGGTTCGAGCAATGCAGTAAGCTTAGATAGGTAGAAAAATATTTTTTTCCTGATTGCCCTAAAACTCCCAAAATCATCATTGACACTGATTCAGACCCATAAAGAAAGAATTTGAGGTCAGATTCGATAGAGAACTCTCCCTTCAGATTTTCAAAATCAGCGGTTCAAGCAATGCAGTAAGCTCATATAGGTCGAAAAATATTTTTTTCCTGATTGTCCTATGAATCTCAAAATCATCGTAGACACTAATTCAGACCCATTAGAAAAGAATTTGAGGTCAGATTCGATAGAGAACTCTCCCTTCAGATTTTCAAAATCAGCGGTGCAAGCAAATGCAGTAAGCTTAAATAGGTAGAAAAAATAGTTTTTTCCTGATTGTCCTATGAATCTCAAAATCAGCATAGACACTAATTCAGACCCATAAAGAGAGAATTTGAGGTCAGATTCGATAGAGAACTCTCCCTTCAGATTTTCAAAATCAGCGGTTCAAGCAATGCAGTAAGCTCATATAGGTCGAAAAATATGTTTTTCCTGATTGTCCTATGAATCTCAAAATCATCATAGACACTAATTCAGACCCATAAAAAAAGAATTTGAGGTCTGATTCGATAGAGAACTCTCCCTCAGATTTTCAAAATCAGCGGTTCGAGCAATGCAGTAAGCTTAGATAGGTAGAAAAATATTTTTTTCCTGATTGTCCTAAAACTCCCAAAGTCATCATTGACACTAATTCAGACCCATAAAGAAAGAATTTGAGGTCAGATTCGATAGAGAACTCTCCCTTCAGATTTCAAAATCAGCGGTTCAAGCAATGCAGTAAGCTCATATAGGTCGAAAAATATTTTTTTTCCTGATTGTCCTATGAATCTCACAATCATCGTAGACACTAATTCAGACCCATAAGAAAAGAATTTGAGGTCAGATTCGATAGAGAAACTCTCCCTTCAGATTTTCAATATCAGCGGTGCAAGCAAATGCAGTAAGCTTAAATAGGTAGAAAAATATTTTTTTCCTGATTGTCCTATGAATCTCAAAATCATCATAGACACTAATTCAGACCCATAAAGAGAGAATTTGAGGTCAGATTCGATAGAGAACTCTCCCTTCAGATTTTCAAAATCAGCGGTTCAAGCAATGCAGTGAGCTCATTTATAGGTCGAAAAATATTTTTTTCCTGATTGTCCTATGAATCTCAAAAACATCATAGACACTAATTCAGACCCATAAAGAAAGAATTCGAGGTCAGATTCGATAGAGAACTCCCCCTTCATGTTTTCTAAATCAGCGGTTCAAGCAATGTAGTAAGCTCATATAGGTCGAAAAATATTTTTTTCCTGATTGTCCTTTGAATCTCGAAATCATCATAGACAGTAATTCAGACCCTTAAAAAAAGAATTTGAGGTCAGATTCGATAGAGAACTCTTCCTTCAGATTTTCAAAATCAGCGGTTCAAGCAATGCAGTAAGCTCAGATAGGTAGAAAAATATTTTTTTCCTGATTGTCCTAAAACTCCCAAAATCATCATTGACACTAATTCAGACTTATTAAGAAAGAATTTGAGGTCAGATTCGATAGAGAACTCTCCCTTCAGATTTTCAAAATCAGCGGTTCAAGCAATGCAGTAAGCTCATATAGGTCGAAAAATATGTTTTTCCTGATTGTCCTATGAATCTCAAAATCATCATAGACACTAATTCAGACCCATTTAGAAAGAATTTGAGGTCAGATTCGATAGAGAACTCTCCCTTCAGATTTTCAAAATCAGCGGTTCAAGCAATGCAGTAAGCTTAGATAGGTAGAAAAATATTTTTTTCCTGATTGTCCTAAAACTCCCAAAATCATCATAGACACTAATTCAGACCCATAAAGAAAGAATTTGAGGTCAGATTCGATAGAGAACTCTCCCTTCAGATTTTCAAAATCAGCGGTTCAAGCAATGCAGTAAGCTCATATAGGTCGAAAAATATTTTTTTCCTGATTGTCCTATGAATATCAAAATCATCATAGACACTAATTCAGACCCATAAAGAGAGAATTTTAGGTCAGATTCGATAGAGAACTCTCCCTCCAGATTTTCAAAATCAGCGGTTCAAGCAATGCAGTAAGCTCATATGGGTCGAAAAATATTTTTTTCCTGATTGTCTAATCATCATAGACACTTATTCAGACCCATAAAAACAGAATTTGAGGTCAGGTTCGATAGAGAACTCTCCTTTCAAAATCAGCGGTTCAAGCAATGCAGTAAGCTTAGATAGGTAGAAAAATATTTTTTTCCTGATTGTCCTAAGGGTGATACGGATAGTAAAAACATCACTAACATTTTCGGACAGATTGTTTTCATCCTTTCTGTCACACTTCTGAAATTGGTGTTTATCATGTTTCCGGAGTCGTTCATTGTATTCCTTCCTTCTTCCTGCCTTTGTTCCAATTATTTCAATTCAATTGAAGATGTTAACTATATAACTCCAAATGATCGACAAGTTTTTGTCAATATTAAAATCTACGCCTTTGGAAATGTGTGAATGATCTCCTGTAAATATATCTCGTATCGGTGTGTGCACAAAAACAAATGAGAGCTCATTAGCTACCGCCCACATGCGATGCAACTGCATATACTCATCAGCCGCTGAAAGGAAACACTCTTGATAACGTTTCAGGAAACAGAGTCCGGTCTTCGCAGGTTGGTGGTGGGACGAAGCTTTGTCCATTTGCCGACAAATCTGAGTTCATTAGCTGATATGATAGGTTACAAACACTATCTTTCGTTCAGGGAATTACAGGGTAGCCCAGGATGTTTATGGAAACAATGCATGGAGTCCTAAAGGTATGCCTCATCAGACACAAGGAGTTCAGATGAAAGAGGTTGATTGACAACAGAATACAGAAGAGTGATGTTCCATTGAGAACAGCAAATCCTTCAAATCATTATACCAACATAAGATGCATACGAACCAAAGTAGAGATGAAAGTTCGAGTCTTAACACTATGAAGATAACAAAAACAAACCTGAAAAGAATGTAGGTAAGTCTTATTCTCGACTATGTCGAGCATTTTACAGCACCGAAAATCATCAAAGGTTGGGAGAATGGATCACAGAAGTAACCATATGGACCTAATGAAAAACAACAGTCCAGATAGATCAACGAAGATCAAGATCCAGATTCTCCTCGACCAGGAGATCTCGGCTATGAGATACCTTTAATCCTACTCCTCACAGGAATATCATCAGGATAATGAATTTAATGTTAGGTCAGTATTCAAGTTATCTTCCCCCTCACCACAGAACTTCTCTTCTTATCCTAGCAGATCTGAACTTGTGGGGATAATCTCACCAGATTCCCAATCTCCGTCCATCTTCTCCATAACTTTTTTCTGCTATGGTGTTGCTGTAAATTTCTCTGAGATATGGTTATTGTTTTCGATCAACTTCATTAACTATCATCAACTTTCAGTTCGAAAATTCCTGGAAAAATTCTTGGAAAACGCAGTCACAATTCCAGATAAAAACACAGCTAACTGCTGCAGACTGTACGGACACGCTACCTTGGTTTTTCCGGCCCAGCGACGGTCACCCTTTTCGACTTTCCTCCTGCTAGAAACAAACAAGGGCGATGGGAGAAAGAGCATTCCCACTATTCCCAGCACGTAAAATATTATTTTATTTTTTCCTCATGACAAAGGTCACTCTCGAAGTAACGTAGTGTCTATTATTCACCGTTGCAATGGACCTTGTGATTTTATCGCCCTCTCTTGTTTTGATAGCCGAGCATTCGGAAGTAGTGGGGGACACCGTATGACGTGAAAAAGTGGTTGGTTTTCACGGTTTTGGATGACCGCACATTTCTCTCCTGTATTTCCTGCATCTTTTTTTGTGAAGCTGGAATGCTTTTCAGGAAGTTGAGAACGACAATATATGAGAATAATCAAGAAACATATATTTTCTTGTAACAACTTTCATACAGTTTCCCAGATTGCTGCTGCAAATGTATCGGTGACGAGAAACCAAAATTGATAAAGAAACACAAAAAAACTCCATGAAATCCTTTCAATAAGACAGAGGCAAGCGAACTTGGAGGTATCTTTGACTCCCACGAGGTGAGTTGTGAAAATCAGTCACGCAGGCACTATCCAGAAAGTAATAGCAAGATTCACAATATTATGCTTATCACTTTTGGACAAAGTTGTTTCGTCGATCTTTCCAAGTCGAAATCGGCACGTTAGATGTCAATACGAAGATGGGTACCTACAGAAGATGTGTAGCCGAACTGTGTACAGTCAAGGTAGATCCAGAAGTCGATGAAAAAGTGTAATGGAGCTCATCACTAGGTTAGTTAGGTAAGGTTCGATGAGATAGCATCTAGAGCAGGAACTCCACTGAGGCCTATCGAGACTCCGTTCAGAGTTTATTTGTGAATCACTTGTCTTCTGCCAGGGCTGATTATACATTCTGGGTAGTGCTAGACCAATGTGAGCTGAAGCCAGACTAACGTGATGCTGTTGCGTTGTCCCAGGCTGTTCAAGGTGTCATGATTATTCCAAACCGTCCTCTTGGATCACATCGGCTGTTTTCAAGTGATCTTAGTGCTGCTTGACTATTTGAGAGTGTTCAAATTGATTTTCGTGTGCCCTACGAACTTTTGGAACCATCTTGGTGTGGACCAACATTGGGTACTAGGAATGTTATAGTTTTCAAGTTTACTTTGACTGCAGTATCACAAAGTAACAAACAAGTTTCAGATCATGAAAGCTTGGGTAGGTGTGGAGTGAGTAGATCAAATAGAGTGGCGACAATAGACCTCCAGATGGCTGTCCTTTCCAGAATGTCACTCGTGGTCAAGTCACTGAATAATTGAAAATCGGAAGGGTATCTCACATGCAGTAATGAATTTGCGCTTTCGAAGTGCCCACCTGATGTTAGGTTTAGATTTTTGATATTTTCATCTCATCATCTAAATAATCTGAGACTAACGAGTCCAAAAGACGGATTCTGACAGTTAATATCCAAGGTATCGACGTATAGAATTTCTTGTCTGATCGTTGAATGGAGAAAACAGACAGGCACCTCCAATCAAAAAGTGCATCACTATTATTGTAGCCACCCTGTTTCATAAAGTCACTCTAGTTAGTTGTATGAGTTCTGTTGTTTTTGTGAGATAGAATTATTAGAGTCTGTAGTTGAGTCGTCACTCATAAATTTATCACTATTAACGGGAAAAAACAATGCAAGTTCAGGAAATTTTAGCGTGAAACGAGGCGCAACCGTTCTATTGCTCTACACGCCAGTCGGCCTGTTCGTATCCTGATTGCTGGATCCTGAAACATGTAACTTAACACAAGAACGGCGCTAATACCCGGAAAGGGCCGTGTTTGAGATAGAGCACGGGTCGTGACATTAATTACCTATATCCGTGTAGCACGTCGATCCAACAGGAGCTGTCAATTAGACAGAATCAGCAGAGATCAGTCGGATTTAAGGACTGTTCGGCAAAGTAACAGGATCTTTTCTTGATAGTCATAATACCACATACATATGTTCATCGAATAATATGATTTATTTGAATGAGACAGGTTTTTGATTATTTCGCGATTTTCCCTTTCCCAATCCAGCATACTCATTTGTCATTTATAAATGACAAGCAGTACCAACAAAATAATTCAATTCTCATCTATTTTTTTCTTAAATCTTGAGTGTTCTTTGTTGATTCAGCATTGAATGAACGACATCGTTTGATACCTGTGGTAATTGTTTTCCACTATCAATTCATTGTCATATGAATATCAAGATCCATGTTTCCCCTTTGTTATTGGTCGCAGCACGTCACGTGATATTATGACACGTACGCCGTTTGATGGTGCCAAGTCACAAATTCTTATTTTAATTCTTGATATACTTTCAAGTGATAGAAATATTGCAAAACTACTCAAATTATCTAGGTCCATGCTTGACAAAAATGTTTGTGATTATCTCATGCAAGGAAATCGTTCAAAAAGCTCAGTCTCCGTTGTCTCCTTAGAGACCTTAGAAATGCGTTTTTTATCGAAACATCAAGTCGTTATATAGTTATATCATTCAAGTGGAATTTGCCTTTTCGTGGCCATTATGTCTGTGGTCTCGAATTTTGCTAGTCGATCATAGTAAGACCTACCATAGACTTACCATAAACCTACCTACTCACCTCTAACTTCCAGACAACACTTGGAGCTAGTTGTCTTCAATTCTCTTGCATCAATGTATCGTACGAGTTTTTATTCTTTTTGACTCAACCATGCCATGGATATATGGATCAGTACTAGACTTGCAGACCAGTCGTTTTTGATTTAGTTATTCATTGAATCAGATCATTCCATATTTTTCATCGCTTGAATATATACATATTTGAGCAGATCGCTGGCTCTCAGACTATATTGATTTTCTCTTGGAAGCATCGAATCGCTACACCTATATAGTTCTGTTAAAAGGCAAACCGGCTCCAATGACCAAGAAGGTCGCTTCGCAGCCCCCTTCTGGTGTCTGAGTCACCCTCTTCCGTCGAGATGTCGCATGTGCTCTTTTTATTGTTCGTTGACAAAAGGTACGGTGGGTGGACCCCTTTTTCGGGCTGTCATTAATCAACGACAATTGACAGCGGTGCACGCTGCACCGCCTATGCCTACTCGATGGAGTATAGCATGAAAACGGCATGAGGTAGCTAGAAGGGAAGGGAGGAGATGTATGAATGAGGAAGGATGCTGGTCCTGGTATGAGGATGCGAAGTGGTATTTCGGACGATGTTGATACATGTTTGAGGTTATTTCTCGAGATCAGAGTTGCCGTTTTTAGTTCGATTGTACTTTTCTAGTACATTTCATACACATTTAGTACGCCAATACAATTGACAATAATCTAGTACAAAAACAAAAGTCTGATAGCCCATAGCAATTATTAGGAGAAACAATAAATAAATAGGTGCGTTTTTCTTTTCAACATTATGTCATGCGGATGAATCAAGGAAACCATTGGAATGTTGATGAAAATCCATCAAACTGTTGTAATAAAATGGGAGCTTACGAATCGCTTTATGAGAATATAGTTTGGAGGAGATTGACATGACATTTGACACATTTTAAGTACTGTTCTTTGTTTCCATTTGATAGAAAACAAAATATATTGAATATTCTCGAGATTCTTGAGATACTTTAGGAGATAGAGCTACTATCAAACAATAAAATCCATATAAAATCATATCAGCCTCTTTTGATTCTGAAGATTCATGACTGACTGCGATGACACACAACGAAATACGACAAAAAAGCGCATCTATCATATAATTGAACTGCTAATGAAAGCTGTTATTGATAAAAAGTTCATAATATATCAAAGTCAAAAACAGAGAAACAATATAAGCTGTAGTTATTGATGAATTGATTTGTCTCTGGAGTTAGAGTCATAAATTGACTTCATCTTATTGATATATGATTAATATAGTAGTTGATCCCAATCTATGATCTATATAATCTGTTCTTTTTCATTTCATAATATGCTTCTCATTTTCTTTTATTATAATATCTTTTCTTGTTTTCGACTAACTGTTTCATGACCCTCGTTTTTCAGAGGCGTTTTATGTATTGTATATTATTTTTTTAAATTATTATTAATGAATATGAAGTTTGAGAGTTTGATTCGTAAATTTTAGTGTAATTTTTTCAATTTAGTACAATTTACTTGATCTTAGTACAATTTCGGAATGACTTCTCTAGTACAAATTGAAATTCTGAATCGGCAACACTGCTCGAGATGCCTTGATGATTCAAAAAGCTTCATTGCAACTTTTCAGGCCCATAAGGAAAGAATTCGATGCAGTAGGCTCATACAGGTCGAAGAATATGTTTTTCCTGATTGCCCTAAAAATCACAAAAAACTCTCAGACCCACTAATTCAGACCTATCGAGAAAGAATTCACATTTGATAGAAAACTCTCTCATCTTCTGGCATCTTCTGTGATCTCAGCAGGGCATTCGACTGTGTAAATCACGAAAAGTTGTTGAATTAATTATTTGATATTGGTGTACGAGGAACCCCACTTGATGGCATTGCATAATTTTTTTCTGAGCGTAAGCAGCTTGTTTGCATTAATTATATAAATGAGAGAGAAAATACAAATGTCTCATCATCACTTGCGGACGTTAACATGAGGTGCCACAAGGATCTATATTGGGCCCTATGTTGTTTATCATATATATAAATAAAATAAGTGCCATATCAAATTATATGCTGATAATGTATCTCTAATAATATCAGAAAGTGATGACAATATTGCTGAAAAGAGTAGTGTAGTACTGGACTCTCTCAGTTCCTGGTTTTCTTCCAATAATCTTTACCTCAATCCAACTAAAACTAACTGGGTGAGATTTCATACATGGCAAAAAAGTGCAGGACCTATGAATCTGGTCGGTGATGATACAAATCTTGAACAAAAGAAAACTGTAACATTTTTAGTTGTCTCTATAGACGAATGTCTCAGCTGGAGATCTCAGTGCTCGAATCTTGTCTCAAAATTATAATCTCTTACATTTCTATTGAGAAATATAAGATTCTTATTGAATGAACAACAACTTTTGAACTTTCACTTTGCTCAAGTAGACTTTCGGCTGAGATATGTTGTTTGTTTGTGGGGTAATTCAGTAGCAGTAGCAGTAACCGACGTGTTGGTAGCACAAAAGAGGATGTTACGATGTATGTTTAATATGCCCAGGAGAACTTCGTGAAGACCGATTTTCAGGGAATGCAAAATTCTAACTGTCACTGGTATTTCTATATTTGAAATGTGTATGTTCGTTTTAAGGAATAAGGAGAAGCTTAATTTAAATAGTGACCTTCATAGTTATCATACTAGGCAGAGAAATAATTATTATGTACTCGTTGCAAAACTCAAAATCAGAGAGAATGCACCAAATTTTTTAGCACTAAAGCTTTCCAATAGACTACACAATAATTTGAAGAATATCGTGAAGATTAACTGTTTCAAAAGCCGACTCAATGAATTCTTGACATCATCATGTTACTACTCCCTTTACTGTTTTGTTCTCTTGATATTCCTATAATATATGGTTTTTGTCACTATCAAAATGAAAATAAAGTTCATTATTAATTATTACTACACTCTAAGAAAAACTGGAACACCAGTTGACACCAGCTAACACCGAATGATTTCCTTAGAGGTCCTGCATATTTCAGTGTTAATTCACACCTATTTGTAGAGCACCGGTGTTTGGTGCTATCTCTGCACATTTCCAGGTGAGATTTGTGATTTCGAAATGGATGTAAAGTAATACCAGTCTGGTGTGTTATGTGCGATATTTTCTGATAAAGTTCGCACTGGTCTGGTGTGAATCACAATACTATTGATCATGAAAAACATCAGTATATTTAAAGTCACACCAGAATGAGTTTACAAAATCATCATCAAATGATCAAATCTACAATGAATACGGTGTTTATTTACACCAGATCATTGAATTCTTAACCGGAATTGTGTCAATTCTAATTGAGGACAGTTCTTCATCTGACACGATTCTTCAGAATTCTGACACATTTAGGTATGTTCAATCAATTTGTAATTCATTATAGTGTGAAATATTTTTGTTGAGATATACAGGGCATCTCAAAATTGCTGGGACACAGAGCTACCACAGGTAATACGGGTCAAAATAAGTTGATTGGACCCAACTTCTTTTTATTGAAAAATATACAGAGTTTTCCGGAGTTTTCATAAATAAACATATTTTCAAAAGATCTACAATTTCTTTCGGGAGTCTTCGATTACTGAAAGAAGAGTTATACTCTGAAATGCACTTTCGTCGAATATCATCCAATTTGTTTCACTCATTTTTGAACAGCGATCAGCGAATGAAAATGTGTTTATTTATGAAAACTTTAAACTCACCTCACGGACAAACGGTACATTCTTTTATATAAACAAGTTAGGTCCAATCAACTCATTTTGACCTGTATTACCTGTGGTAGCTCTGTGTCCCATCGATTTTGGTGTTGTGTCGAAACATCGAGACAATTGTTTCTGATTTTGACTCCTCAATAAACTCTTCTGAGCATTTGAATTTTATTTTTATACACTTCATGATAGAAACAATCATGCACTTTACACTGGAAGAGCAACATGATCCGTGCTTATTGAAAGCACAGTGAAGAGAGACAGTGCTGAATATTGCTCAACGTTTACTACGAATGGCTGTGGAACTCTGGAGTCTGGAGTGTGGAAGTGATAGGAGCACGTACACAAAGAAGATGCGCAAGGTTGCCAAGCATCACGATATGAAATAACTAAGTATATGTACCTAGTTTCATGATAATTTAATGAACATAGGCAGTAGGTACTTAAATGAAATTGTCCTCATAAGTTCTTGGAAATACTTCCGTTGGCAAAGAATACCGAAGCTTCGTCGTTCCATTGACAAACGTGTTTTGGAAAGGAGTTGTTTGACATAATTCTAGATTGACGACAAAACGATGATGTGCTGACTCAGCCTGTCGAGTACGTTTGACGAATGGTGGACCAAAATGCATGTAAGCTCTGCAGTAATGATACAGAATGTTGCAGTCATTAATTAGAGAGCATCATATTGATATTGAATTCATCAACTTCTAATCATTATCTTACACCACGATGTTCAAAGTGTTATATATGAAATAGGTTTAAGTAATATAAAATAGACGAGGTGGCAACAGTGTATGGCGACAAATTTGTTCCGATGTTTTTCTGATATTAGTGGTGTTGATTTACAACTATTCCAGTGTCATTTATTCCAGTGATATCAGAAAATACACTGGTTTGGTTATCAATCTCATTACTAGGTGAATATCTTGAAGAGGAATTATTTGTGTGAATATGGATACTTCATAAAATTGATAGCCACATGAAAAATTTGATAGTTGATCACTTTCATGATATGAATTTTGAAAAATTACACCTACTAATGATAATTTTTCAGAATATATCAACTTTGTGATTCATGAATAGAATAATTTGATGTTTACAGTTTGAATTCAAATAATGAGTATGAAAAGTGTGATTCCGAATTCAGATTTGCCATAATGTATCACGATTTACACCGTCGAACCCCACGATATCAAATTCCCAATACTTATGATAGGATAGTACAATTTTGGTGTTGAATAGGGTTAGTGTTAATTCTAACAGTCTGGAATTGAAAAAGACACCAACAGTTTTCTTAGAGTGTATTATTTATTATTATTTATTATTATTCAGATATTCAGCGGCTAACGGTTGAAAAAATATTTTTATTTCAAATTGTCCTAAATATGAAAAAAAAACTATATCAGACCCATAAAGAACGAATTGGATGTGAGATTTGATAGAGAACCCTTCCTAGTCAATATAAGTTTATTGTACAAGGATTATGCTTCCTTGAAGTTTTCTACATTTCATATGGATTTTCATCAGGGAACGGCCAATTCAACGCCAAAAATACCTACAGTTTAGGGATTTTCCAATGGAGTATTATCAGATGTTGTCTATTGTCAATGTCACACATCAGCCGAAGGACTGAACAAACATTTCAGCACCTTAATTGCATTTAGAAAGAAAAACAACCACCGCCCACGATCTGATTTGCTTAATGCTTTGTCATGTGTAACGAAAGTAAAATACTTCAATTTAGTCCGCTGTCGTCGGCATACATTTTTCCAGCCACTACCTTCAACGAGACGTCCGTTAAATAAAAACAATTTTGCAGCACGTCTGAGAGAAAAAATGTCATTTTTCTATTCGCTTTTTCTTGCGAACTCGCCTAAAGTTATTAATACGAACTAACTGAGAGCTAACTGGTTATGTCAAAGCCAAACATTGGTGTCGTTAAGAAATGCCGGCGAGATGGAATACTAATAAGGAAAATGCTCAGCGGTCGGATTCGTACTTTTGATTGATACGGACAGAGAATGATAATAAGACCGAATTAGGGAAGTGGATGACTGTTCAGCGAAGGAAGAAAGAAACCAGAACGGATATCAGGCATAGGGATCGAAGCAAATAGCAGCCAATGTCATACAAATTATACTGCTTACGGTTACTGCTGATGAAGAGAACTTTGGGGATATTCTCGATTTTTTATGTTGATCATTGATTATATCTGTCTGTCTTGACCAAGCATGATTTTATCCTAATGTCCTACCTAACCATCATTAAGTTGATGGAAGCAATCGGGCAATGCAAGTGATCTAGCGATCTCTCACAAATTATGTTCTAGAATAGGACAGTGGAAGCACATTGTTACTTTGTGTTGCTATCTCCTAGCTCTAGTTTCTATATACAGTTAACCCAGAACGTTGAAAGGAGAAGCAAGAACTGCAAGTCGTCTTTCAAAAGTACACAACGCTATATTGAGTTTATGGAAGACTGGAAGCTTTGATACAATAATCACAAAATGCTGTCTTTGTTTGGTATACAAAATGTTACTCAATATCAACAGGAGGAGACAAACAGATTCGCAAGGTTAAATGCCATCAACCAACTCTAAGAATGTGGAGGAAGTCTAATGCGGTTGTGAAGCTGCTTTTTTCCCAAGGAAGAAATGAAAGATTCAATTGGCAAGTGAACTGCTTTGAGCATGACATCAGTAACTTCAGAGATATAATCATGCTAATAACAACATGTTTGGTGCTCGAACTTGCAGTAAGTACTTCTATATCATTATAATCCACTTCGCTGAAATGAGAAGCAAAGGATGACAGTATCGTGTTTATGCACTACACTCTTCCATCAAGACTGACGCTGCGTTATCAATTGAACAAAACGACCTCTGCTTAGTATCGACTTGCCCGAGTCTTCCTTTCTCAGATGACCAGAGAGAGTCGGACATTCCTTTACTTCGAAGTTCTTCATTTAGAATTATAACATAATATTGTTATGACTGATCACTGTTTTCACGTTGAAAAGGACTGAGACAGTGAGACGCTAACAAGTACTGCGCATGGACCTGTCCGTTCACCAATTGTTTGGTGAAATCTCTCGTGATTCTCACATGTTTCATCTAATGATGGAGAAAAAGCTACTCTAATATGGTTTTCTGGTTTGTTTTATTCCAAATTTTGTGCTATCAAATTTGTCATAAACATTATCATTATTGGAAAAAAATAGTGAAAATATCCAATCTTCATTGAAATTTCACTCGAAAATTTCACTCAGCACTCACTACCAAATTTGCAGCCGCTCGAAAGGATTTCTTAGAGTGTAGGAATTTCGGTAACGTATTGTAAAAATTCTGAAAATGATGGTTAACATTCATTCGAGTTGCCCTAAAGACGAGACGACATTTCAAATGTTCGTTGAAGCTTCAAATCCCAATATTCATTTCATGGATGGTTTGAAATATGTCTGCACTCGTTTAATGAAGGGGTACCGAAAAATTACATTCAATCTCTTATAAAACATATTTGTGTCTGATGTTTTTTGTTCATTCGTTCAACAAGATGACAGGTATGTTCACACTCTTTGAAGAGTGTAAATTGAGATGTGGAGAAATATGGAGATATCCAAATTCATTTCCACAACATTTTGTGACGACTTTGGGTTTCTTTATCTATGAACTATACCACTCCTCTTTGAGTTACCATGGACTTCACCTAAAGATCGAAATAGGGTGTCAATAAAAAAACACATTCAAATAGTATGGAGAATATTCGAGATCTGTACTTATAATAATTTTTGAATGTGAAAAACTCCATACCAGTTCAGAGGCATATTTCTCTATGTAGTGACAATTTTCGTTGACGAATTAATGTCAGATTCGTTTTCTTTCGATGTGATATTCATTAGCGAACTTTTTCAGCAACCTGGTCCCCCTGGTGCCGCAATATGGCGGTGTATCGAGGTGGGAATTAATTCGCTTTTAATACTCGTCGACACCTCGTGTGCTGATATCGAAATTAACACGCCTCACTTACCGCTCTGTTTTTATACCGCTCGTTAATTCTCCATTAACATAATTCTGGTATGATATCCAGCGAAAACGTGGGATTTCGTACGGGAATTCAAGAAGGTTTCGACGATTCCAACGATTCCACCTTCACACCTTGGTAATTCTTGAAAGCTTATGCATCGGATTGTGTATAGTCAATCCAATTAGGACAGGAAGAAAATATTACAGCCAACTCCAACAAAACTAAACTTTATTCAAAATTGAGGGACGTGTTTCAAAGCTTTAAAGCTGCATTATCAGCAAAATTTTTGTTATACAGGAAGTACTAAAAATAAAGACAAAAAGCTTCGTCAGGCAAAACATTCAAATAATGGAAGTCAAAGGAAACCTCACCTGTTCTGGGAAAACAATATTTCACAAAATTACAAATTACATATTCAAATATC
Source organism: Phaedon cochleariae (assembly GCA_918026855.4). Taxonomy (NCBI): domain Eukaryota; kingdom Metazoa; phylum Arthropoda; class Insecta; order Coleoptera; family Chrysomelidae; genus Phaedon; species Phaedon cochleariae. Next base: position 2,689,430 of record OU896713.1, on the reverse strand, counting down.
AGAAAAAGTATATGAAACGAAAGGGCCGCAATTGGATGCGGATCACCTTCGTCAGTAGAGAATAAATATCATTATAGCACCACGGACTCCTCGCCAAGCTTCCATCTTATGGCTTGCCTCCCCAGTTATTTTCTCTGCTAGCTAGTTTTCTCTCAAACAGGTTTCTTTATGTAGTGGTCGACAGAGTTTCATCTGACTCTCTTATCATAAATGCTGGTGTTACGCAAGGATCAATTCTAGCACCAACACTATTTCTACTCCATATCAACGATTCGTTGGAAGCAACTTCATGTCCAGTACTCAGCTTCGCGGATGATAGTACCCTCCATACCGCCTTCTCTTCCAAGGCTCTAATACCAGCCAAGCAAATCAGAAACAAACGAGGTAGATTTCAATGCGAACAAAACACAAGCATGCCTGTTCTCTAGAAAAGCCGATCTCACTGTGCCCAACATAAGCTTGTCACATAACTTTGAAGACATCCTTTTCGATGTTTGGTATTACTATCAGCAATAACCTTTCTTGGGAAAATCACGTGAGATCAATTGCTAGAAGTGCATCCCAAAAACTTGGCTTTCTGTTTCGGGCCAGGAGCTATTTCACTTCCAGTCAGCTGCCTATAATCTATAAGGCACAGATCCGACCTGTCCTGGAATACTGTTTCCATATTTGGAGTGCAGCACATACCCTGAAACTGTTGGATTCTGTCCAAGAAAGGGCAATTCGTCTCGTGGGTGATGCCTCGCTCATAAACTCACTCACTTCTCTGGAACACCGTAGAAAAGTTGGCGATCTGGCTCTATTTTATAGATATTTTCATGGCCGATGCCCTTCTGAAATATCAACAATTGTTCCTCCTTTGGCAGTCCCAGCGAGATTAACTCGTCGAGTTGAGGCTTCGCACCCTTCGTGGTCACTTTGGAGACTAGCAGAACATCTCTTTCCAAAGACTCGTTCATCCAACGAACAGCTAGGCTCTGGAACACATTGCCAAGGGAGGTGTAGCCCGAGGCATATAACCTCCAGAAATTCAAGAAGAACACCAATTCCTACTTTATTTTCCTAGGTTCTCACGATGTTCGCTGAACATTACAGGATATATCTTTTCGTGGAAACCAGAACATAAAAAAATGGCAACACTGGACTCCACCGGCTATCGTAAATAAGCGTTGGCGCGCGATTTAAATATGTTTTATGGGTGGAACGGCGAGTGCCAAAGGATAGTTAATGGATGTTTTGATGTGAGGTAATACCGAGTATCTTCAAAGAGTCCATATGAGCGTAACGAAGTTTATTAGCCAAATAACCTACGAGATGCACTAAGCAGTGGAGAATGCGTACTTGACAAGTTCGTTTGCGTTCACAGTGTCTTGTCATAGGCCTTTGAAGAACAGCAATCAAATCGCACGTTTAGCAAGAATTTCGTAATACCTCATGTTCGTTATTTATAGAGTTAGTACTGTTTCTCTTCATTAGAACATCTTCATCATTTTATGTAGCTTATTCCGATAATCAGGATGATACACCAAAAAGAATGTATTTCTCATAGTAGAAATACCCCACAACGTGTAATATATATATATCATAATTTCTATGGAAGGAAATCATTTTCAGATCTATTAATATTTATCTTTAACTAATTATTGATATGGTATGGTATGATGATTATCATTGATTGAATGTAATTTTCTTTTCAAATGGCACAGTCGGTAGGATAAATATATCGATGACCTATTTTCAATTGAGCCCAAGTAATATTGCAAAGAAAGGTTCAGAATATTATTTACATTATCCAATGTATAATGGGAGCACCCCTGTATCTTACGTAATTTTTGAGTTAGGATTCTGGTATTTGCATGAGCGGAGATATACCAAAAATATAGTCTTTGATCAAGTGGGGTGCTCTTCAGTAATATACACTGCTTGCCAAAAGCCATGGAACCACCTACAATTCCGGAAAATTAAATGTGTTGAAAATCACTCCGGATTCGGAATCAGAACGTCCAATTCACTTGATATTTTCGACAAATAATTTCCAGTTCTGAAATATTGAATTTTGTCTCACTTTTTATAAAAGCACCCCCGAACCATAAGTAATTATTGAGGTTTAGAATTCTGAAATTTGCAAGGGCCATACAACCATGGAACTCCCCACATGGCTGCTGGCGAGCAGTGAATATTACTGATGATGATCTTAGTTGTTAATTGACTGTATCTTTGGACTATTCCCTTCTCCTACACGTTTCAGAATCCAACCAAGCTCCTATTCCAGGACAGGTCGGATCTGTGCCTTATTGATCATAAGCAGCTGATTGGAAGTGAAATAGCTCCTGGCCCGAAACAGAAAACCAAGTTTTTGGGATGCACTTTCAGCAATTGATCTCACGTGATTTTCCCAAGAAAGATTATTCCTGATATTAATACCAAGCATCGAAACGGATGTCTTCGAAGATATGGTTACTCCTGACAAGATTATATTGGGCACAGTGAGATCGGCTTTTCTAGATAAAAGGTATGCTTGTGTTTTGTTTGCATTGAAATCTACCAAGTCATTGGATTCTCATTCGAGAATTGTTGCCAAGTCCATATTTATGGTGTCAACATTTCTCCCTCGTTCGTTTCTGATTTGCCTGGCTGGTATTGGAGCCCTGGAAGAGAAGGCGGTATGGAGGGTACTATCATCCGCGAAGCTGTGTACTGGACATGGGGTTGCTTCCAACAAATCGTTGATATGGAGTAGAAATAGTGTTGGTGCTAGAATTGATCCATGCGGAACACCAGCATTTTTTATAAGAGAGTGAGGCACACTGTATATTATGACAGCATCATTTGTTGTTTGTCAAAGTTCTTTCTTTCAATTTTGCCATGAAATCCTGATTCCTAGTTCTTTCCTTTCTCGAGAGAGGGACCCTTCGTTACAAAACCTTGGAGAAACAAGTTTTTCTATGAATCCATTGTTTTTCTTGACTCGAGTCTGAATGAAGAAGTAATGACGTGAACCAAGTTTCCATCGCCGTAATTAGTAGCGAACTTTCGAAATTAGGATTTTCCGACCGAGGTAGGGCCCTCGGCTTTGCAAGAAAAACATATGGCGGCAATTCCGGAAATAAAATCAGCCGGGCACTCCGTTCCGAGCCACGCTGGATATTAAATATCACAAACAGATATTATTCCAACGTAAATTGCTGAAACTTTCTTAAATTAATTACCGCCCCGCCATATTTCTTACGGCTCTGTCTAATTAAACAATAATACACATCGGGTATTTACTTTTTCAAAGCCGGATTCGGGATATTTGAAGGCGTGGAAAGGGGTAGCTGCTTCATTTCCCTTAGCGAAAAACTTGCGCCAACGTCTTTTATGCCACAAGGTGATTTTACAAGTAATTAGAGGCAATTACAGCGTGTCGTTATACGGCATTGCTCAGAAATATATCTTCCGAATGTACTTGGAAACTTTCGGCGGTAAGAGGTTAACCGAGAAAAAGGAAAATATCATCTCCAACTTCCATGAAACTTCACACGTTAAAAGGCGGACTCGGAATTATCTCATCTTGATGACGGCAATTAGAACCGAAGATATTTACTAAACTTTGAATCCCAATAAATCTTTCTGTGGAAACAGATATTATAGTCGCCAGTACCAGTATCTTCGAAGGAAGCTACCGTGTCTGTCTGGCCATCACAACAGGCAGAAATATTCTCATCAGTCAATCAGTCCATCTATATCAAGAATGTTCATTACATCAGTGAGAATTCTAGGAACTTGAAAGTTGGCTTTACATGGAACTCATGGTAAACAAGGTGATATATGTAGGTGTCAGGACACAGATGGTCAGAAGGTAAAAAGAGCAAATGATCTGTCGAGCATTTACTAGTCTGGATGCCGCTTTTGGTATAACGGAGGCCAAAAATGTGGAATGTCACTGAGGGGACTGAACAACAAAACAGCACCAGGAGAACGAAACAATATTACACGAATGCAAACAGATATAGGTATCAGAGCAAACAGTGTAAATAAACATTATAGGTATTTTTATTCACAAAACAGGAAACTCCGTACTAGGAAAGGAAATGTATTCCGTGTATATCTGGCAACCACATCACGTGCCTCCCAATGAGCATTTTTGCATCAGAATAAACCATAAAGCCGTATGTCCCAAAGGACACAACGTGTAAGATTACATCTTGATTCTATGAATAGGTAAATTCAGGGTACGGAGGTGGTATATAACCTGTGAGCCCGTGGGAGCTGCCTGCTTCATAAAAACCGAATAAAACAACCATATAGGATGACGTTTCACCGAGATAGCACATGTGATCTTATTCGGGCCACAGAATATCCGACAGAAGAAAGGAGGGAAATTTTCATCAGGGTATACGAGACAATACGTTTGATAGTAGTAGTAGTATAGCAGTTTCAGATCAAGCAACTGACAAGAGGGTGAATTGACTCTTCATGATAATAATTACGTGAATGGAACTTCTGTTTCTCTTTCCGAAGGAGGACTAAATCCTTCTATGGGTTAGCAAAAAGTCATTTCAAGGAGAACATGCGAGTCTTGAGAAGAAACAGTATTGATCATAGCGAAACATTAGTTCTGGTCATAGAAAAGTTGAAAAATTGATAGCAAATTCATTGAGGAAGAAATAATTTGTCTTGATTTGACCAAAAACCATCATCTGACGCGATGATGGCATGTCCTCTCACTGGTCAATGCCTTCTACGAATCAAACATAAGTGACACAACAATATGCAGAGTTTGTTATAACAGGGATGCAAGGTGTTTGACCGTGGTTCATCCCCAAGTGGTTTTTTATCTCTTGGAGCGCACGAATAAAAATTCTGATGATATCTGAAGAATATCGTGCTTTTGACCTTTTATAAGTTATAAAGTTGTTGCGAAAACTCACATTGTCAAAGGATTACCAAGCTTTGCCGTTGCATAGACGAACAAGTTTTGGTAGAGTGTTGTTCGAAATATTTCGAGTTTGGCAACGAAAGAATAAGTGATCATAAGTATATCTCAAATAAATTCTTTTTTGAAATATCAAATGTAATGCTAATCGTGTTCACTTCAGTCACTCTTGTTGATTTGTTTCTTTTTAAGCCTGTCTTCCGACATAGAGGTCTGGAGTCTGTTCTTGATCAGCTTCAGCTTAGAGAATGATATTTCTGATAGTCACTGTTAAGGAAAGGTACTACATTCTTAACGTCACTTCTACATCGGGAAAGCATTCTTTCACATTATTTCCCAACATGAGTTGATACATCCCCCTTTCGTTACTGATGTTCTTCTCAATTTTCCCATATTTATATGAAACTGGTTGGAAAAAGTCGAAAGAATAGTTTATTGTATCGAGTATGCACGTAGAACGTACTATCTACTATAATAAAACATGACCAGTGAAATTATTTAGTTTTTTTTTTGTGCAAGCCTATGTCGCTCATGCTTGAATCCGGCCCTGAGAAGAGAGATCATACAAAGATCAACAACCCATTCAAAAAGCAGTGACAAGATTGTGAGAGTTACATTTCTGATTCTGTGAGTGGAAGGGGATCTCGTGAAATACGAGTTCAGGTTGAAGAAGATATCGAGAAGGACCCAGGTGACCCCGATGTGTGTATCTCTTTCGGGTTTCGACTGCTCTTGAGATTTATGGTCCCTATCGGCGGTTTGATTTTTATGTCAACGTCTCGATTTCCAGAACTAAGTGGCCTTTTCTGAAAGTTATGGCTTTCCAGTCGCGCCCCAACCAAATGATGTAATGGGGATCATATGGGAGAATGTGGAGTTTATATTATTGATCCAGTTCATCGGTATATCAAAATAGAATGTATGTTCATTATTCCAGATTCTTTGGGATTTCTTCTCTTCGATTCTATAAATATATGAATATTATTTCAATATACCTGTATCTGTCTATATCAACATGGTATTCACTACTAAAATCTGAACATGAAAATGGTAAATTCAAGATTAATTAATGAAAACATCCTGTAACTCATTTGATTGCCAACGTCACCAATTGTCATTGGAAACTGAAAAGCTTCAAGACATATTATACGACTTCGCAATTGAAAAAATCTCTTTTCATGTTGAAAACGGGAGCAGAATCGGTCCCGAAACGTCCAAAAGATAAGTGAAAATTGGCTATTTTTTCAATATACCTTTATTTCTCTTCTCCAAAAATTTTTCAATACAAATTGTCACTGACAAGCTAGTGAATTTTTCTTTTAGGCTCTTTGATAGGAAAATTCTTTAAACGCAGTGACATTTTGGGGCAAATCATCTGATTTATTGAAATAATATTCATATTTTTATTTTATAGAAACGAGGAGAGAAAATCCCAAAAAATTTGGAATAATGAATATATTTCTGAACTCTCAGAGTTGCTTTGATATTTGAATAGTTGTAGATAAATTATAATATTCTACTTGCACCTAATGACTATTACTCACTCAGATAATTACAGCACTCGCCTTCGGCTCGTACTGCAACTTTCATCTTCGTGGGTAATAGCCATCATTATGCACTCGTTGAATAATATACTATTACCATAGTTAGGTGACTATGCATTATCAAATTAATTTTGACCCTCGCTGAAATATTTTTGATGCGCCCATGTGCGAGATTTGTTCACGATTAGCAGTAATGGACGAGCGCTGGCCTTAGTCGTTCAGATTTTTCGACGCAAATGTGCCATAAAGTACATTCAAATTATGTTATGATGTTGTGGTTCCATTATATCTTCTCTGTTCTTCCAGTCGCGCCGGTCTTAAATTTCCTTGCATGAAAGAGGGATTTCTAGAGCCAAAAATTATAATTGGAATGGATAAATTTCGAGGAATAAGAGTTCAGAATAATACTTTGCTCGAATAATAATTGTTGAAGATGGAATAAATAAAACAATATCGGGGAAACCAGACTTAGTCATGGTATTTTCGAGAAAAATTATCAAAATTTATTCCAAAATATTAATTAACTCACGTGATAAGTCCGTACAATACAGATTTTTCAATCGTGTTGCGTTCACAATTTTTTGGCAACCAACTAGAGCAGCTTCCATTATATTCATTAAAAGAAAAGAATAAGGAACAATCTATAATCTTTGATTATATCGATATATCTAAAAATTCATATTTATTTTTTCATGTTCTGGTTCACACGAAAAGGGATATCCTCTAATATTCAGAGAACATCGTGAGAACCAAGGGAAATAAGGTAGGAATTGGTGTATTGGACATTTTGTCAGACATTTTTGAAGTCTCCTTTACTGTGCTTTTCATTATTTATAGCACAATTGGCTACAAAAAGTGATGTAACTTTTTAAGAGAAAAATGTCAACTATTTTGCTAAGAACCTACATTATCACATACTATATTCGAGATCTATAACTTATTTGTCATTAAGATAATAATGACAACCACGGGGTTCTTGCTGGATTAACACCTCAACCCCTGTATACAAATATGAAAAAACTTCACTCTGAACTGAGCCTTTACATCTATTAATTTGCTGAAACAATTACTCGTTCAGATAAAATGTATACACTGAATGTATTTCACAGGTTTTCTGAAGGTTTTTGTAGCCGTTTTCATTTTTAACACGTTGACTACCAAGCCTGATTTCAACATTCTGACCCAGGGTACCATATGTATCACCGGTGATGCTTTTTCATAGTTCACTTCTGTACTATATGTATCACCAGTGATAATGAACACATATTATTTGAATGCTTGTAGAGAAGCCTAGTGTATAAACGAAGGAATTAGATTGTGGGTATGGTACAGGTATGAACCAAATAATATCGGGTTGAAGTGGGTATCACCAGTGATACACATAAATCTGGAAAATGCCTATAAAAATTGAATGGATTATTCTGATGAAAAGACGCACCGCTCACACTCTTGTCAATTTTTTATTGAAATTGTTACACTCATAATTCAAAAATAATCTTATCAATAATCATTATACGAAGAAAATACTAATGTTTTTTTTTTTAAACAGTCCAAACATTATGAAGGTTTCTCGGGGCATTCCGCGTATAAGGTGGTAACCAATTTTGTATGTTTTGCTGCCATCTTTGAATTTTTGCGTACGCCTCGAAATACGTTTTTCGTCTTAATTGTCCATTATTTTCTTATGAAGGTTTGAATGAAGACGCTTATAATCGAAGAAAAACCAACAAAATATAAGGAGTTTCCTATAATCATATGATGAAATGGTTCATTTATGTACCATGTGAATCACCGGTGATCTTTCAGCAAACTCTATCGAGATGAAGGCATCTGCTTCAAAATACAATATAGCGACATCTTGTAGCGAAAGGCTACGTTTTGAGTTTGATTCTTCACTTGGTACAGAGAGGAAGTATGCGATTTTTTACGGTGGTTTGTAGAGCAAATGAGAGTGTGCATCACATGAGACTCATAGGGTAGCCAACGTGTTAATACACGCACGCAGTGCACGATGTATGAAATTATCCAATATCGATTATTTCAACCTGCGTGTATCAAAATCAATACATATATGTCTGAATGTTTATTGATCGAAAAAATTCAGGAAGAGTTCAATAGAGATCATTTCAAAGATACCTGATGTGCTTTGAAGAAGCATATCAAACATAAGAATTTGTATTGGATTATATTGGAAGGCTTATATTTTATTCCAGAACTTGTTTGGACTGCATATATGTTGCCAAACTGAAAATTTTCACCGACCTAGGGAAAATAACTAGTTACCAGGGCCTTCAGACATCATATATGGCCCATATAAAGAATCAAAAAATTCACACAGGTTCACATGAAAAACTTTTTATGTATAGAATTAATACACATGGGGGTTGTACTAAGTACAATTCTTCGTAGAAAATAGTATAGATCAAAGACACAATATAATATCATGTATAAGATGAGTATTTCAATTGAGATTCAAGTGTTCACGTTGAAACTATAGAGCCATGTCATATTAATATATCTCCTTCGTGATTTTCTTCAATTCGCAAGAGATCCATCAATTATTATTCAAAATAATAGGTACGCTGAAACGGTGACATTAGTCTTGAAGCTGTCTCTCCTAAGAGTCATCACTGCCGGAATCATTGTTTCTCGAATATACACGTGAATGCTGAAAGCTAATCCAATATCTGGATCATTTATCTTCATTTGGAGACTCCTTCATTAACTCAACTTTTTAAACGGCATCCAGGTCTGACTCCGTTTGTATACATCACAATCAGAACCGGATTTATAGTAGAATCACAACCAAAGTCCCATCATGAACTATGGAGATCGTTTTCAATGACATTGGAATAGGTCCATAGTAGCTCAAAATGCAATGGGTGGTGTGATTTGCCAAAAACAATCACAGATGGTCTCAATGTTGGTTATATACAAGGTGTTTCATAATATTTGAGATGAACAGATATTCCGTTCTAAAGCACCTGAGAGCGATCACTTTTCATAAATTACTTTTTTTCCACGAGAAGAAGTGACTTTTTTTCGGATATATATATACACTGTTGATAGCTTCGTTGTGCTAGTTTCGACAGATATTTGATTACTTCAAAAGAATGATGAAAATGCCTGCAACACAGGTGTAATTCCTTTTAAAAACCTCAAATTTCACGTCGCTAATTTTTTTCATTTCAATATAATGTGATATATTCACAAAATTGAATAATCCTTTTTCCTGTCACAAAAAAAAGGTGTATTATACATGCACGGAGAAAATATTAGATATTAGTTCACGGTTTTTTGTCTCACAGCACAACCTCAAGCTAAAATCTACAACTTTTTTCCCTTGTATAATAAATACTTATTTGTCTGACCAGGTGCCAAGTTGCAAAATCCCGAATTAAATACGAACTGTGTAATTTTCAACAATATTCGAAATTTGACGATTGCTAAGTTCGTAGAAATAAATCAATATACACATGTTTGTTATAACGATTATTCAGGTATCCTTGTTTTCTTACCCTTTTAGACCTTGAGAGGCAATTCGTCCTTAGACCTGGTCTGTCTAGCGCCGTTTGATACATCGTAGTTGCCACTCTCAGTTAAACTCCCTTCTTAATAATTGAAAGGAGTTGTGTGTCTTTATCTGAGTTTGTGATGGATGATGTCTGAGAGTTTTGAAAAAATTACCTGAAACAAAAAGGATAGGAATTAGTTTAGAATTCATAAATTTGAAACGCTCAAAACGCTATATACATCTAATTATCATCCTTAGTAGAAGCATAGGTAGAAGTGAAAAGGATATGAAGATGAGCTCCGTATCTTTTGAATTTTTCTCTAGAAATTACTCTTGTTGATGGTTGATGTGGTATGGAGTTTTCAGATTCCATATATGATACGAGAGAAAAAAATAGCATCTTCAAACAATGAATATTCTAGTATTTTCAAATATTTGAATAGACATCTCAAAGTTTTAGGTGGTTTCGTCAAAGACCATTATCTCAAGAAAATAATCTTCCAGATGTCATTCATCTCATGCTTCTTATAATAAATCCAAATCATTTAATGAAATAAACATTTGAAAACAAGGACAAAGAGACAAAGGGTCTTTTGCGAACGAAATGTAAATAGAATAAGTTGGTCCCAGAAAAGAAACCGAGAACGAAAACAACTTTATATTAATTGATAGGCCGCCGTTTCTTTATTAAATTTTGTAATTCATTAAATTATGGCAATAAAAACTTTGTGTTCGAAATGGCTTTTTAAGAAATTCATAATGAGCGGTGTCGCTAAGTTCCCTTCAAAGGAATAAAAATGGCCGTACTGCCATTCAGTTATGGTAATAAGATCATAAAAAAGAGGACTCGTGACACTGTTAAAAATATTCGCCCTGCTATTTGCATACGCTGCTTTCAAGAAGCACTCATGAAGGTTATTCACTTTCCACACCGTCAATTCGTTTTCAACTATCTCCTGGATTCGTACCGCGCTCGAATCTCTGGAATTACTTCCCTTTTTTTATTTCCCCTTAATCGTCTCAAGGAGCATTACATTATAACGAGGATTAAAAAGGTGTAAAACTTAATAAGGAGATAAACTCTTCTTTACTGATTAAAAACGCTCCGTGGATTGGTTGCTATGGTAATGAGGATTCATCTCAATTTCACTGGAGATTGTCGCATTTCCATATTTTGGTCTCCTCTCGGAAGTAACCTCATAGAAATATTTCAAAATTATTGTCTACCGGAAGTTTATAGAGAATAGAAATCCATTTTTTTTTTCGAACAGAGCGTATTCTGCGTGGTCTACTGAGAATGTCAAGAGAACCGATGTCGAGAAACGATTTTCACTGGCTTGCAAACTTGCTCGATGTTCGCTCAGAGTTCTAATTTTCAAAAAAAAAGTGCTCGGGTGACAGCTGGATTCTCATGACCTCAAAACATCGGGTGAATTATGAATTAATCTTATATTATTGAATGACAGAAGCACAAAGTCATCTCTACGACTTTTTAATTTGAAAACATCAAATTAGGATCATGTTTCGGCAATGTTCATCTTCAATCTATGCTAAGAAGTCCTCCAATACAAGGAGATACATCATAATATGAAACACCTTTTTCAAATGGATAGTAGTCACATGGAAATGAAAAGCTTATGTTACATTTTAAACCTTACTTTACAATACTTTTAAACGTAAGATTACCATAACGCCGGATTTGATGACGATACTCCTTTCCTACCTGGAAGAAAACTCGATAGAAGGTGGCAAATAATTTAAAAGTACTTTTCAGGGGAACAAATTTGCACTTGATACGTTCTAGAATGGATTTGAAACAACATACTTTGCAGAAGAGAATCAAAACTAATAGTACGAGCATCTGGAAAATTTCAAGAAGCAAGTTTGGGTAGAAGGAAACTAAGTTTCATCTGTTTCATGTATTTAGTCCTTCGGAATGAAAATGATCTTTTTTAATATTGCGACGCACTTTTTTAGGTAAGTTTGTGTGACATCATCGGCGTAATCGGTATCACTGATGGACACTGGGCAATGTGGCTATACCTCATCAATCTCCATACCATAAATTAATCAAGAGTGGCCTGCGTCCAATTTAAATAGTATTTTGATTCAAAAAACAATTAAGCAGATGTACGAGAGTCGTGCACATCAATTGAAGTAGGCCGGTTTATCATCTCGCATGGCACATACCGACCTCCATGATGATTAAAACATTCGAAGTCAAACGAGAGTGATTGACCTTTCAGTCCTGCTATACTCCGTGAGAGAACATCAGAGGGGTCATACAGGGTGATAGATTCCAGCCACAGATTCACGAAAGAAATTCTTGTGGCATTCATTACGTATGTAGTGGTCGACGGAGTTTCATCTGACTCTCTTATGATAAATGCTGGTGTTCCGCAAGGATCAATTCTAGCACCAACACTATATTTGTAGTGCATATCAACGATTTGTTAGAAGCAACTTCATGTTCAGTACCCAGCTTCACGGATGATAGTACCCTCCATACCGCCTTCTCTTCCAGGGCTCCAATACCAGCCAGGCAAATCAGAAACGAACGAGGAAGAAATGTTGACAACATAAATATGGACTTGGCGACTATTCTCGAATGGAGATCCAATTACTTGATAGAAGCATGCATTTTTTCTAGAAAAGCCCATCTCACTGTGCCCAACATAAGATTGTCAGGAGTATAACCATACCGTTGAAGACATTCATTTCGATGCTAGTATTACTATCAGCAATAACCTTTCTTAGGAAAATCACGTGAGTTCAATGGCTAAAAGTGCATCCCAAAAACTTGGTTTTTTGTTTCGGGCCAGGAGCTATTTCACTGTTCCCATATTTGGAGCGCAGCACCCAAACATACCCTGAAACTGTTGGATTCTGTCAAAAAAGGGCAATTCGTCTCGTGGGTGATGCCTCGCTCACAAACTCACTCACTTCTCTGGAACACCGTAAAAAAGTTGGCGATCTGGCTCTATTTTATAGATATTTTCATGGACGATGCTCTTCTGAAATATCAACAATTGTTCCTCCCTTGGCAGTCCCCGCGAGATCAGCCCGTCAAGTTGAGATTCCGCACCCCTATGTGGTCACTTTGGAGACCTGCAGAACATCTCTTTCTAAAGTTCATCCAACGAACAGCGAGGCTCCGGAACACATTGCCAAAGGAGGTGTTCCCCGAGGCATATAACCTCCAGAAATTTAAGAAGAACACCTATGCCTACCTTATTTTCCTTGGTTCTCACGACACGGAAAAAAAGGATTTGTTGCATCAACAAATTATTTATGCTTGAATTATTTTTGTTGGACTAAGCAATTTCTTGTTGAATCAACCAGATACATGATCATTTCATGAAAGCAGCTTGTTCAAATCAAGAATATAGTCTAATTGAATCAACAGTATAATATCAATTCCATCAACAAAATATATGGTTTTATCAAAAACAATTTATGTTGATCCAAGATAATGTCGATGTTGATCCAACTATAAACATTTTGTTGATTTGATCAAACAATGATCATTTTGATGGGAATATATCTTTGAAACAACATACAAGTTTTCTTATTCCGATGTGGCAATGAACTTGTTTCGAACGGATCATTTGCTTGAATAGAGCAACGAAATATGTAATATCAATGAAATATTTTGTTCATTCTACATCAACTTAAATTTCCGCCTCTAGATGGCGATCATTTTGCCCCGTCTATGCCTGCCTCGAATTCATTATATACGTGAAGCCTGATTCTTAGTGTTTGAAATATCAGCTGGATGAATCGAACTTAGGATGAGGAGAAGTAAAGACTGAAGATCTATGCTAGAAGTCGACTTGTTTCCTAGTTTTGTTTATTCTATTGATGTGAAATTTCAGAAAATTCCCGAATATTGAATTTGGTTCGCCAAAATAATTTGTCGAATGGATATATAGTTCCTCTTGAATCAACAAAATATTTCATTGAATTAACCAAATATTTCATTGAATCAAACAAATATTTCATTGAATCAACCAAATATTTCTTTGAATCAACCAAATATTTCGTTGAATCAACCAAATATTTCGTTGAATCAACCAAATATTTCGTTGAATCAAACAAAATGATTGTTTGATCCAATTCAATATCTCTCCATAAACAATTCGTGAATGTGCTTGATTGAAGAGGATCCAGAGTTAATGCAAGACATATTTACTTGATTCAAACTTCAAATTCGCTCTGAAACAAGATAAAGATTTACTCATTTCAAGATTATATTTTGTCGTGCATATATGACACTTTTATTCGCTCAATTCAATTAAATTTTGCTTGATTCAACAATTCCTTTTTTTCCGTGGATGTTCTCTGAACATTACAGGATATCCCTTCTCGTAGGAACCAGAACATAAAAAAATAATCTCTATTTCAACAAAAGATATGAAACACTCTGTATAGTTGGTGGTGATGATCGTAAACATGATACATACTTGAAAACGGAAATGGAGTTACAGTTTTTGCTGACATCACATGAAGAGCATGTTGCAGGTGCGTTACTATAAAATGGTACATTATTGAACATGTGGCTTGAATCCTCATCAAGTTCATTTTTTCACTTTCAGTAAGAGCAGTAAGCAAGATGTACTATTTTCTGTCGTTTTTCTTTGTTTGATTTATCCATTCGACTTCAACATCTCTCTTCCTGTAGAACAAATGTCGGCACCAAAAAACCCGACGCAATAAATTCTCTCAAAAGCAAGGCAAATGCGATTATTAAACAGTGAAATTTAATAAGCACCTTGCAAATGCTCAGAGAAAAATAAAAGGCCTTTCCTTAAAGCATTAAATAAAGGTGTGAATATTAAAAACGTCGGAAGAATCGCTATTCAGAAGTGGGATGGAATTATATCAGCATCGTACACTGTTGCCAGATTTCTCGGACGGATGGAAAGAAAACTCGACATCCTTACTTACATCACCTACTTTCCGGAAGATTATATTATAATCTCAATAGAATTAGACTCAAAACGTGTTTTCTTATGCCCATTAACTGTACTGTAGAAAATTTACACAAATGTCAATAGTTTTGATGGGAACAGGACAAATAATATATTTCAAAATCTCACACGGCAATAAGTGTGTTACATTATAAAAATATTCTGGTAAATTATATAGACACAACCAGATGCAAATAGTTTTTGATACTATACCAGTTTGTAACCATAACGATATTTTGGCTATAGAGTTAACATAAAAAATGGTTTGTGTAACAAGATATTTGGTTCCTATACAGGGTGTATCTAAATAAAAATTCAAGTGGTGTTTCCTTGTGATATTCTAGCAAATGAAGTTTACATAAACATGTGTCCTAACTTGTTCCGTTTTTCAGATACAGGATGTTGAAGTTGGAAGTATCAATTGTTTTCATTTATTACCCCCCTGTATAAGCTTTTATGGTGCCGAAATTCAGTATGGATGGAGACTGAGAATGCCTCGAAATTTCAAGATGATTCTAATTGGGGTTATTTAGTAATCTCAAGTCTTGAAAACACCTACATTAAAATTTGAAGTCAAATCGAATTTTTATTGTTTCCTCAAAAACTAAGGTATATACAAAAATCATACAAAAGATAAAAAAGTTGTTATTACAATAGTTCAATCTAATAAAAATATGAAACCCAGAAAATCCAGTAGCGTACAATAACATTCACCATGAATGTCGATAAATTTACCCATTGTGACGCCACTGGAAATATTATTCCGATTCTAATTGCACTAAAAGAAGCTCCATATTACTATTAACAAAATCACAACGTTTTATTGAAATTGATGAAAAAACAATTGAGAAATGAATAGAAACAAGATTTTTCATGAAAATATTAATACCTGTATCTCGAAAACGAAGCAAGTAAGAACACAAGTTTATATCAAAATATCACAAGGAATTACCCCTTGAATTTTTTCGGTGATATTTAGATACTAACCATATGATTTTGTCCCGTCTATATCTGGATTATCTGTCATGCCGTACTCAAAAACAATGAGAGATCCTCAATAATTTTATTATGTAGTTCCCAATGAATTTTATTGCATATCACACCATTCTGAAGTCAAGATTCAGAAGAGCGGACCTACTATCTACGATATTGGAGTCGAACCACTGTCGGTATTGAATGATCATTGATATATACGTTGAAATTTGGCAACGTCTACTCCATTCAATTTGTGCAATCTTGATATTATGACCAAGTCATGTATATCTATATTCTCACTTGAAGTTTTATAAATCCCGGTGCAATTTCGTATTAAAACGTAAGGACGAGGGTGGATGGTATCATTAAGACATTCCATTATTTCCATCTGCAGCTCAGGATTTTCTTTTATGACTTTTTAAAAACCTTCCTCTTGCGAACGGCAAATGGCAAATTGCCTATTTTCCTTCTCCACCTCCAATAATAAGACCAGAACGGTAAGAAGACCAAGACAAGAGATACGTCGAATAAATGAAAGACTATAGAAGGGTATTTCCATAGAGCTTTTCGCTGAAAATATTAGTATAGGATGTTAAGATCGAAAATTCAGAGGAATTGAGGTGATAGACACACATATCAAAAGAAATTTCTCACATGAACAACAGCAGGAGTTTGATGCAGATTTGGAATAGAATGTTTTACTTAGTGTACAGGAAACGCCCAGGATATTTACAAATAAGATTGCAGGAGATTTTGGTACGTCCCGAAAAGCAGTTCTTTCTATTTTGAAAAAACATAAGTACACACCATACATTCCTCGCAGAATTCACGCCTTGGAACACGATAATGACAGAGAACGTAGGACACATTTCTGCAATATTTTTTTGAATAGGTTGAATCGAGATCCTGCATTTTATAGAAAAATAATGGTCTCAGACGAATGCTCATTCGGGGAAATGGTATTTTCAATAGACGAAATCATAGATATTGGTCACAAGAAAATGAATAAATGATACTGTAGAAAGCAACTTCCAAACAAGATTCAGCTTGAATGTGTGGTGCGGATTTCTTGATAATAGGTTATTGATAGGTCCGTTCTTTATATCAACGGTTCATTACACCAGCATGAGTATTTTGGATTGCTTTCTAGTTACAATGAAAATTTTCTGGACCAACTTCGCCTCGCCGATCTGAATGAAGTCATTTTCCAACAAGATGGAGCACCGCCTCACAATACGCATTTGAATGTGACTTATTTGACACACTTTGGAGAAAAGTGAATAGGAACAAATGGACCGATTCGGTGGCCAGCTCGCAGTCCAGATTTGACAGTTATGGATTTCTTTCTTTGGGGTTACTTGAAGGATCAAGTTTATTCATTTCAGCCAGAGAATATATAGAAACCCTTGGGCTTCGAATATCCGAGGCTTGCCGGAATGTATCCCAAGCATTTTTACCGAATACACAAAATTTTACCGAATACACAAAATGGGGATCAATTTGAGCATTGATTGTAATGAATTTTTTATTTTTCGATTCTACTGGAAATAATGAAGATTGATGTGGAGTTCATTTTGTTGTTTTATCTGTTTCACACAAAATGCAGCTGAAATGTTATGTTGTATATTTTCCCTTCCAATAATATCGTTATTATCCATTTTTCTGAAATAGATAATATCATCGCACCCGCATTGAAATTGTTTACTGAATGTCACTGTGACACTGAAATTGACTTACTTTATGCTACCTAGATTTTGATTACTATATTACCAATCAATGGACACATGATTCAGAAGTTACAGCTCTGGCCGTTTTTTGTGAACACCTCTGTATATATATAGTTAGTGTGAAAATCAGACTTATTCGAATTGACGAATTATTTGTTGATTTGAACAATTATTTTTCTCCTTGTAGAAATGTGCAGTACCTATAAATGACAATTGGTGAACAATAGCGAACAAGGAATAAGAGAAATTATGCAAGGTTAGTAGCGATAAAAATTCCGCGAATGAATAATAAATCCGTTTCGCTCGAAAAAAAAAACGTCCTATCGTGCTCGGTCCATCTCGATTGCCGATTCCCATACCGAAGGAATTAATTAACATACACATATTAGAGACAATCAGGATGAAAAACAAGCCGCAAAAAAGGACCAACAGGATAATTTATTTTTACGATTACGTATATCGTCAGATTATTCTGGAATTGTTATTTTTCGGTTTTTGTGATGTACGCTTGTGCTTTCCCTTCAGGAATAGGAACGACTGCCTACGATATATCGACAGGATGGATGCCGTAAATTTTATAATTTGAGGGGTGAAAAATAATAGAACGAGCGAGTAGTTTGATTTATCGGCGATACAGGATTTCGAACGTGAGGCGATTAGAAAAAACTGTCTTTTTTGGATATAGACGAGAAAATAGACAGTACAACAGTTATAAGTATATAAAAACTTACCAATAAATACAATATTTCGATATGAAACGTTTATCTTGGAATTTCAGTATTCGTGACTTCCCTCATAATATGTTAGGATTGAAATTCAATAATTCTATACAGGGTGAAGCAATATTGCATCCTATTGCTTGAGTGCTATAATAGCTAGAAACATGGTTCCCAAATGAATGTGAATTAACTAAGCAAGGTGCACAGCTAGTAATTATTGTCGCATATACAAGGTGCACTGAAAGTAATAAAAATAGTCGAACACATTTTTATTTTCAAATCGAATGCCATCTACTTCTCTATAGCCGACAATGTCTCAATCACATGATGAAATAAATGATTTTTTGTCGAAATCTTTTCACCCACCGATGCATTCTTGAAAGATCTCCTATACGTCATAATCATCAATAGCTGGACGAAATATTGCTGGAGCCATTTTATATATGAATGTTCAATATTTATGATCCAGTCTCACGATTCAGAATATTTTCTGTGAATGTTCTCAGTGGAAATAGGCCACATAAAATTTTCCAAATTCCATGTATCGAAATCATTTAGAAATTGTTGCCATTAAAATTTGCATATAGAAAATGTTTGCCATAATCTCATACATCAAATGATCGAAACATATACTGGGTGAACCATTTGAAAAATTCGAGAAATATCAATTCAAAAAGTTACGAACTCAAAAATCATTTTAAGTCGCCCTATACATACAGGGACCCTGTAGGATTTTATGGCACGAACATCGAATGTCGACTGGCAGAATAATTATTTCCTCTTGAATTTCAAAGTTATAACTTAAGATAGATTAAGACATATAATGTTCGACGAAAGAATGGAAAATTTTGCTGTAATATACACATGGCATTCCATTTAAAGAAGTTGCCTTCGGTGCTCTAGGTTTTTTTGCGCCTGTATACAGCAATAATTTCAGTTTATATTTTTATATTTTCTTCTCAGACTCAGAAGTCTAGGATTCTTGGTCGAATTTTCATATGAACGTATTCAAAGTACAGATCCCCGAATTCTACAACCCTTTTAGCAATTATATATATTTCTCAAAACACCTTCCTATTTTATTATAGTGGTATCGGTATATCGGTATCGATATCTATATATTATTCTTTTCCTTTCACCGCCAGTGAGTCTCTACTGCCATGTGTGTGTGTATAGTCACTCGGAAGGAAATCAAATTACGTATGCATTTCCCTTGTACTATGTTACCCTTATCTGTGGTTTTTATATACCTTTATCGGAGGTTTCGCCCTAATACGGGACTCTCGATTTTCTTCTTCCGAAAAGGTGGAGATAGATTGAGTCGCGGGAAAGTGATCGTAAATTGGGAAGCCAATATTAGTAAACGACATAGATAAGTCGGGTAGCGTCGTATAATGAAAACTTTAAAGTTTATTTAGTACGGTGTTCGGGAAATGACCTTGTTTTTCGGTATGAGCACTAAAATCCGGGACGTAAACTCAACAATATTCAAGATGATTTCTTCGATTCAGTCAATTGGATTGCATTATTATCACCGAAACCACTGTAAAAAAATTTGGAAAAATCATAAGTGGATTTATCGTTTGAACCACTTTTCATTAGACTCTGATAAGCCATTTAGACATTCTTTCACCATCTCTCAATTTGTTTGTACTATAGGAAATCTGTTTCTGTTTGAACCCAACTCTTGAAGTCGACACCATCCTTTGTAGAGGCATTACGAAGTCCAAAGTTGATACACTCCCCTCGTGAGGGTACCTGACGTGATTCCACACACTTACATACATGACTGTTTGAATAAATGAAATAATTAGTAAATTGATAAAAGTCGTTCTTGAAGAAATAATCGAAGATCGGTATGAGGAATGACAAATTCAATGTTCGTGAAACTTTCTCAAGATTTTGAATTGGCTAGGCCGTTAGATACTTGTTGAAAATCTATAGTAAATGTGTAAATTTGATTTCTGAAGTTTTTACCTGCTCAAGAATCTTCATATTCCAATAATTTCTCTGATGGAATGGCATCCACAGAGATGTAGAGTTCGTGTGGCAATGTTCTTCATTCAATAATGTCAATACACACTTCATATACAAGTTCTTATGATTGTTCACTACGCAGGTATTACGAAATAATGCTTATATTTTTATTCATAGAGACCAGGAGAATAGATCCCAAAAATGTAACTGAACGAATATTCCATTTCTTGTGATGTAAAAGGTAAAAAACTCCAATAATACCGTAGAGAAGTTGGAGTTCGGTCGACACAGCCTCACCTCGGTCATGTTAGCTCCCGGCCGGCCAGCTCCCCGCGGCTTTTTTTCACCACGGTCAATCTTTTCCACAGATTTCGATTCACACGTTTATAGTGTCTTTCGGGATGTTTGATAACTTCATGACTCATCTTTCACAGGAAAATTGATATCACTGAGCGATTCATATGGTTTCATTGATAAAATTTGAAATATTCAGATTGATTGAAATATGATTATTGATGGAACTCAAACTCGAAACGATTTCTGAAATTGGCAAAAAGAGTACAGGACTGATTATTTTCGTCTTCTCATTTCAGGTTCATGACTCCAAATACTGAATTGATGATTTCTGTACCACTCGAGATATGATATTTTTCTTTAGCAAAAAGCATGACGACCAGCTCCAAGGTGTAAGGAGCACGATCATTTTCAAACCACACGATGAAGTTTTCATTTCAGTTATATACATTTTCGTGTGAAAAATGAATCAAAAATCCGAAAAGATACTATAATCGTGTGAATCGAAATCTGTGGAAAAGATTGACCGTGGTGAAAAAAAGCCGCGTGGAGCTGGCCGGCCGGGAGCTAACATGACCGAGGTCACAGCCTCGGCTTCATTCGTCATCCGGTTGGCTGCCGTTTCGGCGTTTCACGTTCGACAAACTTTTGATAACGGTTGAAGTATTACGACTCGGTTGTCAGTTTCACCTTTCAGGACACTCGAATAGTC
The DNA here is from genome assembly GCA_918026855.4 of Phaedon cochleariae. Classification (NCBI taxonomy): domain Eukaryota; kingdom Metazoa; phylum Arthropoda; class Insecta; order Coleoptera; family Chrysomelidae; genus Phaedon; species Phaedon cochleariae. The sequence goes on along the minus strand of OU896713.1, from coordinate 2,668,080 downwards.
GCCATACGAACAATGTTACCAACTCGTGAGAAAAATCCCTCTTCAAGGGAGATTCCGATCGTCAACCCCGAGATTTGTCGAACAACTCTCTACCAAAACTCACTCTTCTTGAGAACGGCGAAGCTTAATATTTTTTGCAAAGGGAAGTATTTCCGGAAACTTGGTACTTCCCAAAGTTCCAAAAACTTTGGAACACTTATTTTGTCTTTCCTATACACGAACATAATAGAGATTCCCTTTCGTGTGATCCGAAATTCAAAAACAGATATCCTGGGGAAGATCGAGGAAAATATTGGAAATCAGAATCCATGATTCTATTGTTCATGAAAAATTAAGTCAACCGTTTCACTTGATTAAGCTATTGGGGAACATATTTCGAGAATTCAATAATTATTTATATAGTTATGATTACAAGATTCCTCTTATTCCTCCTGGCTTATTGAAATATACATGTCAAATTGTTCATCACCATAGTAGGTACAAAAATTTGATGATTATTCATATTTTTTTGTATCGAGGAAACTTGGGGATTTTCACCTGTTATTTTGGAGATTTTTATCCCCTTGGGTTGGCAACATTGCGTTCAAACATTTCCGTGTAGATTTGTGTAGATGGAGAGTCCGTCTGACCTCATGAATTTTCATCGCGGAGATTTTCCGAGCTTCTAGACTTTTCACGTCGTCGGAAAATGACTCGAGAGAAGATACAAAAAAAATACTTGAGGTGCTTTATTGATACAGGGTGTGATGGTGGCCACTGGTATAAGGCGTCATCATCAACTCGTAATTTTCGAATCCTTTATAATGAAATATCAGGATCAGAGTCAATCATACAACAATCTATTTTTCATAGTAGAGCAATTCATATACGTATAGTTTATGGTTTTTGGTCCTCATAGAGCAACAACATACATTGCAAATAGGTATAAAAACAAAATAATTGTAAACTGTTGCGTATACCTACCTACCTATATTCTTATTCCAATGAAGATTTGAAAAGAATTCTATATGTCTTTCTGTGCATGGAATAAGTTATTTGAGATAGATATCTTCGTGTGAATATCTTCAATGAAAAACAACTATATCTATAATATGTATCTAAGTATCTAGAGACAATATGTGAGGCCATTTTGACCTCGTTTCGATGTATGATACTGCCAATCATTTACAAATTGACTGGCTAAAATATTTCTCAGATCTGTTGCTGAAAACAAAATCTAAATCGGATGGATATGGTAATATACTAAGTATATTGTATATTCTAACAAAGTAAACAATAGAAATAGAAAATATCTCCCATTTCTGGAGGAAAACCTGTAGAAAATATGTCTTGCTTTTGATCTTTAACAGCAGTTTCTCACCTTGAAATTGAAAGCAATAAACACATTATTACTTTACTGGTACAACCTGAGTGGCATTGTCATTTCATCTTCTATTTGAACAACAGAAGGTACCTTCAAAATTCCTAGTGTAAAATCCGACAATAATTCTTGAAACATGCTCACCAGATGGGACGCAATGTATAAAACCAAGTTTAGTTACACGGTATATACCCTATGCAAAAACGTGACATTTTTGTAAAGGTTTATTTTATGAATAAGCAACAGATGCCGTGCAGATCCCGCACATAGTAATATAGCTAAAGAGGTAATGAGACCATGAGAACAGGAACAAAACGATAACACAAACACATCTGGAATTTCGCTACGCGTATCAAAAACCACTTTTTATTCCGTAACTAGGTTATGTACGCCCGAAAAAACATCTGATATAAGCCAGTCTCAAGGTAGTGTGAGAACGATCCTGACGTTTTAGGATATGATGGCGCCTCATGTGTATTAATAATTATTATAACCGTTTGATTGCTTGTTCTGATCTTAGGGTTGAATGATTATTTTCTGAACAATAACAAAAGAATGCTCTCTATTGGAAAATGTATTGCCCCAATTATTTTTGGTAGCAAGCACAAGCAATTTTCAGGCCACCAGGTTTTCACTCTTGAATTTTATAACGAGAAAGATTTTTGCATGCTTTCAAAACATGTTACCTATATGTATTTGCCAAAATAAAATAAACTACTGAAAGAAAACAACAACTTTCCTGGCTATTTGCCACGTCGAACATTGAATTATATCTGTTGAACATCCAAAAAGAGAGCATTAAAATTAAAATCGTTTGGAATTGAATATCAATCTTTCATACATACAAATACATATTATGATAGTTCATATTTCATAATTTTTTCAAAAGCTTTCCTCTCCTTACTTTCTCCTGGGAATATCATAATTATTTTGATATATTTGTATAGTGAGGACAAATCAGATGACTATTATGATTGAATTTCTCATTTCGGTTTATGATACCTAGAAGAATCAATCAAGAAGACGAGGAAAGGAAATCTAAACAATGTGAGAAATGAATATTTCACCTCCTATCCTGCAGAATTAACTCAAGATGGTGGTTTAGTGACAAAAGAATGAAAGAAGTATTACCTATCTCTATGCATATCATTTATTGAGAATGTTAGTTTTATGAACGAATACATGTATGATGTTGCCGCTCAAGTGTTTTCTAGTTTATTCCACAAATTCCTCTATCCAGACAGCACAATTCGCATTCTATCTACATTCGAAACGCAACTGGCAGCTTTCAAACAAGACATATTTTTTCAGATGAAATTAACAGACAGGTTAATATAAAATGTTATATTTTTGTCAAGTAACAGGTAAATCAATTTCTATTCCCAAATACCTATTAAAAATTTGGAGCGTCGCCAAAAACATCATCAGAAAAACCTTGTTATGTGCAAGAAATTTATAGCTGTCACTAAGTAGATAGATATATTATTTCTGAGAAACAGCTTTCTACACTTATACAAGGTGCTTCGTCAAAGTTTTTCCATCAGAATCACGTCCATATATTGATTATAAAAAATTCTGTCTCAATATACGATACACAAATGTTGACTGTTCAACCTATGCTATGACGAATCGTTTCAATTCCAATACAAATGAATCACATTCAGATAACCTATATACCTGTCTCGGAACACATTTTCTTTCTAAACATCTCAACACCACCATATTTATTTTGTTGAGTAGGGTTGTGTAGGTGGGAACAAAACAGGGGTCTGTTTTAAAATAACACGTGGGGCTATGGCAACACGTAGGCTCCGGTAGAGGTAGAAGTGATTCAATAATTAGTTATAGTTAGGACCTTACTTAAAACAGTGGCGTAGGAAAAAGTGTCACCCTTAGTTATACAGTGATAATATACATGATTAATCTTTGGAACTGGGTACAATTTCAATGAAAACTCACAATCAAAGTGCTATTTAACCGGAAATATATATCCAATCTGTAGAACAAATGACGTATTTTAGCAATTGGTTTTCAGTAGATATGATGAAAAGATGAAAATGTTTGAATCACAAAGGGCTGAAAGTAGCTTCAATTGCATAAAACTGTCGATAATAACTCATATACATACCTATTCGTGAAATGAATTGTTATTACTATAATATGCTATATACAACGTGTACCAAACTCGATGCCTTATTGAACGTTTCTAGAGAACGGGACATAGGATCAATTTGAAAATTCGGTTTCTTGGTTAATCAGTGCTGTTCTATCGGTCTGAAATATTTTCAGCACTGCCGTTTTGCTGCTTCTATAGAAAAGTGGCAATTACTCTATTATTTTAACACCCTATATTTTTTTGTGGTTTTGGAATCTTCCTGAAGAGCGGATTTCACCGATCTAGCACACTTGGGGTTTATCGGAAATGATGACAGATATATTGGGTGTGCAAAATCGAGATTATTTAAATTTAGAAATTTTCTGTGTCGAAATTATTCATTATTCCATGCCCCTATATCTAAACTCTTGAAATACTCTCTACTGACATTTAATGTGGACACAGGTCACAGGGAATGAAAAGTTAAATGGGGACATGAAAGCCGTTTTAAACCAATAATGAATAGTTTCGACACAAAAAAAATCCTAATGTTGAAAAATCTCGATTTTTCACACCCAAAAGTAGCTCTTCAGGAAGAATCCGAAAATGCATAAATATACAGGGTGTTATATTTGAAATTACAAGGTTGTTACAAGATATTTTAGATTCATTGAGCAGAACTGATCAACCAAAACATAAATTTTCAAAATATTCCTATGTTTCGTTCTCCAGAAACGTGTGATAGGCCATCGAATTTGGGACACTCTGTATTGTGCAAACACGTCAAAGCATAGGCACACGATTCAGATATTATCTGGAGAATATCCCAAAAATTCTGTAGAATCAGTAATCCTTATTCTCTTTTCAGAACTACTGAGGATGGCAAATTATAGTTGTCAAAAACTATAATTTAGTCTTTCCCAAAGTACATGTTTGTATCACCAGTTGTACTAGCAGTGAACTCAATAAAATATACCAAGAAAATAATCAAGCAATAATGCTTTGTTGCTCATCAGGATGATCTAGATTCAAGTTCAAACTTCGCCACGTAATCTCAAAATATATGATTTTGGAGTATAGGAAGAAGAATTATTGTAATCAGAAATCTTTTTCCAAATAATTCCTTGAGGATTTATTTCGTTATTTTACGTACGGCACTGGTATTGAGTTAGCTGGGTGGGATAAGGTTTCTGCGGTCATTTCCGGTAAGAATACCGAAAAATGCAATTTGACTTGACAGGTCGGAAAGGTTAGAAATAACACACTCTAGGTAAAATGTAATAAACATGAAAGATACATTTTGCAGGCTTCTTTCCATCGGTTTTTCAAGACCTACACGGTCACCACCAATCATGCGTTTGCCAGGCGAGATTTTTATTTTTATCAGTGTAAGGCAGTAAAATGTTCGTTTTCGCTGGGCATTTGGCGAAATAGTTGAAAAAAACAATCACGCCGAATTACATTCGTGGTGGTAATTTTTTGAAATAATTTCAACTATATTTGCACTCGTCTTTGTTGCCATTGAGAAATCCCACACGTGGACTTCGTCCATTCGTGACTCGCGTGAGATTTCTATAGCAACAAAGATTCTTGCATCTGAAAAATTACCACCACTTGTGAAATCACTGTTGAAAACTTAACAATATGATGTGGAATTCATAAACAAAAATCTGGCACAGATTAGCAAATTTTTTGAGCAACTGCTTGGAAATTGTCGTTCAAAACAGCACAGGCTTCAATCCGTATATTGATCAGTATCAGGCAGTAGATTCAAGCAACGACTCATCACCTGTTCCTGAGATTTCCGGAGAAATATATTCCAATCAACATCATAAATTATTGCAATAGAAAATTTTGAATCTGTGTATATTAGCTCAGTACCTAACAATAATGCACTGTCCTCCATTATGTATCGATCTTGAAGATATCCAATTCGAATAAGGGTGGAAAAGAATCTTTGACGTCAGTGGCCTGGAACTTAGTTTTATATTACCTGACTCCACCTGTTTTCCGTCCCAACCACCTGTTCGATTCCACTCCCACAAGGGAGGGTTTATACGAGAACACCTGAAACACCCTTGCTTTCACTGTATAAGGACTGATGTGCAACAGCTTTTAAAATGGTGGTAACAAGGAAACACATTTTTGGTAGGTAACTTATGAAGCAGACAATGCATGCGAAAGATTTAGATTGAACTGACTGAACTCCTGTTTGAAAAATGCCTTTCGATTACCTTAGTATGATGATTCATACACTAATTTCGAGTTGGTATGACTTGGAAAACTTATTGTTTTATAGCAGCAACGTCGTTCTTCAAAAGCTCATTCTCCTACAACGCATGCAAAGTTTTAAATATGATTCCTTTGGATATTGAAAAGATGTCGTTGACAAACATTAAATCTACATTGAAATCTAAATTACTCGATGGGTCGTTAAGCATGAATCTCAAATTATAGGTCTTAGTTTGCACACATCACCCTATCAGTCATGGATGTGATCCTCTTCGCTTCTCAATATTTTCATTAATATGAGTATGCTTAAATCAAGGGAACCAAACAAATTTCCATATTTTTTCTGTTTTTGATTTGAATTTATTCAATTTTTGTTAAATTGAGTTGACCAAACAATATTTATTTTTGTATTTAAAGTTGACTTGTTTCCACAGGCTGTATTGAAAATCAATCTAACATGTCTCTGAGACATGAATACAAGCCTTTTCGATAAGTGGTAGGATATACATGTATATATGTACTTGCTTGCTTATTGAATAAATATATATTATTATTATAGTAAAGCATTTTTGAGGTAAGTATAAAATATCCATTCCACTTGGTTTACTTTTTGGAATGTTTTAATTCTGGCATACAGTGTCAATAACCACTTGAATTAGTCACAAAATGCTAAAATGTCAAGATTTGGTTCTGATTCTGGAGAGATAGTTGATAAAATAATAGAAATCTCGAAGGTAGGCAACTGCTCAATGATTTTATATACAGATTACAGGGTGTCTCAGGATCGATGGTACCTTAGACGTAGACGGAAAATGGCCGGAACATTTTGTTCGGATTGTTCTGAAAATTTGTTTTTTCAATAATCGCAGGTGATCTAACGATTGAAAAAAATATGGTAGCATCATCCTTGATATTTCAAATGAGACACTCTGTATATGATTGCATTTTTGGTTAATACATTCTGAACCTTTTTGTCTGATACTTTCCTTTACTCGTCTCTAACGATCTTCGAGTTATAAAATTTTCCAAATTTTTAGTTCAAAACATGGCTCTAATTCAGTATAGAATCATTACTCTTAGGTATCTTTCCTATGAAACGATCGTCGACTCAGGTGAGAATCCATAAGGTACATTATTTTTACAAAATTCTGAAATGTCAAGATTTGGTTCTCATGCTGAAGGCTGAAGTTGATAAAATGAAGTCTCGAACATAATAGACAAATGCTCTATGATTTTTGATCTACAGTTCTCAACACACTAAATGGTAAACACTCGGTATACTGAACAATAATACTCTGTGTCTCATACTTGGGCAATAAATATTGGAAATCAGTTGATAAGAATCATCGATATCAGGAAACAAGTATCAATAATTGAGAATTTTCATCGTGTATTTCAATTAGAGGTGAATTTTCAAAAATGTCTCGAGTTAATAGTCTAATATAGATAATGGGTATTGAAAACGCCGTTTCTGAATATACTGAATCGAATGGGCCATGGTTTTAGTCACCGTTTTTGATTTTTTTTACTGAAATGAGATTTTGTCCTATTTTCTTATCCATCCTGTATATTCCACAATGGTGCTTTCGTCGTCTCATTGTCCTCCACAAAACATGAGAACAGTTTTTCCCAATATTCAGCTCAAGTGGAGTTCTAGAAAGAAAATTCAAGAAATGTAAGACTTTCAAAAAAAAATCTAATTTTTGTTCCAATGGAGAACTAAAGAAGCCGAAAATAAGGAAGAATATGTATATGGAATGACAAATAAGGAGGAACAGATTAGATACTATCAATAGGATGAAATCAGTAAATTCAAAGTCAAATCAGTTAATCTATAACTATACAGCTTGTTTCTCCGTTGTTGAAGTGGAAGCCATGGACTTTTCATCGATGTGGACTTGTTTAGGATTCCACATATTTTTCTCCAAATAATTGCTTCGTACGTACTATAAGTGCATGAAATGTATCAAACACGTAAGACGAAACATGTATCGAATGTCTTGTCATTTTCTCATGAAACGATGGTCGACTCAGGACTCAGGTAAAAATCCACCGGTCTAGGGTCGACCCTCTTCTTGCCTTTCCCAGCATGACTCCAAAAGCATAATCAAGGCCTCCCCTTCTCTCGAAGATGCAGAGAGGTAGATTTCAGCCTCCGAGACAGGTTCGAAGCAGGTTGATTGGAAGGCCTATCCCTAGCCGGCGGCAGTGTAGTGGACATTTTACTTAGCTTTGATTGATGATGCGGCTTGTCGAAGAGACGAGGGGAGACAAGTGAGAATCGTTCATGGATACCTTTAGGGACGTGGGTGGGCATCATTAGGGGCGTCTGTGGGGGGGGGGGGGAGGGGAGGACTAACATTAGTTGTCAATCACTACCGATCGTCCTAAACTATAATCGTTTCAATGTGTGGAGAAGTTTTTTGTTTGTTTCTCATGGAATCAGGAACTTTAATCCACATCCCAAGCAGCACACATATACACGGTAAAATCTTTATGATAAATTGATATTCATCATACATCCAAATCCATAATCATTCTACTGAGTCAGCTTGCCAATTGATGTGAAATAAGTGGAAAAAGGACATTGATGATAGCAAAATTGTCGTCAGTGTATTTGTAGACCTGAAAAGAGCGTTTGAAACTATTGATAGGAAAAAATTGTTATTAAAATGTGAGGCATGCGGAATATAAGGCACAGTACTCAAATGGCTAACAAATTATCTTACAAATAGGCAACAAAAAACAAAAATTTACAGAAGATATTCTGATGAGATAAGTAGTATCTACGGGGTTCCCCAAGGAAGTGTCCTTGGACCACTATTGTTTATACTATATATAAATGACCTACATCTTTACCTACAGAATTCATTTATCAATCTATTCGCTAATGACACTCTGATTTCTATATCTGGGGAAAATTACAACAATATGGTTGAATCCATGAATAATGAGTAAGATATTTTGAATAGTTGTCTCAGGGCGAATAAACTTGAAATAAATGCTCAAAAAACAAAGTGTATGATATTAGGTAGCAAAATCAACTGTACTAAATTCAATCAAGAGAATTTTGTGCTAACAATTGATAATTCGGTAATAATGTATGCTAATGAGATAAAGTATCTCGGCATTCTTTTTGACCATCAACTTAACGTTCTTTATAGTTCAAGTTATATTATAGGGAGATGAAAATTGTGTATATCAAGAAGCATGGCTGAAAGAATAACTGGACTTCAGGTTACCGATGAGGATTTGATATCCGAAATGAATTTATTCGAGTGAAGTCATATATAACCCGTTTGTGTATTTTTTCAACGTTTTCAACGTGTTTCTATAATATACTGTGTTAATTTGCATGCTCAACGATAACTATTACTTCCATTTTTATATATTTTTCCGAATTTTCTGTATACCTTGGGCATTCTCAGTTCTTATAGGGTTCGAATTATTTCCATAGGACCTCGGCGCTCTAGAATCGGTTCGTATTCCACTATAAGCTGCAGTTCCCGCTTTTCCTAACACCGCACAAGCTCAGTGTTTTTTTCTGGGAAATCGGTTTTCAACTCCGAAGTAGTGATACACAAAGACAAAATTCATAATACCTACTATATTTCTCTTCTTAAACATTAATCACTTCAAATTCCGATTTTTTTTTTAATTTGAGTGTGTTCGACACTGACATTTTTATTGCATTACGTTGTGATGAGCTATTGAGCAATGACTCATAGATGTTCACGGTTATGAACCCGTGCCTATCGCCCTTCCTCAACTGTTTCCTATACTTTCTAAATGGCTTTCTTGCCTATCAATAATATAAATGGAATACGGATAGATTGCCCATATCGCTTGTATCTCATTGAAGATTATCAGAGAGGGCATATCTACTTAAGGACGATTGGTATTGGGGGAAACTCTAGAACGAAATGTTACAGTACGGATGACAGATTGGTTACAGAGATTCCGGGAATGGAATATTGTAATTTTCAATACAGCAATTCAGTAGGCAGGAGGAAAAAATCACTGAGAATTACGAGTTTATTCATTCTCTATAGTTAGGTAACTTCTCATCATGATTGTTGAATATGTAAATCACTATTTCTAGTGATAAGCCACAATAGACCCATATAGGGTCGCAGTGGAGGAGTGGATATTCGCCCCACTCACATGGAACCTAACCTAACCTAACCTTATTCATTTCTGATTGCTTTTCTTTCCGTGTATATACATTACTATAAAGATATGTGATGTTCTTGGTCGTATATCATTTTTTTTTTCAATGTGAAAACCGCATAGGGAAACATAATTTTCATCGAGCGGAAATAATGGTGTTTACCAGATACGATATTAAATTAATGTGCAAGTATTTTTATTGGGGAATAGATTGCGCTGAACTTTAATCCAACCCGCCTGTAAAAACAACATAAAACGTTATTTCTTCATCGGAGCCAGGTTTCCGTTTTGTTATATTATGACGATGTTACCTCAAATATATTATGAGAATATATGAAGGTTGTGACTGGTGCTACGACTGTACGGATATTTGACCACAAAAAGCAGTTGAAAATAATCTAACAAATGAAAAAGATAATATTCTCGACTTTGGAACAAGTAGTTATTTATAAATGATACATTAGAGTGAAATTCCTGCAAATCTCGCATATGAACAGTGAATTAGGGTTAATTCTATCAGATGTGACTATGTCTTCATAGACTATATTGGTTCATAAAATGATGAAAACTACCTTAGTAAAAAATCACTTCACGCATTGAAGAAGAGTAAATAATGGTAGGTAAATAATATTTATAATAATAATAATAATAATAATAATAATAATAATAATTCATTTCACTTGTTGGGAAGTAAAGAGAAGATATTCATATATTCATAAGTACAATAACAGGAAATAGGTACATCAATTGAAAAGAGAATATTTGACATATGAAGGAATCTGAAATACAAAATAAAGAAAATAGGTTCTATAGTAAGTAATAATAATAATAGTAATTCGTCTCCATTTCCTCAAAAGAATTTTACATAGTAGTATGGAGCATAGATGATACGTAAACCAGGTGAAGTTTAGCTAGGAAGCTATTCTTACACTTAACCTATGCTCGAATTATAATCTAATCCTGATATTAATCTTGAACCTAAAAACCTATTTTAACTCATTCTCTCACATGTAAGGTAGGATTGAACAAATTGCTTTCAATTTTTTAACGCTGATTTGTGGCAAAGGTTATTGTTTGAATTCTCTTGGTAATGAATTATAAAGTAAAACCGATAAGTTATGGAGAGAAATTGAATTTTCTACTTCTGGGAGCTGCTATGAAAGAAAAAAACTTATTTCCCCGTTCCGTCGGTGTGACAGCCACTCCCGAGCGGAACGAGCGCGACGAGGTCTCACGTCCGACCGCTGGACACTCGCAGCAATAAAACCGGCCAATATCCGGCGACGTACCTTTGGCCGAGGACGCATATGGCGCCCGGATATTGTAACTGGGAAGAGGAACGCGAGCATGCCTCGACCATAAACTGGAAAGTGATCTCTGGACTTCGGTTATGGCTTTTATCAATCTCTGGATCGGGCTGCGGTCTGTGCACGAATGAGGGTTGAGGGGTCGACTTGACGCGAAGAGTTGTGCACTTTCTTATTTTGGGGGATGATGCACGGATTCACTGATGATCATTTTATTCGACAAGACATTTTTTTCCATGTTCTGGTTGCCACGAAGAGGGATATCAGGTCATATCTGTGCCTTATAGATCATAAGCAACTGACTGGAAGTGAAATAGCTCCTGGCCCGAAACAGAAAACCAAGTTTTTGGGATGCACTTCTAGCAATTGATCTCACGTGATTTTCCCAGGAAAGGTTATTGCTGATAGTAATACCAAGCATCGAAATGGACGACTTCAAAGGTATGGTTACTCCTGACAAGCTTATGTTGGGCACATTAACATTATTAGAATTTCTGAGAATATCCCAATTTTTGCTCTGGAGTTACTGGTTCAACTTATTAATGATGACTCTTTTGCCAAAGGCACCTACCCATAATGTCTTGAAGTTAATGTTGTGATCCGGTTCCACAAGGGAGGTGACACCTCAAATTCATCGAACTTTCGACCCATCTCGCTCATTGGTAAAACCGTAGGGAAGTTGGTGAAATCTAGATTGATGAATTTTATATCCGCTCACAAAATCCCAAATCCTCAACAGTTTGGATTCAGATCTAAAAAGAGTACAGGGGATGCCATTTTTCATCTATTGAAAAAACTTCACTCTGAGCTGAATGCGAAGAAGGTATGTGCAGCAGTTTTCCTGTGACTTGTCGAAAGCTTCCAATTGTGTGAACCACGAAATACTGCAGCGCAAACTCCAGCATTATAGTTCCAGGAATCAGAGTTTCAACTGGATCGAATCATATCTGAGTCAACGTACACAAGTTGTAAGAACTGAAATGCTGTCAGGTACTGGTTGTATGAGACACGGCGTGCCTCAGGGATCGATAGTGGGGCCAGTACTTTTCTTGTTATATTTCAATGATCTGGCCTATATCCCATCTGATGGAATGTTCACAATCTTTGCAGATGATACAACCATACTGTGGCATGACATCGAAGAAAATAACCTTCGTAGCAAAATAGCTCAAGATATCGTCAATGTAAGAGAGTGGTGCAACTCCTTCAATATAGAAAGATACATATTAATTATTGACGGATTAATCTTGCGATTAGAATCTTGCAATCAGGATAATTACAGGATTATCTTGCCATTGAGGAAAGTTGCCACGACAACTATTTTTGTTGTTGAAAGATTATATAATTGCAATCAAGGTCCAATTGATGATTCCAATTTTCAACTATCACTAGCATAATTGACAGATTATTCTTGAAATCAATTTATAAGATCAATTAGTCGATTAAGGTAATTGCAAGATTCAACTTGCAATTAGAGCTTAATCGACAGATTGATCTTACTATCAGTCAAGTTGCGAGATAACTCTTGCAATTACATCTCAATTGACATATTGATCTTGTAATCAAACTGACTTCGAGAATAATCTGTCAAACGCGAAGTTATTTTTTGTTTCTTTGAAATTTATGGTTACAAGAATATTTTGTCGACCAAGGTAAATGCAAGATGTATCACTTAGGCCTTGATTACAAGATTTATCTTGCAATTATTTCCTAATTGACAAATCAGTCTTGCAATTACTATAATTTTTTTCCTGGGCTTCTCTTGGTGATGTTTTCATTCTCAAAATGTTCTTGAAACAATATATTTCCTGTATAATTTCAATGGTATATTGGATTTTATCACTTCATATCAATTAGAGTGACCTTACTGAAGTTGTAACAATTCATTTCTCACCATGCTTTATAAGAAAAGGACTATTTATAAAAACGTCTGACGTAATATGAGTTTTTCTGATTCAGTTATGATCTGATTGAAATTCACCTATCTTTTTCCTTACCAATGCGGGCTCTTTTTAATTACTCACTCGTTCGATCATCGACGAGTTCAACAAAAGGTACAAACTACCCACACGACGGTGTTAATTCGATCCAGGTTCGTCTTGATCAATGTGACCCTCATAGGTTAATTGAACACATACCTTGCCGTAGACAGTGGAAAACTCACCGACAAGTCGTCTGGAAAGAGTTCATTGTTTCATCATGCGGGAATGAGCAGGTGTGGTCCATTACCTCCACTTAGGGACAATTATCAGAAGCGGAGGTCTTTATTACATCGAAAAGCATAGGCGCATCGTCAAAAACAAAGAGGTATATAGTAACGGTATGATTCGAATTGAAGTTTCTATCCATGACCCTTGCAAGTGTTAGTAGAGTTAACTAATCCATGGACGATCATGTAGTTGAAGTTAATTTCTATTCTCAGACGCTTCTCTTTTCGTAGGTTTAGTAGGTACTTCTAGACTCATAGTCTGGCGAAATCCGCCATGAAACGTTGGTAAGACACAACATATGAGTACATCCAAACGATTTCCACTTGTTTGAAATATACTTAAGATACTACCAGGTACGTCCTCTACTCAAGCTACAATTAACGTTACGGAGGAATTGATTATACCAGAGAAGAATGGCCGATTAGAGGTACTTCTTTTCAAAAACAGGTACGTGTTAAATGTTTTGGATTATTTCCAAAATGAAAAAAAAAGAAGAAGAAGAATTGAGTACGGACATACCTACACTACAGTAATGTTGCCACTTCACCTGTATTCTCAAAGACATTGGTCTTAGTGTAAATAGGGATGGTCGAACAACTGTCACTCATTCTCATCACCATCAAGCAGTTGAAGTTGAAATGAAACGAACATATACATTTTGTCTCACCAATCATGGTAGACTTCGCCTGCCCAAAATGTCCCGACTATATACTTGTTTGAACCTGTCATAGAACAGGAGTATACAATATCCATATAAAATTAACACCTCAAGAGATAATTCAAACTGAAATCATGACAAACATCAGAATACAAAAAATACCTTGATGGATGCACTACAGGTTTATTGTTGAATAATCAAAATACAGATACAGAAAATCAATTGCTGATTGTTCTGATTATGAGAACCTTAGGTATCTCCGGCACTGGTTAAGATAGATGACAATAACACGGTGGTTCTTTTATATGTCTATAAACTGAAAGCCCGCAGAGAAACAATTGCTTCATATTGGAGTTTATTGTACACAAACAATTACTCCGGTTGTGGAGGATAGGGTTACGCCGGCAGAAACAAAGTGAACGATAATGATTGTATTGTTGTCTTCGACGAATGTGCCAATAGTGAAGGTGTCTGCGCTAATTTAGAACTGGATTGTGAAATGTCGACGACGAATAACATGAAGCTTTTCATGTATTTTTCGTTATTTCACCTTTGCGACCGAAACTTATTTGAATACAAAATGAAGCATTTCCATTATATACACCGAGACACCAAGATTAATATTAGCTGTTATACGAATTTTTTCAACATTTAGAAGCTTCCTGGATTGAATAGACGCCAATATACTATGATCAAAGTCATATTTCCAAGAAAAGTCTCATACATTTCAAGATTATCAATCAGTAGGTACATTATAACTTCGTTCAGGTCAGTTAAGTTCACAGACCTTGGTTCCAACAAGATTCCAGAACACCTACCGTACAAAACTATCATTGTAAGCAATTCAGCCAGGCAGCGGCTTTCATTTCTAATGCGGATTATTGCAACACAAGCATTGATTTCCAATATAAGAAGAAGAAGAAAAGAACTCGATTGCTGACTTCCAAAGTGGCACTATACCACTTTGGTGATGTGACATCTGCTCGACTTTGGTTTTGCTGCCCCATTTACATAATGTACCAAAAACCGAAAGTAATCGATCCCATTTTAGAAATAATTTCATTTTGATATAGTGATATATGATTTTTTTTGGATTGACCCTCGTATAGATAGATAGATATATAATTTATTTGTCTTTTAGATGCATCCATAGGAATACAAATAAGATACGTCACATATACATACAGGTTACGAATATTATAAAAACCAAGTGGCTCAAACTAGAGATTTACAGTTGAGGTTAAAATTAAAAACCCCAAAAAAAAGTCTGTACCTATATGATGTTATACAGGCTATGTATGATTAACACTGTAGGGAGAGTAATGTTTAAAAAAATAATAAATATAAAATAATGCATGAGAAATAATGGCTACTTATTTTGTTATGGATGTTTTTGAAACTATTGAAATTCAATGCTTTGACGAAAGTGGGTAGTATGTTGTAAAGATTCACATTGAGAGAGTTTCTATTAGATTTTTGTAATCTGAATTTGGATGGTCATATCAAATGACAGCCTCTATGATCTAGTATTGTAAGTATGGACATTGTAATTCAGAAAGTGTAACTTGTAATTCAGATTAGTAAAATGTAAGTCAGAAAGAGTAATTTATGTAATTCAGATTAGTTAATTGTGATTCAGAAAGCGTCAATTGTAATTCAGAATGCATAACATGTAATTCAGACAAAAGAAATGTAATTCAGAAAGTGTAACTTGTAATTCAGAATAGTCAATTGTGAATCATAAAGCGTAATTTGTAATTCAGAAAGCATCACTTGTAATTCAGAAAGCATTACTTGTAATTCATAAATACTATGGACTCAAATAAGGGTAGGGAATAAAAATCAACGAGTGGTTTATTGTGTGGTGAAAATCAATATTTTATATTCATCGACCAACGGGCATATCTTGAAATGCCAGAGCTGCAGCATGGTGAATGGTGGTGTGTTGTTCAGCCCTAGCAAAATCACCTCCAACAATTGTATCTTTGGCCTGGTCAATATTCTGTTCAAGATAAACAAGTCGTTGTTCTCAAGGTGAATGGATGCATACGGGTTTTTCCTAGTTTCTGAATCATAAGTGATACTTCCTGAATTACAAGTTATGCTTGACGGTTTCTGAATTACATTCTACTATTCTGAATTACATATTACGCTGTTTGAATCACAATTAACTTTTCTGAATAACAACTTATGCTCTCTGAATTACATCTTATACTTTCTGAATTACAATTGAAAAAGGTGTAGACCGATCGCGATTGCATATTCACAAACTGTCTTACCTTTGTTCTGACTAAATAAAACAAACAATCATAGAAGCCCATGGCAATAGCATAAACACTCTATCCGCTATTCCGCCTACTTGACATCTGCCACACTGTCTCATCTTCCGATCGGTTTATTTATTTACCAACCAAAACAAAAGCCTACTTTTAGCCAAGAACAAATGCTTGAAGGTATATCTCACGAGATGTTCTAGTGAAATGTTCGCCTAGGCAAATAAACGGTTCCATCCTGCTATACCCACCGTTTCGTTACCTACTTTGATAAATGTTCGGTTATGGTCGTTTCCGAAAACAATTGAAGACGGAATGGATATTGGAGCTAATGAAAACAAGCAGAGCTCTTTGGAATGGGCTGAGTGAAATAAACGGTTAATTTTCCATATTCATCGGCCATACGTATTTTCATCATGAATCTAAGCTAAGCAGGTCATAACAAAACAAACAAAGAAAAATCTTAGGAACTTGGTTATCATTTGGTATATTAATAAGTTTCATAAGGACTTATTGATTTCAATATATACTTTGTGCCCAAGATAAGGAGGGCCATCAACATCACGAAGTGTAAGATATCTTTGAAATCAGGATGGAAAGGGATATTCGAATATGTTATCAATCTGATATCAGGACCGTAATTGAAAAAATGCCAAATTGAATAGCATAAAAAGTTTGCCATTGAGATATTACTTCAGTTTTATAATGACTCAATTATTAACGCCAGAAGAAATAAAATTGAAAATCCGAAAATTCTATTTTTCTTCAATATCTCAAGAACGAAGTCATATCTAAGATTTTGTAAAGCTATATATTTTCTTGGTCTTGGTCAGTGCATTATTAGTGAAAATCCATGTCCCCATCAATAGGCCCATCCAAAACGGTCCACTGGAGGCAAATCATCTAAGAATATCCATTGAACGGTGTTGGAGATATTGAATGAAAACAATTTTTGCCAAAGGACCCCGCACGAAAACACGGGAAATTGGCTCTCGGTCGAATTGGCTGAAATTATACTATGTTGTTGTGAGATGGCTCATTAGAAAAATATGTGAGTTTGAAAAGTTTTGTATGTTTAGTTTCTGAGATATAAGCCGACAAAGTTGGTAAAAACGTCGTATCGGGGTAGGATTGACAAAGAAAAAAACTGTTTTTTTTAGTATAAATAAGACAAAATAAGCTAGAAAATGTATTGATCGGAACTCAAATACATGTCTAGTTATGATCACATAAATTATAATAAATCAGGGTGTATACGAGGCACGGTCAAAAAATTCATTTTTCGAAAAAAAAATTCGAGCACTATTCCAAAACTAACAAGTTATATTTTCGTGAGACATAGTTTCCGTCTATTGTAGGCTTCGAAAACGTATTTTCATTCTTGATAACTATCTCTGTTCGAAATATGAATTCTTTGAATTTTGTGTTATACCCCTTTTGGAAAACAATGGACAGCTTGCTTTTGATCACAGAAAAAGGGATTGATTGATCAGGAATAACCGTATGTGATATTATATTAAGAGTACTTATATATTCATTCAGTTATATCTATTGTTAGCTATATTATATATGTATGTATCTGTAATTGTTTTTGTTTATGCATTGTTTTTGTGTGTCATATACGAATTTTAATTGATAACTTCCTATACATTATGTATAGTTATACCTATTTTATTTTGTACTGTACTGTGATAAAAAGTATTATTATTTTTTTTTTTTTTGACGAAATGGATCGTTCCACTACATGTATCTTTCAAGCTTTGTCAATAAGAAAAATGTTCTTGGACAATAAAGCACAGATTGATTGATTGATTGATTGATTGATACTGTTGATTTATTGAAAGCTGAGTTCACTCACTATCGAATTCAGTTGTTCAATATTGCTTTTCATTTAGATACAGGGTGTGTTAGATTTTGTTGGAGATTATGTAAAATGTTCCAATTGAATATCTCGAAAACAGTTCCGTTAATTTGGATCTCATTTCACTCACACTATTCTGAATATGTTGACTATCATATGCAAAAAGTTTTCCAATTTTTTATGTTTTGTTTCTGAGATATCATCATGTTTTTGTCTTGTAGCCATCTGATTTCCTGTCAAGTAAATGCTCATCTATCAGCCAGAGCTGTCATTGCTTGAAATTTGACATTCCATGGGCGATGAGTATTTTTTTTAATAATAACACAATGGAGTCATTGTGATATCAGATACGGAAATGAAATTGATGACATACAAAGTACCTCATTGATGTATCGAACACAGTAAAACAAGAGCAATCTTGTGTAATAGCCGTAAAAAAAATGTTTGTTTTGTGTCACTTTTTTGAGTGACATCACTGCATGGATGGAAAATTGTTGAAAATGTATCTAATAAAAAATAGGTCGAGTCGTTCTTTTGTCAACCAAACCCTACAAACCGCCCCTTATGAATTATTTGAATCGTTAATCTATGCCTAACCCCAATAGTACAAATCAATAGCCTTGTCAAAACACTAAATCACGTTTTCTATTTTTGTGTTCAGGTAAACCATACACTGACATATACAAATGTATGGAATAAATTCATTTGAAAACAAGACGACTTCCAAAAAAAAATCCAAAAACTAGAGTTCAGAACTTTTTTTATTGTGTATTTTTCCAACTAGACGACCCTTCGATGTTCAATTCTCAGTAGCAGACCTCTGCAAGATTCAGTTAACCAAATGATAATCCATTTTAATTGCAATATTCTTATGCAAAATTTTGACTGTTGGATAGACGATCAGTAGACCTTTCAAACGAGGTGTCACATGACCCCTGTTTGTATTTGAAAAAATCGTTCATTACGTCATTACTCCAACACCAGTGACGTAACATCTCTCATATGAATGTCATGAGATGAGGCTTCAAAAATTAAAACTCACGTGTTTTTGGAATTTCATCAAATGTCGAACATTTCTGAAATAATGAATTCATTCCATACATTTGCATGTGGATTGTGGACCTTATAGTGAAACCAGAGAGGTGAAACCGTTGACATAACTGCCGTAATCTGGATGCAGTCAACTGATCCGAGGTATTAGTGTATCACACATGCGGGATTTACAAACATTCAAATATTTAATGAGGAAAGAGCAATGCTGCCAAGTCACAAAAAATGAGAGAAGAAAACAGTCATTTTATGCTCAGAGATGATTTTTACGGGTCTTGTAGATAGCAAGCTGCCCAACGCCATAAAGGCGGAAGCCTCAATACCTGATGCATGATGTCTTGATATAAAAAGTGTTTCTGAATATTTTTAGTACCATCACAATTATTTTTATATTCACTAGTCATTCTTCCATTCATATTGAGAATTATTATTTGAGTTGCAATGTATAATTATTGATGAAAATATATCATTGCACCAAAAGATGCCTACCTACATAAAGATAACAAGATGACGAAGAAGTTAACAATTAAATACTTATTTCATCAATTATTGCTAAAACAAATCTGCCATGATCGATCGCTTTCAATCCGATTGTTCAAATCATGAAGTTTCAACGCTATTCGTTACAGTCAATAACCCCAATTAGAATCAATCTGAAATGTTGGAGCTCTCTGCTCAGTCTCCATCCATACTGAATTTTGGCATCACCATGAAAGCAGGGGGTTATAAATAAAAATCATTAATACTTTCAACTTCAATATCCTGTATTTCAAAAACGAAGCAAGTTAGGACACATAGTTATATCAACTTGAATTTTTTCGGTGTTATTTAGATACACCCTGTATAGTTTTGCTGACATGATTTGGTTTATGGTGTGTCTAGGGGATGCTTCGCATCATGGCAGTTATGAAAAAATCGGCAAAAATCATTTTTTGTGAACAGGGCTGTAAGAGGGTGAATCATTGGTGAGTTTTCAAACCTCGATTATTTGCAACTTTTCTATAATCGATTTTTGGTGGAATACTTTATTTTGGTGACTGTCACATTGAATTGAAAAACAAATGATGATTGGCTCATTTGGCAACATTGCTCGATTCAAACATAAATAAAATACCACCTGCAAAATGAATGCCGACGCCTTGGCTCCTACCTGACCTTCGAACCTTCAACACCCAGTTCTCATTCTCATTCCTTGAGATCTTGTCTCGGTTCGTTGTAGTTTTTACCTCCAACACAGAACACATGTGTTGCCCACCTTTTTTTCGAGAATTAGGTTCCGTGTGGCTTTGTTCGAATCTGCTGAACAAGTGTTTTATGCTTTCTCATCAGAAAAGAAAAATTGTGTACATTATGAGCTTCAGTAAAATATTGATAGTTTTGGAGATATTGGCAGCTCAATGAAATTCGTGAATTTCACTTATAGATAGCTTGAGAAGATTTTAATTCTTGTTATGAAACCTGTAATAACCCTTCTATTGATTTCAATCCAAAATATAGTTATTTATTATTCAAAAGTAGGCTTGAGCAACAATGGTCTAAGTCACAAATATCAGATAATCTGGTTTTTTTCCTACAAATATTCCTCATAAGATAAACTTCAATGCAACAGTGGCTTACAACCTTCGTTTCATTGTAACGAGATGGCAGCAACATGTGCAGTTATTCATTTCAATATTTTGGTGGATTAGTAAATGCATGCGACACTGGCCTAACCCGCATTTTCTGTGGCTTAGGCCAGTATCTATCTACGTCTTCTTAGTAAAGAAAGGAATAATTTGCATTGTTTGAACGACAATAAAAGTGATAAAAAGTGTTTTCGAGTCTTTTGGTATCAGTATGGCTTCTACATCTTTTACGTCTAGAGGTAAGGGGAGGAACAAGAAAGTCAAGGACTAGTTGAAGGCAAAAAGCGTCAACGAGGAAAGAGTAACTGGAAGCGGAATGAGGCCAAAATCAATCTAAACTCTGGTGAAGAAATAAAGACTTCTCAAGAAGAGAGAGAATGTTGTAAGTTCAACTATCGCGAAACAAATCCATCTGGACAGATAAAAGGATCAAAACTCAATTATTATATTTTCAATAATATCCCAGCAAACTTAACCCGCATACTTATATCGAGCTTCATTTGTGATTTGTAATTACGTAGTGAGGAAGTGAAAATTTCAAATATACACACCACAAAATAATTTAGTATTTCGTTCAATAATCTTTGGTTATTTATCTCGAAACTAAAGATATGGGCTCAAGGCCATTGTTGGCTGATAGCCTCATTTTAGCTCCAGGTTGTGTTGTGTCCCAATGCGTAGCGTCATATATATATATATATCATCATGCTCCCTTGATATATATAAATGGGCTAATATCACCAAAAAAATTTATTCCATAATTCGATAGAACTCACCCAAACTAGTTCACCACAGCAAACCGTTTATCGCTGTGAGCTCCCTACGTTTTATAAAAAATTATTGAAATCCCCGATTTTTCGGACCTCTGAAAACGAGGCGATGATGTGACGTCAAAACCCTAATACTGGAACAGGACTATTCCAGACAGAGATGAATGATACATGATTTCTGGCAGAGTGAATTAGCGCGAGATCACAGTTGAAAGTATTAATATATCAGTTGCCTCAGTCTCCGTCCGGCGTTTGGTATTTTCTTTTAACTATGGCGAGATGAGGTTTCTACGTCAGATGATACTATTATTTATGTCCAAAAATTGAACATTCCAGTAAATTTATCAATCGAATTATGTCGTCAATCATTATTTATGTATGAAAGGATCATTATAAACATGGTTTGAGTTAAAAGTTCTACCAAGGTGTACACGCCCATTGCTATTAAGTAGGTTACTAGACTCTGCATAATGTAATCAAAATCACCACAGGAACCTGAAAAGTTATTGCTCATTCGGCATATACCCACACCCCATCTGGTATAATCAAAGGTTCCTATTTTCACGAATTTCATACAAGAGCCAATACTTTCAAAAGTGTCAATATTTTACCAAGGTCATATTGTGATATTCTGGTCAGTCATGCGAGCTGGACTATGAGCCCTACAAAGGATGAAGTTGAGGTTTGGAACATATAGAAAAAAATAGTCCCTTCAACATCTGACAAATTACTCTACTATTTAGGAGTTGGGAATTCCCCGGATTACCCTTTTGGGCAATTGTCAGTCAATATTTATGCATATTATGTTATATAATATCACTCAAATGAATCAATAAACGAACACAATTACAGAATTATACATGCCAACAAAAACATTGTGAAATAATTTCATATTGAACACGACAAAACAACATACATTCCCTCACCCTTTGCCACCCTCGTCAATACATAATATAGCTATATAAAATATCCTGGATAATAACATTCATACAAATACTCATTGTATAATACCAGCATTTATTGTCGAATCGTTTTTTATGTCGCGCAAAATATAATGTTCTGTGGCATTCTACCATTAATAAACCTATTAATTTCTCGACCAAAATCCGTATGAAATCCTATCGCAGGATAAAAAGGACCAAAACGTCCTCTCCTGCATCCTTTTATTCCGCGGAATCACAGGGTATTAATTGTTTAATATCTTGGGAACACGTGTTTAAGCTCCCCCATAGGGATTTACTTTGCAAATGTTAATTGCCCGCGCACTGAATTATCGTCTTTATCATGTGTGCTGTGTGCAAAACCGAATTTTGGTTTGCCGTAACGGCTCAGCATTTTACGAGAAACGATAAAGAATCCCAATTGGAAAATATCGTCGATGGAGTTTTAGTCTCTGAATCATTGAAAAAAATACCTTCGACAGAATAGTGCATTATTATACATAACACGCTATTTTGTCCCACGTTGTGTTTGAAGAAAACGAAGATCGAAGCAAGGTTTGCTCCAAGAGGACAATATTTCTAATAAAAAGAGTGTAATATACAATTGAATCGATTACTATTAAAAGGAATCAATAAACATTTATATAGTTTCGAGAAAACTTGAGAAAAACACATTCTGTCCACAATACTCGTTTTTTCAAATAGTAGTTGGATTTCTACAAAATCATTTGAAATTGGTGTGTGGGAACATAAATTATCAATTTCAGAGTTATTTTTGTTAGAAAAAAATAAACATTGTTCCTTTTGAAAATATACTAATGAATTGAACATAATACGTGAGTACTGATAATGCGGAACTCATTTTTAAGAATTCGTCAAAAATATCGAATCAGTCATTATGATGTGTTGGTCTTTCTTGCTCTAGTTTCTGAAGTTTCTATTGAGTTTCTATAAAATGGAACATTATCCTCATCCACGCACTGGATCAGTTTTTTCAGGTGTTCTATTTTAGTATCCAGAATCGGAATACTATCACCTTTATAAGTCAATGCAGTAGGCAGGTCTATATTGTTCATTTTGTTTGGCAAATTCAGAATTTATTTAGTAGATATCTCTTTGACGATGAAGTTATTGGCGTTACTGCTTTTGATGATGATTTCGGTGAACGCATTCATATTTCTCCAGTTCTCTTAACTCTGGGTCAGCATATTCATCGATGTAGTTCTTGATAAATGAGCAGACCTCATTAGGTCCTTTTGTAGCAGTGCCTTCATGGTAGATGTAAAAATACGCCTTTCCTGTACCCAAATCATGAATACAGATAAGATACTTCTTGGACTGGAATTTGTGGTGGCTGAAGATTTTGCATGTAGTCAAATGCTATGGCCTTGATTTTTTCATTTTTGTTTCTAGCTTCAATACAGAACATTATAAAACTTCCTAGCCTTTCTTCTATGTACGGCATATTCAGCTTCAGCAGCTCGCTTAGAATTTTCACACAAAGATGGACTTTTCGTTTTTAAACACAGTTCTTCACATTGACAACAAGTATCTACTTGTGGCCGCCCAAAATGCAGTGAAAAGTTATCGTTGAAAAATCGTAAGTAGTAGCTATATTTCACAATACTATCAAGATAGTTAAATTCCCTGTTGCCATAGTGTGTCTCTTCCATGGGATAAGAGCTAATTTGTTCATGTATACGAAGATTCTCGCTTTCTGAAATGGCATGTGATTTGATATTCTTCCCTCTCTTGTCACGTGGACTTGCACCATTGATCAATAGATTTTTTAACCTCTCCACACGCTTAGTGGTTATTCCATGGAGCGACAAAAAGGCATTCAGACACACTTTGATTCTGGGGCCAGCTTCTTCTTGAACACAGTGAATGAAGGAGT
Source organism: Phaedon cochleariae (assembly GCA_918026855.4). Lineage (NCBI taxonomy): Eukaryota > Metazoa > Arthropoda > Insecta > Coleoptera > Chrysomelidae > Phaedon > Phaedon cochleariae. Next base: position 2,643,631 of record OU896713.1, on the reverse strand, counting down.
CTTTCTCGTGTCTACAGACCTTGTAAGTATATGTCCAGTTCATCCTTTGACTTGAAATCAGATAATATATTCGAGAGGAAAAGTTTCTCATCTTCAGATAACTTTGTGAAACTTTTCATTGGACACCTAAAAAATATATACAGACAACCATTTACCTGCACGCTTCACCCTGTATTCTAGCTGCCACTTTCTTTCCTGTGGGGCTAACTTCACTTCTTCCTTCAACATTTATTCGATTCATTTCATAAGTTTTGTTGCCAGTAAATATACGCAGTAATGTGAATATCGTGAAATAATTCTTAGGTTGGATTCTGTAATATTTACTCACACAGAAACACGGTACCACAGATCAACTGCCACCTTGCATTCACACGTGGCATTTTCAAAAGGAACCAAGTACACAAACAAAATACCTTTTGCAAACACACTGTCTCCGAGCCGCTCGAAATATCTAATATACATGTCTTATTCTTGGTTCCTTTCAATCATAAACGATGAACCTTGGCCTCAAACTTATCTCAAAATGGGGGATCTGTAACTTAGTTCCTTTCAATAATAACCGATTCAATTAAAACATCATAATATATCGAAAATGAGAGGAAACTGGTAATACTGATGATAAAACATTTGAAAAATCGATTACTTTCATTTGACAGAATCTGCATGAAATTTACTTGCACACGCAGATAACTTACTGGAATACAGGAAACATCAACGCAAAATTGTTGGCACATTGGGAATCTCAGTGGTCTTTGTCAAAAAATGTTCTCAACTTCGTGATCTATGGAACAACTCCTCACCTAATCTCTTTTGTGAAAAGATGCTAGGAGTTGAAAAAGTATGCAGTACCTATACCTTTTCACCCTACTTGATTTGGATTACTTTCTGTGCGCTTCAGAACGTCGAATATGATGAAAAAAATAGAGGTGAATAAATATATCTCACATTTCCACTATTTCATGTCGCGAAGGACCATATCAACATACGAATTCTCGACGACATCTTCGATATGTCCCGCGAAAATATACACTGGCAATAAATTTCCCTTCGGATGATAACTCATAGCGATATGCCGATGTGTATGACATCGATATTCAAATTTCTGGGAGTTTACCTTCCGAACTTCGGCGAAGTTTGCAACGGACATCATTCGCGCGTCCTATCACAACCAAACACGGCCGATATGTAAATTGGGGGGGAATGGGGGATGAATTGGAGGCAAACTTCGACGTCTCCGTACCTGCATGGGTCAGCTCCGTCAACAATACATTACACGCCTCGGTTGCTTCCGACTGGGGATAGTTGCGACCAGATGATTAACAACTGATGGGAGATATGGGGGTAAGATCAGGCTAGGTCGTCCTAACCACACAATGCCCTACTACTAGGAAAAATACCAACGAGAATCTTATCAATGTGTATACTATGTAGAAGCCAAACACCATCGTGTTTTCATACAAACAATCTATCGGGTGGAACAGCAGTCGAAAACTTTTACCTCAACCTATAGTGATGGAGTTTAAGTGTTTGGGATCACACGTTAAAAGGTAAGGCCCCCGTCATTCCTTGCTCGCACAAGACTTTCGAAGACTTTTGAGGGTTGCTCGTAAGGGGGCAACCGAATGACGGATAGAACAAATTTTAGAACAAATTTTAGTTGTTGTTTCGGATGATTTCTTGACGATAGCATACAGTTGATGCATGCCTATGTTGTTCCTTCGATAATAGAACAGTATTCTGTGATCGCCATTGATTGATTCTAGATAACATAAATGAGCTTCTCTACCTACATATATGTTGATTCACCTCGGTTGCTTCCGACTGGAGATAGATGCGACCAGATGATTAACAACTGATGGGAGATATGGAGGTAAGATTAGGCTAGGTCGTCCTAACCACACAATGCCCTACTAGGAGAGAATCCATACGAGAATCTCATCATGGTGCATACTGTGTAGAAGCCAAACACCATCGTGTTTGATTACAACCTAGCGGGTGGAACAGCAGTGAAAAACTATTACCACAACCTATAGTGATGGAGTTGTCGTTTCTGAAGATGTCTTGAGGCTGGTACCCTGTGGATGCATGCCTATGTTGTTCCTTTCAGAACACTAGTTATTAGTCCAATGAAAGCCGCACTACAGATATGGGGATAAGATCAGGCTAGGTCGTCCTAACCACACATTGTCCTAGTAGGAAAAAATACCAACGAGGATCTTATCAATGTGCATACTATGTAGAAGACAAACACCAAATTGTTTTCATACAATCTAACGGGTGAAACAGCAGAAGAAAAATGTTACCTCAACCTATTGTGATGGAGTTTTAGTTGTTGTTGATGCTTATATTAACTGGATGCATGCCTATGATGTTCCTTCGATAATACTAGTTATTAGTCCAATGAAAGCCGGACTATAGTATTCTCCAACCTGAGATCGCTATAGGAATAGAGATTGTATAGTGATTCTAGATAACATAAATGCATTCCTCTACCTACATATATTGATTTCTACATCGGTTGCTTCCGACTGGGGATATATGGGGGTGAGATCAGGCTAGGTCGTCCTAACCACACATTGCCCTAGTAGGAAAAAATCCCGACGTGAATCTTACAATGTGAATACTATGTAGAACCCAAGCACCATCGTGTCTTCATACAATCTAGCGGTGGAGCAGCAGTAGAAAACTTTTAGCTCAACTAATCTAGTGATAGGGTTGTAGCGGATTTCGACCCTGATCTAGTGAATTTCAACACTTTTCTGAAGATTTCTTGACCCTATACAGAATCCGGTGAATACTACAGTATCGCAACCTCATCAGATTGAATCGAATAGAGATTGTATACTGATTACTGATTTCATAACATAAATGAGCTTCTTTATCTGCTGGTCTACTATCAAACTCAGCCTTCACATCCGTAATTCTTTGGTTTGCTTATTATCAGGCAGCGTGATGTTCATTTCATTACCAATGTATCTCGTGAATACTTCCTCGGTATTCAATGTTTCTCATGGTTCTTTATATATTCAATAGCCGTCGGTGGTGAGAGAAATATCCAGTTTGCAAGCAAGTCTTCCTATACATCCGCATGTGAGAGCTATGTATCTGTCTCTCTAATTGGTAGTGCTGGTTACTGCAATTCTAGAATTGGATTGCGGTAAAATACGGTATGTGGTTTCTGTAAACTTCGCCTGGGACCTGTCCCTACGTCTCAATTACCAGAGGTAATATATCGAATCCTAACACGCCAAACCATATTTTATCCCATCGAATCTGTTTAATAGAATTATTCACGATCGAGTCGGCAAAGCAAGAGCGAGCCATTCCGCATTTACATCGAACATGTTTCTGGAAACGTACATTTTCATTTCTTTGCTTTCCAATCGAGATTTCGATAAATTATTCCATTTTGCACCAAATGTCGAGAGGTTCTACGTCCCGATAACCTTATTTGAATAGAAGATGAAGGACAAAAGCTTTTACCTCGGTTAAATAAAGTGAGTTTATTGGCAATTTCCTTCGGCGACTCATTGATTTCTCAGACGGTGATGCGTATTTCTTGCTCAGGAATTTTTATGTCTTCAACTTATCTTTTTAATTGAACCACTCTGGTTGTGATCTACGGAAAAATTCAGATTGATTCGTCTGACACAGGATGTTATGAATACGTACACGTACACGAAGATCACATACGAATAATGAACAAGGGAATTGATCCATCAATGAATGCAAATTTAGACACGTCAGATAATTGATACTCAAACATGGAAAATCTATATAATAGCCAGTTTATCGATAAATGTGATGATCTTCTGTAGAATTTCAAGATGCATCCACAAAATGTATCTTTATTCAACGAAAATATGGTTTTATATGTCCAACTTCATGTCGAGTAAACAGCTTCGCGGATGATAGTACCCTCCATACCACCTTCTCTCCCAGGGGAGAAATGTTGAGAACACAAATATGGACAATTCTCGAATGGTGATCCTATAACTTGGTAGATTTCAATGCAAAAAAAAACAAGCATGCTTTTTCTCTAGAAAAGCCGATCTCACTGTGCCCAACATAAGCTTGTCAAGAGTAACCATACCTTTAAAGACATCCATTTCGATGCTTGGTATTACTATCAGCAATAAACTTCTTTGGGAAATTCACGTGAGATCAATTGCTGAAAATGCATCCCAAAAACTTGGTTTTCTGTTTCGGGCCAGGAGCTATTTCACTTCCAGTCAGCTGCTTTATATGATCTATAAGGCACAGATAGAATACTGTTCCCATTTCAGACCCATAAAGAAAGAATTCGAGGTCAGATTCGATAGAGAACTCTCCCTTCAGATTTTCAAAATCAGCGGTTCAAGCAATGCAGTAAGCTCATATAGGTCGAAAAATATTTTTTTCCTGATTGTCCTATGAATCTCAAAATCATCATAGACACTAATTCAGACCCATAAAGGAAGAATTTGAGGTCAGATTCGATAGAGAACTTTCCCTTCAGATTTTCAAAATCAGCGGTTCAAGCAATGCAGTAAGCTCATATAGGTCGAAAAATATTTTTTTCCTGATTGTCCTATGAATCTCAAAATCATCATAGACACTAATTCAGACCCATAAAGAAAGAATTTGAGGTCAGATTCGATAGAGAACTCTCCCTTCAGATTTTCGAAATCAGCGGTTCAAGCAATGCAGTAAGCTCATATAGGTCGAAAAATATTTTTTTTCTGATTGTCCTATGAATCTCAAAATCATCATAGACACTGATTCAGACTCATAAAGAGAGAATTTGAGGTCAGATTCGATAGAGAACTCTCCCTTCAGATTTTCAAAATCAGCGGTTCAAGCAATGCAGTAAGCTCATATAGGTCGAAAAATATTTTTTTCCTGATTGTCCTATGGATCTCAAAATCATCATAGACACTAATTCAGATTTCAGACCCATAAAGAAAGAATTCGAGGTCAGATTCGATGGAGAACTCTTCCTTCAGATTTTCAAAATCAGCGGCTCAAGCACTGCAGTAAGCTCATATAGGTCGAAAAATATTTTTTTTCTGATTGTCCTATGAATCTCAAAATCATCATAGACACTGATTCAGACTCATTAAGAGAGAGTTTGAGGTCAGATTCGATAGAGAACTCTCCCTTCAGATTTTCAAAATCAGCGGTTCAAGCAATGCAGTAATACTAATAAGCTTGTATAGGTCTAAAAATATTATTTTCCTGATTGTCCTAAAACTCCCAAAATCATTATAGACACCAATTCAGACCCATAAAGGAAGAATTTGAGGTCAGATTCGATAGAGAACTCTCCCTTCAGATTTTCAAAATCAGCGGTTCAAGCAATGCAGTAATAAGCTCATATAGGTCTAAAATTTTTTTTTCCTGTTTGTCCTATGAATCTCAAAATCATCATATACACTAATTCAGACCCATAAAGAAAGAATTCGAGGTCAGATTCGATAGAAAACTCTTCCTTCAGATTTTCAAAATCAGCGGTTCAAGCACTGCAGTAAGCTCATATAGGTCGAAAAAAGTTTTTTTCCTGTTTGTCCTATGAATCTCAAAATCATCATAGACACCAATTCAGACCCATGAAGAAAGAATTCGAGGTCAGATTCGATAGAGAACTCTCCCTTCAGATTTTCAAAATCAGCGGTTCAAGCAATGCAGTAAGCTCATATAGGTCTAAAAAAGTTTTTTTCCTGTTTGTCCTATGAATCTCAAAATCATAGACACCAATTCAGACCCATGAAGAAAGAATTCGAGGTCAGATTCGATAGAGAACTTTCCCTTCAGATTTTCAAAATCAGCGGTTCAAGCAATGCAGTAAGCTCATATATAGGTCGAAAAATATTTTTTTCCTGATTGTCCTATGAATCTCAAAATCATCATAGACACCAATTCAGACCCATAAAGAAAGAATTTGATGTCAGATTCGATATAGAACTCTCCCTTCAGATTTTCGAAATCAGCGGTTCAAGCAATGCAGTAAGCTCATATATAGGTCGAAAAATATTTTTTTCCTGATTGTCCTATGAATCTCAAAATCATCATAGACACTAATTCAGATCCATAAAGAAAGAATTTGAGGTCAGATCCGATAGAGAACTTTCCCTTCAGATTTTCAAAATCAGCGGTTCAAGCAATGCAGTAATAAGCTCATATAGGTCTGAAATTTTTTTTTCCTGTTTGTCCTATGAATCTCAAAATCATCATATACACTAATTCAGACCCATAAAGAAAGAATTCGAGGTCAGATTCGATAGAAAACTCTTCCTTCAGATTTTCAAAATCAGCGGTTCAAGCATTGCAGTAAGCTCATATAGGTCGAAAAATATTTTTTTCCTGATTGTCCTATGAATCTCAAAATCATCATAGACACCAATTCAGACCCATAAAGAAAGAATTTGATGTAAGATTCGATATAGAACTCTCCCTTCAGATTTTCGAAATCAGCGGTTCAAGCAATGCAGTAAGCTCATATATAGGTCGAAAAATATTTTTTTCCTGATTGTCCTATGAATCTCAAAATCATCATAGACACTAATTCAGACCCATGAAGAAAGAATTTGAGGTCAGATTCGATAGAGAACTCTCCCTTCAGATATTCAAAATCAGCAGTTCAAGCGATGCAGTAAGCTCATATAGGTCGAAAAATATTTTTTTCCTGATTGTCCTATGAATCTCAAAATCATCATAGACACTAATCCAGATCCATAAAGAAAGAATTTGAGGTCAGATTCGATAGAGAACTCTCCCTTCAGATTTTCAAAATCAGCGGTTCAAGCAATGCAGTAAGCTCATATAGGTCGAAAAATATTTTTTTCCTGATTGTCCTATGAATCTCAAAATCATCATAGACACTAATTCAGACCCATAAAGAAAGAATTCGAGGTCAGATTCGATAGAGAACTCTCCCTTCAGATTTTCAAAATCAGCGGTTCAAGCAATGCAGTAAGCTCATATAGGTCGAAAAATATTTTTTTCCTGATTGTCCTATGAATCTCAAAATCATCATAGACACTAATTCAGACCCATAAAGAAAGAATTCGAGGTCAGATTCGATAGAGAACTCTCCCTTCAGATTTTCAAAATCAGCGGTTCAAGCAATGCAGTAAGCTTAGATAGGTAGAAAAATATTTTTTCCTGATTGTCCTAAAACTATCAAAATCATCATAGACACCAATTCAGACTCATAAAGAAAGAATTTGAGGTCAGATTCGATAGAGAACTCTCCCTTCAGATTTTCAAAATCAGCGGTTCAAGCAATGCAGTAAGCTTAGATAGGTAGAAAAATATTTTTTGCTCCTCCCTTGGCAGTCCCCGCGAGATTGACCCGTCGAGTTGAGGTTTCGCACCCCTTCGCGGTCACTTTGGAGACCTGCAGAACATCTCTTTCCAAACACTCGTTCACCCAACGAACAGCGAAGCTCTGGAACATATTGCCAAGAGTGGTGTACCCGAGGCATATAACCTCCAGAAATTTAAGAAGAACACCAATTCCTACCTTATTTTCCTTGGTTCTCACGATATTCTCTGAACATTACAGAATATCCGTTTCCGTGAGAACCAGAACAAAAAAAAATAAGCGCCGACCAGAGAAGCACTTCTGAAAGAAATTATCGACGCCCCTGGTAGTGAAACACAAAGGTGAATCCACACGGTCCGACAAATCCCTTCAGAGCTATCCATAAGCGTTAGTCTCAACGTATCTCCTATTACCCGACCCCTGTAGAATATTCTTTGACCTGGCTGAGAAGATACGGTGACCATAGCGGCAATTCTAAGGAATTCCTCTAGGTGTAATGTGTTTCTCTTATGGTCGAAGTTATGTCCAACCTCTTGAGAGCGTGTCTTCCAGGTCTCCACAGTAATTCTTTATTAAAAGCCAACTTGTAGAAGCAGTCGCCAAAAACATGAGCGATAAATAATAATAACCGTGTTAGATGTTACGTTGTTGTTGGAGTAGATTTTTTGCGGAAAGCATGAAAATATTAGTTGAAGTTCAGTTTATTACGAAACTTACCTCATTTTAATTTATCACTTGAATATTCATAGTATTCGTACTAACTTCAGATAAATAACGTGTTCTCCCAGTCTATAGCGCAGCTTGAGTCCCAATACAGCTTTTTTGCTTTTCGTATCACGCGTCACGCAGTCTGATTGGTGACGCGTAATTGAGAATTGCTGCATTGTTTTTTTTTTATTTTCTTCAATTCCCAATAAAATAAGAAACAAGATATACCAGAGCTGCATCAGATATAATAGCGATTCATCAAAAAACGAAAATGGCACAGTGAAAATGAGATAATTGGGTAGGTATACTTCAGTGATACCGCAATGATTTACTTACCATGAGATTACTCTCAGAAATGAGGGTTAATGGAGTTGCATTCATAATCTTGTATTGATAGAATTGATCATGAATATTGAGACATTAAGGTTTCCGAAACATAACTTCAACTGACCACAAAGCAGCAACGCCAGGAAGTTGAAATATGTTAATTTCATCGCGTCAAATATTTTTCAAATTCAGCGTCACCGATCAGGTTGAAATTTTCTTTCCAAATGTCACTCTAGCTTCAATTAATAACCGAAAACACATATAGACAGTATTCAACAAACTGAAAATTGTCTAGAACATGTTGGATACTCATAAAAATCAAATCATTACTTGAAAGTTGCATACATTGAAGAAAACGTTGCAAAAAATCTGTATCTACCGGTCAGTCTGATAGATTCGAAAAATGTATTGATGGGAATCCATAGTTCCGTAAAACACTTGTATCTTCTCTCAAGAAGAATATATTGACGTGAATCTAGAACCATTTTGTTTAGAAGGAACGAAAACGGAACAAACTTCAATCCAAAATATGATGATGAAGCAGACGGTTATAGAATGAGTCTAAATTTTTGTTAATACAAATTCAAAAAATCCATTCTTCTTACACTGATATCTTCCCCTGAAAAAAAATATATTGATTGATAAAAAAACATTGTGTTAAGAAGGCATCTCACTTCAATCAAAGTGAAAGAGTAATTTTTGTTTTTCCCTGTATAATGATCAAAGGATCTGCTTTTTCAAGAGTTGAAGGTCAGGCTAACACTCCTAAACATAGATATACGATTTGGTCAAAATTTCACCAGAATCGGACAAGAATTCGAAGAGGTACAAGGCGATTAATTTTGCAAATTTTTTTGGTGACCGCGTTTTTTTTTTTGGTGAGTGTACTTCTCTCATATATACAATGATCAAGCTCCTCAACTTTTCATAGAAATGTGTTATCCTAAATATTCATCAGAATCGTTTTCAAATGAAACATTGATATTTTCATTAGACATTCATTCAAAATGTTCCTTCAATCTTCATTATAGTGAGTGTAGAGAATCTCCTATATATAACATTATGTTTCGCGAAAAATTATAATATGTCCTAGTAAAAAAATATATTTTTTCTGCAACCGACACAAAAGTCGTCCATTTTGATACCAAAATTAGCTCTTAAATTGACGTTTCTATTACTGACACGAAAATAGGTATGTTGCTAGGCAACATATTTAGTTCCTAGGAGCTAATGTTGAATTTTAGTTCCTAGGAGCTGAAGTTGAACTTTAGCTCCTAGGAACTAAAAAGGATGTTCTGGACGTCATCGAGAATGAACAACATTGTGACGGTTGGTTATTTGGGTTGAGACGCATATCTGATTTATTTCCGATTTCAGCAGATTTGGCATTTCATACCCATTCTGGAGATATAAATACACCTTATTATAATAGTTTGGTATTGGAATTATAAACATCTCAGTTAAGTATTTTTGTTTTGATCAGGGAAGCCTTCAAGATTCAAATACTTGCTTGATCTGTATTTCATTCGTTATTCTCGGGATGGATAACTTGTTTTTGAATAATCACGGCAATCAATCGGTTTTTTGTCTCAAACAACGATGTTGTTTAGCTTCATTTGATTATCAAGTGAAACACAGTGTAGTATGGAGAGGAATAAATAATCACTATTATCATTGTTGATATGTTCACTAACCTAACATTTTCCACGTCTTGTTCCTATAGCTGGTACTGGCGCGGTATTTGCCTTTAGAGCACCTGGTCCATATACACAAATATGTCACTCTGTGGTTGTATTTATATTGAAACTACAATTCGAACATCCTTGAAAACTTAACCTGCTGTTAATGCAGGTAGAATATTCTCACCACATGGATTATTTGTCAATATTTGTTGCATTGCATACATATGGCACGGCATTGGTGGTTACTTCACATGTTCATTTGAGTTAATTGTTTCGGTTGCAGAAAAAATAGCATGTTTCATTCGGATCAAAAGTGACTTTGTTCGACTCGCAAATTTTGCTTTCGCTCGGCTTCGCTAAACGCTCCGCCTCGCAAATGCAAAATTCGCTTGTCGAACAAAGTGTCACTTTTGATCCTAATAAAACAATCTACTATTATTATAATAGCTCAAAAATGCTTCAACCGATTCCAATGAAATTCTTATGGTTTATTCAAATAATAATCATCAGAGTCACTTAAAACCACCCCCTGAAGTTTTGCCTCAAACTTAAATAACACTTTATCTATACATCGCATAGATATAATGACCTATCACTGTGGCATATCTCGACATATTTATACAAGTGCCAGTGATCCGGCCATTTTAGGTGAACCTAGACATAGAGGAGAAAAACAAGGGATGAGAAAAACTAATGGTTCAGATCCATTTTTTACCGATAATTAATTCCGAGGCACTCCAGAAAAACAACTCATCCATTAAGACGCAGTAATTTGAAGCCAACTCATAGTGCCATTAACAAGTTTCGTGAAGCTTATCTCGAGTGATATTTGATCACACATGTGTCGTCATAAGTAAGAGTAATAGAAACGCTCTTGATGAGTGTCAGGGAAAGGAAAAAAATCCGTGTTTTCGACCTGTCTAGCTGTTTCCAGATTGGACAGAGGCGCATTGCGATATTTGGTGTAGTTTCACTGGTGTTCTACAAGGGTCCGAACTAGGCCCATCATCACAATGTTCAATCATTATTGATGATCACCGAAGTTTAATTTTATGTACATATATTTTCATCGATGATACGAAGTACAGTTTTTCTTCAATGTTCAAGATACTGGAAAATTAAAATTCGAGTTTCCAGATGTGAACGAGGATGTAAACATATCACGCCAATGATTGGTAAGAGAAACATTCGAATTATGAGAAAATTGACACAGCTAACAATTAATTTTGAATCGAAAAGCTATGAAATACAAAGGTGCAAACCAATGGATCGAAAAGGCAGACTATGGACACTCCCTAATATGGAACAAGGCCGAAGGAAGCTGTCCCAGTCTGCTGATGGAATGGGACAGCACTCGCCAGTTCTGAATTTCAATAAAGCTCCGCATGTCATTTTTCCTACAAGAGAGGAATGGACTGGCAATACACCAGGTTTGCTTCCTGCCAACGAATCAACCTGGTTCACGGATGGCTCAAGGTTTGGAAACAGATTTTAGTGTTTCAGTGAAAAAGTATTGACGAAAAATGTCATTTACCAGCCACAATTATCTTACCTGACAGTCCAAAGCACACTCTTTATAACTGAAATAATGTTTGAAATACCCTATCGAAACTTTGGATTGTTTCTGAATTTGATTCAATGACGAATTCCATCCAATCAATCGACGGGTATTCATATCTATTTTGGCAAACCTGAAATTAATCTCTGCCGAAATCATTTTGAATTTTCTCGAATCAACCTAATATAATAATCCGAAAGTATATGTGTATGAATGATCCTCTGGGTGTCTATTGAATCAGTAAAATATGTTCTTCTACAATATATTTTTTTGTCAGAATCAATTCAGCGAAAAAGACAACATTATAATCATTGATTGAAGAATGAGATGATTGTTGAATAAACAAAGATTTGCTCACATGAACTATGCATAGTGATTCAGAAAGTTATTCAAGTAACAAATTAATTAGGAAATGGTCAGAGAATGAAAAATCTTAATTTTCTCAGTTTCTTTATACTATTATTGTTGTGGACGACGATGTTGAAGTTATCTTCAATATTCTCTCAACTCATTCATGAATTTCAATCTATTTCATAAGAAGTCTTCGATGCTAGAACCATATTCCGGTCCTGTGACTTGGTTCTCTAGGATTATGTCAGTAGATTTGTTATGAGGAATTGTGACTCCGCGACAAAGAAAACAAGGAGGGTTGCGAAGAGATATTTCAAACACACGTGTATGGATAGAAATAGATTTTTTCGGTAACAACATTATTGAGAAATATCACGATGATAGCAGTTGCAACATAAATGTATGACATGAAAATATTTATTCAACGAACACATCAAAATAAAGGTATCATGTTGAAGTAGGTACACAGGAAGCTGGGTGTTATGGAGAGAGGGTTATTTTTTAGGGGAAACACTAATGGAATGGAACATCTCAAAAAGTTGTTTTTTTTTAGGATGCTGAGACATCGCCATTGTAAGGAAAAGCTTCGAAAGGTGAAAAGTTCGCAAAAAATTTGAATATCGATACCAATTGAATTATATATCTTGTAAAAACACTCCAGCAACAAAAGGAGTTTCGCGAAGTGGACATCACAATAACATTATCATGGACCCTTTCTTCTGTCCGGTCGAAACCTACAGAGTTGCTTTCCCGAATTTTTATGGAGACTGCTGGAAAAGTTTTTAGAATAATATTTTTTATTCGCGGACTTGGTGACAGAAATCTTTTCCATGTCCAGGGAAACCTACATTCTCAGCAGCCATTCCGGATCTCTAGAAAAAAATACAGCTTTCTTGACCCTTCAAATGTCAGTTATCGTCAGTTACTCATTTCTATGATTCGAAATAGCTTGTTATTGTTTTCATGAGATGAATATTTGAATTGTTGGTCAGATGCTAGGTAATGTCAAATGAGGCTCAGTGGTGGGTTAGATCAAGTGAAAATCAACGAATGGATTATCCATCATCGTTTAACAATTATCATAGCTTATTCTTTCATCTTATCTTCTGAATCGTTTTTCTTCGTTGCTAATGAAAATAAGAAGGCTTTGAAGTTTTCCAGCAGCTTTAACCATCGTGCGCTCCAAGCGATAAAAAAAAGAGAACCTCTCACCTTCTGGACATTCCAATAGTTTTTTCATTTTCTCCTTGCTGTTAGCTCAACTGAACTACCTGAATTATCTTGTCCAACTAACAAAACTGGTTATTGAACCACACTTGGCTAGGGATCGCCAAGACAATAATTCTTGTCTTGATAACAATTTCTTGTCTTGTCTTGAGAAAAGGTCAATAAAATTTAGAAAAATCTTGACTTAACGTTATTCTTGAAATATCATTTTTTGTCTTGAAATTTCTTGATTGACCGGTACATGGTGACTCCCCGGCCAACTTGGTAGTTTTTATTGCGTTGCGTGCCAGGGTTGCCATCTCGTTTTTTACTTCATCAGTAGATATACCTTGTCAGAAATTCAGTAGACTTATTTTGTGCTATACAAATCTCAGGATGATGAAATGAATCTATGACGTCAAGACAAGATCAAGACAAGATCTAAAAATTTTCAAGAAGTTGGTGACCTCTACACTTGGTCCACTTTGCTCCAAAGTTTGTGTATATAGTTTGTCAAATCGATAGTACATTCGTTGTCTTTAGGTCCATTGACATCGATTTACTTTGTACAGGACAACCGAGTAATTGCCGCAATATCGCTCTGTTGGACTGCGATCTGCTTGTCAATTATATCACAAACAATGTTCATGTTCTGCCAGTCCGTATGCTCGCTCAGATAGCGGATACACACACTGTTGAATATCAGCTGTATTAATTAGCATTGCAAAGGATGAGGATGTGTAAGTACCTATAGAGATATATTATATTTGCGACTATCGAGTTTATGGTCTTCAGATCACACTGATCAATTCCATAGACTTCATGTTATCCTAAGAGGACGCAACGTCTCATTCTAGACGCTATATCTGTTTTGCTCCAAGAAATCTGGAGGTAGACAATGAGGAATACCAAATGGACCTCTTCGTCAACAGAGGTATATACTTACTTTGTATTGGCAACACTGTAATATTAATTTTGATCTGAATTATCTAGATATTAGTACACTTGGCAATGACGAACCGTTTCACACTGAAGGTTTGTTCCATATCTTTAATTTTACTGTGAAAATCAGCTGATTTTGTGATGTAGTCATGTCTCATGCAGATATACACTGGTATATTCAATGCGATACATTCATATTATGTATCATCAATTTTGGAAGGAAATTTACCTCCTCAACTGAATAACAAAAATGGTTCATCATTATCTGTCAATAGTGTTTGTGTATCTCACACCATCTAAAGTTTCTGTGTAGATATTCAACACTTTTGCACTTTTGAGATATAGGTTTTGAATCTCATATAATAAGATCAAAGAATATCACGATAAACACTGTGAACTACCACTCAAAACCACAAACAACGTTTGTGGCAACATCGTCAATACGCAATACGATGAGGTATGCCAACGTTGTCAGATTTCATAGTATGTAATCAGGTAACAGTAAACTCAGTCAGTCAAACCAGTTAGTATTATACAGTAGGATGAAAAAACTTTCAAATTGTCGATACTTTTCCAATAGAGTTCATTGGGTAGCAATATAGTGGAATATGAAATATATCCAAACTTCAACGGACGAAATGTTTCAGTTTTTGCCCATCATCCCCCCAAACAATGACTATATTATTTTGAATCACCCCTTTTCTATATCACGTCATTGGCACACGGTAGGCTTTCTCTCAGTTCCTCTCTCTTTCAGGTTACACATATAACACAAAGCCAACGGAGCACGAATACTGGGCAAATTGCATTTTTTAGGAACACGTCAAGATATACGTGAAATGTTGTGATTTATGATCTCTTTGAAGAAGGTATCCATGGCCGTAGACGAGCGATGTTACGTAGGATAATTCGTAATAAGTGGATGATTTAGGTGCATAACTTTTAATATTTTTTTTTCGATTATTCTTTAATTTCGCTTATAGTTGAACTGAGAATGAGAAGTTGACAAGGTCAACAGGAAAAAAGATTGGTGTTTCATTCGGGGAACTAAAGTTTGGGGAAGTTTCTATATAATGGATTATATTTGAAAGTTATTGACCTAATACAAGGTGATATATATGAGGGTACGAAGCAAAGTTGTATGAGTGTGTCATCTGAGAATCCTTTCAAAGTTTCGGAGCAATCCGAGTGAATTTCTGACATTTATTCAAACTGCGATGGAACGTCGATGAACATCTCTGTGTCAACAAGTTCGATGAACAGAACAAATTTTGAGTAAATTGAATTAAAAAACTAAATTCGTAAAATATTTCTATAGGTAAATGAGAATTTTGGAAATTCCATTCTTTTATTCAGGGAACGTTCTTTTATATTTTTTTCTGTGAATTTTATAAATGCCAAGACAAAAACAGTTGAACATCTCAAAAAATACTTATGGGCATCATTTATGAAATTTTAAATAGAACAACCTGTATTCTATTGCATTTTCAGATTCTCCCTGAAGAGCTGATTTCATCGTTCATCACACTCGGGGTCTAGCTGAAATGAATACATAGATGTAGGGTGGGAGAAATATAGATTTTTTCATTAAGGGTCATCCGAATTCAGAACTTTTCAGCTTGATTCAAAGTGTGATAGATCGATGAAATCAGTGAGAATCTGAAATTGCAATGAAATACAGGGTATCCTATTTAAAAGTCTATAAATATTTCCAATAAGTATATTTTGGGCAGCTCAATTGTTTTTCTGTTAGCATACATAAAATCTACCAAAAAAATTTATTGAACAATACATGAGAAAGTGTTTTAGATGTATGACAAACTGACATTTATCATACAGGGCGTGGAAAGAAATTCTGAATTGAGAAAAACCCAATCACGAATCTGCGATTGAAGGTCTATAAAAATAACAAGTTTCCATCGTTCAAGTTTGAACCCCTTGATTGGGTATGAAAGTATTGAAAAGGAATATTCTCAGATATATTATAAACATGAAAAAATGGATACATTTGAATAAATACATTGAGAATTCGCATTCTCTATGTGATGAAATTATTAATTCTTTCTCGGCATATTCAACAGAAAACAACTACTTTCCTGGCTATATGCCACGACGAACATTGAATTATATCAATTGAACATACACGATAGGAATTTGAGCATAAAATGAATATCGTCTGAAATTGAGAATTGACATTCTCTTCCAGTAATATATTTTTTATATCGTTATATTCATCATAGTATTCATCCGATTCTGGAAGAGAATGTCAATTCTCAATTTCAGACGATATTCATTTTATGCTCAAATTCCTATCGTGTATGTTCAATTGATATAATTCAATGTTCGTCGTGGCATATAGCCAGGAAAGTAGTTGTTTTCTGTTGAATATGCCGAGAAAGAATTAATAATTTCATCACATAGAGAATGCGAATTCTCAATGTATTTATTCAAATGTATCCATTTTTTCATGTTTATAATATATCTGAGAATATTCCTTTTCAATACATGAGAAAGTCATGAGAACTCTCTATCCTTCTCAAAGTGGTCCAGATTTCTCCAAAGAAAAAACAGAATATCACCAAGAAGGTCGACCACATCAAATTCATTACACAAAATGTATTGTGACTTGTTTCAGCTCAAACAGCCATCTTCAGACATATCAGTACCTATAAGGCCATGTGGAAATCACATTATAAAATGAAAATGAAATCAAAGAGCCGTGGTCATTTGGCCAAAAATCAGTCCGGTAACGGAATACTAACATTTTTGAACCGACTAAACAGTCAAAAGAACCTGACGACGGCTCTTTTATTTTATTTTCATTTCAAAATGTGATTTCCACATGGCCTTATAGGTACTGTATACTGATGTGTCTGAAGATGGCTGTTTGAGGTCGACCGACTTGATGTTATTTTGGTTTTTCTTTTCTGAATTCATAGAAAAGTTGTGTGGCGGTTCAAAATATACGCGAAGACCCTGTACATTTCGATGGACGCCAATGTTATTTTCCTTTGTGTTTCATTTTCACCGAATACAATTAGGTAGATAATCACAAAAAATCCGGAATAATTGGAGGCGTACAATGCTCGAAATTTATCATATTAAAAATGAGCGTCGAAAGTGTGACGGAAGAGAAAAAGAAAAACAAAAGAGCTGCTGGTGTGAACGGGTTGTCACTCGAGATTCGGAATCGTGAATCGCCCTGCAAAAACAATGAAAGAGTTTTCCATTGTTTCGAGGCATCGCTTGGTTACCCCCACCCCTCCAGTTTCTTCTTCGACGATCGCTCATTCTGACGGCAGGTTTCTCGATGTTTTTCGGAGTTTCTGATCCCAAAATGGAGCACGATCTCCTCAACACGTACTTCATCAGACAGTTTTCGAAAAGGCAAGGCATCAATTTTGAATCATTTAACCAAAATGTCTCTACTTATATAAAAGTTAAAAACATAAGAATCGAAAATTTCGACAATAAGGGAAACCACAATACATCAATCAGAAATTAGAACTCTGGAACGCGTCGAAACCATTTTAGAAACTGTTCATGCTGTCACCCGGTAGAATATCTGTTACATGATCCGACCAGGAGAGTTTTTTGTTGATGGCAATACCTAGATCACGTTGCTCGTCCACGGACGGCACTGTATTGTTGAATAAACGGTAGTTGTGGAATGGATTGATATTGCCAAGATGTAGTACACAACATTTGCTGTCATTCAAGATGATGTCCCAGTCGGAGCACCATTGTTCTAGCGAAGCGAGATCGGTTCGGAGCTTAGCACGACTGGTACCTGGATTTCTAAAAAATTTACTGTCATCGGCGAAAAAAGAATGGTCCGAATAGATTACATTTTGTAAGTCAGAGGCATATAATAGGAACAACGTCGGTCCAAGGACAGATCCCTGTGGCACCCTTGATAGAACATCATGGTAATTTGAAAATTAAGAACCAACTCTGACTCTGAACCTCCTGTTGCTGAGGAATCCATCTATCCACTTCAAGAGGCCATCCCAAAATTCAAAATGTTCGAGCTTAAAGACAAGCTCATTCTTGTCGAAGCCTTTAGAGAAGTCCAAATAAAAAATGTCTACTGGAGCTGAGTTGTCGAGAGCTTTTGTCCAATGGGGGAAACCACTGATTTTTTGAAACGACATCATCGTGAACTCAATACTGAAAAACTACCAGTGAATCAATTTTGAATTTTTTCATTCATGCTAAGACGATGAAAAAAATAAATTAGAATGTGTCCATTTCAAAACACACAATTTCTGCGCCATTTGAAATTTTGTCAATTCATTGGTGTGACTGGTGCGACGTCTTAGTCCCAACACGCCTATTGTCCTTGAAATGACCAATCACACTGCAATACTGCAGAATGGCAAGGTATCAGAGAGAGATAGCTACAATTCGGGACTAATACGTCACGGCTCCACCATCATATTTGGCTTTTTGAAATATCGAATGAAATATGCTGATTTCAAAACGATATAGATCCGATTCCTTTTGACTTCAACTCATAATATTGATTGTACATAATACGTAAATCATGATTCGTCGATTGAAAGAGATTTGCACGGATTTTTTCTTTCAGTGGTCTTCTCCATTGTCGAGGCAGAGGAGTAGGTTTGTTGTTGTAGATCTTCCAGGAAAAATCCATGTTGTGCCGAAGGTATGGTATGATTTTCGATGAGGGATGGTAGAAGTTGATCCAAAATTATTCTTTCCATAATTTTAGCACAAATGGGGACTAAGCTTATTGGCCTGTAATTGTTGGGGTCAAGTTCGTCACCTTTCTTGTAAATAGGTGTTACAGATGCCGAGAGCCAGGCAGAAGGAAGAGAGTGATGATTTTTATTACTGATCTGGCGTGATCGGTGATCGCTATCCAAATTGACGAAAGTGGAAGTGTTCAAGTTATTGTCGTCAGGTGGAGCGACATTTCGATCCTGCGGAGAAAGATTTTCCACCTTTGAGTAAACCCTGTATTATAAATGTAATGACAAGGAGTAGTATACTTCTGTCCTTCTAAAGAAGGAACTTTCCACCCTCCTTTTTATTTCCAATCTGTTGACTTATTCATTGAAATCGGAACCGTTCAGGGACCTCTGATGTCAATCCTTGTAATGATTTTCGTGACCTTTCTATATATACCCCAAGCTACTCTATAGACTTACAGTTTTGACTGACATTTATTATGGTATATTGTTGGAATTTTCCCAAGTATAGCAATAGCAGTTTTGTATTGATTCTGACTATCGGATATGTCCGATATTCATCATGATATCATAATTATTGAAGGTTGGCATAAAAAAAAATCAAGGATGCAGTGGAGTGATTTGCCAATCAGAAGAAACAAGAATTAACTGTTGTCTGTTTTTTATTCGGGTGAACCAAAACAACAAACATGAATGATTGATACATGAGAAAGCAAATCTTGTACCTAATGATATACCTAGTTATTTGAAAAAAACATACTTAACGATGGGTGTGTAACCTTATAGCTATAGACCGTTCCCACTTGCTTCTGATCATCAATATAGCATCGTTCATGTATGACGAAAAAAAATGGGTTTTTTGTTCCTCACATGTGTGTTTCGTGAAGGTTATCCTCTCATCTTACTATTCACGGTGTCTGTTAGTCAGTTTTATTTTTGTTTTGGGTTTCATTTTATTGCTCGACTGTAACAGTAGGTGGTTTGTTAAACTCCGGACGTGAAAGATACACGTCAACAGAAAAAAAAACGGATTGAAAATGTCTTGAATTTACTGCCGAACAAGTGGTGCTCTCATACAGGGTATGAGATGTTTACTTTCTAATTATATTACAAACAAGTTCTATAGTAATGTTCGGCTAAGTAATGAAACTATATCATAGTTCCATAGTCAATTTTTTGAATATGTGAGCAATAATTGATGGTAAAATCAAAAGTGCCTGATTTTTTGGTATTTTTCTCGTTTGATAATTGACATAACTCTAAATTCATTTTGTGGTAGTCCACAAAAAAAATACGAATTGAAATATATCTTGAATCTACTGCCTATAGCAAGTGGTTCTCTGATACATAATGTATAAGATAAATGTCTTCCTGATTATTTCACAAACCAGTATGGCAATTCATGGCTTCCCAAACAGTTTTATTTATGTTAGTAATTTGTTTTCTCTATCGCAATTTTCACACTACTATGCATAATTCAAGATGACTGATTCATATTATTTTTGTTTCATGATTGACATAACTATACAGGGTGATTTTATTTAACGGGGTATATATCTCACCAAAATGAGTTATTTGGCCTAATGGTTCATTTCCTTCCTGAAGTTTCTTGGTTCACTTTGAAACGATAATTTATAAGTTGAACTGTAAGAGTTTTTTGATGAGTGTTTCTGATGAAATAATGCAACTGTAGAGTATCTAATTTTGGACTGATAATGGATTTTTTGCGGTTTTTTTGAGAAAATGTAAACATAATGTTTCATAGTTGTTGAAGTCTTCTTTGAACCATTAAATACCTGTGCCTCCGTTATCTAAAATATTTTATATCAGCAATTTTTCGCCAAACAACCTATTTTGGTAATATAAATATATAGTTGGACATCGAATTCAAAACACTTATCTGATAATGTGTTTCAAGTTTTCCAGAATCTATCAGGAGAAAATAGAGGTATACCTATACTGCTAGTCGCTTGAAATTCTTCATGAAATATTGAAGAAAATAGATGTACTACCTACACCAATACTGAAATTCAAAATTTTAATTTTTTATAGAGTATTTAGTTTTAGGTTTTCGACTTACTTATGTTCAAGGTATGAGGTATCAAATTATTTGCTATCTTCACCAGGATTTGATTTTGTTAAAATGATGAATCATTATCTGAAGAACAGTTGGCTCAATGGCATTCAAGTCAAAGGAGTAGATGAATAACTCGAATGAGAAACAGTGAGATTTGTTTGATAAAATAGTAAAATAGAACAGTTTTGGTTACCCTCTACCAATGAATAATCTGGAATCTTCGACTGAGTATCTGAGAATTTGATGAAATAGAATATGTTTCTCCAGCCTATAAATTTCGAAAAATCAAGTACTACTACTTCGGACAAGTAAATTGTATTAGATACCTGAAGATTCTATTCCTGTGACAAATACTCATTTCTTTCCAGTAAGATATTCTGAAAATCTTAAAGCAACAGAATTTTGATGGTTTCTGAAGTAAACATTCACTTGGCCATATCCAAGATCACAATTTCTTTGAATGAAGTGCGTATTTCTTTGAATGAAAGGATCCTTTTTTCAGTGTTGACATACATTTGGATAATTCAAAAACTCCATACAGACGATGTTCTCACCTCATCCAGATACCTTATAGACATAGAATATGTTCTATACAGCCAATAAATTTTGAAAAATCAAGTACTTGGGACAAGTAAATTGTATATAAGGTACCTGAAGATTCTATTCCTGAGACAAACACTCATTTCTTTCCAGTATAAGATATTCTAACAATCTTATAGCAATATAATTCTGATGGTTTTTGAAGTAAACATCTCCTTGGTCATATCCAAAATCACAATTTCTTTGAATGAAAGGATCCATTCCTCAGTGTTGACATAAATCTGGATAATTCAAAGTCTCCGCACAGACGATGTTATACCTACCCTCTTCCAGAAATCTCATTTTCATCCATCCCTCGCAGTGAGAAAATAAAATACGAGATGCACGTGTGATTCTCCCGGTCAAGATAGTCAAGATATCCCCTTCGCCTTAAGAATATACCTTCTCCGTACACACATGCAACCTATGTCCGGCCGCATATCGGTATTTTTATTAGGCAAAGTCGCAGGGTTCGCCTCAAAGACCGCGGGCCATCATGGACAAGGGTCGAATTGATGTATATATATGCATGGAGGCACGGAGGCGGGTCATTTATTGCCCAGCCACCCCGAGGACTCTATATACCCGTCCGACAGCAGCGGCGGAACAAGAGACACAACATTCGAACAGGTACAAGGTGAAACAAGCAATCATATCTTTCGCACATCACGGTTGTCTTAAAAATTATTTTTTCCATATAAATACCTCCATAGACTTTTCCTGCCTGTCTTGTAGAGATCAATTTCTTCTCTTCTTCTTCTTCGCTCTTTTCTTTACACAATCTATTGCTCCTTCTTTCTATTTTAACTTTCTTGCTTCTTCTTCTCTTTTTTCATTTTCTTCCACCAAACTTCACTCTCAACACTTCAACTCTCTCAAGTTTTTTTTCTTACATAATCTAGGTTGGTGATATTGTGTCTTTCTGTCATATACACCAGTCATGTTCTATGATGTTCGTTACTTTATGTGCCAGCTTGACAGCTTGTCATGTCACGTTAATCTTTATTATTTAATTCTCTAAATCGATTTTTTCCAGTCAACACGTGCCGATATGAACTTTTTTTAAAAAACTTGGTTTTTCAATGTTCAACCTCATCAGGGCTAGATTTATCTGGCTCCTCAGCCGCTTCAAACTTACTTCCTACCTTGATGGTTAACCAAATGATGTTTAACTTTTCATGTTTTATTGTGTCTTTATAAGGTTTGTTTCTCCTGCGACAATTGATTTTCATAAAAGGTTTGTTTCTCCTGCGACAATTAATTTTCATAATTCTACATGCATCATGTGTTTTAGGTGCAGTATGATGATAGCCGTTGTGCCAAAAATGGTTACTGTTCAATTGACTAATTTTCATTGATTTTATAAAAACCCACACATCAGACATCCGACACCGGTAGGTACAGGTGAAACTGTATGAAAGCTAGTAATTGTGAAAGTATCCGACAACATAGCCCCCACATACAAATTTCGAATTCAATCGGACCATAATCACAAAATTCATCCGCCATTTTGAAGCCCCCATCATGCATTTTGTCTATTTTGATGAAAGAATCATGATTTCCGACCCAGAAAACCACCAGATACCAATTTTGAATAGAATCGGATCATACTTACGAAACGCCTTCGCCATATTGGATTCGTCATCTTGCTTCGTTTTCGAGATACAGGGTATTAATATTTCCATGAAAAATCTTTTTTCTATTAATTTCTCAATTGTCTTTTCATCAATTTCGATAAAATGTTGTGGTTTTGTTAATAGTAATATGGAGCTTCTTCGCCCTTCTTCTAGTACATTAGATTCGAAATATTATTTCCAGTGGCGTCAGAGTGGGTAAATTTATCGATATTCATGGTAAATGTCATTGTACACCACCGGTTATTCAGAGTTTCATATTTTTATCAGATTGAACTATTGAAATACCATTTTTTTTGTCGTCTATGTGATTTTTGTATCTAGCTTAGTTTTTGAGGAAACAATTCACCATTCTAGAACACGTGATTTTGATATGGTTTCTTGAGGGGCACACAAAATATCTGTTGGGTTACATTTGATGAGCATAGCCCTGGTCATCCCTGCCATATCCACAAGTTTCACCAAACAAAACTATGAAATTTTTTCTGTTTCCAACTTGGATTCCAAGGGAAACAATCCCACTAATTCTGGTTTTATATGACAATTCTTGACAAAATACAATGTTTGCTCTCAGCAACCTGTCGAATGACGTAACTCTGGAATGATTAATAAAAAATCGATAGACTCCAAATTTCAATGTAGTTATTTTCAAGACTTCCATTGATATTTTTCAATAACCCCAATTAGAATCATATTGATATATTGGGGCTTCCTAAGTCCCCATCCATACTGAATGTTGGCATCATGAAAGCTTATACAGGGGGGGTTATTAATGAAAAAAAATAATTCTTCCAACTTCAACAGCCTGTATCTCAAAAACGGAGCAAGTTAGGACACATGTATATATGAACTTTATTTGCTAGAATGTCACAAGGAAACACCCCTTGAATTTTTTCGGTGTTATTTAGATACACCCTGTATATGGCAAGTAAATCCGGTAGCTTCCATAGCCAAACACTATATTCATGCGTACGCCCATGTTTAGGATCGAAAAATATCCAATATGCAGCATCAATAATTCGGCAACCGGCGCGTACCTCTCGAGCGGAAAAACAACCATATTATCCGACGCTTATGGAGCTGACCCGCTCCATTTGAGTGCATTGTTGCTTTCAACTTATAAATACCTACTTTATCGAAAAAGCCCGATTCCAATCGCTGTGCATACTTTGAGACGGGAGACCCGCTTCGAATTAATCGCAAATGAAATTCTTCAGAGGGGCGGTATTAGATTAAACCGATACCGAATGAAGTATGGGGCCGACCAATCAGGCAGGTCAAAATGGACAAGGAGAAGAGGAATAACATAGTGGAAACTTCTATCTCCTCGAAAAACATCAAGTTGAATGAAAAAATATAATGATGAAGATGGAGAATCCTTATTTCGAGTAAAAATGGAAAATGAAAAAACTCCACCGCCCCGTGTGAGAGTCGAACTCACAACCTCTGGGTTACATGCCCAACGCTCTGCCAATTGTGCTAACGGGACATCCGTCGATCACAAAACAATAAATTTTTCTGCAACCGACACAAAAGTCGTCCATTTTGATACCAAAATTAGCTCTTAAATTGACGTTTCTATTACTGTCACAAAAATAGGTATGTTGCTAGGCAACATATTCAGTTCCTAGGAGCTAAAGTTGAATTTTAGTTCCTAGGAGCTAAAGTTGAACTTTAGCTCCTAGGAACTAAAAATGATGTACTGGAAGTCATCAAGAATGAACAACATTGTGATGGTTGGTTATCTGGGTTGAGACGCATACCTGATTTGTTTCCGATTTCAGCAGATTTGGCATTTCATACCCATGCTGGAGATAGAAATACACCTTATTATAAGTTTAGTATTGGAATTATAAACATCTCAGTTAAGTATTTTTGTTTTGATCAGGGAAGCCTTCAAGATTCAAATACTTGCTTGATCTGTATTTCATTCGTTATTCTCGGGATGGATAACTTGTTTTTGAATAATCACGGCAAGGCCAAGCAATAGTTTTTTTGTCTCAAACAACGATATTGTTTAGCTTCATTCGATCATCAAACACAGAGTGTAGTATGGAGAGAAATAAATAATCACTATTATCATAGTTGAAATGCTCACTAACCTAAAATTTTCCACGTCTTGTTATTATAGCTGGCTCTAGCGCGGTGTTTGCCATTAGAGCACCTGGTCCATACACAAATTATGTCACTTTGTGGTGGTATTTATATTGAAACTTCAATTCGAACATCCTAGAAAACCTAACCTGCTGTTAATGCAGGTAGAATATTCTCACCACATGGATTTTTTGTCAATATTTGTTGCATGGTTGCATTGCATACATATATGGCACGGCATTGGTGGTTACTTCACATGTTTATTTGAGTTAATTGTTTCGGTTGCAGAAAAAATAGCATGTTTCATTCGGATCAAAAGTGACTTTGTTCGACTCGCAAATTTTGCTTTCGCTCGGCTTCGCTAAACGCTCCGCCTCGCAAATGCAAAATTCGCTTGTCAAACAAAGTGTCACTTTTGATCCTAATAAAACAATCTACTATTAATAATCCAATAGCTCAAACAAGGTGTTATCCCTATATACAGTCCTACTCGATTTCCCAACTGTCCATCTTATTTATCGAAATCCACACAAGGCATGATGAAGAATCAGAGAAACTCAAAATGAAAAAAAATAATGCTATCAAAAACCATTTTGCTGCACAGAATTTCAAGAATTTCTAGTTGTCAAGAAGTCCAGTTATATCTGAAATTCATCGATTTGCAAGAAGTCAGACTGTGTTATTCTCCAGACCATGCAACGATAAATATATTATTCTGTTCTGATTGTATGGCCGCCAGATACTTTTTGAATTGACTCTGTCGTTACTTGATGGAAATCCATGGTAAATGTAAAAACTTCACAATTAATGAGATTTCAACAAAATTCTCAAACACACGACATGATCCTCTAACATAGTAGCTTCATCAGATGAATTACTGGTACAATGAAGATACAAACATCTCTAAGAGTCAATTCCAAAACACCTTATATTTCCAATAATACATATCAATCAAATCAAGGACTTACCGATGTACTAATGAAAAAAACAGAGATGTATATAAATTTAACTGGTGGGCTCACTCTTCAATTGTTTCGTCAGACTAACTCTCGATATGTAACAATTGCAAGCGAGTTTTGGACGTGGGGTTCAGGTATTTGCGATAGAGGCGCCATAATCGGAAAATCGTTCAAAAACTTGGTTCTGTGAGGGATGAATCTATTTCCATCATTGTTCTGTGGTCGAATAAACACTGTGCTCAACATTTTCATTCAAATTTCAATTTGAAATAGAAGCAAGAAATCTTTTTTGTAGCCGATTTTAATTATCTTCACTTCTTTCATGACATGAACCTATTTAAAGCATGAAATCTGATGAATTTCCTCTTTGAAGAACCAGAACAAAGAATGTATCAACTATTGAAACAGACCAATATCGAAAATCATAATAGGCAGATATGGTAACTGATGGTACTCACCTTAGAATTTATTCACACCAGTTCACGCTAATATTTCAAATTACTGAAATAATACTGTTGTAGAACAGAGATTTTCATTTTTCCATGGTGAATTAGGTATTATACACAAAATTTAGAAACTACGGAAGATGTCCCTAACGAACACTTGACCCCAATCTCAGAAATACCCATTTTTTCAGCTCAAGAATATTTTTGACATATTGACGTTTCGATCCTTGGATCAGGAATCAGGTCACTGCTCTGATCCAAATCATATATACGTATCCAAATATTTATCGGTCGATAATATGTTTCCTGTAGATATGAATTGTAACCAGGATGAGCTTAGCGAGATTTACCCACGTCAAGTATGTTTATCAAAGGTTCATCAGAGTAGGCGCCATCGAGAAACTTGCAAACGACCTTCAATAGAGAGCAAGCGCACCAGTTAAATTTCTATACATCTCTAAAAAAAACATGGAATACTCAGTCATCAATTTTAGGCGTCTGATTGTTTCGCAATCATTGGGAAATTGCCGCCAGCGATACTGAAATGTGGATAAGTGTTTCTATAAAACATCCTTGATGAGTAGTAAGAACAGTCACAGATTAAACAGTGTTGTGTAGGCAGGATGAAGGGATCCCTTTGGTACTGCGTTAGTAGATGGTTTCTTCTAGGGGTTTTCGACTGAACTAGGTACTAGAATATTTAAATCCTGAAGAAGTTAAATTCTTACTTAAAAAAAACTGAGAATGTAGATAGAGATCCTGATGACAGCACATCCGCAGTAGAATAAAATATACCATTCAATCTACATATTTTTCCACATGTGACTAGGGAATGCCAAATCAAACTGTCCCTTTCCAATGAATCACACGCCTCCTTTCCCCCTACATACTTTAAAGTCCAATATATCGACGCCTTCAATAGGTGCACGGGTGCTAACAGGAACTGAAAATAAAAGTAATCTGCCTGTAAATGTGTCACTGTAAAGTCTTCTTTGTGTCGTTTGCAAATGCCAATAACAATCGGCGATCGCAGGAATCTCACTGCTCTACGTGATATATGTGACGCGGTAGAAGGAAAATTAGTTTTTCCGACGAGAAAATTGCGCATACCGATGTTGTCTATATATACGGATGTCTTTGCTCGAATGGATTCCAGGAGTTTCTTCAATTATTCGTTAGCAAGATAAAAAAAGGTCACTTATTGAACACACTACAGAGAAGAAGGAAACTGTCAGTACTAGAGCCAGAATCATCAGAGATTCGGGTCATTATAAGAAGGAAAATGTGGAATTCGGGAAAATAGGCACTACCGTTTGAGAGACTAGCAGCAAAAAAGGCTGCGACAGAATATGTCCTGATGTATCAAACAGGAGCAAGTACTTCAGTCCGAAAATGATGATGACCAACATAACGAAGTTCTGGGTGATGATCAAGTGACGAACTCAGAAAATACTCACAGATTCTGAATTCGGGTGAGAAAATAGATCTTTTTGGGCTGAATACGTCATTTTGATATTGTTTCCTTGGATTAAAATCTGAAAAATTACAGGAATTGAGCCAATATTTTTACAGATTCGGACTGATTGGGTCAGAAAAAGTTATATTCGACTAAGATCTTTCCAATTTCTGCCTCATTCTACTATTTCGCTCCGTGAGAACGCCTTTATCAACTGTTTTAATATCACTTCTAGACATTCAGAACCTTCTTGATATTCTATTGGATTATTAATATAGAGCCACAGTATGGTTCGTTGTAGGACATGTATCCGCGTTCCTGTAGAATTTCCTTCGAGGCCTCCTTGGAATCCAAACCCTTGGTATTTAAGTGGGATTATGAGGGTTGATCCTTCCAAGGGGCGAATTTTATAAATAAGCTTGATCCTGTTCACTTCCTCGGGCACAAAGTAAATACCGTCCTTATTACAATTAACGTGGATTAAATAGGCCTCATTCACTAGTGAGCAAGCAACGACTAAAAAGGGAAAATAAGATTTAATTATCGTAGTAGTGAACTTTGATCCGAAACAGCAGAATATTTTCACTCAACTATACAATTTCGGGAGATCAAATTCATTTGTCAAGTTTGGGTACAATATAGTAGGTATTTTTTCTACTCATCAACCGCCAAGTTTTTGTACAAGACAGTACTTCATTATTATACATTTGTGGAATATATCAGTATTCCAAAGCTGAATCACTCAAAGACGATACATTTTGTTCAGAGTTTGCAATCAAAATAGAAAAGTCTATGTGGCCATCATGACTCGATCTCATTAGCTCAGATAATTTATGTCAAAAACACGCTTAGAAAAATATTCAATCCCTTTCTATCGATAAATTTAGCTTGATTATTGTGCAAGTATGAAACAAACAGTTTCAGAAGCAGTTCATAAGGTGGAATACCCATGAATTCATTAATTTACTGGAGAATAGGCCAATAAACTTCGTTTCACCATATGGTTAAGCAATAAAACCCATGAGATGAATAAAATCGAGGTACGTTTATTCGACTTCGCTCTTGACCACGAAGTACGAGGCAGTTGAAAGAGTGGTGAGGACAACCTGAGAATACATTTATTTTGTGTAAACAAGAGATTATCAAAGGAACATATGGTCGCAAATGGTCCCCTTGAAACAGATCCGTATCAGAAGAATATACGCGGTTGTATAGGAATGAAAATAAGTCGAATATTCATCATTCATAATTTTTTTCCAAATTTACCAGTGTGTTGAAATACCCAAATAGGTATCTACAACAATACTCTGTCAGAGTATTCAAATTGTTTAAATTATCCGTAATCAAAGAAAAGTGGTATGAAAAAGCATGTATCGTCTTCACAAGTTTATTGTAAAGTATGAAGTTACTGCATAGTGAGACGTATTTTGACTATTTAAATCACCATCATCAAACGGAGATGAAATCCGACTACAAAAAACAATTTCAATGTGGACAAAATAAAAAAATACTTCTTTCAAGAATATCTATGATTTGTCATATCTGAAGTAGATTATTGAACCTACAGTGATGAAATGAAGGTAATGATATAGTAGAGAGCTGGTGCGGAAAGGCAGACCTCAGGGTTAACCCTAGTAAAACTATACTTGTGGCCTTCACGAAGAAGAAACTGGACAAACTAAAAGTTCCCAGACCTTTGGAAACACAGCTAAGTATGAAACAGGAAGTTAAATATTTAGGAGTAACCCTACATACTAAGCTTACCTGGAATACTCAACTGCGAAAGACTGTCAGTAAAGGCAAGATTGCACTAATGGCTGCTCGGAGAGCGATTGGTAACACATAGGGACTGGAACCACGCATTTGCTGTATACTGCTGTGATGAGACCAATGATTGTATACGGATCGCTTGTCTGATGGCCTAAGACTGATCAGAGATTGGCTATAATGAAGCTTCCAAAACTTACCTCACCAAACCTTACTCAACATTCCGCCTTTTGATATCTTCATCAAGGCAAAAGCGAGTATGGGGACACACAGACTGAAGTGTAGTGGCAACTGGCATGCTAGGAGTGACTCCCTGGGACATACCAAAATAATCAGCATAGTTTCAAGCCCACTAATGGAAATGAGAAAAGACGGGTGCCGGAATATATGGAAACAGACCCAGAACTAGGGTTTGTGCTTCCTTGGGGAGGTTTGCTTCAGTATTCCAGACAGAGGTGCATGCTATTGAGGCATGTCTGAGACAGAATATCGTGAGAGGATACAGAGGTTAACAAATCCTCATATGCTCAGATAGTCAGTTGGCCATCCAATCTTTAACATGCAATAAAATCAGATCAAGACAACGTAACGCTTCAATAGGTTTCAGGGCATAAGGGAATTGAAGGCGAAGCAGCTGACTCTCTTGCTATGCAAGGGTCTGCAGTGTTGTTTATTGGACCGGAATCTGTGTTTGGAATCCCCAAAACTTCAATACGCGGCTGGCTGGCAAGGTGGACGCAAGAATGACATCTGGCATACTGGAACAACCAGCCAGGACAAAAACACAGTAATCTGAAGGTTGGAACACTGTCCAGAACAGTGACTAACGACATCCTGAGCCTAAACAGAAGTCAGATCAGACAAGTGACGGGACTAATAACTATTTTACTGCCCCTTCAGGAAGTATATGCATCGAATGGGCATCTATACAGATGATTTTGATGCTGCTCAATGAAGAGTCATCAGGTTTTACAAATTGGTGGAAAATTTTGATAGCTGATATCGTCCCTGATAACTACGCGAATTGATTCGTGTCTTGTTGAGTATAGCCTGATGATGTTCATAAAATGTTGGTTACCTTTGAGACCAAAGTGAATGTGGCCTATAAAGTTCAGTAGTCGTAAAATTCCATGCAACGAGACGAATAATGGATTCGAAAATAGATTTATAAGTGCTGGAAACATATATGAAGGCGAACGAAACAGTAGAAAATAACTCTATTATTGTCATAGTATTTTGTTCGAACAAAAATATTTCTGGAGCAAAAATCATATATACAGGCAGTTCCACATAAATTGAACTTCAATGTAGTAAATA
This sequence comes from Phaedon cochleariae, assembly GCA_918026855.4. NCBI lineage: Eukaryota > Metazoa > Arthropoda > Insecta > Coleoptera > Chrysomelidae > Phaedon > Phaedon cochleariae. The sequence goes on along the minus strand of OU896713.1, from coordinate 2,612,507 downwards.
GTGTTAGTGTTGTAACGTGTATTAGATTGTTCCGATAAGTCATAAATTTTGAACAAGAATCACTGAACATTAACTTCGAAAAAGAATTGACTGTTTGATGTTCGTCTTGTCCTATTGTCTTCACTTCACCGTGATTCCGGCGTTCCACAAGGATCAATTTTGGCCCCAACGTTGTTCCTACTTCATATCAACGATCTATTGGGAGCAACAACTTGCCATATCCAGAGCTTTGCAGACACTAGTACCGTCCATACTGCGTTATTCTCTTCTAGAAATCCCATTTTCTCCCAGGAAACTAAGAACTAACGACAAAGGCAGGCCAACGCTGTCAATGAAGATCTTTCGGAAATTACAGCCTAAGAAACTCAGTATGCCTGATATAACAATGTCTGGTACCACAATTCCCATCATGACCACTATATCTATGCTCGGTATTTCCATCAGCAATACTCTCTACTCTCTCATGGGAAAATCATTTTCGATCCATCGGAAAAGCTGCTTCACAAAAAATCGGATTCTCGTTCCGTGCGAAAATTTACATCTCAACAGCTCATGATCTACAAAGTACAGATACGGGCTGTTTTAGAATACTGTTCTCATATATGGGGTCAGCACCCAAACATACGCTGATGCTCTTAGATTCTATCCAGAGAAGAGTCATTCGCCTGGTGGGTGATGCCACATTCATTAACTCTTTGACCTCATTAGAACACCGTAGAAAAGCCGGAGACCTTTTACTTTTCTGTAGATACTTCCACGGGAATTGTTCCTCAGAGATCTCTGCTATAATGCCATCACTAGCAATACCAGTCAGACATTACAAAAAATATTCACAATCCAACTAGGTATGTCTATTCAATCAAATAATATGTTCAATGTCTCTTCAGTGATGAAAATGACGTTGCGTTATTGTATGGGTGAAAATTCGATGAGCTATTTTTGAATAATAATAGAATAACTCTCCTGTTGAAACTTTTATTCTCTTTTGTGTACCTTTTCGGATAACTGAAAACATCTGCCGTCGATTTCACAAGTAATAGCCAACCACGAATGTTTGGCAATGCCAATACATAAAACGTGTTTATAAATATGTTCTAGTCATCAATTTGAAACGTCGGCCGATACTTTGTTATAGGTAGGATTTCGTCTGTCTGACAGGCTCTAATAATTCTATTAGGCCCAATCAAGAAGCATAGAATAACGCAGTCATGTAGATCGTCACGTTGTTGATAGTGCCCATACCTGTTCGTTTATGTTTCTTGGATAATTCTACCGCTTAATCATTAGTTATGAATATGGAGAGCTTCCTGTTTTTTAGTTTCGGAATTTTTCGGAGCCCACTAATGAGCTACACCTCATTAACAGTCAAGTATGGGGGTTGTATAACTCGTTTTTATTGGAACCACTCAGGAGCCTATGGTGAAGTATATCTATAGACAACAAAATATCGTGAAATGAGCATAAAAGGATAGATGTTGAGGTGGAAGTTGGACAATGTTTGACTTATGACACAGTTTGCGTGAAAATTTTCAAAAAATAATATGGGATGATATATACTGAGTGACCATGAAAACAGGAACGCCCCTATTATGGAATTTGGAGGGTTCAGATAACATCTTATGTCGCATTCACTGATACAGTTTCACTTTCTTGATTACTTCCGCTTTCAGCAGAAATTACCTCAAATTAAGATTTTCAAATGGTACACCCTGTATATTTCCAGATTTTTCGATTTATGAGATCGTTTTATGTACATATACATATGATTTTTACAGGAAGACATCATAGCCACCTAGACTCATCATAATCTCACTATTTTAGAATTTATTTTGATTTTATCCTTTTTGTGTTTTGATTATCAATCAGATGTTGATAAATGTGATATAATTTAATCAGTTGAAGAATATTCTCCGGAAAACATTTTATGGCCCACTATCATTCCGTTTGGAAAAGCATAGATATTCTAGAGAAATCATTAATATGATCACTCGTAGAGCGGATTATAGTATCTGAATAACACCGAAAAAATTCGAGGGATGGTTCCTTGTGATATAGAATTCATATAAACACGTGTCCCAACATGCTCCGTTTTTGAGATACAGGATGTTGAAGTTGGTAGTATTGATTGTTTCCATTTATAACCCTCCTGTATAAGCGTTCATGGTGCCAAAATTCAGTATAGTTGGAGAATGACAAAGTCCCAGAATTTCAAAATTATTCTAGTTGCGGTTATTGAGTAATCTCAATGGAAGTCTTCAAAACACCTATATACATTAAGATTTGGAGTCTAATCGAATTTTTATTGTTTCCTCAAAAAACAAGCTTGAAACAAAAAACAAACAGATGATAAAAAAGTTGTTATTTCAATCTAACAAAAATATGAAACTTAGAAAAACCGGTGGCGTACGCTACTGGAAATATTATTTAGAATCTAATTGCACTATATTACAATTACTAGAATCACAACGTGTTATTGAAATTGATGAAAAGAAAGTTGAGTAATGAATGAAAAAACAATTTTTCATGGAAATATCAATACCTACCCTGTTTTTCGAAAACGAAGCTAGTAACACATGTTAAATGAACTTTATTTCCTAAAATATCACAGAAAATCACCACTTGAATTTTATCGGTGTTATTAAGAAACACCCTGTATAGCCATTCAAAAGTTATGACCAGATGAATATTTAGAAAAAATCAAGATAACGTCCTATATATATCAGTTATAAAGGACGGTATAAACATCAATGAGTGCTGATTTGGAACAGGGTGTTCTCTATCTACAGGTATCGTATGTTCATATGTACATTTAAGTCTCAAACACCCTGTATTTGAACTCCTCCAAATTTCAAAATTTCATCTCGAACGATTCAAAAGTTACACCAGGGGCGGCCCGGTTTTCAAGGTCACCCGCTATTGCTGACAGGAATCCGTAGAGGGAGAATTTCATAAAAATTTGATCAATTGTGAGTGAAGTTTCTCATGACCTTTTTTATATATTTTCCATTCGATGTTATCGAGGAAAGCCATCATCAACTTCATGAAATGCCACTGTTCATTTTTTCCTTATTGCTCGCCGACTGACTTTGACATTTTAATTTCTTCCCATAATATTTCCGTACAGAACAGATTAAATCGAGGAGGGAAACTTTCCAGGAGTTGCACTACTCAAAGATATTTCATTTACACGGAATTTACTTCGACTTCCGAAAGGTTATAACTCTTTGGAGAGCAATTAAAAATTAACTTTTAATGAATTTCTAGCTATATTTCAGAGCCGCCTCCATCGAAATGGACGGCAAATACCTAAGAATTAGGGTTATATTCCCTGAAGAGCGATATTCACTCAAAACAATGTCTGAATAAGTGCTGATCTTCAGAGATCGAGCAAATCTCAATGTAACAGGATTGATAAATAGGCTTATTCTATTGTTCTATTCCTCAACAAACTATAAAACTCACCATGGAAATAGAGATAGAGAATTCGATCAATTTATCAGATCAACGATAAACATGTTCTTTAAATTTTCAACTCATTCACACTGCGACATCACTATTCATAATGAATGAAGTCACCCTCATCATCATGAAATGGCAGCAAATATTATGAAACGAAGGCTAGTGAATATCTTTCTCTCAGGGGAAAATTTTAAAAATGAATTCAGTCAATAACGGATAAATAAATGAATGTACAAAATGGTGAAATTCGTGAAAAAAAATTTATTAAATTTTTTGTACTGAATTATTCGTGAATATATTATTCTGTACGATTATTTGTAAGTAGGAATAGGTATCTTACACGTTTACACAGTTGTAACGCTCCCTGAAATAACTGATAATATGTTGATTCGATGGAACATATTTTGCCTAAGAAACTTCGTTCAAATCAATTCAATAAGTTTATCCTGTCATTAGGAAACAATTGTAAAAATTATAGAATTTCAACCAGTTTCGATAGTAATGCAATGCCCATCGATAGTTTATATATAGTTCAAAAATGAAATATCGATACTATCGATAACTATCGATCCAATCCGAAAATTGTGACATTTGATGTAGAACATATAATTTCAGTAAACTGACTTTTGGAAATGGATTTGATACCCCTGCCAAACAAGGAGTCCAAGGACATTGACAAGTGACAAGAGAATTGACGGTGACAACAGAATCGACTCGATCTCAAAAAGTCATAAATAAAAATACATACTTTATTTTTGATTTGATTGAAAGTGATTGAATTTAGGACGCAGACATCAACATCAAGGCTCAGCTGCAGCTCAGAGTTCAGAGACGACGAAATTTGACCTCATTGACATTCACAATTGTGTCACCTTGTCTCTTGTCAGGTTGTCACTGAGAATCCACTCCAAGAGATAATAAAAAATAACATTGAGAAGCTTTATCAAACATAATGAAGACACACTTTCTTGATCAAGAAAATCAGCAGTATATTGGAGATCTTGTTCATAAAGGCATGTGTAGGTCAAACCGGTAGAACGTTTGAGTTTTTGAATCAATGATAATTTATTGTGAAAATATTTCAGCACATCCTGACGTTGTCAACATCGAAATATGCACTTTATCAATACTCGTTTGTCAATAGAAAGACAAAGGCTCTAGAATTCATTGCCTGTGGAAGTATTACCAAGAACTTATAATCACCAAAAGTTTAAAAATATCCAATACCTATACCCTTATAAAGTGGCTGCTGTATCAGCGAGACATTTCGTGTTTTGAAAAATTGTGTGGAAATCTCGTTTGTAAGGTTTCTTGTATTCAGATTGTATGTTGTTGAAATCATTTATTTTGGTGTTTGCATGGTTAATGAAAAATGATCAATATTTATGTTGAACACAATGAAATCAATTCATTTTCTCTATTTATTCCACTATATCGGCCCTGGGTAGCTATAAACCAATCGAACAATTCAATAAGTGTCATGAGGGACAGTCGTCGAATTCGAGTTATAGACGTAGAGGGGTCCGAAAACTACGCAACGAATTATGCAGAAATCAAGTCGATGGAATCGGTCCCATTCCCATTGCTGCTATACCTCGACGGTTTGATTAAATTCTGATCGCGATACCGTCCTGTTTTTCCCTGCTGCACATTCCAGACGGAGCAGGAGGCAAGGATCTGTTCGAATCAGAGTCCTGCAATCAGGAATTCGAGATGAATCACTTCATTCAGAGTTATCATGTTTTGATGTAAGGAACTCGAAATATTTGATAAACAACTGAGCAAGTCATTATGATCCCTTCCATACGTTCATTGGTAAACACAGGGCAGACAGGTAGGTTTTTGGACGACGTTTACAAGAACGACATAATATCTCATTCATCAAAGAAAGTTGAATAGTCTATTGAAAACAGTGATGAAAGTCATATGTTATATGTACCAGAAGTGACGTCAGATTTTCTTGGGTGGAAAAAGTGGTCTATCCTGAAATTTTATTTTGATCCCCAAATTGTTTTTATTGAGTAGTGCCATTCGACAGTACACGTCGAGCTTTCTCAGTGTTTGAAATATTTGAACTAATTTCAATGCCACTCTGTATAGTATTCAAATATATTTGAATAAAGAGTTCCAGCTTCAGTAGGTGTTTATTAACATTATCTGACTCATATGACCATACTTGTAGGATTTTGGAGAAGCGTTCACAGGGCCTTCATTTTTCATTTTTCGAAAAAAGCTGGTGTGAATAACTTTGAATACTTCATCAATGCTATTCATAATTTATTCTGGAAAAATGGGAAATTCTATCCACGTGGAAGCAAATCCCTGTAAAATGAATGTAGAGAGTGTCAGTATGCGTGTACTCAGATAACTGTACTCACACTGATGGCTGACTAATAGATGAGGATGAAAGTTTATATTGCATGGTTAGAAATAGTACATCATTTCATTGGGTGAAACGGGCACTTTTTTCTCGACTTTTTTTGACAAGCGATATTCCTGTTCAAATTTTGAAGTCAGACATAGTCACTTCTGATCCGAATGAAACATGCTATTTCTTCTGCAAATAATTGATATCTAATTAATAAATTATATGTGAAGTTACCACTATTCTATATAGAAAATAACACGTTGCCCCATCTGACGGCAACAACTGAATACTTCTGAGCGGTTTGTTCTGATGATGCTATGACCAATAAGCACAAATAAAAACAAATTTGAACCAATGAAAACAAAGTAAACAGGCCGCATTGACAGCTTTCAAGAACTCCAATACGCTTATTTTTTATCGCGAATTTGGATTAACTTGAGCATGTCAGTATTGTCAGTGTCAAAGCAGTTCCTAAACTTCAACTGAGCTCCTATAGACAATAAAAGTGTTGCCTAGCAACAATCATATTAATCATTGTATTGTGTCAGTAAGAGAAACGGTACAATTGTTCATCAATGACAGTAGCTTCTATCAAACTCTATTAACCTTTTTGTTCAACTATGGCCATCATTCGATTTTTGCAACCAGCTATATCAGGTTTTCAGTGACAGAGCCGATGTGCACAAGGGAGGGGGAAAAAGAAAGTCGAGCCTTCTTAATTGTGTAGAACACGATACTAATTGCACCAGTGCCGCATTGTGTGGAAAAAATTCACTTAATGAAGTGTCTACCCGACCACAACAACGGTATGATATAATGCTATCCTCAAATAACTATCAAATATTGCCAGTAGATACAATAACAACGAATGATACTGCAGATGAAGAAACTAGGCCAATTTTTTCAACAATTTGAATCGAATTTGAATAATACAAATACCATGCAAAATATTTGGATTACTTCATTTCAGCCTTTTAGATTCAGGGCGTCACTGTAATCCTTACCATTTGTTTTTTTTTTCATCAATTTTGCACTTGTGGATGGCGACCATATTATGTTCTTGTTTTCTTTCCCCACAATCTGATTTCCTTCAAAAAATTGTCTCTTCAACACAATTCCAGACAAGATATTTCAAAGATCTCAAATGAACTGATGAATTTTTCTCTAGGAAATTCACGAATAGGCGACAACATCAGAATTGAAATAATTAATAGGTACCTCCTCAATTTACCATTTTTGACAACATTTGAAACAGGTGATTTCAATTTATTTCAGTGTCCCCTATATTACGTAACACATGCATCGTTCAAGTTGCAGTATGCCCATTTAATAACGAAACACCATGTACAGGGTCTTAAGGTATATTCTGTACCCTCACTCAACTTTATGTATTCTCCAATTCTTTTTCATGGAACGTACTTTCATATTTTCTCTATAGATTTCAAATATGCCATCAACAGATAAGCATTCCAACATCTCGAAAAATACGTATGGGTAAAATTTATAAATTTTTATTGCAGTTTCAGATTCACCCTAGAGAGCTGATTCCATCGATCTATCCCACTTGAGGTCTAACTGAAACAATCACAGATAAAGGGGGTGAAAAGTTTAGGTTTTCTCAACTTTACGAAGTTTTTGTGTCGAAACTATTCATTACTGGTCAAAACGGTTTGCATGATCCGCAGTCCCTGTCCCCATTGATTTACTATTTACTGACATTCAATTGAAACCAACACAGGGTCATCAGAATTCTGTACTTTTCACCATTTGTTTCAATAATGAATTGTTTCGTGAAAAAAATCCTAAGGTTGCTGAAATCTCAATTTTTCACACCTTATATATTTTTAATCATTTCAGCTAGACCTACCCCAAGTATGATGGATCGATTAAATCAGCTCTTCAAGGATAATACGAACATACAATAAAATACAGGCTTTCCTTTTAGAAAATAGATGAATAGTGCCCATAAGTAGTTTTTAGGATGTTCAAATGCCATTCTGATGGCATATATAAAATCTATATAAAAAAATATGGAAGAACGTTCCTTGAAAATAACATTGAACGATACATGAAAAAGATAAGTGTTTTTTTTTTATCGCTTGGAGCGCACGAAAGGGAATCCCTATAATGTTCAAATAACATCGTGCGTTCCTGGGGAGGATAGGGACAGGAGGTAGGTATTGGAATTTTTTTTGAACTTTTGGAGATTACATGTTGTTGGGAATACTTCCACAGGCAATGAATTCCAGAGCCTAGCCGTTCTATGGATGAAAGAGTCTTGATAAAGTGCTGTTCGACATCTTTCGAGGTTGACAACGAAAGGATGTGCTGACTGGGCTTGTCTGGTTCGTCTGATTGGTATTGCTAGTGAAGGGATGATAGCAGAGATTTCCGAAGAACATTTCCCGTGGAAGTATCGATAGAAAAGTGAAAGGTCGCCGACCATTCTAAGGTGTTCCAATGATGTCAAAGAGTGAGTGAGTGAGTGTGGTGTCACCCACCAGGCGAATGGCTCTTCTCTGGACGGAATCTAAGAGCATCAGCGTATGTTTTGGTGCTGAACCCCATATGTGGGAACAGTATTCTAGAACAGGCCGTATCTGCGCTTTGTAGATCATGAGAAGCTGTTGAGGTGTAAAGTAGCTTTTCGCACGGAACAAGAATACAAGTGAAAAAAAAGTACATGCCTACATACAACATCAGTTTTCCGATAATAGAATGTGATTTCTCCTTCGTGCTGTTACCGTGTGGTCGTACTTTTAGCCACGGTCGAAATTTTCATGTTGGTAGGCCGCCTAGTATTTATGTCTGCAGTCTGATGGAGAAGAATAAGAACACGCGGGATTAGTTTGCAATTGCTGTAACATTCGAAAAGCTCTCTCCTGTCTCTCTAAATGAGACAACTTTTGCCGGTTTCCGCTCGACCTCCGACAAATGAACTTTTTTCCCGGCCCTCGATTCCATGGCACACTTAGTCCCACCTATACATCACTTCGGACAAAAGAAGGGGGTTTCTTTCTAATTTGTTGCCGAGACAGTCAATATATAAAAATGTTTTGTGTTGGCCTTTCCTCGTTCTATCTACCTAGTATTAATGGACACTGACAATACTCGGGGAGTTTCGTGTACCAGGAGTGGGGTATCAACATCGGAAAAAAAACCTCCAAACATAACGCCAATTGACAGTCAAGAAATGTTTTCCCGAACTGACACCTGTTCTCTGCAAGTTGTTCAACTACTCTTACAAATTGGGGATATTCCCGTCCAACTGGAAAATTGCAAGCGTACAACCAGTTCCTCAAAAAGGCAAAAAGATCCTACCTAGCAACCACAGACCGATCGCACTGCTATCTATTATTTCGAAGATCATGGAGGAAGCTCAAGAAATACCTAGAACATTCTGGTATTATCAACGATAGGCAATATGGCTTCCGTCATCAGAGATCAACTGGTGTCCTGCTCGGTGCTCGCTTCCGTCTCACATATATGGCAGTGATCTATTGGAAAATATGGCGAAACCTTAGCCGTGCCACTTGACATCTCCAAGGCATTCGATCGAGTCTGGCACCACGGACTCCTCGCCAAGCTTCCATCTTATGGCTTGCCTCCCCGGCTATGTTCTCTGGTAGCTAGTTTTCTCTCAAACATGTCTCTCCATGTAGTGGCCGACGGAGTTTTATCTGACTCTCTTATCAAAGATATTGGTGTTCCGCAAGGATGATTTCTAGCACCAACACTATTTCTACTCCATATCAACGATTTTTTGGAAGCAACTTCATGTCCAGTACACAGCTTCGCGGATGATAGTACTCTCCATACCGCCTTCTCTTCCAGGGATCCAATTCCAGCCAGGCAAATCAGAAACGAACGAAGGAGAAATGTTCACAACATAAATATGGACTTGGCAACAATTCTCGAATAGGGATTCAATAACTTGGTAGATTTAAATGCAAACAAAACACAGGCATGCCTTTTCTCTAGGAAAGCCGATCTCACTGTGTCAAACATAAGCTTGTCAAGAGTAACCATACCTTTGAGGACATCCATTTCGATGCTTGGGATTACTATCAGCAATAACCTTTCTTGGGAAGATCACGTGAGATCAATTGCTAAAAGTGCATCCCAAAAACTTGGTTTTCTGTTTCGGGCCAGGAGCTATTCCACTTCTAGTCAGCTTATTATGATCTATAAGGCATATATTTTTATCGAACAATTCATATTGGGATGTGATTCAGTGTCTTGTGAATACCTATCCATATTCTTCGTATCAACACTGTGAAAATACTCGCTCTGCGTCTTGATGGTCAAACGGAGTTTTCATATCGCCTTAGGGGCTCCTTGGCATCGAGAGCGCCTTGAAACAGTGGACGATCGAGCAAAATAAACAATGTCTCTTGATATCATCCCAGAAGGAATGGAGAAATACGCGTCTTAGCCAAACAATAGGAAATTGAGTTTTGCTAACATTCAAGAGGTGTATTATCAGTTACCCATATTTTTTTGATAATTAAATCCATCTACCTGTACATAATTTAATTTTGAAGTTGATTATAATATATTGGTTTTTGAATACGTATACAGGGTCTTCCTGAATGTCATGTAGGAGTTGCTTTCTTGGCTCATTTTTAAAATAGAAGTTACGTTTAGTTAAATGAATATATATTCTGTTATTGTGACTGAAATAGTGCTAGAGATTGTAGATTGTAGATTGTAGATGGGTCGTATAGGCTGGGAGACCTCTCGATCACTGCGACCTAGAAGATCTATTGTGATTACCCCTATCCAGTTTTGGTCCTCTAACCCTAGACTTCTGATGAAGCCTACGATTTTCCTGACGGTTGACTTTTCTACTTCAGCAGGAGTGAGATAGACCTGTTCTAGGTGGTTCAGCCTTTGGCGGACTAATACTTCACATGAGCAAAGTATGTGTTCCGCGGTTTCGGTCGCATTGTTACAAAAGCGGCAAGTGTCAGTCTCCGCCAGACCCATCTTTTTGAGGTGGTACCTCAGAGGGCCGTGTCCTGTGAGAAAGCCTCTGATAAGCTTTAGCTCTGGTTTGCTGAGGCTGAGTAGCTCTTTGGCTCGGTTCTGCGAATGGTTGATGAACCTTTTCGCTTGTCGTTGACCTGGAGTTGCTCTCCAGTAGAAGGACTTTTCAATTTCTTCCCATTTCCCGAGTTCTCCCTTTAGGTGACATTTGCTTATCCCACAAAAAGGCTCAGGACCAAAAAGTGCAGATGCTGCACCTTTTTTTGCAAGGCGATCAGCTGCCTCATTTCCTTTGATTCCTTCATGCCCTGGAACCCACATAAGTATGACTTTGTTGCCCTTTCCGAAATAGTGCTAACAATTCAGAACGTTATGGTTATTCAGTTGACTGAACGGATGTCTTGAAGTACTGAGTACTCAGTATTCACATCAAAATTTGGAGACTTGCTATCTTGTTTTTCGTTTTTTCTGAAAAATAGTTCGTCTCATTGAGTTTCAACAAGAAGGTATCTGAGTGAAGATTCTATTTGAGAAATAAAAAAAAATTAGCCAACTCGCCTATTGAATAGGGTTTTTATCGCCTCTCCTGAATTCTGGATGACTTTTCCCTAGACATCCTTCAAGGATGTTAACCCCAAATAATAGCGGAATAGACGCGTGGCTTCGAAAGCATCACTTTCAGCGACGAGCATGATCAGGATGCATGATTCAATTACGTTTCGTATATAATCCTGCAGTCGAATAGTCGGCCATGGACGCCCGACGAGTGCATTTGTCATCGAGCGATTCCGCTCGATCTGACAGGTCGGATGAAGGGCCGGACTAGGCCTCCAACAAAAACTCGGATTCTTGTTCCGTGCGAAAAGCTACTTTACACCTCAACAGCTTCTCATGATCTACAAAGCGCAGATACGGCCTGTTCTAGAATACTGTTCCCACATATGGGGTTCAGCACCAAAACATACGCTGATGCTCTTAGATTCCAACCAGGGAAGAGCCATTCGCCTGGTGGGTGACACCACACTCACTCACTCTTTGACATCATTGGAACACCGTAGAAAGGTCGGCGACCTTTCACTTTTCTATCGATACTTCCACGGGAAATGTTCTTCGGAAATCTCTGCTATCATCCCTTCACTAGCAATACCAATCAGACGAACTAGACAAGCCCAGTCAGCACATCCTTTCGTTTTCAACCTCGAAAGATGTCGAACAGCACTTTATCAAGACTCCTTCATCCATAGAACGGCTAGGCTCTGGAATTCATTGCCTGTGGAAGTATTCTAAACAACATATAATCTCCAAAAGTTCATAAAAAATTCCAATACCTACCTCCTGTCCCTATCCTCCCTAGGAACGCACGATGTTCTTTGAACATTATAGGGATTTCCTTTCGTGAGCTCCAAGCGATAAAAAAAAAAGTTGACTTTATATATAGGGTGATAAAGTTGACTTTTCCAAAATTGTAGATAGAAATTGTAAAGACACCTTATATAATTTCGAAACCAAATCAACTGTGCATTAATTTTCCGGATGCCGATACGAATCTACAGGGTGGGTCGGAACATTGCGAATAATTCAATGGTTTTATACATATATCATCTCCCTTTCGTGATATTAGCATCTCCTAATCAGACCTCTTGTATACAAGATGTTTTGGTTTTGATAAAGTCACATCCATGTTAGGTACTTATTATTGGCATCCTTATTATGATTTGCAACTTGAACCTTTTGGGAAACTCGTTCATTCCATGATGAATGTCCACTCTGCAGATACGTGGAATATACGGAGTGGATGAAAAATCAATGGTCTTTGCTAATAACTTCTCAAGAATAGTATGTACAGATTCTTGTGATCCATTTTATTGAAATTAATCATTGATTTCCCAAGTTGGCTCATCCCTATAACTTTTTTATTATCGAAAGGAGTCAAGCGACATGATTGACATTTTTTGAAATATCTACTTTTTTGCACACCTATTCACAAAGATTTTTTTCCAGGAGGATAAACAGCTTCTCTGATATAGATTTTCAGGGCACTGACACTGAAAATGAAAACCGTTTTCATCTATCTGCTTCGATTTTCGATATATGACATAATTATTATGTGCACTCGAGTAGAAATACTCTCAAAAAACTCACCACAATAATTGATTTGATTTCCAAATGCAGCTAAAAATGATCTATTTGAATACTATGCAGAAATAATAAAAGAGCGCCTATACCGTCGCATAAAATACAAAAAAGCTGTGTACTGAAAACTAAGCTGATAGATAAGAACAACTGAGAGATTTGAAATGACAGAACCAAAATCTACAGGAAAAGTGGAAAAACCTTCGGAGAATTGTCAAAAGTAAAATTGTCTGAGGATGTGCTATTGATTATATCATTCCTGATGTGGGTCCTGATATTTCCTAGTACGGCTATGGCGAATATAGCGCCGCGACGCTTTCAGGACGCACGCGACTGTCAGCGTCGAGATGCACGGTCGTCAGATCAACAAATCACATTAAACACAAATAATCACGTTATTCTCTCCGTTGATTTATACAGCGCGTTATTTAAGCTACCTCTGATGCCGGAATAAATTTTCCTAAACCTTCTGACTCGCTCATTCACGTGAATTTCGACCCATTAGGACTGCCCAAAATGTTATCATCTACCTTAGCATACTCATATTCATTCATGTCTTACAGTCAATATTTCAATATTGAGTTGGTTGAGAAGCTAATTCGTTTAGTAGAAATCTCTGACAGATTATTTATATACCCATACCTTCAGGAGTTCTCGAATATAGAGATGGAATGATTCATTGGAACCTTTTCCGTCTCCTGGAAACAATCGCACATTGTTTTCTCTGCATTTTGCTTTTTCCGAGACCAGAATCCCTTTTAATTACTTGACTTCCACCGTCTTATATTTTCATTTACCGATCATTGTTTTCCGACCTCTCACGACGAAGAAACAAAAAAGACATCTGGCAACAGTTCCCATCAATTTGCCGATTAGAGCATTTGTGTACACAGTTTCTTATTTTCCCGTGAGCAATTAGCTGGCCCTTTTAAAAATGGAATGACAATCTCCACCGCCATAGTCAGTGCAGTGACAACAAATTGTGAGGAACATAAATGGACTAGTTAAATACTGTATTTAACTCATTTGATTGCCAACGTCACCAATTGTCACTGATAACTGAAAAGTGTCAAGACGAATACGAATTTGCTATAAAAATATCCATTTTTTATAATTAAGAGAACAAACTCAGAGTCTCGTTCCAAGTAGATTTTAATAAAATAATACGTGCTACAAGTTTCGACTCTTAGGAGTCATCATCAGGCTTGCTAGGTAGGAGGAGAAAGGAAACTATAAAATTGATAACATGGTTCGTATTTGGGGCCTAAAACCCTTACGAACCATGTTATCAATTTTATAGTTTCCTTTCTCCTCTATACCTAGCAAGCCTGAAGATGACTCCTAGGAGTCGAAACATGTGGCACGTATTATTTTATTAAAATCCACTTGGAGCGGGACTTTGAGTTTGTTCTCTTGATTATTTCATCACCTCCAATTTGAGCATGGACTACTACCAGAGATCCATTTTTTATGTTGAAAACGGGAGCAGAGAAAATTTGATATTTTTTCTATATACCTTTATTTCTCTTATCCAAACCTTCTTCAATACGAATTGTCACTGACAAGCTAGTGAATTTTTCTTTCAGGCTCTCTGATAGGAAAAGTCCTTTAAACGCAGTGACTTTTTCAGGTAAATCATCTGATTCGTCCTTACTACACGTATACTGAAATAATATTCATATTTTCATTTAATAGAAACGAGGAGAGGAAATCTCAGAGAATCTGGAATAATATAATGGACTAGTGAAAGAAGACCATTCTCAGGCCACCTTCAGTAGGAAACTATTCGAACTATCCTGATGAGGCTTTGCTTAAGCAGAAGTGAAAGCATTACTGACAAATCAATCATTAAAACCGTCCTAGTTCCTGAAGAAAAGCCTAAGTTGTTTCTTGAATTTCTTTTCTGATACTAAATACTGTGAGATTTTCACGTCACTAGGTCTGGCTGAGACAAATAATCTCAAACATAAGTTTCTTGGCAACCTCACCAACTTCTATAGTGTCACCTCGATAATTACCATAAATTGGAGCAAATGATGAGTTCTGATCTATGGCTGTAGAAGTTGTAATGTCAACATACTTCTAATTAAAACCATACAATATAGTCATTTTGACTATTCGCGAAAATCACAATGTGTGTAACCTCTGGTGTAGAACTTTAGAACTTCTCGATGACTCTAAGGGTGGTCAACAAACCAATTTTTCAATGAAGGATAGAATTTGTAATTATTTCAAGCAGATTTTCAATAGTTTCGGACTTATTGTGTGCCTATAACCCATGTGTATATATCTATCAAATGACCAGTCGGAGTTGAATCCAGGAAGTATTTTTCAGTTCCTTTGTACTCTTCCTGTTGTACGGACTTTGTTTCTTTACACAAATTTCCTTTTGGGAGTACAGAATTGTGTGAAAAATTCCTCATATGGAAGTACCTGCATCTTGCATGTTTGCAGAGAACTTCTAGCTGGGAATGCTACAGATGGAAAGCTGAGGGAGTCAGGAATCAAATTTCTGAAAACTCAAATCATTTGGGGTCTTGAGTTCAGGACCATCCATTGGTGAACCACAAATATCTGTAGAAGGCATCAGCAATAGTTTCAGTGTAGATTTCAAAGTCGTCATACTCTTCACAGAATTCTTATCGTTCAATATGTCTCAACTACATTTGAAGAAACACTTGGGTTGTGTTGAGAGACTTGAAGTACTCAGATGAAAATCCAAAAATAATTGATTAATCAAAGATGTGGATCCTTACTTATTTGTTGTGATACTTGAGTGGTGTGCGAAGAAACTAGCAAGTCTTCTTCATTCAAGAAACGAATCATAATTTCCTTGTAGAGTGGAATATCCTTGCTAACACTTATGAGGTGAGGTTTTCTGTGTGAGTTCCTGAACCTCCTGAAAAAAAAAGCTGTTCGCCTATGTTCCGCTATTGGCAAGTGACTTAGAGGTATCAAATGTAGAGCTTTTTTATCGAGTAGCAATTATTTCGGAGAGAAAGGTGCAGTGTGGAGAGAGGTTTTTCAATCAAAGGGTCTTTAGTGTCTTTGCGTGACAATGAGAAGAGTCCTCGTGGAATCCTGATGCTGCTCAGGAAATGGGACGCTTTCATTACTGCGGCCTGCTATACGGTTTAATGGAGTTTTCTTGTAGAAAAAAACCTAGGTGAGACCTTTTATCTGGCAATTTATTATCCGGGAATCTCGTTGAATTAACGCGTCTTGACTTTGCAAATTGTTTTGGAAAGAGAATCAGTCTCTTTCCGTTTCTCCACATATTTACGCATTCCGAAGAGAGAATTCATTTCTCATCTGGGATCTGGAAAATGAGTATACAGTGTCGCTTCCAGGTTCTCTATATTATAGGATAAGTGTTTCATGAATATTACCGATTTTAAACATATACAGGGTATCTCAAAATTGCTGGAACACAGAGCTACCACGTGTAATATAAAAAATGTACCGTTCGTCCGTGAGACGAGTTCGAGGTTTACATAAAAAAACAAATGTAGTAATCAAAGAAACCCGAATGAAATTGGAGAAGGGTTGAAACCACCCTCACCACCTGAAAAATGTTTTTGAACATTCTTAGGGGTGGTAATAGGTTTTTTTTTAGGCGAGTTGACTAATTATTGATCAAATATCTTCATTTTGTTATTCTCGTGAAAATTCCGTATTCCGCATGGTTCTGAAGGAAAAAAATGTTTTCTCAAATAATGCATACAGATATTCCTATTCCTAGTAAAGGTTTGAAAAAATTGTACTACAAAATCAGTTGGCAGTGGAAACAATGGAATCAACTTTTGTATCGATGAAGGTGGGCGATATATTCAACATTAATTTTAAACAAACCTTCGACGGTTCTTTGTCTCGAGCTAAAATCTACTACTTTTTTCCTAGTATAATGAATATCAATTATTTTCATTCATTATATAGGGATGATCAGAAAACAGTAGAAATAATTTGAACAATTCGATGAATAAGTTACTGAATAATTTCGAAATTCAATTGTTTTAGTAAATATTCAATCAGATGCTTATTCTAAATCATGAACGTTCTCTATGGGCTAAGATTTTAATTCGACATATTTGCTGAGAAACTTCGTAGATATAGAGGGGACCCAAAAAGTATAAATTTTCAAAATCGCCCTGTATCTCAAAAACGGAAACAGTTATGCAAAATCTGATAAGGCCATCTTGAATTTCACAAAAAAGTGGCACAGAAATGCAGCGTAAACCACAAGGTTCTATCTCCAAAGATAACTGAGATATAATGCAAAGCATCGAAAACTGGACACACTGTACACTACTAACTGTCAATCTATTCAGGAGCAAAATAATAATCAAAAAAAAAAAAATTTCAAATTCTTACGAATAATTGCTTGAAACTTTTTTAAATAACTTCGATAACGTAATTTATGCCTCTTCATAGTCATTCATCTCAATTTTATATACCATTGATCACGGAAATTTTTTGATGCTCTAATATAATAATATATAAACTTTTTCCCCATATATGTTACGGACTTTATGGATGATACTGTGGATTAATATTCATGCAATAATGTATAGATTGATTGAATTTTTTGTGTAAATGTCGTTTTTCGAGATAAAAACAATACAATTGCTACATCTCCATGAATAACTCTATATCTAGTTGCTGTGGGAGAATATTTCTTGGGTATATGGATATATTTTGGGGTGAGAGGCTCACAGAACGGGGATGGTTATTCAACGCCCTTCACGAATTGTCGTCGCAACAAAGGCAATTCAGATTCCCTGCTAATGGCACGTTACATTGTTACCTTTGTCGCTTCATCTGAAGCCTACATAGATCCCATAAATACACTGAGAAAACAAGCAACCTCCATACGGTCAAAAATTGAAAGGTACATACATACTGAAGTTTTATCATGTATCTCAAATTTGACCAGATTCGTGGTCTACATTTCGAAATACTTATGTGTCTTTTCGTTTTTTATTTGCTCAGATGAATCCGCAGGTCCGCCATGTTTGAATGACGGTCTGCTGTTCTGGATTATTATCCATGCACAACAATAACATTGAAGTGATACAATTAGTGTAGTTCCTCAAACTCATACCGCAACAATTTTTGAGGATATTGCTTTTTGTGACCTCTCACAGATCTAGCAGAAATCTCTTCCGAGTCCAAGCTCCACTCAACTCCACAACCAAAGATTCATTGTTCCATACGAGTACTGACAGTTTATCCTCGAGGCACTGTTGATTTTTTGTTACAATAAACCTTCTCCATAGAGTACGTCTTTCAGTGTAGATCTCGAAAGTGTTTCGCGACCAAGATCGCTAAACCACGTCTTATGTCAGCTGTTTCGACTCGTTATGATGGATCACGTGGGTATCAATTAAGATTATCCCAAACAATACCTCCACCGAGTGGAACTCTAAGAAGTAGAGCTGTATGGATAGGACGGCGTTTTTATACTCCAGTGTTCGTATACAGAGCCTCTGAAATATCTGTGACAATTGATGGTGTCTTGTCTCATTGGATATCTCATTGCTTTTTACTGTCTGGTCAGGTCAGTTCAGTTTTCAGGTAAGTTATTCAGTACACTGCATTGGTAATGGACATTCTGTAGTCTGTAAGACTGACAGCTCCTTTTGAGCAAGCTCATGATTCCATTGGAACAGTTATTTTGGCAAGAGTGTGCTTTTGACCAATGTCAAGAATCTTCAAGTTTTACTTCCCTACTTGGTTGGTTGAATTACACTACATTTATAGTGGTCTTGGAGGAACAAAATTCCTTCTAGCAACAAGCCCTTTCAATGAAAAATAACCTATATTGCGATTCCTTCTCTTATTATTCTAGTTATTATTCTCTCCTGACTTAGAAATTCGTTTGTAAATGTTGACAATATTCTTCAAACAATTCTTCAGCCTGTCTCATTCCTGGTATTTCGTGTTTGCACCCACAGTTCAATGCTTCTTTGAATTGTTTCTGTTAGTGTCTGGTCCAGTTATCATGGAAGAGGCTGGAATGGGATATCTAAGGCTACAAAACACGAGTGATAGATCATGACACAACAAGATGAAGGAAATAGTGGGAGGAAACATTCTTGAAATGAAACCAACGGACCACATTACCTCAATATACTGCTTCAACATGAACTTCGAGGTGATCATGCAAAATCGAAGGGAATGGACAGACGACAACATCAAGGGCAAACCTGGAGAGAAGATTTGGTACACAGACGGGTCCAAGACCAAGGAAGGCTCTGGTGCTGGAATTTACAGTGAAGAGAGAAACTCCCAAATGAGCTTTCCACTGGGAATAGACACTTCCATATTTCAAGCAATGTACAAGATTACAACAGCCAACCGGTGAAGAACCTGTACAGACTGGTGCAGGGAATAAGAGCTACGGAACGGGTGCTGTAGAATAAACTGGAATGCACAAAGACAGGACCATGCTGGCCAAGGAAAAAAAATCTGGTCCATGGAGACCTTCTCAAGCTTTTTCTCGGACTGACGAGTCAACCTTCTCACTAACGTCAAACCCTGTATGTGCTGATAGTCAAGCTGTTCTCTTTTATAGCTTACGCAGCCACAGATAAGTTTTGAAAATACTTGCATCGAAATCACTGCTTCAGTTGCCGTTGACTGTCACTGTGAGTGTACTATTGCACTGATCAAGTGTTCTAATATCGTATACAATGACATGAGTATATCTATTATTTTGTTTTTCATTGTGAGCCACCTTGTATGTGACAGGCAATTCCTTCTCAGACCATGTCATTGTGCGATATAAGCTGCTTCTCACGGCTACAGGAGCACTTTACTGTATTGAATTTGGGTGTTCCCGTTGCTTAGAGAGTTTTTGCCCATCTAGCTTGGGAAATTTATATGGACGTCAGCAGGACAAAAACGCCTTATGTGTACTTCTCTCCGTACAGGAAATGCATTCTGGATGCAGTCGAGGGATACGGCAAGATAAATTCACGTCGGGAATTAGATGTACTGCCCTAGGTAACACATGGTCAGTATAAGGAAGCATAATAATATATTTTTCCTCAGACTATCCATGAGAACTACATTGTTTTTCAACATGATACGATAGTCTTTTGTCATTTTGACATAAAAAAAATCTACCACCATATGATAAAATGAAAATGAGTCATTATATTGGTGTTCATTAATATACGTGGGTATTTTCAACTAATCTTACCTAGGATTTATTTTTCGCCTTTTCAGAGGTTTAGAAAAGGATCTGTGCCTGTGCTATGTTTATTATCATTTCATCAGCCAGAGGAGTTGTTTTTCTCTTTTCATACAGTATTGTAGTTCAATTTATTGAACATTCAATGGAGATGACTTTCTATCACCAATAGCTTAATTTCTGTGTTAGTATATAATTTGATGAACATTTTTCATCCCAGAATCCATGATCTTTGATATCTCGATATCAATCGTTGTAGTCGAAGTAATCATGAATCTCTTCACAGTCAATTGATATAATAATATTGTCTCGTAGATTACCAGCATAAATGTATATAAATCATAATATGTGACCGATTTGGGCTCCCCACACATAGCATTATTTCCAGGTCTATTAACATCCAGTCAGCAGGGGTAATTTGAATGTAGGTAGAACGTGAATACATTCACCTGCTGTTAAAGACAGGATGTATCTGGTTGAGCTCGTTTAAGTCAATTTTAGTGCCTTTCAGTTGGATCAAATTGAAGTTGGCGCGGAATTAAGCAGATTCAGAGGTGTATCATTAATCTTATATGAGATTTCCCACTGTTGGAGAATGATTTGAGTAGGTATACTTATAGTCCAATCAACGTAGAACGTATAGGTTGAATATCGTTCTCCTATAGGTACTACTACAGTGATTGGACAATATTGTGCAGGGTATATCATAAAAAATTGCAACATTTACATTTTTGAGCAAAATTTACTAATTTTCCCTCAATTTGAAATAATGACGTCATCAAATTATTATATAGATATAGGATTGAAATAATATCAATCAATATTTTTATTCATAATAATAATAATGAACGCCTTTTATTGTCATAAATGGAATGAAAAAGAAAATATCTTACATAGACTGTTGCCGAAGTCAAACTCAAAGATATTCCACAAAAACAACAGGGAAGGGTAAGCAAAAAAAAATTAAATGCAATACATAATGGGAGTTTTCTAATTAATGGCTTGCAATACAGATAGTAGAATTTCGAGTGATAAAAAATCTAGGAAATGAAGGATGTTCTGAATAATATATCAAGACTGCATATCGAGTATAGATGCTTCTTCAATTTATATTTGAACTTATTTATACTATGAACTTTGAATTCGTCAGGTGGAATATGATACATTTGAATAGCATTGAAGACAAAAATCTTTGGAAGAATGTATTTCTGTGTTGAGGCATTAATCTGTGATGGTACTCTGTCTGATATTTGCAGAGTGTATTCTGAAATCGAGGAATATACTTGCTTGCCAGAGCTGGAAGATTGGGGTACTTCAATAGTTTATGAGTCAAGGTACCAATTTGGAGCTGTCTTCTATTGTTCCTATTAAGTCAGTTGCATTCCCTAAGTTTATGTGAAATATGATCATATATTTTTTGATACCATAGATCAGTCTACAGCATCAGCTATTTCTGACTTTTTGTATTCTATCTTTAACAATTTTCGTCAAGCAAAGACCATAAAGAAAGTCACAATAGTTGAAGTGACTAGCACAAAGTTCGTAGCATTTTAACACTGAGAACATGTCGATTATTTTAAATCACTTTTGAGGATGCGAAAGCTTTACCAGAAAGATTTTTTATGTGCTGAGCAGAACGCATGTCAGTGTCTAATGATATAAGTACAAAAATCCCAAAATTCTAGGCAGATGAATATTCCATCATGGACCTAGTTTACTCTGAAAAAATTCAAATAGTATGTTCAAAAGGCAATTGTGAGTCAGGCGTTTTATTCCATATCCGAAGTTTTCAATTTCACTAGAACTGATGACCACATCAGTGAAGAAATATAATGAAAGTATGTATGCGGTGGGTCCTTGAGGTGGACACACTGTAGAATAACATTTGAAATCTCGAATTCGTGTGTAAATATGCATTTTTTATGATATGAATAATGTATTACTGTTTGTGTACTGTTTGTTACTTGTCTAAACATGTTTTGTTGATTATGTTACACGTAATTAGCTGAATATCGTATTTTTCTGAGGCCAATAAATTTTATCTAATCTTATCTTATCATCTCTTCGGTTCACCGACAGTCTTCTGCAGTTAGGATGAAATCACATATTTTATGTGTTAACTATCCCTCTCTTCTAAGGTGTAATCTGATAACGTGCAATCAGTTAAATGCAACCATTTATCAAACGCAGGACATACTGACTCCTTATTAAAGTATAATTAAATTTCGACATAATTTTCAAAAGGGTCAGTCTGTGAATGGACCGTCGACAGCCCCTCCTTAATTCTACGTAGGGAAATAAATGGTATAGGACCCGATCCAGAATTAACGGGCCGCTAGAAGAGCTTCATTAACTTTATTAAAATCATCATGGAAATACGATGTTTTCGCCAGTAGATCTCCAGAATCGATATAGAACATATATCCTTACAGAATTGAATTTATATCGAATCAATCAATGAAACACATAATGAAATTAGAATGAGATGAAAATGTCGATATGAACCAGGGTGATGCATTTCGCTGAATTTAAAAAAGTCAGGATACCTTCTTTTTTATAAAGAATCATTGATTGACTACATAGATTTCACGCTTTCAGTTCGATTCTATAGCTCGAAAAATAATTGAAATACTTGTTAAAATATTGGAAACTTCTGAACAAATTCTTGAATCCGATGCTCTTCTCTTCTGGTTGTTGCCCTACATAATTAATGCACATATCATTTTTTCATTTCGTATACGTGTGGGTATATTTCTTCGAATGGAACACCCTATATTTGATTGCATATCTTGACAAAATGTTTTCTTCTGATTTAAAGAATATATAACTTTCATACATTCCGTGAAGATACTTCGGGTAAATCGGAGGGATGAAACTTGAAATTGAGTAAATTATGTTCGTCAAAAAATCCTCTAATTCAGTGCAAGTTGAGAAGAAACAAGGAGATTATCGAATACGCTGAATGTCAGCAGAATCACGACAAACTTGGATTGAATTTGATGATATCATGATGTGAAAAAATTCAATTTTTTCAAACCCAGTTGAACTTAATTTATATATATTTTCACACCCCCGTATACCTATAGCAATTTGATTGAAGATTTTTTTTCGAATTCTTCAATACCTTAATTAGTTACCGAGATATCAAGTCATTATTCCAGATTTTATGGAATATATTCTCCTCGATTCTATAAAATGAAAATACGAGAATCCTTTCTATATAGGTACCTGTATGTTGGAAGGGTGAAATTTTTGGCACATATACCTTAAACCCTGATGAAAATCATATTCCTTTAGGATTTTTCATTTTTAAATTGAATATTTCGTGCATTGTTAATCAAAATATTTCCCACTTGCTAGAATGTCACACTATTTTCTTATTTTTCTTATTTCACATAAAAACACGAAATTGAGTAATTCTAGTCAGTTTCCCATATTCAGATTTCAGAACAAGATTAAAATATGCCATGGAATAATAATTATGGATAAAACGTTGATGAAGTTGTTGTCGCACCTAAATAGTATATTATGAAACAAGTGTTATGAACGTCATTTTATTAACGAGGATTTTGGACACGAGCGCAGCAGAGCGTCTGAAAGAATTTATGAACGCGTTACATACTATACTTTTTCTACAAACTCATAATTCCTCTCTTCGATCCCACAATTCCGAAAATTAGGTTGGGATACATGAATTTCTATTGAAATGGCATGTTTACTGACCTCTGTGAATGAGATTTCATTTTGACGTAATAGAAAAATACTCTTCGATTCGCTAACGGTGCTTCCTAAGGTTTTTATCATGCTTAGCATAGAATGAATTGCCCTCAAAGATGAGAGTTCCATTTTTACAATTCACTCTCGTCTACATTTCGAATACATTTTTAATGAAGAATTCTGATACAAACAGAAATTGTCTGAATAATTCTGATTGCAACAAAATTAGAAAATGACTGTTGACAGTTACTACAATTGACAGGTCGGACAGGACTCGAACGACTGATGGTGTGTTTAAAAAACTCTGTTGCCATGGTAACGTGTCTAATTTTTTGAATTTATAACAGATCATCAATCCGTAATTAATCGATCCGTACGCAAAATGCCTTTTCATGCCCCCCCCCCCCTGATAAACACTGAAATCCCTGCCAAGAATAATTTTTCATTCTGGCAAATCCGCCTCCTCATTGTGGTGCTCTCCCTAGTCTCTAGTCGATTGTAGCAGGAATGGGACAATGGTGGAATTTCCTAATTTCGGGTGGAGTCGCGACATCTAGTGGCGGAATGCTTGGAAGAGAAGCCGTGCGGTGTCGCTCCCATGCAGAAATGAATGAATACAGTGGAGGAATCCGCTTCGAATTCGTTAGTTTGGAAGGGAAAAACTGCACGGACTTGGCGCCGTTACAGAGTGACCTACGTAAACTTAGAAATAACTAGTATAGGGACGTTCTTTCATTCACCGGTGGCTCCATCAATTCACCAACTGCGTTCATATACAGGGTGGCATTGAAATAAGTGCGAAATTTCAAACACTGAGAAAGCTCGACGTGTACTATCGAATGGCACTAATTAAAATAATTTTGGGATCAAAATAAAAGTTGAGGTTAGACCCCTTTTTCCATCAAAAGTTCCACACTGTAGCAAATCTGACGTCACCTCTGTTTAAATTTCCACGCGGAGTTCAATCATTTAAATTGTTTTGAAGTTGCGTACTTGCTTTTTTTCTCTGAAAATCTGATATCATGGGAATATTCCTTAAACTGTATAATATTAATGTGCTGAATATGTGCACTTATTTCGAAAACACCTTGTATTCTTTGGTGGATTCCAGTTTGTCGTAACCACGCGTTCATTTATCACTGTTGTGTCAACCAAAATTGCAAACCATTCCACCGATGTACAGAGATAGTGGATGAATTTTGGTTGATTTCGAAATGATATAGTGACAGCATAACCTCAAAAAACTAGAAACAAAATATTGAATTTGAAAGCTGTTTGTCATATGCCTAAGAAAAAATATGGATCGAAATCAGCCTAGACTATGGAAACAAAAGGATAGCTGCATTATTGACACAAACAGAAATTGAAGAAATTTCGAGTTTCATTCTCATCATGAATTTCAAGAAATCAGTGCAATTATTCAGGAGACTTGAGTACCAACAGAGAATTCTTATTGATGACTCTATCCATATCATCATAATTTAATAATAATAATAATAAATGGACTTTATTTTACTTGGCGGAGTTTAGCTCATAGCTATTCTTCCATTTAATGCAATGTTTTGGTAGTTTTACTGCTTTTTCTTCTAAAAACCAATTGGACCACTGAGAAATATGGATATTTTCTACGCCTTATTCACAGATTGGGTTTCTTCAATTCAACATTATTTCCACACCATGTATGATGAACTTAAATTATTGTACAGGGTGGCCAACTAAGACTCCAGAGTTCGATTTTTCTGTTGTCTTGAGAGATACAAAAAAAATTCATGTATCAAAATTGAAGTAATAACCGAGCTTCACATTTCAAAATTTCTTTGAAATACACAGGGTGTTCCGTAAGGTCACAGCACATCAAAGATATGTTTTTTTCATAGAAACACCCTATATTTTATTTCATTTTTGAATTCTCCCTGAAGATCTGATTTCAACGACCCATCA
The DNA here is from genome assembly GCA_918026855.4 of Phaedon cochleariae. NCBI lineage: Eukaryota > Metazoa > Arthropoda > Insecta > Coleoptera > Chrysomelidae > Phaedon > Phaedon cochleariae. The sequence goes on along the minus strand of OU896713.1, from coordinate 2,586,705 downwards.
TACTTAGGGTCTAGCAGTGAAAGTTACTGACATATTGGGTGTGCAAAATCGAGATTTTCCAAGTTCAGGATTTTTTTCTGCCGAAACTGTTCATTATACGTCAAAACGGTTTACATGTCCCTATCTCAACTTTTCACTCACTATCAATTGGTGTTCAATTGACATTTAATTAAAACAAATTATAAATTCAGATTTTTGACCTCCTTGTATCAATTTCAATTAAACACCAATTGATAGTGAGTGAAAAGTTGAGATAGGGACATGTAAACCGTTTTGACGAATAATTATAACAGTTTCGACAGAAAAAAATCCTGAACTTGGAAAATCTCGATTTTGCACACCCGCCTATATGTCAGTAACTTTCACTGCTAGACCCTAAGTATGCTAGGTCGTTGAAATCAGATCTTCAGGGAGAATTCAAAAATGAAATAAGATATAGGGTGTTTCTATGAAAAAAACATATCTTTGATGTGCTGTGACCTTACGGAACACCCTGTGTATTTCAAAGAAATTTTGAAATGTGAAGCTCGGTTATTACTTCAATTTTGATACATGAATTTTTTCTTGTATTTCTCAAGACAACAGAGAAATCGAACTCTGGAGTCTTAGTTGGCCACCCTGTACAACCTGACTGAATTCATTGTTCTTTTGTGATTGCTATATAGAATATCTATAATATATATTGCATTTTCATTGAACGGTCCTCCACATAGTAATTGAAAACACATTCATTCTCAAATTCAACACCCTGTATCTTGAAAACGAACCAAATGTTTATCCACGAACGCCCTGTATACTCACTCAGATATGTGCACAATCTGTATATGAGACGATATCTTCATTAGCATGAAACTGCGACTGTTTCGTTCGAGACTTCTAATAAGTAAATAAGACTGCGGTATATACAGCGAAATCGAATAAGACCTAATTTAAAGTCCTCATCAGGTAGGTATAGGGTTTTTATTGTTTCAAGTTTATTTTCCCTCATCAGGCTTCCTTTCGAAGTATCTGATCTCATTCGTGTAGCTCTAATTGCAATTAGGATGGAAGTCTGGGAGAGATTGAGTCGATTTGATATTCTTGAAACATTTCTTTCGTCTGTTGCCTTCTCGTTTGATAAACCTATGTACTCATTTTTCATCGTGAATTTTCAAGTGCATTCTGATGTTCTGAATATTCATCATCCTCCATCCTCGATTTCTGACGCTACTGAAGAAATAATCTGTTGAATTTCTCTAAAATTCTACTCAAAAATGTCAAAGTATCTGTCCACGCTCTATTGATTCGAAAATTCACTCTACTTGTTTCTAAAATTTTTGATTGACTGTCAATTTATTGAGTGATTTGGAATCCAAAATAAACTCATCAACTCCTTTTTGAATCATTACACTTCCTCAAACATTTCTCACACAATGTGTCACTGACTATCGTTTAAAATTACTATTCCCATTGTACTGAAACAACTACACGTGTCCAACTAGTTTTTGAAGTAGAAGTACAACTAACTATGTGTCAATACATTCGACGTCGATCAATATACGTACCAGATCAAATATTATAACATCTAATATTTGTCCAGAATGGGATTATCTGAGTTTCGTATACCTACCCTTCGACTTTGTTGAACTTTTACTCTTCAAATTATATGGAACGTTGTTTAACATTTGTTTGAGCTGTACGTTACAGGAAGTAAACAATTGCTGGAAGGTATGGGAGAGGTGAACATGATACTTGAAAGCCCTTTTTGCTATAGCAATATTCAGAACAGTTCATCACTTCGGAGTGTACACAAGGATTGAAACGGAAGTTATGAGGATTATTAATTTTGGGTTATGAGAGAAGCGACTACAAAGATGGTGTCAACATCGAATCCATTGATCCAATTGTTTAATTCTATTCCTCCTGCTGTGAGAATTTTTTTCATCTCTTGGAGCGCACGAAAGGAAATTCCTATAATGTTCGTGGAACATCGTGTCGATTTTTTTTTTGAACTTTTGGAGGTAATAAGTTCTGAGGAATACTTCCATTGGCAAATAATTCCAAAGCTTCGACGTTCTATAGACGAAAGAGTTTTGGTAGAGTGTTGTTCGACATTTTTCAAGGTTAACTGTATAAGTAGACCACTTGACTTGACCAATTCGACTATATTTTCGGTATCATCGTTGGATGAATGAATCTTCGGAAAGAGATGTTCTGCAGGTCTCCAAAGTGACAACGAAGGGGTGCAAAGCCTCAACTCGACGGGTTAATCTCGCGAGGACTGCCAAGGGAGGAACAATTGGTGATCATTCAGAAGAGCATCGCCCATGAAAATATCTATAAAATAGGGCCAGATCGCCAACTTTCCTACGGTGTTCCAGAGAAGTGAGTGGGTTTTGTGAGCGAGGCATCACCCAAGAGACGAATTATTGTCCTTTTTTGGACAGAATCCAACAGCTTCAGGGTATGTTTGGGTGCTGCACTCCAAATATAAGAACAGTAATCCAGGACAGGACGAATCTGTGCCTTATACATCATAAGCAACTGCGACTGGGAGCGAAATAGCTCCTGGCCCGAAACAGAAAACCAAGTTTTTGGGATGCACTTTTAGCAATTGATCTCACGTGATTTTCCCAAGAAAGGTTATTGCTGATAGTAATAGCAAGCATCGAAATGTATGTCTTCAAAGGTATGGTTACTCCTGACAAGCTTATGTTGGGCACAGTGCGATCAGCTTTTCTAGAGAAAAGGCATGCTTGTGTTTTGTTTGCATTGAAATCTACCAAGTCCATATTTATGTTGTCAACATTTCTCCTTTGTTCGTTTCTGATTTGCCTGGCTGGTATTGGAGCCCTGGAAGAGAAGGCGGTATGGAGGGTACTATCATCCGCGAAGCTGTGTACTGGACATGAAGTTGCTTCCAACAAATCATTGATATGGAGTGGAAATAGTGTTGGTGCTTGAATTGATATTTGCGGAACACCAGCATTTATGATAAGAGAGTCAGATGAAATTCCGTCGACCACTACATGGAGAGACCTGTTTGAAAGAAAACATAGCTGGGGAGGCAAACCATGAGGAGAATCTTGGAAATATGCAACTAAAACATTCTCTTCGATTTCACTTTCACTTATAATGACAAATTTCGATACAAACAGAAATTGTTTGAAATTCTGATTGTCACCGATTGCAACAAAATTCGAAAATAACAGTTGACAGTTCCTTCAAAAATTAACAGGCTGGATAGGACTCAAACGACTGGAGGTGTGTTCAAAGAACTGTGTTGCCATGGTAAAGTGTTTTCAATTGTGTTGCCATGGTAACGTGTTTGATTTTTATAATAATAAATTACAGATCGTCAATCCGTGATGCGGTGATTAATCGATCATTTAGCGTGGTACATATCCGTACGCTAAATGTCATTTTAGTTATGTTAGTAGAAAAAATGCTTACACATACTTCGTTACACATGAAGAATATTCTTTGACATCTGTAGAAAAATCACTCATATCATATTGTAGATTCTGATCAAGCTTTTTGTCGAGTTTTGCTTCATCGAATCCATGTTCCTTCGAAACAAAGGGCAGTAAAACTTCGTGATATCCGCGTTTTTTCGAATATACTTACACCTATAAATTCCGTTCCCCGAAATCCACATTTTTTTCAGCATCCGTCGCACGGAGAAAAGAACTTTTATTGTTATAGGTAGGAATTGAATACATTAACGAAATTGGCTTTTCCCCCTGCCCCGTTCACCTGCACCCGTGATGATGCCCCACATGGTTTCAATCTAGCAAAACGCTCGGCTGGTGTATAAGCGGAATCTAGAGCCATAAAGAATTTTCAGCCGAATGCGAATGTTTGTAATGTGCTTGTCTCACACCTGTTCTCGCCCTTTTTCAGGAAAATTACCATCGCGGAATTCCAACTTGTGATAATTTATATTCCACACTGTAAAAACACAAAATATGAAGAGGCGAAAAACTGTTTTTCTACTACTGCTATGAAAAGTAGCGCATTTCTCATAGCTTACGTAGTTTCAAAACCATGTATTGCTCATACTGTGAGAAATATTTTTTCTCACGGCACTTTGCCAACACCACATACATTTCCATGGAGAATCAACAAAAATCGACTTTTCCCACTTGTTGCACAATATACTGAACTGTATAGATAGATCAATTATTCGTTACAAACAGCAACGAATTCAAGTCAGTATAGGTCGACTAAACTAATGGGGTTGTATGAACCACATTAAAATTTGGTCGAAATGCGAGTGGTTCAAAAGTTATAATGATATTTTGCCCAAAACTTCGACAACCAGAATCTTTTTAAGGAAGCATTTTCGAACACAGTTTTCTCATGAAAGTCTACTGTTTTCCGTTGTTCTATATCGCTTCTCAAACTTCATGACGTTTAACCTAGACACACTCTGTATACGATGATGATCCATTTGTTTTTTGTAATACTCCAGGTATTTAGATGTATTTCATCACCGTTTCATGCGAACACGTTTCATCTATTTATTTCTTGTATTTCTGGACGTGTGCTCTAAATGCAAAGCAACCAAGAGAACGTATTATTAATCACTTACATCCTACGTTTTAGGTACATGCCTGACTGCAACATTGACAAATCTATTTTCTCGGCAAATTGTGAGAAATTATTCTATATCCTGAAATTATATGCAATTATGTGTGAATAATTTCGTGGCACGTTACCAGCAAAGGTGTATACTTGTAATTGAAGATAGGTGCGCGTAAAGTTGTCATACTCATTTATATTCGGTGAATTTTTCAGAATTTATCTGGAATAACTTGATGAGAATTGTGTTTTTCGCCAGAGTCCCAGGACTTTCAATATACAAATGAAACACTGAATTAAGGGTTTCTGTGAATCTTTTTGATCGCAGGGCAGGAATTTCCTTTTATTTTCGTGGAATGTGATTTCCTTGTTTTTTTTTCTTTCGCAGGTTATAGTTTTTCAGGAAGATTTGCTCTTTCATGAAATATAGTCTTGGTCGAGAACTGTTTGGAGAAACTAGAGGCTGAAGACATGTGCTGACTGGTAATGCTGGTGTTGAAGGAAATATTCGACATGTACACCATTACTTGTTCTCAAAGTTCATAGATGTTACATGTTCAACACCATCATTTCTAGACGGAAATAATTTGAAGTTGACACTACCTATCGATATTTTGATAAGAAAATGACTCTGCTCTGTATATGGGAGTTGATCTTCTCAATTGAACACGTCTAATCTTCTCCTGAAGAGAAGAGCAATCTATCGAAAAATATGGTGAAACCTTAGCCGTGGCACTTGATATCTACAAGGCTTCCGATAGAGTCTGGCACCACGGACTACTCGCCAAGCTTCCATGTTATGGCTTGCCCCCCCAGCTATGTTCTCTGCTAGCCAGTTTTCTCTCAAACAGGTCTCTCCATGTAGTGGTCGACAGAATTTCATCTGACTCTCTTATCATAAATGCTGCTGTTCCGCAAGGATCAATTCTAGCACCAACACTATTTCTTCTCCATATCAACGATTTGTTGGGAGCAACTTCATGTCCAGTACACAGTCTCACGGATGATAGTTCCCTCCATATCGCCTTCTCTTCCAGGGCTCCAATACCAGCCAGGCAAATCAGAAATGGAAAGAGGGAGAAATGTTGACAACATGAATATGGACTTGGCAACAATTCTCGAATGCCGATCCAAAAACTTGGTAGATTTCAATGCAAACAGAACACAAGCATTCGTTATCTCTAGAAAAGCCGATCTCGCTGTGCCCAACATAAGCTTGTCAGGAGTAACCATACCTTTGAAGACATCCATTTCGATGCTTGGTATTACTATCAGCAATAACCTTTCTTGGGAAAATCACGTGAGATCAATTGCTAAAAGTTCATCCCAAAAACTTGGTTTTCTGTTTCGGGCCAGGAGCTATTTCACTTCCAGTCAGCTGCTTATTATGTTCTCTGAACATTACAGGATATCCCTCTTATTGGGAACCACAACATAAAAAAAAAGCTGATGCACCATCTGCCGATAGGATCATCTCTAGTCCCTATGAGCTCCAGGTGCCTGTTGGGGTATGGTTGTGTCCAGTTAGGAATCCAACTACAATCTTGAAATGTGGTCTGCTAAATGACAGAACCTCTATTGTCAGTCTTCTTGAAGATTACTTTACATGGATAATTGATTGTCTCATTCCTGATGGTGTGTCCATCAAGGAACTGCTATTGGGGATTCCCAGTATCGGTTCTAGTCCAATGGGAGTCGTTCCTGCACCGATCTCAGCTGGTCCATCTGCCTCCTTGCTTCTAGGAAGTGTTCTGAGACCCACAAGTAACTGACTTTCCAGGCGTTTGTCAAGGCACTTTTACACAAGGGACACTGCTGATTTAGGCGTGTTCCTATAAGATCTTAATGCCATAATAGCAGCTTTACTACTAGTTGATTACAAGTAGGCGAACAAGTTCTTCTTCTTGAGGCTACGATGAGACAACAAACCTTTGATTGCCCTAGATGTCAACTCTTAATTGTTTTCTTCTATCATGAACGATGTTTTTTTTTCGGAATCCCTCAACAGATACTCGGTAAGTCGTGATCTGCAGTTAGCTCAGGAGTTTAGTATGCATCTTGGAAATTTAAACAAAGTTGGAATATTTATAAGGGCGGCTGGAAGAGACTGCCGGAGCACTAATTGGAATAATCCACTTCCAATTAATTCTGCGGGAAGTTCGACGTTACCTTCTGCAAGATTAACTTCGCTGAAATACAGTGGCGTTAACGAACAGACATAAATTGACTACAATATTCGAATTTTTGTCTAGGCGAAGAGTTTTTTCTCGAATCTGACAACAAACTCGTTCTTTATGGGTCTGAATTGGTGTCTCTGAATTTTTTGGGATTTTTAGGGCAATCAGGAAAAAAATATTTTTCGAGCTGTATAAGCCAACTGCATCGCGTGAACCGCTGATTTCGAAAATCTGAACGAAGAAATTTTTATCGAAGCTGACATCAAATTCGTTTTTTATGCGTCTGAATTGTTGTCTATGAGTTTTTTGGGATTTTTAGTGCAATCAGGAGAAACATATTTTTCGAGCTGTATAAGCCTACTGCATCGCGTAAACCGCTGATTTTCAAAATCTTAACGAAGAGTTCTTTCTCGAATCTGACATTGAAGTCGTTTTTTATAGGTCTGATTTTGTGTCTATTAATTTTTTGGGATTTTTAGGGCAATCAGGAGAAAAATATTTTTCCAGCTGTATAAGCCTACTGCATTGCCTATAAACCGCTGATTTTGAAAATCTGAACGAAAATCTTTTTCTCGAATCTGACATCAAATTCGTTCTTTATTGGTCTGAATTTGTGTCTATGAATTTTTTGGGATTTTTAGGGCAATCAGGAAAAAAATATTTTTCGACCAGTATAAGCCTACTGCATCGCCTAAACCGCTGATTTTGAAAATCTGAACGGAAAGCTTTTTCTCGAATCTGACATCAAATTCGTTCTTTATGGGTCTGAATTTGTGTCTATGAATTTTTTGGGATTTTTAGGGCAATCAGGAAAAAAATATTTTTCGACCAGTATAAGCCTACTGCATCGCCTAAACCGCTGATTTTGAAAATCTAAACGGAAAGCTTTTTCTCGAATCTGACATCAAATTCGTTCTTTATGGGTCTGAATTTGTGTCTATGGATTTTTTGGGATTTTTAGGGCAATCAGAAAAAAATATTTTTCGACCAGTATAAGCCTACTGCATCGCCTAAACCGCTGATTTTGAAAATCTAAACGGAAAGCTTTTTCTCGAATCTGACATCAAATTCGTTCTTCATGGGTCTGAATTTGTGTCCATGAATTTTTTGGGATTTTTCGGGCAATCAGGAAAAAATATTTTTCGACCAGTATTAGCCTACTGCATCGCCTAAACCGCTGATTTTGAAAATCTAAACGAAAAGCTTTTCTTCGAATCTGACATCGAATTCGTTCTTCACGGGTCTGAATTTGTGTCCATGAATTTTTTGGGATTCTTAGGGCAATCAGGAAAAATATTTTCCTACGAGTATAAGCCTACTGCATCGCCTAAACCGCTGATTTTGAAAATCTAAACGGACAGCTTTTTCTCGAATGTGACATCAAATTCGTTCTTTATGGGTCTGAATTTGAGTCTATGAATTTCTTGGGATTCTTAGGGCAATCAGAAAAAAAATATTTTTCGACCAGTATAAGCCTACTGCATCGCATAAACCGCTGATTTTGAAAATCTAAACGGAAAGCTTTTTCTCGAATCTGACATCATATTCGTTCTTTATGGGTCTGAATTTGTGTCTATGAAGTTTTTGGGAATTTCAGGGCAATCAGGAAAAAATATTTTTCGACTAGTATAATCCTACTGCATCGTCAAAACCGTTGATTTTGAAAATCTAAACGGAGAGATTTATCTCGAATCTGACATCGAATTCGTTCTTTATGGGTCTGAATTTGTGTCTATGAATTTTTTGGGATTTTTAGGGCAATCAGGAAAAAAATATTTTTCGACCAGTATAAGCCTACTGCATCGCCAAAACCGCTGATTTTGAAAATCTAAACGGAGAGCTTTTTCTCGAATCTGACATCAAATTCGTTTTTCATGGGTCTGAATATGAGTCTATGAATTTTTTGTGATTTTTAGGGCATTCAGGAAAAAATATTTTTCGACCAGTATAAGCCTACTGCATCGCCTAAGCCGCTGATTTTGAAAATCTAAACGGAAAGGTTTTTCTCGAATCTGACATCGAATTCGTTCTTTATGGGTCTGAATTTGTGTCTATGAATTTTTTGGGATTTATGGGGCAATCAGGAAAAAAATATTTTTCGACCAGTATAAGCCGTCTGCATCGCCCAAACCGCTGATTTTGAAAATCTAAACGGAAAGCTTTTTCTCGAATCCGACATCAAATTCGCTCTTTATGGGTCTGAATTTGTGTCTATGAATTTTTTGGGATTTTTAGGGCAATCAGGAAACAAATATTTTTCGACCAGTATAAGCCTACTGCATCGCCTAAACCGTTGATTTTGAAAATCTAAACGGAAAGCTTCTTCTCGAATCTGAAATCATATTCGTTCTTTATGGGTCTGAATTTGTGTCTATGAATTTTTTGGGAATTTCAGGGCAATTAAGAAAAATATTTTTCGACCAGTATAAGCCTACTGCATCGCCTAAACCGCTGATTTTGAAAATCTAAACAGACAGCTTTTTCTCGAATGTGACATCAAATTCGTTCTTTATGGGTCTGAATTTGTGTCCATGAATTTTTTGGGATTTTTAGGGCAATCAGGAAAAAATATTTTTCGACCAGTATTAGCCTACTGCATCGCCTAAACCGCTGATTTTGAAAATCTAAACGAAAAGCTTTTCTTCGAATCTGACATCAAATTCGTTCTTTATGGGTCTGAATTTGTGTCTATGAATTTTTTGGGATTCTTAGGGCAATCAGGAAAAAATATTTTCCTACCAGTATAAGCCTACTGCATCGCCTAAACCGCTGATTTCGAAAATCTAAACGGAAAGCTTTTTCTCGAATCTGACATCAATTCTTTAGGGATTTTTAGGGCAATCAGGAAAAAAATATTTTCGACCAGTTTAAGCCTACTACTACTTATTTATCATTTTCAACGAAGTCTAATAAAAATATCGTTCATTACACGTCCAGAAATAGGGTTTCGCGAGACCAAGACCAAGAGAAATTGTCACACGCACACTAAAAAATCCCTTTTTCCAGACTCGTCATGAAATATACTATTTTTTACTCATTATTTTCCGTTGTGGAAATACCTTTGGCCCGCTTTTCCTTCGTGCAGAGCGTCGCAACTTCCCATAAAAACGGTGTAAAACGTGAAGTCGGGAGTTCACCGCGTTCGAGTCGAAACTTCAAACTCCAGCAATAAACATGACAACCAATTAAGATGTAGATCGGCGGAACTACTTTATTTACGCGATGTAGGTGTGTTTACAGAACTCTGTCTGTAGTATAGTGACGTGAATTCAGAAGTCGGGGAGAACAGACGAAGAAAGGGCACTTTGGTTGAATTGAAACACATTCTAGAAATGTATGCTAGGATGATTTCATTATATTATTTTAATTCCATGAAGTGTGCATGGGGAGAAGACGGCGAGAGTTTTATGGAGAAAGTTAATGAAGAATTCTCAAAGTTTGATCACCTGTACTGTAAGATTAATTTCTATTTCTTCACAGAACTTGCATTCATCTTCTTGCTCTATAACGAGCTTCATGAAATGTCCTTTCAGTCGGCAATGCCCTGTTAGGGCTTCCAATATGGTAAGCGAAGTTTTTGTTGACTCCCAGTATATTATCTCAATCTGTCAGACATTCTGGCCTTCTTTCAAATATGTATTCTGAAATAGTAATTGTTCTAACAAGTGCGGGTAGTGATTCTTTCCCGCATGCGACTGCCGTTGACACGAACGACGCGAAGCGGAGTTCGGGCAAGCAGTCGAGTGCAGGAAAGACACTTTCCGCATGAGTTAGGACAATATTTTTTCTACAAGCGTAGAATTCGTTCTTTATGGGTCTGAATTTGTGTCTATGAATTTGTTGGGATTTTTAGGGCAATCAGGAAAAAAATATTTTTCGAGCTGTATAGTGTACAAGCCTACTGCATCGCCTAAACCGCTGATTTTGAAAATCTAAACGGAGAGCTCTTTCTCGAATCTGACATCAAATTCGTTCTTTATGGGTCTGAATTTGTGTCTTTGAATGTTTTGGGATTTTTAGGGCAATCAGGAAAAAAATATTTTTCGAGCTGTATAAGCCTTACTGCATCGCCTAATCCGCTGATTTTGAAAAACTGAACGGAAAACTGTTTCTCGAATCTGACATCAAATTCGTTCTTAATGGGTCTGAATTTGTGTCTATGAATTTTTTGGGATTTTTAGGGCAATCAGGAAAAAATATTTTTCGAGCTGTATCGGCTATACCGCTGATTTTGAAAATCTAAACGGAAAGCTTTTTCTCGAATCTGACATCAAATCCGTTTTTTATGGGCCTGAATTTGTGTCTATGAATTTTTTGGGATTTTTAGGGCAATCAGAAAAAAAATATTTTTCGAGCTGTATAAGCCTACTGCATCGCCTAAACCGCTGATTTTGAAAATCTAAACGAAGAGCCCTTTCTCGAATCTGAAATCAAATTCGTTCTTTTTGGGTCTGAATTTGTGTCTTTGAATGTTTTGGGATTTTTAGGGCAATCAGGAAAAAAATATTTTTCTAGCTGTATAAGCCTACTGCATCGCCTAATCCGCTGATTTTGAAAAACTGAACCGAAAACTGTTTCTCGAATCTGACATCAAATTCGTTCTTAATGGGTCTGAAATTGAGTCTATGAATGTTTTGGGATTTTTAGGGCAATCAGGAAAAAAATATTTCTCGAGCTGTATGAGCCTACTGCATCGGCTAAACTGCTGATGTTGAAAATCTACACGAAGAGCTCCTTCTCGAATCTGACATCGAATTCGTTCTTAATGGGTCTGAATTTGTGTCTATGAGTTTTTTGTGATTTTTAGGGCAATCAGGAAAAAAATATTTTTTGAGCTGTATAAGCCTACTGCATCGGCCGAACCGCTGATTTCAAAAATCTAATCGGGAAGCTTTTTCTCGAATCTGACATCAAATTCGTTCTTTATGGGTGTGAATTTGTGTCTATGAATTTTTTGGGATTTTTAGGGCAATCAGGAAAAAAAAATTTTTCGAGCTGTATAAGCCTACGACTGCATCGCCTAAACCGCTGATTTTAAAAATCTAAATGGAAAGCTTTTTCTCGAATCTGACATCGAATTCGTTATTTCTGGGTCTGAATTTGTGTCTATGAATTTTTTGGGATTTTCAGGGCAATCAGGAAAAAATATTTTTCGATCTGTATAAGCCTACTGCATCGGCTAAACCGCTGATTTTGAAAATCTAAACGAAGAGTTTTTTCTCGAATCTGACATCGAATTCGTTCTTTATGGGTCTGAATTTGTGTCTATGAATTCTTTGGGATTTTTAGGGCAATCAGGAAAAAAATATTTCTCGAGCTGTATAAGCCTACTGCATCGCCTAAACGGCTGATTTTGAATATCTAAACGGGAAGCTTTTTCTCGAATCTGACATCAAATTCGTTCTTTATGGGTCTGAATTCGTGTCGATGAATTTTTTGGGATTTTAAGGCCAATCAGGAATAAAATTTTTCTCGAGCTGTATGAGCCTACTGCATCGCCTAAACCGCTGATTTTGAAAATCTAAACGGGAAGCTTTTTCTCGAATCAGACATCAAATTCGTTATTTATGGGTCTGAATTTGTGTCTATGAATTTTTTGGGATTTCTAGGGCAATCAGGAAAAAAATATTTCTCGAGCTGTATAAGCCTACTGCATCGCCTAAACCGCTGATTTTGAAAATCTAAACGGAAAGCTCTTTCTCAAATCTGACATCAAATTCGTTCTTTATGGGTCTGAATTTGTATCTATGAATTTTTTGGGATTTTTGAATAGAATCGAATCATAATTACAAAACTCGACCGCCATATTGGATCCGCCATCTTGAATGTTCTAATTTTGACGAAGTATTCATAATTCTTGATCCCGAAAATCTCTAGATACCAATTTTGGATTGAATCGGATTATAATTACAAAACCGCCACAATGGATTCGCCATCTTGAATATCCAAATTTTCAGGAAGGAAGTACAATATAAAGAAAAGACACATCGACAAATCAAAACTAACTGAACATATCCTTACTGGAGATGGACAACATATGGCAGAGTGGAATAATATCAAAATCATTCGAAAAGAAGATAACAACCAGAAGAGAAATATTAAGGAATCTGCTTGCATTCTTCTGAACGGAGACAATAGCATTGCTTCATGTTCAGTTGATATAGATAGAACATGGTATTCACTACTGAAATCTGAGAATAAAAAAGGTAAATTCAAGATTGAATAAGGAAAACATCCTGTAACTCATTTCATTGCCAACGTCACCAAGTGTCACTCAGAACTGAGAAGTGTCAAGAGAAATACGAATTTGGTATATAAATATCCATTTTTTATTTCGAAAACAGGAGCAGATTCGTTCCCGAAACGCCCAAAGCTAAGTGAAAATTTGATATTTGTTCTATATACCTCTATTTCTCTTCTCCAAACCTTTTTCAATACAAACTGTCACTGACAAGCTGGTGAATTTTTCTTTTAGGCTCTCTGATAGGAAAATTCTTCAAACGCAGTGACATTTTGGGGCAAATCATCTGATTTGTCCTTACTACACGTATATTGAAAAAACATTCATATTTTTATTTTATAGAAACGAGGAGAGAAAATCCCAAAAAATCTGGAATAATGAATGTAGAACCTCCTCGATTAACCTACAGACAGTATTCAGTATCACCACAGTTCAACTGGTGATATATACAGTAGAGCCTATATTTTATTGTGAAATCTCGGAAGGAGAACATAACCCTGCTGTAATGAGTCGGCGGGTAATCTCATACTAATCCAAAGATCATCTTCAAGAGAGTGGTTCCATATTTCTCGTGGCAAGTCTATTAACCATCCTCCATTCCACCTAAAGGGGGATTTAATTATTACGGTTATCTCTGCGAGGCAAGGTAGATGGAGCCCTGAATGCTGTCTCACAGATGTATAATCTCGGAATAATTCACGCACAGATACCTTGCCTTCCTACTGAGATTCCTCAGAGCTTTGTTTTCTAGATTTATACAATTGTTTACATTACGGGTTAATTCGGAATTTGAATTTCTAATTTATCTGATGCTTTCTTGCTATGCTCACTTCATCACCTTTATTTTTGGTGCCATGTCGCAAATATCAACCAGGTTTTATGCGGTGAAGTTTTATCACAATAGCATTTCAGGTTGAATACTCTCTGATGTTTGAACGAGGAGGAGGAGTATTATTTTAATATACACGGAGACAATTTGAAAATTTACATTGGAAATATCTCGCAAATCAAAAAAATGGGAAGAAAGGACAGGACAGATGATTAAATTTACCCCAGGATGTCACTGATTCATCTGATGCCTTCTTGCTTTGTTCACTTCATTAATTCATCTTTATTTTTGATTTTTATATAAATATATATCCATTTTTGTATGTTCATAATTTATCTGAGAATATCCATTTTCAACACTTTCATACCCAATCAGGGGGTTCAAACTTGAACGATGGAAACTTGTGATTTTTATAGACCTCTAATCGCAGATTCGTGATAGAGTCTCAATTCAGAATTCATTTCCACGCCCTGTATGATGAATGTCAATTTATCATACACCCAAAAGCAAAAACGTTCAAATGACAGGAATAGAATGTCAACAAATTTCTCAGATATCATTTCGTTATAGTTTTACTCGATTTTAGTTGTATTATATAGAGATGAAAATTGTGTATATCATGAAGAATGGCTGTAAGAATAAGTGGACATCATGGTTACTGATGAGGATTCAGAGATCCGAAATGGGTTCATTGCAATAAAGTCATATAACCTGTGTGTGAGAGATAATATTTCCCATATCACTGATATGAATGATTATTTTTTGGACGTTTTCAAGCTCATCAAGATCAGAGTTCATGCCAGTATACTTCTCCTATACATTCCAATTTTCATTTCAATGCTGAATATATTGGTAAGTCATATTTCTAGATCATTATTCATCATATTATTCATCCGATTTGAAGAAGAATATCAATTCTCAATTTCGGAGGATTTTATTCTTTATTTTTCATGTTCCCTTTTGAATGTTCATCAGATATAATTCAATGTTCGACGTGGCAAATAGCCAGGAAAGTAGTTGTTTTCTGTTGAATATTCAGAATGATGTGTGTATATACATATTTTTGTCTGAAGGAGAATGCAAATTCTCAATTTCAGAAATTTTTATATTTTATTTTCAAACTCTTATCGTGTGTGTTCAATGGATATAATTCAATGTTCGTCGTGGCATATAGCCAGGAAAGTAGTTGTTTTCTATTGAATTAACTGAAAAAGAGTAAATATTCTCATCACATAGAGAATGCGAATTCTCAATGTATTGTTTTATATAAATATATATCCATTTTTGTATGTTCATAATTTATCTGAGAATATCCATTTTCAACACTTTTATTTTTGATGCCATGTCGCAAATATCAGCCAGGTTTTATGCGGTGAGGTTTTATCACAATAGCATTTCAGGTTGAAATACTCTCTGGAGTTTGAACGATGAGGTGGACTATTATTTCAATTTACACAGTGACAATTTGAAAATTTACAATGAGAATGTGGAAATTACAAAAATTGGAAAAAAGGACAGATGATTGAATTTGCCCCAGAATTTCACTGCATTTACATACTTCACAATCAGAAAACCTATATAGGAAAAACATTCATATGATAAAACAGTGACAGCTCCATGTGAAATATTTTGAATTGACCACCATTTTCATACCAAAATTTTAAGGGTGAATATACATACTATTATGTTCTATCTATATATCAACTCAACGGGAAGCGAATTCCAAATTGCCTTCTTTTCTTCCTATTCTCTAATGATATAGAGGTATCTTTTTTCACCTGTACAATATCTCGTCTACAATTGTATATGTGAAATCAATGGAAGTTTAGTTTTTTCACTCTAAAGAGCTACTTAGCCAACGAAACATGTGTTTTGAGAATTTTTTGGAAGTCTTATCGTTTGTGAAGTTTTCACTATGGATTTCCATACGTCGTTACGATCGACTCAATTCAAAAATATAGAGGAAATAATGAGATTTCTAAAAAGTACTTCCATACCAACAGCTGCATATATCCGCATTTTCTCTATCTCGATAATTTCCCAAGGCGGCTATTCCTGGCCTAAATACTCTTTGTTTCGAAAATACCCATACCTACAGACGTTCTTCACCTGGCGTGTTCCGTTTATTTTCAGAATTCCTTGCCTTTGCCTTTCGAATAAAAGAATCGGGCTCATTAAGGTGTATAAGATCCTAAAAATAGGAGTCAACAAAAATAATTCCTTTGTGGTGATGAATTCTCGTGAGACGACTGGAATTTGTTTTGGTTGCCAGCAAGGTGTCTGGAACATCCGAATGTGCGTCGCATTTACGCCCAGGTAGGCTGTGTTGCCAGATTTTTTACTAGGGAGGTGTCAACGAAATTAATAGTCGCCAGGATTGTCTGGACGTCTGAGAAGAGATGAATTGCCTACCAGAATGTTCACGATGTTGAGGATGTCTCATTTTCATTATTCTCATTATAGGATCACTCAGTACATATACCAGTTAAAACCAGTAATATCGAATTTATATGAAATTATTGATTATTCTTGTTTTGATTCATGTCATAGTTGATAGAACTTACTTTTTGAAGGCTACGTGCAAACAAGAAAGAGGAAATATTATAATACAGTCGTATATTTGAGGTATAATCTATTTACAAACGAAGCCATTTTTTTTTTTAATATTTAATCGTAGAACAAAATCAGGTATACTATATTCCTTGTTTATATTAATATTCATCTCAAAATTCGAACAATTGTTCATAGTAAGCATATACAACTCATGTCAGGTTGTTTTACTTTTCTCCTTTTCAATTCCCTATATGCCTCTGTTGTTGTTTCTGAAGTTCTAAATTATCCTACTAGTCTACTATAGGGTTGTGAAAAGTCCCGAAAATATATTGATGGACTACTCAATTATTCATATCTGGACACACAATTTGCAATGACCAATAGGTATTTTCAATACAACGTTTATTCAACCCATAATACAGGTACATTTTTAGCATCTGTTAATCGTCTTTTGAATTGCCTAATCTATCACGAATAATATTTTTAGGTGAACACTATTTATACGTTGTACATACCTGACGATTCAATAATATACCACTCAGATTACTCGGGACAAGAAAGTCAAGACTATGACTCGGCCATGTCAGGATGGGAATCAAAAATTATTTTCTCATAGCTACTATTTGAAATTATATTGATTGAAGAAACGATTACATTGATGAATTTCAATAAATATTCTATCGTATAACATTCTATTTTCACTCATGTTGGCGACTCAGTCAACCTGAATGAAATACTCGCTTATGGAGTAAAAAGTTGATCATGGCAAAATATTCTGAATAAATATTGAATAGCCGATACAAGCCAAGAAAACAGTTTGGATTTGAATAACCAGCACTCAGTATTGTTCATCCTCTGCGTCTCCTATAGTCTATAGAGCCAGTTTTATAAGTACTAACGTATCTATCTTCATATTGTGCCAATTTATGAAATGATTCTTTCTATACTATGAAGCCTGATGTACGGTTGTCTTGAATGTAATTCATTAGAACCACTAATGAAACTATTTTTTTTTTTCAAGAAACTGTAGCTTTGTCCAACGAATATCTGATGTTTTTATTTCTCGAGTCACCACCCTGTAGCCATTGGCCGAGACAATATGTGTAACTAGATCGTTTACAACAATCATTATTATAAGAAATCGTTGAAATGCAGTGCCAGTATTATAAGTGAAAAAGTCGAAAATATCAATTTCTACATGTAAACCAACCTACAGACATCTCACCGAACGCCTGAAAAACTTGAAAAAACAAATAATGAAGAAAAAAGTGGCACATAGAGTGGCAGCAAAGCAATAAGAGCCGTTTCAGCGACAGATTGATCAAACACCTGGGACACTGTTTCGGTTCGTACTTTCAACCTGAACACATGGGGAAAGATTGATGAGCCGTCGTCTGAAAATAGAGGTGCATACAAGAGTTAAATTGTTTCCAGTATCCAGAGCCAGCTATCCTTGTTCGAAACTAGAACAGGAGCGTATTATAGGATATAAAAATCGAACCAAACGACACGTAATATCCACCTGTCTTTGTACTGATGCAAGTCTCAACAGTTAGTGTCAGTCAGCACCATGAATACGCAGAATGTTTTTATTTTTATCTGAGGTTGTTGTGAACGATTATGCCGGTTTATCTGATGTCGATTTTCGAACATCCCCACCAGTGGGAGCCATGTGTCTACGTCGATGTCCATCGGCCATATGTACGCCAATCAAACGGTTTACGCTTTGTATCCTTTGTACAGACAAAACCAATTTATCCCGAATACGAACGAATATATTGAACGTGTAACGAATGAACACGGCAGGCCAGACCAGACCAGACTCATCAGCAGTCGTTTTCGCAAATATGAATACATTATTTCGATAATGCATTATCTACGCCAAATGAGTGCTTCGACCGTGCATTGCATAGCAACAGACTCCGTTCGTTAGCCACAGCCCAAAATAATGACCACGAGGCTATTCGAAAATATTTATGTATGAATCGAATATCAACAGCCATACCAACATCTTGAACATTTTCCTGATTCCTCTTCACTATATACACTCTATCTCACGTTACTTCACACAATGCGTTCAACAGCATTACAAATCACACATTTGACTACAGTTATCGATGTCAACAAAATGATTTTCAAGCGGAACCTCTACAGAAAATACCGGAACAAGCAAATCGCGATCCTCTCAGACAATCATGCAGCCATCAAAGCGTTCAGCTTTTTCAACATCAACTCCAAGATGGTTTGAGAATGCCTAGACTAACTTTACAATCTAGCTCGCAATCTAGGCATCAGGAACAATAAGATGATCCTCTTCAGGGTGCCGAGGCACATTGGAGTGGAGGGAAATGAACAAGCAGACATTCTGACACGAAAAGGGGCATCAACGCCACTGATCAGTTCAGAATCGGCCCTGGAAATTCTTATTTCCAAGAAGAACTCAATAAAGCCAAGGAGGCAATGAAAACATCACACTGGCAAAGACTTCCAGGCCAAAGATCTCGTCGAAAAATTCAATCGAGCAAGACAGAAGACACTCAACCTTAGCAAAATCAGTCTCAAAGCAATATCCGGATTTCTAACGGGACATTGTAGACTCAAAGAATATCTAAGGAATCTATCGACTTACAGGAGTACAGCACCTGCAGATTCCGCAGAAAACTTCCAAAAACACCCTACCACATCTTGCTGTGTTACTGTAAATTATTGGTATAATAAGTTGAATAAAGATTTGACAGTTATTTTAATCGATTCATTGAAGTGATTTTTGTATATCACAGAAGATCGAATATACACAGTAAAAAACCGCTTCGAGTGAAATCCGTAGAGTATGTTTTTAGAGTTAAAATACTCTGACAAACTCACTCTAATACTGCAAACAACTCTATTACTACACTTCTCGCAGATTATCTCCTTTGAAACTAATTCTAGATTGAATTTTCACTATTCTCGTATTGAATTCACTCTATATTCCTGAAATTTCAATAAAATATCAATTCAGATAACTCAATTCAAAAACAATTGAAATTGAATTCATACTAGTGTTCACTGACACTAGTGAACTTGAATATTCCTCTCTTGTCGATTAAATTGACACTCTATCATTGTTCAATTCAATCTATATACGATGAAATATCAATCTATACAGTTTCAGATCGTTCAATCTACTAGATAGTGAAATAAGTAATCCAGATTATGGTGTCGATGATATAATGATCATGATATTACCTTCAAGTAGCTTCTTTAGTATACCCGCGTAGTGAGACATTTTTTTCAACATTGAGTTATGAACGTATTTCCGTATACCTATGTCGGTTATTATCTGTTTTTCCCGTTTCGAATTATTATTTCGAGCGATTTATGAAACAGATAAAGGTTTACTAATTAGTCTAGTGGGACTCGAGTCATCTTTCCAATATCAAACGATTAAAATATCATGAAGTCACACTACTTCTCATCCGTCAATTCTCGCTACTGCATAGAGGTGGCGCTGCGGAGACTTCACCGCTGAACGTCTGTCGGGGGCCTATAAATACTGTGACATGTGAAAGAATGGTTAATTTAACTTGGATGAAATCTCAACAGGAAGTAGTGACTAGTTTACTCAACTAGTGTTCTATTTCAATCTGAAGTGATGAATAAATGATAATTCCTTATTAGCACCTGAACAAATAGTAGTGTCAATTTGAACAATGCAGGAGCAATTTGACATCCACGTAGAGTAAATAATTCAATCAAATTCCGGTGGATCCGACAATGTTAATAGTGTGGAATCTACTCTCTACTATTACATTACAACTCTAAACTTTTGTGACTACGGTTATTGAATCTCACTCTAAAGTGATGATATTGACACTAGCTTGGGTCCTGAGTGGAATATTCACTCTCGGAATTGTTTCTTTCAACTCTATTTTTGTGTTTATTTAATATATTTAGAGAAATAAATAGAGTAAGTTTCAATGTGCTTGCATTGAAAATTTACACTAATTGAATTGATAAAATCACACTATAATATACTAAACTATAGAGTTAAATCATTCACTCTAAAGCTTAGTGGTCCTCCTGGGAACAGGTATAGTGTTAAATTTCACTCTATTTTTTTTACTGTGTACTAGGAGCATACCAGCTGACCGTGGAAGGGATACCACGAACAGATCCTCTCAAAATCCTCAAATTTCTCAAAGAATTGAAGCTTGAGGGGCTGCTATGAGTTGAATTTCTATCCGTTTGAAAATAATCGTGGTGATATTGATGAAAATAACTATGTAATCGAAAGGTATTTGAGTGATGATTTTATTTCTATCACCATCCACCACCTAACAATACCAATTACAATACCGACAGAGGTATGATTCTTGCTAGCTTGTCACTTTGGAGACCTGCAGAACATCTCTTTCCAAAGACTCGTTCATCCAACGAACAGCGAGGCTCTAGAACACATTGCCAAGGGAGGTTTTTCCCGAGTCATATAACCTACATAAATTTAAGACGAACACCAATTCCTACCTTGATTCTCACGATGTTCTCTGAACATTACGGATATCCTTTTTCGTGGGTACCAGATCATAAAAAAAACAATGAAAAATGAGATGCATCTGATTTTCTTTCTAGAGAAACATGGAATAACTTGAACAATGATTGCCATTCATGTGTACTCGCCCTTATCATTTGGGCACTGGCTGTTTGGATTATCACTCAACTTGAAGAGAGTTTCAAACTAATTACCATCATTCTGAAAAGTCGAGGGACAATAAAAATAAACTCCAGAAATCTAATTACGGATGGAGTTATGCTCTATATATATATTTTCCGTTCGAATTGTCCAGTGTCAAAGAAATTATGACTTATCTGGCGAGCAACTTCGGCAAACTTTTCCCGAAGAAAATTACGATTTCGCCGATAAGAACACCTTTCATAGCAGAGACAATTCGTTGGAAGAGAAGAGGCGAGGAAGTAATTAAAAGTAGGTTTATTTCGTCGACCAAGAATCCCGATTAATTCATTATCATCATTGGCGATTAGAATCTCAATTTATAAAATACACAAGAGTTATAATTAGCAATTAGAAAGATTCAGCGGCTCCTTGCTGCTAAACGCTGATGTGTTTTAATTAGGAAGACATGGAAATCCGATTAAAAGTGCCGCTTTGTTATATTAACCCTTAAGTACTTCACACTTTGCATATTTTCTGGAGCCGAACAACCTTCCGAACGGTGTTTGACTTGCCTGGGAGGTAAGCGGCTGGTGAATATTTTTTTGAAGGAGGAATACAGACCAATCAGAAGTGGGATGAAATAAGTTAGCAGAAGGATATTCCTGGAATTGAGAGTACATAATTCGAAAAGGATTATTCTCAGCTATATTTATTATGAACATGAAAAAAAATTGATACATACAAATGAAATACATTAAGAATTAGCATTCTCTATCTGATAAAAATATGAATTCCTCTTCGGTATATTTTCAACAGAAATCAACTTCTTTCCTGGTAAATTTTCTGAAGTTGAGAATTTACCTCCTCTTTCAGATAAAAACGTTGTATAAGTATAATCTCATTCGGAATATTCATCAGAAAACAACTTTTTTCCTGGTTATTCGCCTCGCCGAACGTTGAATTATTACATCTGTTGAATATCTAAGATGAGGATATGAAAATAAGATTCTTCCGAAGAATTTCATTTATTGTGAGTGTTCAATAGATGTAATTGATTGTTTGTCATGTCATATAGCCAGAAAAGTATAGTTTCCTGTTGAATATACCAAGAAAGAATTCATATTTTCATCAGATAGAAAATGCACAAGTTGAGAATGTTAGAAAATTAGATGCATATAAAAGCATTGAGATATTCAAGAATAGTAATAAAGAATTGAATAAGGATGATGGACCTACCCCATTTAGCCCTCTGTATAGTTTAGTGATATAAGACCAAGCCAAGGTTAACATGTGAACCCAACCATGAATAATATTAACCTGACTGTTGGTGTCTTCCACGTTTGGGTGGACATATACCTAGTATATAAGTAGCACACTAGGATAGAACATTCAGTTTCAATATTCTCCTGAAAATGCTAACATAGTTAAAAAACACGTGTCGAGGCGTTCCACACTTTGCCATGTTTGAAATGACATGAGTTAGTGATAGGAATTAAAAAATCAGAAGTGGGATAATGAATATCAGAAGTGGGACAGCAGTGTGTGTTACACCACTGCACTACCGTGAGTTATTCAACTTGTTAGGTAAACACCGTCGTTCACGAAATTTTATAACTTCTTTCGTGAGAGAAACAAACAAGGTGTATCTGGAGATTTGCATTAATTTTATGTTGTCATAAATGAAGCTCGTGGAAGCTCCGCGAGTAGATCGTCTTCCTACCCCTCGTTTCGAACCGAATCCGGTAATCAAAAAGGTAAATCAAAGGCAGAGGGCTTTGAAGTCGAAGTGAGCCGTAGAGCCTGTTTTGTGCATTTGTCCCGGATTTTTGTCCCGCTACCTTATTCTGAACGAATTGAATTTGCACGTCGCCTTCGTTGTTTTCTTTATTTCATTCAATTTGTGGCTTAATATATATATATATGCTCGAAAGGCAACCATCTAATCAGGAAGTTTATTGCTGGCGATGATCCTCTAATGCCTTTGAATCTCAAGATGATAGGTAGATATAATTGATTGATTTATACAGTGCAATCGTTGTAGTCGTATCATATTGGAATTTTCTTTATCATGCAAATTTTGGGTCAGGAACAGTCGTTTCTGCTTTGGAAACAATGCAAAATGATAATGACGATTTTTTATCAATCGGCTGTCGAATTTGACATGCGGTCGCCAAGGTCATAAGATGACATAGCGATGACATGTTTTCATATGTATATGTAGGTATACTACTGTTTTTGAGAAAGTATATTGGTTGCGTGCAATATCGGTCATCGTGCACTACACCTATTGATTGATTTGGTTAAGCAGATGTACGATAGGAATCACTAAAATATTTATTGTGTCATCTTTAGGTTACAGAAGAATGTGAATCATGTTTTTGTAGGGGGAATTCGATAGATTAAATGAGGTATGGAAATTTCATATGAACATAATATAATGCGAATTGGCCCCTTTCTCGATATACCGGTGGTGCGATATTTTTATATATTCTTTTGTATTTTTCAAGTTTCGCCACTGAATTACATTATATCACATCTCATGAAAGCTTTCGATCATTCCGGGTCTTCTAGTCAACTATGAATAAATGACAATTGAATAGAGTGTGTTATTTTTGGCATAGAGTTTTCTGAATACATAGAAGAGCATCCTGTAGGTGATCAAACATATTCAGTTGGTCAGGTATAATGGGTGTACCAAATATCATCTCATCATTTCGGAAATTGTAGAAGAAAACTTGAAGAAACATTTATGAAACCTCGAACTTTGATACCCTTCGGATAGGTACCAAGCTCCCACGAATTATATATTATTATGTTCACAGGAAATTTCCATCTTGAAAAAGTGTGTTCTTCAAACTGTTGAAGTCCTACTACAAAAAAACCTATTCATATTGTATATATAATTAGGTATGATGGAAGGGTTATTGAGGGAACAGTTTTAAGCAAACAAACATACAATTATTGGACATAGCCCTGCTCATAAAAAGTTAAGCGTAGACAAAAGTTTCAGGCTTCCAGCCTTCATCAGTACGGTGAAAAAAATGTGCCAAAGATAAGCAACACTTGGTAGAAGACGGAACAAGAAATCGACGGAATCAACAAACAGAAGCAAGCCGCATAATGGGCTTATATCACAAGATATTTTTATTTCATAATTCGATAGAACTCACCCTAACTCACCACCGCAAACCGTTTCTTGATGTGAGCTCCCTACGTTTTATAAAAAATTATTGAAATCCCCGATTTTTCGGACCTCTGAAAACGAGGCGATGATGTGACGTCAAAATCCTAATACTGAAACAAGACTATTCCAGACAGAAATGAATGATACATGATTTCTGACAGAGAATTAGCGCGAGATCACAGTTGAAAGAATTAATATATCAGTTGCCTCAGTCTCCGTCGGGCTTTTGGTACTATCTTTTAACTATGACGAGATGAGGTTTCTACGTCATGAGAGGGTCCGTTTTCAGATGGTTCTATAATGTATGTCCAAAAATAAAACATTCCAGTTAATTTTTCGATCAAATTATGTCGTCAATCATTATTTATGTATAAAAGGGTCATTATAAACATGGTTTCAGTTGAAAGTTCTACCAAGGTGTACACGCCCATTGTGGTTTCGGAAGATTTGTTGTTTCGTTTTCAACCAATTGTTGCCTCTCTTTTACAGACTTTTTTCACCATACTGATGAGAATAATTATAATCAGGTACGTACATGGATTTGAAAATGTTCCACAATGTGATGAAATTATTTTTCCTGGTTTATTTTGCCGTGGGGAGCGATATTCAACCTTGAACTGAAGGCACGATGCACACGAACGATCCAATGGCTGTTCAAAAAAAATTTATGCACACCAAAGTCACGCGTTCTGGAAAGGACTAGTCCTTCAACATCGACTGAATCCACATGGAAAATTAGTTTTCTATATCCTCCAAATATTGATGTTCATAAAAAATGTTTTTTTGTATATTTTTCACTAGAAAACAAGCACTCCGATATGTTGTAAAGGAACCACTTGAGCCAACTTATATATATTTATAAATCGATCTCATTTGCTTCTAGGCTAACGCATTTTGTTGTTACACCTGTTGTGAGATTATACACACACACAGTTGATGTAGTTCGGCTCTTTTGATGAATAATGGCCAGGGGAATTTAATAAAGCAGCTAATTAACCAAAAATTATTTCGAGCGCCATTTAGCTGAAACACAGCGGCATTTTTATCGAGTCGAACAGACGTTAAATTCTGATGAATTGGATGGAAGAAGTGACGCTTTTTTTAATTGGACACCTATAAATTTCGACTTGATGTGTATATATAGTGCAAGAGTTTCGTATCGTTGTTAATTATCAATACACCTAATTAGAGATTCATTTCTGAGTCTCATAAATTTTTTTTAAATAAGGCATAATATTGCGGTGTTTCGATAAGACAAGTATGAATATAGGTGCTCTGCTTATAATGAGGGATAGAATATATAGGTACTTCTGATAATCTCAACTTGTTTGTCATATGAGTAATGTTTAATTAGGTATTACCTGTTTGATTTTTTTACCTGGGATAATACGAAACAAAATCATGAAGTTTCAGTAATTTCAAAATACTTATTTCAGGAACGACTGAAATTTTCTCAGCAGTTTGCAAAACGGTATAGGTATTAGGTAAACGCCCCAATTGTCCCAATCATCGACGTTTTTGAACTGAAAATCAGAAAAATAAGAATCTGCTTCATCTATTATCACACCATAGTAAGAAACAAGTATAGGTTTTTTCTGCTTTCCCTCAAATGATCCGGACGCTAAGACAGAAAATATGAATTCAATAAATTATTCAATTTCCTCATTCTCTCAGTACACGTGACCTGATACAAATCGTTGTCCGAATGTTTTAGTTTCAAATTTTTTGGTTACTTCATATGGAGATAGTTGTCAACATATATTTAGAAGCTGCAATTCATGCTTTTTCAAAATAATTTGGCATAAAATAAGTAGGTACATGTATTATTTTGTACTGTCGATAACTATATATGGTATACATTATTTTTTACAGTATGTACCCAATATAGACATAGGTGTCGATAAATGGTACAATACATAGCTTTCTATCTTTCCCTATGAATATTCAGATACAGAAAGAAAAAAGTCTTGTTCTGTTCGAAGAATTCAATTGATGTATTTTGGGTGTCGTTGTTTGGTGTCGATAGCTGGTACAGTATCGTTCCTTGAGGTTTGAGGTGTCGATAATCAGGACGTTTACCTACAGGTAGGTAGGTATTGCATATTGAAGAGGTCTAAATAACCGTCTAAATTAGGTACGCAAATTTTGTCTAAGTTGATTAACGCTCTGTCTCTAACCATTTAAAACATAGCAATACTGTCCCTAGGATATCGGCGGGACCCTGTATAAAACCAAAGTACTCTCTAATGCTGGGACTTACCGTTACTCCCGATGTAGTACCGGCGGACTTACTCTTTTACTAATTCAATCACCAAATAATTATTAAAGTTCCCGTGATATCAACGGCGCCGTGGCTTAGTTGGTTAAAGCGCCTGTCTAGTAAACAGGAGATCACGAGTTCGAATCTCGTCGGGGCCTGGGAATATTTTTTTTATGTCAAATTCATTAGAAACCTATGATGAGTTATGACCATAGACAAGAGCTTTCCATATATTCTTTTCAATACGTTTTTATTCACATCAATATTGATATCGATGTTTAAAATATCTAAATAATGAAGATGACATAATTATCTTGAAGATTACATGCATTTATTTTCTACCAATTAGAAGGCTACTTTTCGATTACGTAGCTTATAGCAACGGGTGACAATCGCGATAATTTTGTTCGGTTCTATTAACTTAATGAAATTGATAAGTGATAATTATATCTATTGGACAAAGTCACTCATTTTCATTTAAAACCTTCTATCATACAACTTTTCGGAGTATGCTCCCAACAATGAGGCCAGGAACGTATACTTTGGATAGAGGTAGGAGGAAAAATCCCTTAAGTTTTCACCTATTGCGATATGAACTGAATAAAATTATCCTATACTCACATAATACCATGTCTTCACAACATATAACTTCTTCCTTGATCGGAAAAGTAGTAATTCTCACCTGAAACAAAAATGAAATGTACATACCATTAGAAAAATCGCCTTCAGAATGAATAAACATATTATACAGTACAATATTACAGTACCTTGACCTCTTCAACCTGTCCATGAAATTATGAAAATAGAATATAAGAAATGAGGTCTAACCCTGTTAATTCGATGCATATAAGGTTCCTCTTCCTACAATCATCATTTCTTCTTTTATATCATGGGACCCTGATTAGAAGTGATGATCTTCAATCTTCATTTTTTTTTTCAACAAATATGTTAATTCCTAGTAGTTAAAACTAAGAGAGCATGACTACCAGCATAGGGAAATACATGCTTTAATCTTAACTGGAACGCGGCCTGTGTTCTAGCGGGGAAGCGGGGTAGCGGGAGCGTGAGCTTATCGAAACCGCAACAAATAACACTTTAATGACAATAACAAGATGGTGACGACATCATCATCATCATGATGAATTTTTAAATAAATAAATTAAAAAAAGCTGTCACCGCTGGGGGAAATTGAACCAGGGACCTTTGCATTACGATGCAGCGTATATACGCACTGTGGTATTCCGACCTCCGTGATATGCCAATTATTTTAATGCTATTCAAACGGGATATCCATAGCTGGCGCGCGCTTATCTTTGCAACGGATCCATCGAGGTAGAGTGAAGCGAGAGATGCATTCCAAAGATAAGAAACATCGAGTCGAAAATAATATCCATCGCAGGCGCGCGCTTATCTTTGCAACGGATCCATCGAGGTAGAGTGAAGCGAGAGATGCATTCCAGAGATAAGAAACTTCGAGTTGAAAATAATATCCATCGCTGACGCTCGCTTATCTTTGCAACGGATCTATCGAGGTAGAGTAAGACTCAAGCGCTCGGCGCTACAACGTTGTCAGACGTATGTGTTTGGATGTTAATATTGTTACATTATTGTGTGTGGCAACGCTGTCTCGATTCATGGTGTTCGAAGATTCATCAAAGCGAGAGATCCCTTAGAATGATAAGCGCGCGCTCGTATACCCATTCCTCAAACTGTGACTTTAATGACAATAACAAGATTGAATTTTCATATACAGGGTGTTTGAGTTAATGAAGATTGAAAAAAATATATACAGGGCGGCCCATGAGGGTGAAAGAATACGAAAACGAAGATAAATAATCTATTTATTTAAGTAATCCTTTTCTACAAAAATGACATGCCTCTTGAGAAGATGGCGGTCCATCCCAGTGTGTGGTCCAATCGGGACGATTATAATGAACGAAGCATGGCAGTTTGATTTGTAGATTAAAGTTGCTGCGATATTCTTGAGGAAGTTTGTGCCACACTCTTAATAGCCCATAAGGATCTGCATATTCAATGAGACATTCTACTGGAATGTACTGCAATTCTTGTTCAGTGAATTTCGTCAAAGTCAAAGCAGGAGATTTTATAAACTCCAATAGCACAGCTATTTCAGACTTCATGATTTTTCGAGCAGAGCTAAAATATTTCAGATGCTACTAGTTTCGCGTCAAGTTGTAGACTGATGAAATAAATAAAAAACGAGTCACATATTTCACAGGTTTTTATTCAAATCAGCCATCAATTCATTTTTGCAGTAATATAGATATTCTCTGAGAGCGTTACTAGACATGCTATTGCAAACATCGCAAAACCCTAATATAAGCTCTTGTGCACTCAAAACAGTCAGTTTATTTTTTATCCATTCAGCTATTACATTCATAATATTCTGATAAAACATAAAAAAGTCCAAGTCATTGATTAAATTAACTCGATGTGAAACAATGCACATTTCAGCACTCAAAATGTCTGCAACATCCTCTTCCACCAATTCGAATGTAACGTGGTATTTGGTTAGTGACAACATTTTGACACCATCGCAAACGAATTTGGTTATGGCAATATAGTCTCCACAGGTGGTAACGGCAGGATCATATTCATCAATGAAACAGGGCAGGGGTGCTTCAAAAAAGTCTTGTTGTACCTTATACAGCGAATCGATGAAGGTGGCCCATTCATATGTGGAGAACGAAATTTTCGCTGGATGGAAGGGTTTCTTCAGGATGATGCTCGGACTAAGTTGTCTAGCTGGACTAAGTCCGCACTGAATCATGTAGGTGGACAACTGGAACGATGAAGTCAGCAGGAGGTACGATTCAGCTTTCGCTGCTTGCTCAATCATGTCCAAATACGTATCAACGTCACCATAATAACCCATCATTGATGATGATGATGATCTAGAACTACCGTCTTCGAAAAGCACTTCACTAGATGAATAACCAGAGTCTTCACTCATTGTTCTCGAACTGATGTGTTGAAAGTTTCAGTCCTCATTATTTATACCATAACTGTTGACTGATCATAACATCCGGCAGATTGGAATAACAGGTTATTTGTTAGTGATCGATGAAAGGCCCTCTCATAGCCATTGAATGTGTGCTTCTTTTCCATATGTTTGCATTATAATTTATTGTTGGAATCAATCCAACTATTGTGTGTATCATCGAATCCCAACCATTTGACAAACACCTTTTTGCCTTTTTTTCTTAAAACTTTTTCCACTAGATAGATGTCAGGATTTATAGTTTTTTGCAATTCTTCAGGATAAAAAGCACCTTTGATCGGAGTACCATGCAAATCTTCCAAGATGTATGTAGTAGGTTTCGTAATACGAACTTTTACGATTTTAAATAGTTCAGTAGTCCAATTTGGCGTATAATTCTTTTCGAAAACATGTTTGGCTTTGCTGATTCTCACAATGTCACCAACATTGAATTTTCTAATTCCAGCAATTTTGATGTGATTGTACGTGGATTTTAAAATATCTTGTTCGTTGGCTTTGGTGACATCACTGGGCTTGCATCTTATTGTCGTATGTTTCGTGTTATTATAATTTTTCGTGATTTCAGGCAGGACATCTATCCAACGGTATGAGCCATTCAAACTAAAGAATTTGTACAGTTTTTCCTTCAATGTCCGTATAACACGTTCAGCAATGGCTGCCTTCATTATGGTGTACGTATGATAATGGTTGATGGAGAACTTTTTCATCAGACTTTGAAACTTTTCGTTGTAGAATTCGGTACCTTGATCGGTTTGCAAATTCTTGGGAATTCTGTTGTTGGCATGCGATAGAATATCAGCAAATGCACGAGCGATTTCAGCACCAGTTTTTGATTTTAGTGGTCTAGTCCATAGGTACTTGGAAAAACAATCAATCACGACCATTATCAGCTTGTGATCCTTATTTACAGAGGCATAAGGTCGCATTTCGGCTAGATCCATTTGCCATAAGTCATCCAAACCTTTGATGATAATGCGACGCCTTGGAAATTTTTTCCTAGCAGGTCTATGTAATTCATTGACGAGTTGGATTTTTTCTTTAGAATGTGACATATTGACTTCGTTGGATTAGGAGTTTATATGATGGGTTTCACACAGGGGGCTTCCTTTTTGGTGGCGGTGGTGTTGTCGTAGATTTTGGAGTGATGGCAATCTTGGCCAGATCTTTTTTCATTTGATCAATGGCATCAGCAAGCTGGCGTTCTTTATCACGGCTGTGTTGGTGCTCATCCTTCAAATCGTGCAAACTCTTCACAGTGTTGTCAATCTTATCGACAAGTTCTAGAATATTTTTCACATTCAAGTCGATGTCGCTTTTGAGTTTTGGTAGAGAGTTGTTGCGAAGCTGCTCCACATGTATGTTGATCTTGTGCACTATGCCAGACAACTGAACAAAGTTTGTATTGTACGTTGCCAGTTTGAGATCATGAGAATCCACTCTCTTTCGTACATCGATAATTTCGTTGCTGAAGCCAGCAAGGTAATTTCGGATTTTTTCACCGTAATTATCGAAAGCAATCTTGAAATCTAACTTTATTTGCGATATAACTTCATCCACATATTGTTTGTTTGCAACATCATCGGCATCTGTTGGCAGTTTTACGTTACACATCTTCAAATGACCAACATCAATATCACCGGTTGGAGTATGTGAAAATCCAGATCTGACTGTCACCATCTGAGCTGAGCGTGGAAACGAGCCACGTCCGAATTTGTCGAGACTCATTATGCTAATGACTAAAGTATTGTACGTTATCGATAATGGTCGGCACTTTGCATCGCCAATTATTAGCCCCTTCACTCATAGACATGCCATGAAAGTGTCACAGAAGTGTCAAGGAAGTGTAACGGAACTGTCACGGAAGTGTCAAGGAAGTGTCACGGAACTGTCACGGAACTGTCATGGAAGTGTCAAGGAAGTGTCATGGAACTGTCATGGAAGTTGTCATGGAAGTGTTACGGAAGTATCACAGAAATGTCACACATGTTTTATTATGCCTGCCTCTTCTAATTCGTTCAAGATGGCAACAATCTCGTTATCGTTTGATGTATTTCCGGCTTGCTGTGATGCAATGAGCAACTTCAATCTATCTACCAATTCGTTTGGATCATCCCAATACATGTATTCGATAGGTGCTGTGTTGTATGTCAACTTCAAACCACGACCACTGGAATTGGATCTGAACATTGGACGAATAATTTCTACGTATTTGAGTCTAGAGGAGGACTTCATACGTCCTGCAGAATTCAGATGAGCTTTGGTGAGCAAGAGTATTTGCTTGTATGGGTTCGTATCATCTTTGGCAAAGGATGGATCATTATAGAAGAGTAATTGATAGAGGCCTGGGGTGCCACGGAACCGAAAGCCATCAAGAAGTATATCTCCAGTTCTTCGATGGAAATTCATTTCTTTTCCGTTGAGAGACCATTTCGATGTTACTGGATCATATTTGGGACCATAAACCGTATCGATATTTTCATCATTTGTCCAGTATTCAGTCAGATATTTTTGAGCCATCGCAGGATACTGATCAACGTAATCATGTATTGCAGCCGGTGAGATATTTTCACTATCTACAAAAAGTTCATCATCAGCATCGTCATAACCATCCTCATCATCATCTTCAGTATGCCCAGCATTATCAGCCACATCCATCATAGGTATGAAATTAGTTTGGTTCAAATCCGATTGCTCCCTCTCAACCTCCCCATCCTCTTCCTCCTTCTTCTCCTTCTTCAACCCCAACGATTTTGCTCTGCTTCGCTTGATGTTTGAAAGCGTTCCATCGAGTTTTTCTTTTATTACCTTGGACGTGGTGGCAATTTGTTTCAAAGGTGATGTCAGTGGTTGGAATATTTTCTGTAACGCATCATCATCCTCAGACTTGCCCAATTTTAGTGCTAAATATTTTCTTCTGATTGATTTCGATAGTTCGTTGATTTTTTTCTTGCGCAGCGCATCAGCAACATCATCATGCATCTTGGTTGACGTCATCTTGATGAATGGTCCAGAGATCACAGTCTTATGAACTTATCGAAACCATTTCTATATCTGCCAGCATTCATATCGAAAGTTTTTGCAATCACCATCGCACCATATTGGTTGGAATTCCAACACTCTGAGCACAATGCTTTAAATTTATCGAATGACATGTCTGGTGAGACATGCTCGTCGAACACATGCTTCAAATTCATTTCATCCTGTCGAAATAACACCAACAGGTTACTGTTGTCTCGCACCAGCTGCTTCGGTATCTTAGAAAAAGTCTGGCATAGGTATGCTACGTCAATATCCTTGTGTCTACACATTGAAAAATATTCTCGAATTTTTTGCTGCTTGTCGCATGATACATCATCAAAAATGAATATCGAATTATTTTTCGCTTCTGATGGACTAATGACATCATCATTTTCTTTAAAGGGAAAATACCCAACACCTTTCACTGAATCCAACACTTGTTGCAGCAATTGATATTTCGGTTGGTACAACGACTTTGAATACACGTAAACGTTCTCGAATTTCGCGCCATTTGGATTGAACAGCAGGGAAAGCATCGCATTGGTCTTTCCACATCCGCTTGGTCCGCAGAAGATTGCTCTGAACGAATGGGGAAGCAGTTTCCCATGTTTACTATTTACTGGTGGTTTGGTTGACAAAATTTCATCCAAATTCACAATGGGTAACATCCGTTCTTGTTGAATGATCTTCATCATGTGATGATATATTTTTCATTTCATTAGGTATATGCAGAGTTGTCGAACTTCCTACACGTCAGTCTTCATGTTGCTCTACCACGGAGAGGGTGTGCTTAATTCTCTGATCGATAAACTTCCCATCGAATTACACATTCCAGGCTACAGATTTTGTGGTCCAGGTACCAAACTCGATAAAAGACTTGCAAGAGGAGACACCGGTATCAATCCGTTGGACGACGCGTGTCGAGAACACGATATCGCCTATTCACAAAATTCCTCAATAGAAGACAGGCACAAAGCTGATTGGATATTGGAAAATAGAGCGTGGGAGAGAGTCAAGTCGAAGAACGCTAAATTCAAAGAGAAGGCTGCTGCTTGGCTTGTCACCACCGGAATGAAGGTCAAACGAAAACTTGGCATGGGTCTTGTATCACAGCAATCCCTATCCAACATTATCAAATTCATAAAAAATGTACTATCAAAGTCAGATGGTGGTGGTGGTGGTGGTGGTGGTGGTGGTGGTAGTACAACATCAGGAAGTGGTCTGAATAAATCTGCATTGAAAGCACTCCGTGCAGCCAGAATGGCAATCAAGAGGGCTGGCGGTAAAAAAAGAATCAGAGTACCAAGAATCATACCTCTTCCACACAGTGGCGGTATACTACCATTGATACCAATCTTTGCCGCCTTGGGAGCCCTAGGATCTCTAGCTGGAGGAGCCGGAGCAGTCGCAAAGACAGTCATTGATGCGAAAAATGCAAAGAAAAAGCTCGAAGAAGATCAAAGACATAATAAAGCAATGGAGGCTATCGGCAAGCAGGGTTCCGGCCTATTTCTACGCAAAACATCGAGAGGATTCGGACTGTACTTGAAGAAACAATCAAAAAACTCAAAAAACTTCTAGACAAGCTACCCAATAAATCAATGTACGATAAAGATGTGATAAAGTATGCCAAACAGCTGAAAATACCGAATTTTCGAGGTGTTTTTATGCGGGACACTCTACCTTCCACCGGTCCATGGCATCGCGAGTGTGCTGTATTGAATTTGGATACCGCCAATCATGCGGGCACTCATTGGGTGGCTTACATAAAAAATGATAAAAAAGCCTTATATTTCGATAGTTATGGCAATCTGAAACCGCCCAGAGAATTGGCGCAATATTTGGGTGCCAACACGAAAATCTTGTACAATAACAATCAATACCAGAATTTCAATCAAAGTAATTGTGGACGTCTATGTTTAGAATTCCTTTTTAATGAGACCAAGTAACTCGGTCATTGTGCATCAGTCATGTCTCTGATTGTGACGTTGAAAGGTCGTACATCTACGCTCTCCATAGACTTTTTGACACCACTCCAACTCGATCCAGACTCTGATTACGGACTAGCATTGTTGGGATTCCATTCATACAACAGTATACCGAATATCGACAAAGGATCAAAGTTTTATCTGCAAGATAAGACCAAGGCGGGAAAGATCATCGATATTCCCGAAGGTTCATACGACATTGTGGACATTGAGACATTCATACGCAAAGAATTGGGCATCTCAAGTGCAAAGGACGTTGATGATATATTCTCGTTGAAGCCCAACAATAATACACTAAAGTGTGAGATTTCGAGCAAACAGTTTGCCATTGATTTTCGCCCGAAGGATAGCATAGCTCAAGTCTTGGGATTTTCAAATAGATTGTTGAACGCACAACAAGTCCACACTTCCGATTTGCCGGTCACCATAACCAAAGTGAGAACCATTCACATTGATAGCAACGTTACTGCTGGAGCTCTCTACAACGACAGACCATCACATACGATCTACGAGTTTGCAGTTGCAGTCGATCCTGGTTACGCCATAGACGAGACTCCCAGAAATCTAATCTATCTACCTATAGTCAGCAGGCGGGAATTGCCCAACATTACACTCCAGATTCTAGACCAAGATTTCAGGCAGGTGAATTTTAGAGGTGAAGAAATCATCATAAGATTGGAATTGAAGAAACTCGCAAGATGGTACTAGTGTTTGATTACTCCTATAAATCAGATAATATACCATCATCAGCAACATCATCGGCACCAGTTCTCTCGACACCGTACACCAAAGCAGTCGTGTCTTCGAAGAGCAGCAGCAACAGAAAAACATTGACATTATCCAGTGTCCTGTTTCTGAAATCATTCAAAGACTACAATGTTGTTAGCACCCGTGTTCGACGTTTTCCGCAAACCCAGACTCGACGAAAGCATCACTAAAGTGGAATGGCGTACCTATTATCCATATGTGAAATCATTCGAGAACAATGATGTCATCGATATAACGGTTAATCAAGCAGATTCGTGGTTGGCCATGTTTGAAGGCATCATTACCATCAAGGGTAAATTGAAGGTGACCGGTGGTGGTACTGGTACATTAACCCACAATGCTGGAGCTTATCTCTTTGATTCCTGCACCTATGAATTGTGTAATAAAGAATTGGACACTGTCAGATATCCTGGAATAACGAGTACTGTGCGAGGATACTTGTGTTATACACCTGAAGACTCACGTCATCTAGCCATAGCAGGCTGGAACTATCCCAATGCTCCGATCCTCAACATCGATGGTACGTTTAGCATGAACATTCCACTGAAACATTTGTTTTCCATCTTCAATGATCATCAAGTGGCAACGTGGGGCAAGCAGTCAATCCGTTTAGTGAGAGCTCGCAATGATGCCAATAGTGTGAAGGTTGTCGAGAGAGCGAATACTGCTTTGCAAGGATCTCCTCAGACTCAGAGTATTGCTAAAATAACGATAGAAAGCATCAATTTGAAAGTGCCACATCTCACACCCAACGATGACATAAAGTTGCAGTTGTTGACACGTATCAAAGCAGATGAGTCTATGATGATACCGTTTCGCCGATGGGAATTGCACGAGCTACCAGCACTCACACAAGGATCTACCATAGAAATCTGGTCCGTCAAGACATGTTCTGCATTGGACAGTCCAAGATATGTTATAGTATTTTTCCAAACGAAAAAAGCCGATAATTTGCATGAAGACGTCACCTTGTTCGATAATGCCAACATCAAATCCATACGATTGGCTCTGAATAGCGACTATTATCCGCAAGAACGAATGCTATTGGACTTTTCCCGAGACCAATATGCCGACGCCCACTTCAACTATACAGAGTTCAACAAGAGCTACCATAACTGTCAAGAAAAGCGCTCTCTAGTAAACTTTGCCGAATTCAAATCCCGACCAATGTTTGTTATCGATTGCTCGAGGCGCCATCTGGGTCTAAAGTCGTCCACAGTTGACATAAAGTTGGACATTGAAGCGACTACAGGCTTCCCTCCCGACACCAAAGCCTATTGCATCATCATTCATGATCAAATCATGGAACATCTCCCACTCAGCGAAATTGTTCGAAATATTGCCTAGGTGGGTGTTGCTGCATCAGTCAGACGTCAGTTTGCTTCGAAGAGTCATGGAGATCGCACTGGTTGACATTCAAGGGTTCACAGTTGATGGTGAATTCATTCCAAAGGAAATGACCATTCGCATAGGCAAAAAGACGAGTCATTTTCTATTCAAGCCATCTGTAGAATTTTCCAGTTTAAGCAGAGAAGATAAAAAGATGGCAAATCATGTGGAGCGTTACGTTCATGGTTTAAAATATTCCAGTGGTTATGTGGATTTGAATGAGTTGGATCAAATACTACGAGATAACCTGCAGCAGACAAACATCATCTACGTAAGAGGCCATCAAAAGATTCAGTTTTTGCAGCGAAAATGTGCAGAGTTGGAGATGACCAATCACATTGTTAATTTGGAAGATTTTGACAATTCTTGGTGGCAACCAATAACGTTCCTACAATCCATTCCACCCTGCATGAATCATTTCCATGGAGGAAGGTTCCAGTGCAGTCTCCACAATGTCGATACTTTATATAATTGGTTATGTAATTTATTGCCAAAATAAAAAACTATATATCGTAATTTCAGAGTTTTTATTCATCACATCCCTTATTTCTCAGTATAATGAAAATAACATGCGAGATTAAAATGAGTGAACATATTAGTGTACAACAAAGTGTCAAAATTGCAATGATATTGACAGAATCTTGATCATCATCTAATTTTGCGGGTGATTTCTTCAATGTAAATGTCTGCCAGTCTCCCATTTCGCCGTCACTGCCATCAGAAAACGATAATTTCAATTTGTAGTCGATGGTGGTCCCATTGACTCGAGGCATGTCGATTGAATATACAGGTAGTTTGTTATCATTGACATACATTCTACTCATCAGCTTCCAATCACACTGTTGTGTACGATTCACATCAAAACATACGGCTGCATTCCTCGTATTGTACGGTATGTTTGTGTAGAAGACGTTGTTGCTCAGAGCTGTCAATAGAATGAAGCTTGCTTTCAGTATCGCCATCTAGTAGCTGTGTTGGTTGGATTCTTCTCGATGTAGGTGCAGCTGTGCGTCTTGGTTCTGTGAACACCTTGTCCCAAATACTCAATTGCTCGAAATCTTTGAACAAACAAACTTTCTGCTCATACAATTGGATGTCTGCACTGAGCTTTCTAACTTTCAACCCAAATTCTTCTAGTGCACGTCTGTATTCGTCAGAAGACATGATACAACTGTTTTTTACATCCATACCTTCAACTAATATCCATCCAATCTCTCTCTCTCTCTCTCTCTCTCTCTCTCTCTCTCTCTCTTCTTCTCACTTTTTTACCCTCTCACTCTCTCTTACACTCACTACCCATCCCAATGATACACAGAAAATTTCAATAATTATTTTATTAATGATAGATAGACAGCATATATTATATTTACATTAATAGCCAGGACAAGTATTACATTTTCATAAGAAAAAACATATTCTGAAAAAAAAGTCATTTTTCATTGTCTTCTTTCGCAAACTACATTTGTAAAGATGATATCATGCTACTAAAATCTGTAACATATTGTTAAAGTAAGTCAAGAATCAATATCTGTATGTTCATCACCAGAATCGATGAATCTCTCATATCTCTGATAATGTGAATCATGTAAATCCATATCACATTCATATCGTTCTTTAAGCCCAAATAATAATTCTAAATCTAAAACAGAGGAGTGTAAGTGTAGGTGTATGGTTTTTTTTTTTTTTTCTTTATAAATGTTTGATGAGTTGATTTACATGAAAAAATTACTCTTTTGCCTGTGTATGACCCCATGGCAATGTGTCGAACGAACCTGGAATCAAATACCGTTTATCATCTTTGGGACTCAGAGCAATTTTTGATTGTTGAATGCTAAACACATTGTGGGCATATGAACGGATAGTACGTTGAGACACTGTTTGTGCTCCGAAATTCTTCAAACAATTCAAATAATCTTCGAACCCAATTTTATTCTTGACAACATTAGTTTTCACCCCTTTCGATTTTTTGACAACCTTACCCCCTTGTACTTTATATGCATACATTTTCGAACGTAGTCCTACGAAATTAGTAACGATTTTCCCATTTGCTTCATCTTTTAATAAACCCAACTTTTTTTTATTGACTAGTGGCATATTATATTTATTATCTGGAGCATATTCAGATGTGTCAAATTGAGAGAGATCAGCCTTTATAACTTCTTCATATGCATCATCACATTTCAATTCATATATGAAGCTGTCTGTATCCATATATAACAATTTACACCTTTCAATACCCATTTTCGGAATCATATACTCATAGTGAAATTTGTACATGCACAATTTTGATAAATCTAAAATGGCCATTCCTACGTATAGAGGTTTATTAAAAATTATTTCGGTTTTCTGCATCTCTATGGCAATCAAGTTTTCTTCAAAAATTGTTCTACCACGGAATCGTGGACTAGCTATGAGATTTCTGGCTCCATAACGTCCCTGCCATGATCTTACTAGTTTCACTAATCTATGCTTTCGTATGTTTTCCATCGTCTTACCGAAAACTGCATTATTCATTAGTTTATAGAGATTTTTCTCAAATTCATTTGTTGCGGCAGTCCTCAAAGAAGTATTCAGATCTATATATGATTTGAGCCAAAAAGATTGCCTGAATTTCAAAATTTTGTGGATTTTCGTCAGTTTCAGTCCGTTTGCTAAACATTGTTTTAGATTTCTATAGTGTAAAATATAATCTTTTTTGTCGTAAAGTGTTGTCATTAATTTTGGTAATTTTGAGCCGGGTGGTATGCGATGTTCAGCAGCAAATGGAAAGTCTTTGTGATTGTTATGCAAGTCGCGAGGATATTCTAAGTCTACTTGTAAAATATATCCTTCAAGAGCATCATCAGCAATATTCATTACGTTGAAATTTTCAACGTTTTCCATCCATGAGAAATCTCCGAATGGTAAAGACTCTGACATTGCCCAACCATACAAATTATTTACATCTAAATACATGAGATATTTTGAAGGTTTATTGGAATCATATTCAGACATATACTTGTTATTAGCTTCTGAATACCTACCACTACAAACAGAAATACCACCACGTAATGCCTTCTCGATGAACATGATTTTATCAACGTCATTCAATAATTCCAGTTTGCATTTGGTGTACTTTAACATGGCATCCCATGTATATCCAGGCATGGTATAGTACCATGCTGGATCTAACCCATAAGTTGTCCTACATTTCTGCCGGAATTTCTCGAAAACAGCGGTCAACAACATAACGTCTGTTTTTAAATATAAGTCAGAATATTCCCCTAAATTTTGAATTTTGAATGATGACCATACCTTTTGAGCATGGGCGTACTGCTCATCGCTAATGTGTTCATCATTCAATTTATTATAAAAATATTTCTTTGTAGGTAATTCAGTATCATTCAATTTTTCCAAACAACTAATGTAATCGTAGGGAAAGACACCCTTCTTGGTGAGGAGGTTGAATGTATCGTCATTCAAATGACTGAATTCTTTTTTCAAAATTTCAAAATCATTTCTATCCATGATTGAAGATAATTTATCTAAGGATGTACCCATGAAGCGAAAAGAGTCAATAAATCGGAATTTGATGCCTGTATTGTCATCATGTAAAGTGAAAGATATGTACTTTTCCATGTTTATTGGAAGTATGCTCATACGACCCTTTTTACTCAATTGACTGATCATGAAATGTGAATCATATCCTATCAGGTTGTGAAATGCAATTGGAACAACAAAGAGTTTCTTGAAATTTATGTTACAGGGTGCTTGATGCGCCCACCCCCTGAAATCGCCTGAAAAGTGATTATGATCGGCTACGATAATGTCTTTCTCCCTGAATGGTTTCTCACAAATATGACAGATTTTTGCTTTGCATTTGTCAGGACTAACAGTCATTGGCACGATTGTTTTGATTTTAGATTGCACGATTTCAGCTATCTTCGACATTTCATTTGCAAACCAATCCATACAATCTTCACCCCTATGGCTATTGAAAAACGACAAGGAATCATCGAAATCACATTTAAAATAATAGCCTGCACTATGAGCCACATGTTTCTGATATTTGCTTGTTTTTGATGAAACCATATCATCCACATGTTCTAATTGACATTCAAAGTCTGCATAAATTATAAAGGGGGTGGTTTGTTGGTAGGTGAAATTTTTGAATTCTATGTGATCATATTTTGGAAATGAAACTTTGCATTGGTTCAATTCAGAACACAGCATTTGATGATCAATCAATTTTTGTTCACATTGAAAATAATTCATGCATCTTTCACAAATAAATTTTTTACCATTATGTTTATTCACTTGGCTTGATATTAATCTAGACATATCTTGAATCAAACAGTAATGGTATTTGATGTCAGAATCTTCTTCATCAATCGGAGGAGCCTCATAATCATTTAATTTTGGATAATATTTGTTTTGAATTAGCAATAGATTAACGTGCCTTTCTAATTTATTTTTTGTAAGTCTGGCTGGCACCACAGTATAATATGATTTTTCCTTGACTAAATTCAACTCTAATGTGTATACATTCACGGAAATGTTATTGTCTTTTTCAAATTTTGGAATTTGACGTAGAGACATGGGTGCATCTAAATCTACTGTTTTCAGAACTGTAGTGTAATATGGATATGAAGAAGTCCGTTCCCTATGTGTTTTCGCTGGGTAGAAGGCACTTATGATTGACCAATAGAAACATGCCGAGTCAGTATTTTTTATATTCAAACATGCTCGCTTTTTAGAAATTTGTTCTGGCAGTCTAATAAAGGATGAACCATTTCCCATTTCAAGTTTGTTAATATTAACTTCCATTGATATTATTTTATGCAAAGCCCACCCAGAGTCACGTTCTTGAAATTCACTTAATTTATTCAAAATTTTATCCTGAACATTATCATAGTACCAATGTTGTAAATCCGTTCCTACGTCCACAATGGCATTTTTAGTGTTGAAATATTTCAATTCGATAATTTCTGCATCATCTGATTTCTTTATGAATTCTCCACAGAAATTAGCGTTCACTTTAATAATTGGAAATCCCTTCAATATATTTTTGATTTTATTTTTGAATAAAATGAATGCATCTATAAAAAATTGCTCCAAGTCCTTATGTGTTATATTGATGATTATTCCCGTTCTGATTCTACTTGAAAAACCTGATGCCACATCTCTCCATTGAACCCTATTTTTCAACTCAAGCCCTCTACTGTCTCGATGTCTATTTCGAATTAAATTGCGAAAATGCTTAAAATGACCAACATTCGTTTGAAACTTTCTCATCAAGCCTATGGACATCTTATTCTTATTAATTTCATTGTTACATAATCTTATGTACCTCTTTAAGCGATTTAACCAAATTTTTTCATCCCTATCAGTGAAATTATCAAACAAAATTTTCTTTAGTTTCCTAATGGCTATCACTAAGTTATCTGATTGTTTAGCGATATTCATCTTTACAAATGTATCTTGCGAAAAGTGACAAAGTAAAATGACTCACACTCTGATTCTCAATAGCTTATGATGTTGGTGATTGAGGTGTTGTTTCGACAATCTCAAACTGCTCGATGGGATGGAGTTGGCCGCAGTTTTTTCGTCCCTTGTAGATGAGGGCGTACTTGTTTTGGATAAACTGCTCCACCGCAGGTTTGATGGCTTGGGTCGCTCTGCCTGGTAGAAACACCTTACAATCGTCCAACTCAACGAGTGGTGCTTCTCCGTATTTTCCCAGTTTAATTTGCACTCCGACAATGGGGTGTGGCACATCTAGGGGCAGTTGGCTCAGTTTCCTCAACACTTTCCTGTTGCATGACAGCCCAACATTATTGATTGCATTCAGATCCATCTAAAAAGAAAAGATTGTGGAACTGGTCTTTTCATTTTAAATGGTTGAATTATGATGTGTACACGAAAAAATGAATCGATGAAAACGCGCAATGGCATTCACTTTTCAATGTGAAAAAACATTGAAATGAA
This sequence comes from Phaedon cochleariae, assembly GCA_918026855.4. Lineage (NCBI taxonomy): Eukaryota > Metazoa > Arthropoda > Insecta > Coleoptera > Chrysomelidae > Phaedon > Phaedon cochleariae. The sequence continues at coordinate 2,544,092 of OU896713.1, read as the reverse complement.
TTATGAAATGTACACACAAAAAAAAAAAAATGAAGATATCAAGCAATAGTATTCGCTTTTAGAAATAAAAACAAAAAAAAGTGAATTACGGAAATTGCATCAAACATCAGGATCAAGCTTTAGTGAATATTAAGAAAAAAACTTACTTTTTTAGATATCGGCAGTTTTGGCACTACACAAGATTGCTATCAGATGTGACTAGGTGTTGATTTTATGTGGCTGTCTAACTGTAATGTGATACCTAAAAATCAGAGATCAAACAACATCAGTGAAAATCTCTTCATTTCAAATGTTTGAAATAGAATGAGTGAATTATGATGTGTACACGAAGAAATGAATCGATGAAAACACACAATGTCATTCACTTTTCAATATGAAAAACATCGAAATGAATTATGATATGTACACCAACAATGAAATAATTATTAAAGAAAACATATCATGCAATATTATTCGCTCTTAGAAATAAAAACAAAAAAATTACTTAAAGAAATTGCATTACCAGGTGAATATAAAGAAAAAAAAAACTTACTTTTATTAGGTATCAGCAGTTGGCACTACACAAGATTGCTATTAGATGTGGCTATAGGTGTTGATTTATGTGGATGTCGAACGTTGACTGAATTTTGTCAGAGCGCTCCGCTGTTATATATCAAGGTGGTAGAATGAAAACATAATGTTTCTCACATAATATGTTGTCTTCTGATAAGAGATTGTTTTTTCCCATTTCTTGTAAAATTTGTTTTTTCTTTCAAATGATAAACTTGTTTTTCTATTATAATATCTTCTTATCAGTAATTTCCTGTTATTTGATTCAATTCAACTTCAATACTTATTCATATTTTCTTTTGACGCTGGGAAAAAAAATCGAAACTATCTCTACTATGTCATATCCAAAGAGACTAGTTCATATGATATTTCCAACGCATTTAGAGCGATATCTTGTAAACCTTGAGACTTTGCATATAGGCAAGTTGCCATTTTTGGAATGTTCGCGAAAAATCCTTCTCTCAGAGTACCCACACTCCCCAATCCTTCAATATTTACCCCTAAAGTGGGGTGGTCTAACCGTGGGACACCCTGTATATATAATTTTCAATTTTTATTCAACTCAAACACCCTGTCACTGATGATGTCACACCATCGCGCTCCCGCTACCCCGCTTCCCCGCTAGAACACAGGCCGCGTTCCAGTTAAGATTAAAGCATGTATTTCCCTATGCTGGTAGTCATGCTCTCTTAGTTTTAACTACTATTCCTCCTATACCATCATCAATGATTTCCACTAATCAATTAAACAAAATCGCTACTTCTGATTCCTACTCTCCTGCTGCTGTGATCAACACAAGTTGTTGGCAATAATCATTTTAGATAGATTAAAACAAAAAAAACTGGTACCAAGTAGGTATAATAAAACAGCTTGTTCTTCGAGCAGATACATATCTTCTGAAGATACCAAGAGAAAAAGTATGTCAGTAGTAATGACCAGTGGTCACTCCTCAGTCTACCTGCCATGGTACCTGGTACTGTACTGTCTTCTATGCACCTATAGTCGCCTGATACCAAGTGGACTCGAATATTGATTTTTTTACATCAGTAATGGATGGTTCGTCATCATCTGAGGTACGAAAATTGATCAGCCAGTCATTGATTGAATACGAAGTAGATACCCATCAAGTCATGGGCTCCTGATTTAATATTTCATGAAAAAGCTCACCCTTTAACTAGTACCCAAGTCATAAATTGCACTCCATGGAAGCATATTCGTTTGGATAACGGTACCCTTTTTCTGTTTTGGATATCGATATAATGTTGTATGAAGCATCTGAATACCTCCTGACTGATATAGTCTCCTAGTGTATATTGTTACTTTGTTCTTCAATGAAGCAGAATAAATAACAACCGTTTGAAGAATGCCTCTGATGAAGATATGGAATGGAACCCAACGAAGGTACTTCCTATATTACTGTTTGGTGTTCTGTTCTCCCGCTAATATATTGGATATAACCATATTTGGTCATAACCAGGATTCATTGATCAAGTACTAAGTTGAACAAACATTCACACAATAATTGGTGTATTGTTTATTGCATTCATTTTCCTATAGGAATTGAATTTTTCCAGGTATGTCGATTTTTGTTATCCTTTGGAGCACACGAAAGGGAATAGGTACCTATAATGTTCAAAGAACATCGTGTATAAGGTGTCGAAAGTTATATGGGCTGATGATGAATAATTGAATAAATTAGATGTAAAAATATGCTCGGCAATTGTTAAAGAAGTTATGTACTGAGATATATGAATCCTATATTGTTTTATGAACCTCAATGCCAACTCATTCGTCTGATACAATTAAAAGATGTGAAGGAACATGAAATCGGGTTATGGAACATTGAATATGACATATGAATGCTTACAGGTGTACACCTTGAATCGTGATAGTTGTTTACTTGATAGATTTATGTACTAGTTCAAATGGAACATTACTCGGGAGTAAACTTTATGATGCATATCATTTTAATGAATATGTTTCTTCCTAGGTTGAAGTTCCATTACCATCTCAATAAAGGTATTTGAACTGATTTTTGTAAATCGAAAACGGGTTGTCTATTATAGAAATATTATTTTTCCTGGAAGGTACACCTTATGGCTTTCTTTTTTGAATTGAGAGTTCTTTCAATAAAAATATGTGAATTTCCGGTCATAAAATAAAATGTTTGCCAACATTCAGGTGTTGTTTTCCCCAACTAATTTTCTGAAATGACGAAAGTACCACACAAAACGAGTAGGAGTGAGTCAATAAATTATCAACATATATAATGGGTGAACTCTATAGTACAACATTTTTAGCAGGACATGTCTAAGATATTTGAGGTGATGCCTCGGGTAATACTCTGGGACCAGAAATATTTTATGGTATATTTTCAATGGAATTATGGTTAATTAACGTCTCCATATTGGGATATGATGACAGATGTTTCCAGCGACAAGGGGTCTCCTGATGAAAACCTGTGGGAATATAAATTCAACACATGGGAAAAATAAGGTCTAAGGCTCATATTAGTGATAGCAGCAAATTGAATTAATCAAGTGACCGTAACTGGACGATGGCCGACGGTATCGTATTCGAACTAATCAAGGGTCCAGAGTGGTAATTTATTGAATAATAACCTAAAAATCACCTTAATAAATCTCCATTATGCTATAATATTGCGATATGAGCACACAAGAAGTTATAGTATCTGTCTTGGCCTCGGAAAATATAACTCCCTAGAGATAGAAGTTAATTGATCTCCTACGAAGATGGATCAAGTTCATGTTACATAAATATCTCGGTTTTATATACAGGATGGCCTAGAACATGTGCATGAACGAATTCCTAGATGGATAGGACACATCAAAATGAAATTTTGAAGAAATCAAAAATGTAGGACAGTGCAGCTTTTTCACAATTATGTTGATGAATGCATGGAAATCTCCGTGTTTATCGATTGGATTCGCAAATTCATCTTCTCATTTGATATACAGGGTGATTGATTTCTCTTGAAGAAATAAAATGAGTGAATACCTACGAGAAAAAAAGGAACATCATACCAATTTTTGAGACAAAGTCATGATAGCTGTAACAAATATTGATTTGTTATCGTCCTATTTGTTTCTGATGAACAAAAATTCCATTTGTTTTATTATCATCATCAGACAAATCATGTGAGTATGGTGATTATCTGTATAATCCAGTGGCGTTGAGAAAGTTTGGAAAAAATGTACAATTTTGAGTTGGCCTATATAAGGATTGAAGTTGTATTCTTATATACAGATGGGAATCAAAGTTAAATATGGTTCAGTTAGAATATATATTTTTGTATTTCTTCAAATTCACTAACACCGTCATAGATGAAATAAATATGAAAAAAAAAGGTTCAAATATACAGAGTGTCCCAACATTGCTAGGACCACGTCCAAATAATGTAGTTACTGGCGCCATAGTTTACTAAACGTTTGGTATTTACTACCGACTATTTTTCTCAGTGTCCCCTACATAAACACCGAACTTTGAAACTCTGTACATATACCGAATATAAAAAGATAGTGAAAGGAGAGTACATTAATGAAAGGGTCGCGGTAATTCATGGGCTCGAATAATACTAAATATATCCATCGTATACAGACAGCATCCATCTCATTTTAGCTAATTTTTCCATTTCGTCCAAATCCGGGCAACACTCAAAATACGTCACATCAGTGCAATTGTTCTCAATTGCGCATCGTTCGTTGAAGTGCGAAGATCAGTCATCCGTCTCGAGTTACTTGAGATATATTTCTTCAAGAAATTGAGATGAAATGGTGTAGTTCATTCTATTTGAAGCGAAGAAGACAAGATAGAGTGGGGTCCATTACGAATGGCTGAACGCTTTATACCTGTCTGATGAACAGGTGCAAACTCTACACCTGTGAGTGGATCGTCCGCTTCGTATCTAAAGAACAGCCATTATTTTCAAGTTTCAGATATCCATCAACCAATGAGAGAATACAGGGTGTTTCCTAACTACAGAACGAAATTCCAGGGGGTGATTCGCTAGGGCGTTCAACACATTGCGTGCCAAGCTATGATCGGAAGACTTACGCCAGAATACATTTTTCACCAACAAATTAGTGTTTCTGTTTTATTTTTAGTAGGTTCCCCCTCTTTTTTTGATGTCTCTCATTCATGAAAGACATGGCCCTACAGGAGAAAACGTAGGTTTTGTGCTTGTAGACACGTGTTACAAATTTGAAAGACGCTTTCTTCCATGATTTCTTTTTGTTGCAGGTCCTCAGTTCGAGAACTATATACACATACCAACTTATAGTTGGAGTATATTTTGATTTTCTTTTTTTTCTCAATGAGAATCACTGTTTTCCCTTTTTTTGTTCTAATATGGAATAGTTATTATTATTTGAAATAAGAAGGCTTTTTTATTTTTGTAATAGTTCGATAAAAAATATCAGCTAGCGAATTCAGTTGTTCAATATTGCCTTTCATTTGGATACAGGGTGTGTTAGATTTTGTTGAAGGTTTTTTAACATGTTTCAATTGAATATCTCGAAAACAGTTCCGTTAATTTGGATCTCATTTTACTGACACTATTTTGAATATGTTGACTATCATATGCAAGGAGTTCTTCTATTTTTCATGTTTCATTTCTGAAATATCAATTTTTGAGTTCACAGTATTACAGGTATTATTGGGTTATCACCGAGGTAATAACCCTATAATACCAGTAATACTGTAATCTCAAGAATGCATATCTCAGAAACGAAACAAAAAAAAATTGAAAAACTTTTTGCATATGATAGTCAACATATTCAAAATAGTGTCAGTAAAATGAGATCCAAATTACCGGAAGTGTATTCGAGATATTCAATTGAAACATGTTGAATAATCTTTGAGAAAATCTAACACACCCTGTATCTGAATTAAAAGCAATATTGGACAACTGAATTCGCTAGTGAGTTACCTCAGCTTTCGATAAATCAATTGTATCAATCAATCCATTTTTTTGTGATAAAAAACAAGCTGTCAATTGTTTTCCAAAAGGTATACCACAAAATTCAAAGAATTTATATTTCGAACAGAGATAGTTATCAAGAATGGAAATACGTTTTCGAAGCCTACTATAGACTGAAACTATAATGTCTCACCAAAATATAACTTGTTAGTTTTGGAATAGTGCTCGAATTTTTTTTCCGAAAATTTATGTGATCATAACTAGACATGTATTTGAGTTCCGATCAATACATTTTCTAGCTTATTTTCTTTTATCAATACTAAAAAAACTGTTTTTTTCTTTGTCAATCCTACCCCGATATGAAGTTTTTACGAATTTGTCGGCTTATATCTCAGAAACTAAACATACAAAACTTTTCAAACTCACATATTTTTCTAATGAGCCATCCCACAACAACATAGTATAATTTCAGCCAATTCGACCGAGAGCCAATTTCCCGTGTTTTCGTGCAAGGTCCTTTCCCGATTATGATCTGAAACGCATCATAACTGTATGATAGGAACACGATGATGCACCACAAATATTTTCATAATTTCCTGACAGAGCATGAATAAGTCTATTTCTGTCTGATGCGGATAACTCGAGCTCATTCAAACAATTTAGAAAAGACACTGTTTGTTTTGACTATATCAACTCTCCGATTTCAATAACGTTTGAAAACTATCAATCACCTAGGATTCCTCGTGTTTTCTCCAATAACAAATTCGATAGTTGAGATAGGTACCTCCCGCAGTTTCATCTGGCAATTTTGCTCTCGAAACAAACCAGAAACTATCAGCATCATAAACATTTACCTTATCCGTGACAGTTGCGATATTTGTTTTCAGAGTCGTTGAAACGTTGAATTTTCTTTTTAGAAAGTCACGCTCGAAAGGTAATTCGAATCGTGATCCAGAAAGTAAACTCCAATATTACGGGATGATGTATGGTAGCTTGTTGGCTAGTGGCCAACAATAGTAAGAGAAATCCGCGATAATATAAACTATTTTTATGCGATGTTTTCATTTCATTTGTAAACTTTGTTGCTTCCACAGAGTGAGATATGTTGGTCTTCCAGGTAATACTGTCCTCGAGTAAAATATCGAAAACCTTGACAAATGGGCTGATATTGCTCCAAGGTTACATTCGAATAAATGACCAAAGTTAATGAGTAAGTTTCGTCTAGTGAATGTATCAACACGGGTGTTCCTCAAGGTAGTGTTATAGGACCATTTCTTTTTATAATCTACCTGAATGATATTAATTTCATCGAAGATATTGAGTTCGCATGAAACTTTTTGCAGATGACACTCTTGTTAGTCTTGTTGCAGCAAGTGATGAAGATTTGGATATTGCTATAGGTAAAGTAAATAGGAGTCTGAATAGAATATCATCATTTCTGAATATAAATAAGTTGAAGCTCAATCATCAGAAAACTAAAGCTATGGTTATTACTTCTAAGTACAAACAAAGTCAAATCAATTATCAGGACATAAACATAGGAATTTATGGTGACAGAATAGGAATTGTAAATGAAATTAAATATCTTGGTGTTATTGTAGACAATATTTACAAAAAAATCGTAAGGAAGCTTTTCTTCTTTTCTAGAATTAGGTGGGAAAAAGCACTCGTCTGTTTGCATCACTCGCCCTTCTGGCTCGTGCTACAAACTTTCACATTCGTGAGAAAAGTTGAACTTTTCCCACTTGATGCACAATATACTATTTTCTGTGATAATACCTACTAGATTCGAGTGCCATTGCTGCTAATCTCACATCAGAACAGTGAATTCGGGTTGATTATAAAAGAGGTGGCTATATATTTATTGACTTGTAGTTCATGAAATGACGAAAACTACCTTGGTAAAATAAACACACTCATGGAAAGGAGTGGTTCTATAGCTAGTGATGAAAAAATGCTGTCTCTGACCCATTTCGAAAATCCAATCCAATTTCTACATCCAAACCTAGGGGTTCAAAGTTCAAGAACCTCATTCTCTCATAATAATAATAATATGAAAGAAATGAAATCAGACGTGGATTTTTAGCTCATGTGTTGTGGAAGACCGTATCTCATTGATATCACAAGTATATGTAGTAGTACCACGTTATCTTGGTTTCGAACTGATACTCATAATCATTCAGCTTTAGCACCACACGTGGCACATGGAAGTTCATCTATAAGTTTACAGAAACTGGATAAGAAAACACTACTGTTTATCTTCAGAATGAGATAAACCCAGAACTCATAACAACCACGAGTCATCAACACCATTTGAAGATCAAAAGATTGCTATAGAGATCGTTTGATTTCTGAAGACCAACCTGTAACTATCCTCCGGGTCACCTGTTGCTTGTACCTCATTTTCGACACTAACACTATCACAGAACACAAGATGAAAGGTCACGAGCACAGGTCAGGAGAACACGGAGCGTTGCTTCGTAGAACGTCTATAAGAGAGATATTGGAGACACTAACTACACATTTGATAAACCGATGAATATAACTTTTACTGAAATCCATTTATCTCCGGAGTTAATTAAGTATTATTATTAATGTTGTTTCGAGATTTAACCTATTTATTATTACACGTCGGTGTTCAGCATTGATTTGTGACTTATCAGGAGATTGCGCAAAATGTTTCGTTCTTATAGAAGTGAATATTCAATATCCACATTAGAAATTTATTTGAAGTACCTAAGTACTCATAGTAAATAAGCTTCTAGTGTTGTTGAATTCAGAGAAATTATCATAACTTACTATATTATTATTAACACGAACAGAGCATAGCAGTTGAGCAATTTTAGTAATTTTTTCTACTGAAGCAGATTGCCATCAATGTTGTTTAGCTTCCTGAAAAAACTCACCACTTTTATGATGCAGTTCTTTCGCCGAAATAAGGATCTTGATATTTAACATATCTGTCAGAAAGGACAGTTACTCAACATTTTAGACATTTTTGAAATTCGGCTCTTAAATACCAAAATAACTTCATTTTTATGTTCTGGTTCCACGAAAAGGAAGATCCTGTAATGTTCAGAGAAGATCGTGAGAACCAAGGGAAATAAGGTAGGAATAGGTGTTCTCCTTGAATTTCTGGAGGTTATATGCCACGGGAAACACTTCCCTTGGCAATGTGTGCCAGTGCCTCGCTGTTCGTTGGATGGACGAGTCTTTGGAATGAGATGTTCTGCAGGTCTCCAAAGTGACCACGAAGGGGTGCGAAGCCTCAACTCGACGGGTTAATCTCGCGGGACTGTCATGCTCTTTTAGCAATTGATCTCACGTGATTTTCCTAAGAAAAGTTATTGCTGATAGTAATACCCAGCATCAAAATGGATGTCTTCAAAGGTATTGTTACTCCTGACTAGCTTATGTTGGGCACACTGATATCGGCTTTTCTAGAGAAAAGGCATGCTTGTGTTTTGTTTGCCTTGAAATCAACCAACTCATTGGATATTCATTCGAGAATTGTTGCCAAGTCCATATTCATGTTGTCAACATTTCTCCCTCGTTCGTTTCTGATTTGCCTGGCTGGTATTGGAGCCCTGGAAGTTAAGGCGGTATGGAGGGTACTATCATCCGCGAAGCTGTGTACTGGATATGAAGTTGGTTCCAACAATGAAAAGAAACACTTCGACTGCCCCAACAATTTTTGAAATCTCTAAGATGTACCTTGATTCTTGGTATTTTCTGATTCTACCAAGTTTGGTCTACAACATTTCTTCACTACAATAGTTTTAAGTCGCATCATTCACATTGTCCAGTACCATGAAAGTGTTCCGGTTGCTGTTAACCATTTCTGTTCTGTCTGAGCCACAAGTTGTGCCTGTTTTCTTATGTCCTATGATCTGTAACTTTTTCTCAAATGTCACTTCAATTTGTCAATTTGTCTTTGCAAGATGCAGTACAAGATGTAACTTTTCAGAATCAATTTCGCTCCCTAAGAGGCTCAAAATTTCTATCATAAAGTTCTCAATTAATATGTTTATAATATAATATTTTTCACCCCCCTATGATTAACTCTCCAAATGTTGTCTTAGATACACCTAGCATTGCACTTTTGTAGGAAAATTTTCCACCTTGTAGAATATATACCTACTCAAATTGCCAAGGAAGTTGTTTGCTCCATCCTTGCAATCTGCTTGTAAGGATTTGCCAATGATTGATTACACTCTGCTTCTGAAGAGATACTTTACTGCACGCAGTATAGGTAGGAGAATATCCTGTGCGTATAATCTGTATACCTTTCAAGACCTGTGCTATTCAGTAACGGAGACCCTGTTAATCGCGTCATGTTGAACGTAAAAGCGAGATGGCACTGTTTATTTTCATTCGCCAAGATGACTGACAGCCGTCAGTCCAGATAATCCTCCACATCACATTTTCTTCCAGTTATAGCAATTCGTATACGAATATAATCGGAAATTGAATGCCACCTCTGGTGTGCACCAAGGAACTCACCTGAGGCCGTTCAGTATGCTGATGTCCATGAATAACTTCATTGAATCTCATGGTCAGTGCTGTGATGTTTGACATTTGACTTGTAATCAATGGTTTCTCTGAATGATACTCGCTTTGTCCATGTGATCCATTGAATGAGATTCTTGTCACGACCGTAGTGACAGTAAATCGCTATCAAAGATGCTATTACCGGAATTTACTGCTTTATTGCTCTGAGATAACATCAAATGAAACCGTGAATTGCTATAAATCAGATTGAAGGGTCAAGATACTTCTGCTTAGACATATACGTTTGTAACGTTTGTTGTAGATTTCTCTACTCTCTGGGGAACAGTATACACGAATTGGGTGAATATCGTTTGATCTCCCTCGAATATGGAAATAAAAAGGGTCCGTTTGTCGGTCAGATACACATTTCAGACTTCGAAACATTAATTAAATGAAGGAACCATCAAGTTGATGTTGAAGGGTATAAGCATCTGGAAAAAGGAGCGAGCACCAAAATGTTGTAAGACCGAATCAAGAAATATTGGTTCGATAATTTTCCAAGAGTCAGAAAATAATGCCAAATTGAACCTGAAGCCTATATCAAATGTTCAAGAAAAGTTTGAGCGATATTCAATGTAGTCCCACCCTGTATCAAACACTTCTGAATTACATTTTGTGATGATATCATTTTCACGCATGTGGCATAGAAATTAATGTCGAAGAATCTGCTACTGGAGTATGGGTAGGCTAATTTCGGAAAACCCTGTATAATAGGACGAGAACAGGCGAAAACAATCTGCATATACAACTGTGGCGCTGATAAGATTCTATTGAAAACCCATCGAATGCATTTCAAGGAATTCCATGGCATTTCAAGAGATATCAAGGCATTTCATGCTATTTCAGAAATGGCATTTCATTTTATTTTATGTCATTTTAAAATAAACTACTCAACACTAATTTCGTCGCACACCAAAATGTCGCCCCTGTTATAATGAGAATAACTTTTTTCAGTTTAGAACAATTTGAATTTGGTTCACACTGTTCGATAGTCCAGTCCTTTAGCTATAATCTGGTACTTCATTGAAACATGAGGGTATTCACATAAAATCTCTACATGGTGTTTTTCGACATTGTGCAAAATTTCGGAATATTCAAAAGGCTCTCAAATGGTGAAAAAAAATTTTTTCTCAACTCCGACAACAGAAGCATGAAGATGATCTCATTACCTCGAGACATTTCACGAATCAACTTCCTATCTCTCTTACTTACAGAGTGATCTCAAAAAATCAACTTTTTGGTTTTGCAGCCATAACTTTATTCCACGTCAACCGATTTTGGAAATCTTAGGCTCATTTTGAAGATAAAACTTCAGATGAAGAGATCTGAATATCAGAATTGACTCAAGATGGTTATCAAAGATCTAGAGTTTTCTTGAAAGTGACCCAAATCTGAAACGCCCTCCGAATCTTGGTTGGGAGGAGAATTGAATGAAAATCAACTTGTTCTCGGAAAAACTATTCATTCTGAATGCGTCCCTATTTTCCTCGCTCTCAGTACTCAAGAATGTGCGTGAGAAAACACAATTGAAACATGTTCTTGCAAAAACATCAGACCATTTCTCCTCTGTAATGCATGGCCCGTAACCAACGTTACAAGAATCACAGTAAGTGACTGACAAGTCAGGTTAGACGTCGTTTTCGAATCATACAGATTTGGATTGTTTCGATGCCGCATCTGACGCACGACCAGTTGGAACTGATTCCACAAATGAGGAAACAAGGGTTATCTTCCCTCCAAATCGCGGATCTGCTAAACACGACAGTCCGATCCATTCAAAGGGCTAATCTCCGACACGAATTGTTTGGTTATTACTGTCGATTCGTTCGGCGCATTACTGCGACTGTTTTCGTGGAACTTTCACCATTTTTGAAATGCGTTTTTACAATAAATAAACGTTGTTCGCTTGAATACTTTTCCATATTCTTAAATCGCATGTTATGTACGTGACAACTGTTGAAAAAATCACTTTATTAAAAAAATCAAAATCCGCTGCTCTTGTTGGTACACAATTTTTATGATGAGGCTCAGCTGGTCGGGTTTGTCAGTCACTCATTGTGATTCTTGTAACGTTGGTTACGGCGGGCCATGCATTACATAGGAGAAATGATCTAATGTTTTTGCAAGAACATGATTCTTTCAATTGTGTTTTCTCACGCACAATTCTTGACTACTGAGAGCGAGGAAAATATGGACGAATCCAGAATGAATTCTTTTTCCGAGAACAAGTTTATTTTCATTCAATTCTCCTCCCAACCGACATTCGAAGGGCGTTCCAGATTTTGGTCACTTTCGAGAAAACTCTAGATCCTTAATAGCCATCTTGAGTCGATTCTGATATTCAGATCTCTTCTTCTGAAGTTTTATCTTCAAAATGAGCCTAAGATTTCCAAAATCGGTTGACGTGGAAAAAAGTTATGGCTGCAAAACCAGAAAGTTGATTTTTTGAGATCACTCTGTAAATAAGAGAGATAAGAAGTTGATTCGCGAAATATGTCGAGGTAATGAGATCATCTTCATGCCTCTGTTGTCGAAGTTGAGATTACAATTTTTTTCACCATTTGAGAGCCTTTTGAATATTCCGAAATTTCGCACAGTGTCGGAAAACACCATGTAGAGATTTTATGTGAATACCCTTACATTTCAATGGAGTACGAGATTATAGCTGAAGGACTGGGCTATCGAACAGTGTGAACCAAATTCAAATTGTTCCAAACTGGAAAAAGTTATTTACATTATAACAGGGGCGACATTTTGGTGTGCGACGAAATTAGTGTTGAGTAGTTTATTTGAAAGCATTTCAAAAGGCATTCCATTGCATTTCGAGGTATTTCATGGCATTTCAAGGAATTGCATGACATTTCAAGGAACTTCATGGCATTTCTAGGAATTTTGAAGTATGTCATGGATTTTAAGGCACTTCATGGTATTTCAGAAATATAATTTCATTTTATTTCAAGTCATTTCAAAATATTTCAAGGCATTTCATGGTATTTCATAGTATTCCATGCCATTTCAAGGAGTTTCAGAGCATTTCAAAGCATCTCATGGTATTTCAGAAATGGCATTTTGTGACCTGTTCCACGCATTTCCTTAGCCGTAGCTCCCTTTGGAGGCATTTTTCGACTTATGTTTATTGAAACTTTTCTTCCTATTTTTGGTCGAAGAATCTGCTACTGAAGTATGGGTAGGCTAATTTCGGGAAACCCTGTATAATAGGAAGAGAACAGGCGAAAACAATCTACAACTGTGGCGCTGATAAGATTCTAATGAAATCTCATCCGATGTTAAATCTCCCTCGGATCTTCTACCTTCCTCACCTCGTGCCATTATTGATTCGCAGAGGACAGATTGCAATCACTTTCAAATTGGATTGGAACTAGATGGGGCACCGGTGACTGGCAGATGTTAGACGAGGGTTACTTGAGGTGGGATACAATGCATATGCATCCAGACAAAGAGCGCTGTTTAATTCTACTCCTCCATCCACCCCATTGCGAGTAACTTACTTGCCACTGCCAGTGGTGGACCAATTCAAATGGGGAAGTTTTCTTCAGATGAATTTTCATGAAATATGTTCGGAACTCTCCAGTTTTATGTCCGCGCTGTACAGAATGGCGACCGATAAAGTCCAAGTCGTTTTCATTTTCACATCAAAGCAATTCTTAAAGCTAACGAATAGCTAACGAATGAAAAATGATCAAAAAAAATAGAAGAAGAAGTAAAACCGGTAAAGAAAAACATACATAACCACAAAAACACTCGGAGCAGGAATGCAGAAGGTAGTTGGCTTCATTCTGACAGGTCATGGTTTTGTTATTTATGCATTGAAATATCTCGAGTAGAGTTCGATCCTGAACGAAGATATCATATTCAAGTCAGGGGGGGGGGATGTTCGGAATTTGAATAATTATGAATGTCTCATAGAAGTTTATTACTTTTATCACAATAAGTTCCGGAATCATAGATACTTTGGAAGTTCTTCGTTACGAAACAGCGTTTACGGAAGATTCTAAATTACCTAAAAGTTAAAGAAAGCTATTCAGATGTGCAGGTATTTAACATATGTGATTGTTGATTCAGTAATGATGAAAAATACAAACTTCGTGAACGACACTTCGATGCTACATCACTATTGTCGAATGATTCAATTGAACATCATTGGCAATGAATATCAATATTCATATAATGTACTCTCAATAATTCAACTTTTTGATTGACAAAACAATTATTCGGACATTTCTGATGACAAGAAGGTCGCACCAACTCTCTATTCCTATTCCACTGCACTGTTCTAGGTAAAACAAGTAGAAATCCCTAAAAACCAAGATTTCTATAACTATTATACAAGACATGGTAAATAATTTGGTGTCCCTAAACATTCAACCACCCTATATGAGCACAGTCCACAGTATAATGTAATATTCTTCAACCATCTCCCACTCTCCACAAAAACCATGAATGACCAATATCTTTTCAAACGAGCTCTCAAGAATTTTTAATTGAGAAGTGCGTGTATACAATTTCTAGTGATTATATATGTTGAGTCAATGTTTTGCATACTGCACTATTCGCGAAAATCACGAAGTGTGCGGCCTCTGGTGGCTGACTGTACAAGTCTTGCGAGTATGAACAACAAATATGGCGACCATTGTTTTGAATTTCATAAATATGTGTTTTATTTGAAAATTATTTATTTGTTAAAGTGCATAAGTATTCCAGAACCTCATTTCTCCCTGATGAAAAAACTCGAATTATTGCATGAACTTTTATTGTTTACAATAAAGAAACCAGTACCTACCTTATAATAATATAATATACATTTTCTGAAGCACAATTAGAATCATTGTATGAATGTTGGTTGCAATGATTCGCGATCTTGAGAATAACTTCAAGTCCTCAATTGCTGGAGATCCTTGTTCATGTAAATCGATGATATTGTTCATTCTGAGCAGCCTCTCCAACCATATCTTCTTTCCCAACCCCTTCACTAGAATTCCATCTCCTTCATAAAAGCCAGTGATATTTCTTGATGAATTCAATTATTTCTTCATACCTATACCATATTGTTGTATAATAGCTGATTGCTTGTATGGTTCCATTCCAGTCCATGCAAGTGTTGAGTGGACCATTCCGATCGTTCCATATGTTTGAAAACTGTGGGATTGTAGTGTGATATCAATGATGAATACCACCATTGTCCACATCAAAATGGCAATTTCTCTGCACAAAAAGTAATTTTTTCCATACTGGAAACCTTGTACGTATTTCAAGAAGTCAACTTATTATTCACTATTTTGCAAAATAACCAATAACCAATTTGCAATGAGTGCATACGGCAATGTTTTTGTTGTTCATACTCAGTTGGAAATTTGACGTTGATTTGACATATAATATTGGTTCGTGATTTTCCCGAATTGCATTTGATCTTAATCTTCATGTATTCTTCTATTTTTGTAGCTGTAATGCTGACATGTCTTATATCATTGTGAGTGATCTTGAAAGATGAATGAATTTTAATATTTTTTAACGAGACGAGACGCCACTGCCTTTCCATATGAAGCCAGATGTGCCCATCTGAGCACACGTCGCACTAGTGCACAACTAACGGACAATTCTATTTAGTTTTAGTGGGCATTTTCTGGCCCTAAGGCCAATGTGCTCAGGTGTCGGAGCTCGGTCGGATTCAATCGGACGTGAGACAAGGTGTACCCCACGGTTCCGTACAATGGGGTGCACGCGTAGCTTCTGATTACTTTGATAAACGATCCATTAATGCCGTTTCACGAGGTGAAAGGATTTATTTCTGCCGAGGTGCATTGACAGTCGGTGACTGCAGAGAAATCGCGGGGTGGATTAGGAGGGGTGTTTTTTTTTTCGAAAAGAGGGGTCGAGGATTCCCTGCGATATTGGACGCAAAAGCTAACGACTGCGCAGATAAAAAGGTTTTTTTCTTGATTCAATGAGGAACAGTTTTGATTCAACCATATAGCGCTATTGAATTGGTCCAACCAAATATTTGTTTGATTTTTCTTCAGAACTTTCTTGACTTATTCATAAAAGAAAATCTGGATTCGAATGAATATTTCTTTATTATCACAGTACGTATTGGTCGAAGAAAGAATTAATTAGTTTGAAACAAGAAAATTCTTCTATTGTCAAGTTAATCTCCCATCATATTCGAACAATTTTGTTCTTGAATCAAGAAATTTCGGGATTGTTACAAATACATAATATCTCATTATAATGAATGAATATTTTTTCTCCTTATTTTCTTGTGCCAAAAGATTATCATATTGAAGGAAATCAAAATATAGCTCACTATTAAATTATTGAGTATTAAATAAAATTAATTCTCACAGTTGGTGAACTAAAGGCTCCATTATCAAAATTTGGTCATCCCATTAGATTATCCTCGAATATAGAATGCCGCATTGTTGTGAAGATGATACCACACCACTATTATCCATGACTCAGCACACTTGATTCTTGAACACTTCACCATTGGAAAACGAATGTGCGTTACACCGTCTTCAGAAGAAACAACAGCGGCAACGACGAATAGGGTCTAACGACTGAGGAGTCGAATGGGCGCAGGCGTACCGCTGATCGCTGTATATACGTCACTGCAAGTCATTCAGACAAGCAGAGATTTTCTTGGACCCATATAAATTGGAATTTGTTTCATCCATCCTTAACAAGAAATTTCATGAAACGAAGCAAGCAAGCTAATTCATTTATGGCAAGTGGATATTGCTCCATTCAAATGAAAGATTCTTGTACGGAGCAATTTG
Source organism: Phaedon cochleariae (assembly GCA_918026855.4). Taxonomy (NCBI): domain Eukaryota; kingdom Metazoa; phylum Arthropoda; class Insecta; order Coleoptera; family Chrysomelidae; genus Phaedon; species Phaedon cochleariae. The sequence continues at coordinate 2,527,259 of OU896713.1, read as the reverse complement.
ATTTCAAGAAATTGGATTTGTTTGATCGGAGAAATCCTTTATATCTATGTACCGCATTACAATGTCAGCATAGCCGTTTTTCTTGTTGACAATTCAACTCATATATACAAAATTCTCATGAGCCGCTGTGTTAATCGTCATTCGTCAACTGTCAATCGTCAATCGTCATTCGTCAACTGTCAATCGTCAATCGTCAATCGTCAATAATCGTCACAAACATTTTCACAATCTAGCCACACAACGAAATCTGACATCCCTATCGGGATAAGCATGGCCCTATCGAGGAATTCGTCCCTCAAGACTTGTTCTAGAGGTCCCTGAGGAGGATAAGAATGGAACGCTTCAAATGAACACTGGGTCGTTTCCAATTTCGACGAATGTACTGATACCGATGATACAATCAATTGGCATTTGAGTGTTGTGTGTTGTGTCGGGATCCGCGTATAAATCAGAGTGAAATGGAAACTGAGTGGGGTAAAAATTTACGTGGAGTGTTGAGAGCTCAACGGATTTTTTCGATATTGACGAAGGTAAATTTCTACAGAGTGTACACCATTGGTTTGAGATCAAAACTGATTTGTGTGGTACAATCAAAAAGAATATTCGGATTTCGGATTCAGTGTTACAAAAAGATTATACTTATTCATATTATGATGTTGAACAGAACCAACAGATGCATTATATCAAACAAATATTTTGTCGATCAATTATCTAGTTGCATTTTCGCCACTAGGTGGCGTTTCTTCCTACCATTCATACCCTCGCCTTCATTTGTTTTTCACAACTAAATTCCCCAGTTGATTTAATGATGTTATTTAATACTTACTATGAAGATTGTCACTTGTAAACCTGACATGCTATATATATACCTCATACATATGTATAGTAGTGAAATAAATCTATCTATCTATCTATGGTAACTATGGTCCAATCATCAAGAAATCAGTGATGTCCAATCATTTTACAACAACTCAAAACAAACATAATGAAACTTCATTTGATATGAGTAATTTTTCTCTCAGCTCGTATATCCATCATCCATGATATTACACTCTTGACTACTCAGGAATTGATCCAATTTCGCTTCTCATCTTCTCATCTTTTAAAGGTAAAGCGGACTGACTGCGAAATAAGCTTTTAAACATTCAAAACTCACTTTTCATAATGAACACGGCACCTAATTTTAAAGTTTCCCTACACCACGTTGAACCTAACGAACAAGAATGAGTAAGTAAGTAGGTGTTTTCAGGGCCGTGCGAATGGGAAGGACCAATATAAATTTTCTGATGTATCACTATTTCAGCAATTCCATATTCCACAACGTCAATTTGTTTCGAAACATATGTGATTCTGATCGTGTGTGTCAGAATGAATAATTTCAACTCTGCTGCCGACCAAAAACAAGCTACTTGAATACTTGTCCGCAAAAGCACACTGGCGTCTGCGTCATAAAATGAAATAGTGGTGGGGACTTCGCGTAATCCCGTGTCAGTCATATCAATGTTGACAGATTGTGCTGAATTGATAGGATGACTTAAAAAGAAGAAAATAGAATGTTCATGGATTCACATGGAAGTGAAGAGAACTATTCTTCAAAAAGAAACATTAACTCTAGTAAACAATGTTGTCAAAACTTTTTCTCGGCAGTAAATGAATACACAATACTTTTTTCTGGGAGTAAGGAGAATATCCCTCCTGCATGAAAGAGGACACTACTTTTTCCAAACCATCTAACCTCAGTCAGCCTAAATGAACCTTCTTCCTAAAAATTATATTTTTTCAGGAAGTTACTTGAGAAAACAGAATTGAAAAAAGCCAACCGTCGCAGACATTGAACCAGGGTCATCGACGTGAGATTCAAACGCACGGTCAACTACGCCACGAGTCGTAGAACCTGTGGTAGTATGAAGAAAGAATTAAGTCCTTGCCGCGCTGATTATATATGTTACTTGTTTCTTGTTTCTATAGGCTCTAGTATTCGAAGAAACGATAACTAGCAACGCTGAACTCCCCCCACCATTCTGAAATTTATGGCAAGTATACTCTCCAGACGCTACTCAAAATCAACGCTATTGCTATGGTTATGTCCAACATATTATCGAGATATTATCGCATTTTACGTCTTGATGTTTCAAGATTCGAACACGTTACATTCTATCAAACTATTAACTGTTTTCAAATCTTTTTTTTTATATTTTCGAACGTTTGAAATAGCTCATTCCGAACTTTCACCCGTTTGGAATATAGGTCATTGCAATATTCGATATACATATACAGAGCATTTTGCAGCGTTAGATCGTATAGCCAAAATCACAAAAAATGATGAAAGAATTGGTTGAGAAACTCTAGTTTATCTCAAATTTCTTGGAAGGAAGGAGAGATTATCCATCATTTTCAATCACCTGTTCATCAAGCTCTTTCCAGGTATTCTTATAATCAACTCCAGGATAATGAAAGTCAGAGCTGGATTTAATATCTGATTCTGCGATCACACAACATTAAGGAAAGAGAACGTGATGTATTATTTCGTCCGAAATTGAGAAGATTCCATACGCCACTGTTTGAAATTTGATAAAAACCCCTAGTGCGGCAAAGTAAAACTTTTGCGGGGCACGCTGGATCGCCTACCTATCACTTACGATGCAAATTAAATAATTACAAAGTAGGTACATCCGAGGCCAGGATGTTACATCTACTTCAAAGTATATCCACCGGTAGCTAATATTAGCCGCCGGATAAACTTTTATAATTATCAAGGCTGCTCCCCAACTTTTCTATAAATATTTTAATGTATTTTTTAGCATAACAAGTTCTTGACAGCTTCCTTGAGCTTTTTAATTCGTCAGGAACTTTAATTTGATTAATTATGCCGAGGAAAATGCGTGTGTTTTTTATGATGCAAATTTTTTTCCCATACCCCATTATCATCACCTTCTATACGTAGCTGTTCATGACGGTCCTAAAAATACTAGTCGTTACTTATAATGCAAATTGGGATCTCAAAAATTATAGAAGATAAGAGTCAGAATCAATTGGTCACACTCTGAAATATATGTATTTCTGCAAGACTTGCTTCTGCACAATTCATTTTACATTGTGTTTTACGAATACGAAACACCGCATAGAGCAACCAATATCACTATCACAAAGAAGAGAAACTCATAGTCATTACCACAATAGTTTATGAAGTGAACGAAAGTGGTAGAGAACGTGAGAAAAACAACTACTTTCCAGGCTACATGCCACTCAGAACATTGGATGATATCCTCCAGACATCTCAATAAATCGTATAGACAAATAGAATCGGAAGTGTTTCCTCACTAAACGCCGACCTGCTCCGAAGTGGTTCAGGAACGCGTGACTACCTGCCGATCGATTTCGAGCTGTTGGCTCTCATCAGTGCAGGGCTGTCCCAGATAGCATTCTTGACCGCTATCTGGTGCGAACCTGACCCAAGGTAAACGTATCTCAGCATTTACACCCCACGAGGCGTTCAACGTCCGCGAAATGAACGCGAACGCCGAACGCCACCTGGCAAAGCGAGAAACAATACGTTGAATCTCATCGAAGGTTGCTATACAGGGTGTCCCAAGTTATCGTATACAGGCAGGAGTGTGACAGAGAAAGAAGTTTCGATATTGCGCCGTCACATTCATTGAGCTTTGGAAACTTCTAACGCAAATATCTCCATAATCGTTTGAAATAATCTTATCAAACCAGGTATCGTTGAACTCGTTATACATCCCTAACCATTTGTGTGCCATTGCAAAATTGAAAGTGAAGAGAAGCTACCGCAGGACTTTTTCAAAATGTTATACATTTTTCATGAGTCATAAGGAAGTTAATTCGATGCCATTCAAAGCAGTTTTTTAATTTTTTGATTATTTTGTCAAATAACCGAGAAAAACTATGAATAGTTATGAAAATTTCCGAATGCTGTTTGAAGAGTTTTGTTGTTGAATATTCGAATCATGTGTTCTTGTTCTGAATGAAAGCTCATCAGGAAGATAAGGTGTCCTTTTTGTCAAAAGTAAAACACAAGAGCTTTTTTAATCGGATAAATATCTTTTCCTAAGAAAAAATAATTGCCTATCGGTAATTGAATGGAAATTCTTGAGTTAGCAAGGGCATTCATTTAATTGAAAAAAAAAAGTCCGACTGTTTTTAAGCAAGATGATTCAACGACAATATGACAAATTTACGGGAAAAAAGTTTGTCATTTCATCTCTGTTGGCAGGTTATAAAATGTCACTTTTCATAAATTACTTTTTTTTCGTGGGAAAAAAGTGAATACTTTTTCACGGATATATATCACATTTATATACACTGTTGATGGCCTTTGTTGTGCTATAGTTCCGAAAAATGAGTCAATAATACCCTCTCCGAGAAAGAATCACAGAATTAGACTGACAGAAGTGACATCAGATATTTGATTACTTCAAAAGAATGATAAAGATGTCTACAACGCAGGTGTCCCTACTGTTGAAAACTTAAAACACGTCGATAATTTTCAGATTTCAAAATAATGTAATATTCTCTCTATATTGATTCGTCCTTTCTTCTGTCACAGAAAAAAATAGTGTATTATAAACGGAAAAAATATTAGATTGTAGTTCACGGTTTTTTTAAAATCTACTACTTTTTTCCTTTGTATAATAAATAACTATTATTGATGAATTCGTGATTCTTGAGTTTACGGAATTGATTCATTTATATTTTTTGTGGTATCTTCAGACGATATTTTCATAAAACAGTACATCTTGCTAATTTACGCGTGAACAATATCCAACAATAAAACTTGACACGACAGAAATACCTATACTAGATGAAGTATGGTTTCGAGGAACACGCAGTTTTACAGCGATAAAAAATTATCCACCTTCTTTATCGATGTCAAAATGACTCACGTCATCGTCAATGGCGTTTTCTGTGGAGGAGTTGATTTATCTTGATAAAATTACAGCATAGACAGGCCCAGAGCTGCCGTCTCCGATTATTCATATACAATTATACAGTCATTGAAACTTTGCTCATCCTGTACAGGGTTGACTTGGCAGCGGTAGCGCTACAAGCAGATCAGATCGGCAAAACCTTGTCTGAACATCAGGTACGAGCTCCAATAAGCCGTCGGGGTCCGTCGAGGCGCCGAGAGTGACGCCTTGCGGCCGCGGCTGGAAGTGTGGAAATTACCTCGTTTATTAGGTAAGGGTGTGCGACCCCTGTATCTGACACCTCTCCTTTGCACCTGCTGCCGACTATTATTGAGTTTCCAACAGAAGATCCGTCCAGATCCGGATCTCGGGATATTCGGTAATTGCTTTCTAATTAACTACGGGAGCCTAAGGGACGTATTCAGTAGGCGAGAGTAGGGATCGATTTATGATGGTCCTTAATCAGAGAGCGAGATTTTATTAGCACACCCAAGATTGGAATTATCATTAGAACGATCCTATATAGTTGACAAAAGCAGAAGGGTTTTCTCTCAAACAGGTCTCTCCATGTAGTGCTTGACGGAGTTTCATCTGACTCTCTTATCATGAATGCTGGTGTTTCGCAAGGATCAATTCTAGTACCAACACTATTTCTACTCCATATCAACGATTTGTTGGAAGCAACTTCATGTCCAGTACACAGCTTTTCTTTTAGGGCTTCAATACCAGCCAGGCAAATCAGAAACGAACGAGGGAGAAATGTTGACAACAAAAATATGGACTTGGCAACAGTTCTTGAATAGAGAACCAATAACTTGGTAGATTTCAATACAAACAAAACACGAGCATGCCTTTTCTCTAGAAAAGCCGATCTCACTGTGCCCAACATAAGCATGTCAGGAGTAACCATACCTTTGGAGACATCCATTTCGATGCTTGGTATTACTATCAGCAATAAGCTTTCTTGGAAAAATCACGTGAGATCAATTGCTAAAAGTGCATCCCAAAAACTTGTTTTTCTGTTTCGAGCCAGCAGCTATTTCACTTCCAGTCAGCTGCTCATGACTTATGATCTATAAGGCAAAAATCCAACCTGTCCTGGGATAGTGTTCCCATATTTGGAAAGCAGCACCCAAACATACCCTGAAACTGTTGGATTCTGTCCAAAAAAAGGCAATTCGTCTCATGGGTGATGCCTCGCTCACAAACTCACTCACTTCTCTGGAACACCGTGGAAAAGTTGGCGATCTGGCTCTATTTTATAGATATGTTCATGGACGATGCTCTTCTGAAATATCAACAATTGTTCCTCCCTTGGCAGTCCCCGCGAGATTAACCCGTCGAGTTGAGGCTTCGCATTCCTTCGTGGTCACTTTGGAGACCTACAGTACATCTCTTTCCAAAAACTCGTTAATCCAACGAACAGAGTGGCTCTCGAACACATTTCCCTTGGTTCTCACGATGTTCTCTGAACATTACAGGATATATCCCTTTTCGTGGAAACCAGAACATAAAAAAATAGTTGGAGAATAACTGAAATTCAGTTCTGGAAGAACAGTATCGAAGAATACGATGCAAATTTGGAGTATGGTACAGCAAACTAACTTTCAGGATGCACAAAATGCAAGGGTTAAACAATATTCAGATGCTATTGCTATGCTCGCCAAGGTATAGATCAGATGAATCAAATGTACATTTTGCTAGATTGACTGATGAGATTATCTCTTACCGTTTCTATAAATTGAGAATTTGAGTACCTATTATTTCGATATACGTGTAGTGAAGACAAATAAAAACATCGAATCTTTACTTATCTTCGTAACGTTTCTGGAACAACCCTACTCCTGTTGTCAACATAAAAAATGCAAAATATTATTATTTCAAATTGTCTTCCCAGTGTCACAAATAATCAAGCAAAATGAATGTACCACCTCCTCGTTTAACCTACAGAGAGTATTAATTGAATCAAAATATAGTGAAAAATAATGATGTTTTAGAGATCGATACCCTCAAATTGATCGATCAGGTCGAAAATGTGAAAGTATTAAATGCAAATGACAACTCAGAAATTCCATCATTGATTTCAGCAGCAAGAATATTCAACAACCATCTTCTCTATTTTTCCTCACCAGAGATATCTACCTATTTTCTAGAGTACGAACCTGCAACTGTATTTAAATGTCGAGTCAGCTGTGGAGGCTGAAGTTGTTTCAGTGGTCACTGTGATATCCAGTCATGTATATCGTATATCTCAACATGCGAGGAAGCTTCTATTAACTGGCATTGAGTTCAAATTGTTCGCAACTTCACAACACATGCAGGTTTCAAGCTTGATCGAGAAAGTTGATGAATCTTCCTCGAAACGGCAGGAAAACTTGAAAAAATGTACTTTGAATGATTATTCATGGTGCTGTGTCTAAAGTACAATATGGTTGAATAGCTCGAAATAAGAGAAGTGAAAGCTATCCCACAAGAACTTTTACGTTAAGGAGCACTAGAAGTTGATCACTACTGGCAGATGGTAATAAATGAATACCCTGAGGAGGACTAGTGAGTCAAAACTTTATTCAGCTCAAGTTCTTCCTGTACCTCAGTGATATCGAATAAATTATATCGCCACATTGCATGATGAAAATAATTTCATTCTTTTAACACAATAACTATCATCTCCTGCGCTTTATCCCAACCAATTTCAAAATTGAAAATGATTTCAACACCAAGAATTCACCAATATATCCGGAAGATTATTCACGAGCGATTACTCCCTTGTCTGGAATTCACGTGAACATCCCTCTACAAACAGGAATTTAATTGTTCGGCGTGAAACGTTAATTAATCATTTCACACCTTTTCATCGTAATTTGTTTTGCTTTGAGCTCCCCCACTGAAAGGCAAAGTGTCTGTTGGGATGTCGACATTGAAGGTGTTTATTTTGCTTAGCGCCAGGTTGGGATGAGGATCGTCGTTAGCGTTCTGAAAGGTGGTAAATGCGATGACAGAATATCCTACCTTATACGATGTGCAAAGGAAAAGTGGTCCGGAAAGTTAAAAATCTCTGTTTTCTATGGTTAAGAGGTATTCAGGAATAGTTATTTGTTTAACTAGGCAGCAAAGTAGCAGATTGACTGCCGAGGCTGAATTCATAGCCGAGGCAGTCAATCTACTTTGCTGCCGAGTTGAACATATAATTTGTACTCCGATTGTACAGGGTGTGCCTCTTAAAATGGAACCCCTCCTTAACTCTTTTGTTTTCGGAGATATGAAAAAATGTTAAATAAAAAAGTTGTTTGAAACAACCCAAACTTTTATTTCGTGAAGTTGTTTCATATACAGGGTCATTCGTTTTTCCAGAAAGGACATCAACTTTGATTTTTTCAATGGAACACCCTATATATTTTCCAACAAGCCGATAGAGCTTTTTTTTCTGATTCCAAAAATATATATGAGTTGCATATTCGGATGAAAAATAATTGAGTTAATGATGATCAAAGTTGACCAGAATACCGCTTTATGAATCTTCACTTCATAGGTAATAACATCTAATGTAAGTTGAACATAGTGGGCTTTGAAATAATGTTTATAAATTGTTTGAGCTCCTTGTTTATCATGAATTTGAAAACGTTCGATTTCTATAGAAAAAAAAATGGGTTACAGTTTGAATGAAAGATGCGAAATTTTGGAAATATACATTTCTTGTGGGAAAAATGCAACCGCTGCTCGTAGAGAGTATGCGCATCGGTTTGGTGATCGTCCACTTCCATCATTGAATACCTTCAAGAGGATCTTCGAAAAGTTCAGACGAGATAGTGGTAATTTGGGTGATATTAAGAGGAATTGGCAACAAACGGTACTCATAGAAGAGGCAGAGGAAAATATATTACTTTATTTCATTGAAGACCCTAGTCGTTCGACAAGAATGGCTGCAAATTACTTCAATATATCCACGACAAGTGTAGGACGAGTTTTGAAGAAGCATCATATGAAGCCATACAAAGTAATGCTAGTGAATTATTTGTTTCCTCAAGATCATCCAAATCGTTCACGATTTTGTCATGAAATAATTGAAAGTAATAATCGCGATGAAAATTTTGCTGAGAATATTTTATTCACGGATGAGTGTTCATTTTCAACTTCAGGAGTGTTTTATAGGAAAAATGAACATAACTGGGCTACGGTTAATCCGAGAGTAATGAAACCGATTAAAAAACAAGGCCGGAGCAGTGTGAATGTCTGGTGCAGTGTTTATAACACTAAAGTAATTGGTCCCATCTTTATTGATGGCAGTCTTACGGGGCAAAAATATTTGAATATGTTGCAAGGTGATATTGAGAACTTGCTTGATGAAACAATCCCTTTAAATAGATGAAACCAATTGGTATGGCAGCAGGATGGTGCACCTCCTCACAATGGAATTGAAGTCACGAACTACCTCAATGAGAGTTATGACACTTGGATTGGAATGCGAGGACCAATATTTTACCCGCCCCGTAGCCCAGATCTGACGTCTTCTGATTTTTTCCTGTGGGGAGCGCTGAAAGACAAGATCTATAAACATGATTTTCCAGATACTGACTTCGTGAAAAATAAAATAACAGAAGAAATTCAATTATTGAATAATGATCCAATATTATTCGAGAGGGTTCGTCAAAATTTTACAGCAAGGTGCCAACTCTGCATTGACCAGAATGGCGGAATTTTTGAAAATTTGTTGTAGATAGCTCTAATGTGTATTCACAATCTCATATAGTTCATTCAATAAATATTGTTTATAAAGATTCATTCAAGTTTTGTTGTCAAGAACTCTTGATGCTATTCCGACATCTACGCATACGTCACTGTTATAGTGTGATACCAAATCTATCTACATAATGATTTGTAGTTTATTGACTTTTCCATGGAAAATTTTTACAAAGCCCACGTTGTTCAACTATGATATAAAGTGAGAATTCATGAAGCGGTATTTTGGTCAACTTTGATCATCAAGAACTCTATTATTCTTCATCCAAATATGCAACTCATATATATTTTTGGAATCAGAAAAAAAAGCTCTATCGACATGTCGGAAAATATATAGGGTGTTCCATTGAAAAAATTAAAGTTGATGTCCTTTCTGGAAAAACGAATGACCCTGTATATGAAACAACTTTACGAAATAAAAGTTTGGGTCGTTTCAAACAACTTTTTTATCGAACATTTTTTCATATCTCCGGAAACAGAAGAGTTAAGGGGGGGTTCCATTTTGAGAGGCGCACCCTGTACATAATGATATATATCTCTTTATTTTTCCTGTAATGTTTAATTTAAATAGAATTTGATAGAAATCGCAGTTGTTGGAATGGTTGGTTGTTATGAAAATGTCCATAATAATTAAAGTTTGACAATTCATGAAATTTCTGACAGTTGTGCGAAAAAATATCGGATTATTTAAATCATTATATAATGGACAGTGATAGCGACCTGGAAGTACTTACACCTCCAGAAATAAGGGAGTTGGTAAAAAATGTAGAGTTGAATTTGTTGCCGAAGAAGTCTCGGATGAAATATGACGGAAATTATAAACGATTTATAGATTATTAATTTTGCTGATACATATCAATCAGCAAAGTAACCACTTTGCTGCCTAGGCAGGGAAAGTAATACTTTGCTGATTGATATGTGTCAGCAAAATTAATATTTGCTGCCAATCGGAGAAAAACGTATTACCGACTTATTTTTCAGGAGGATCAATTTCTTCTGTTGTCTCCTATTTTTCATCGAAATTCAATACAAAATAGATGCATGACAACTTGATATTCATCATACAGGTCGTGGAAAGATAATTCAAAATTGAGAAAACCCAATCATGAATCTGCGATAAAAGGTCTATAAAAATGAAAATAACAAGTACCCATCGTTCAAGTTTGAAATCTTTAATTGGGTATAAAAGTTTTGAAGAGGAATATTCACAGTTATATTAAGAATATAAAAAATGGATATATGAATATAAAGAAATACATTGAGAATTCGCATTCTCTTTGTGATGAATATATCAACTCTTTATCGGTATATTCAACAGAAACAACTACTTTCCTGGCTATATGCGACGACGAACATTGAATTATATCTATTGAACACACGACAAGAATCTGAATATAAAATCTTCTGAAGATGAGAATTAGTATTCTAATTCAGATAAAAAAATACATGCACATAATATCATTCTGAATACTCAACAGAAAACAACTACTTTCCAGGCTATTTGCCACGTCGAACTTAGAATAATATCTGTTGAACATCCAAAAAGAGAACATGAAAATGAAAAATCCTCTGATATTGAGATTTGGCATTCTCTTTTAAATCGGATAAATCATATGATTCATAATGATATATAAATATGACTTAACAATATATTCAGTATTGAAATGAAAATTGAAATGCATAAGAGGAGTATATTTGTATGAACTCTGATCATGATGAGCATGAAATTACGAAAAAATCAGTTCGTTATAGTTTTAGTTATATTATAGAGAAATGAGAATTGTGTATTCCATGAAAAATGGCTGGACTCCAGTCAAAATGAGTCCATTTGTATAAAGTCATAGAACCTGTTTGTGAGATTTCCATATCGAATGATATTTGGAAATATCAATTTCAAGCTCATCATGATCGGAGTTTATACAAGTATACTTCTCCTATATATTTCAATTTTCATTTCAATACGGAATATATTGGAAAGTCATAATTTCATATCAATATGAATCATATTATTTTTATCCGATTTGAAAGAGAATTCCAAATCTCAAAATAGAGAATTTTTTATTTTCATGTTCTCTTTTTGGATGTTCAACAGATTTAATTCAATGTTCGACGTGGCAAACAGCTAGGAAAGTAGTTGTTTTCTATTATTGAATATTCCGATAATTGATTCATTCATCACAAAGAGAATACGAATTCTCAATAAATTTCTTTATATATATCCATTTTTTCGACATCAAAGACATAAAAACTACGAGAAAAAAGCAAGAAATAATTGAAATTGTGATACTCTAATAACAAACCTTTTACTCATGACTTGTTACGAACATGTGAACATACCTCAAACTTTCTGATTCAAAGAATCGCAATTATTCATGGCTTTTCATGTAACAGTCTATTTGACAAAATCAATTCGAGATCGATCTGTGATGATTCACCGCAAACATCAATTTTCATTCGAATCGACAAACTTTACTGATATCATATGTCAGAATAGAGACCGAGTGAAAAAACACCGGTATTTACATAAGCACTCCATTCCTGTCAGCATTGGAATCGGGAAAGCTGTGAAACTTTCCACATACCTTCCGAATGTAATCGCAATTTAAACACCAATAATTCTATTTCACTTTCCACAATCATTCGTTCCTTCTCGGAATTGCTTTTTAAACATTGCATCTCTTCAGTTGGGACTATAAATATTGACGCACTCCGATTCCTCTTTCTCATACCATTGGCATATAATATGTCGGTGATAAATCTGAGTAAAAATATTGAATGGAAAAAGAATATGACTTCAAATTTTTCTGCATTTAATCGATATCAGATGAGAGTATGTATAATTTTTTTGGAACAAAAATTTAACAAATATTCTCGAAACAAGTGAAGGTGACGATGAGATTGCAAAAAAAATCCTTCAAAAAGTTACTCGAATATAAGTCATAGGGCTAGTACGGTCCTGCACTCCTAGATGCTTTCATTATTCTATTCAACATTTCAGGATTGTGGCATCCCTCGCTAGATGGTTGAAGACACAGGTTGAGAAATATCTCTTAAATATGGCGCCCTCAGAAGCAAAGTCCACGTGTCGAAGCATTTTTCGCTTTGGATCACAAATTTTCATTTACAAAAGGGGAAAAGCCATAGAGGTGAATATACTTTTCGTTGGACCACTGTGTACAGCTACCAAACAACAGATTGAACTGGTCAACTCTAAAGTTCAGTGGTTTTCCTAGAGGAAAGACTTCAATGAAAATTCTTTTAAAAATTAGGTTTATGAATTCGGACTAATATCTATTCCAACCACCCGCTGTTTCAATCACTTATTCCTTATTGTGGTACGAGATAGTTAGGTATATCTCTGAATATTTCCATTTCTGCATAGATAAAAATATTTGAATTCGATCAAGAGTCGTTACGAATTATTTGGGAAGCACTGTACAGTGTAGTTAATTTTGACTCTGTTCCTTCCACTGTGATATTGTCAAGATGTAAAAATGCCTATGGAATTAGATCACTCAAACTCTCGTTCATTTCAAGATCTTTAATCACAAATTAACTTCTCCAAATTAAAACATCCAGTACAGTTTAGTTTCTTTCCGTTCAGCGGAGTTCATAGACTTTAGTTCCTGTAATATTTGTAAACCGCTTACCATGCGAAACTACCTAGGTAAGCAATACCGCCAGGTAACGGTCATTCCCATTGCGGAAAATTGCACATCTAGCATCGATTTCAAATATAAATAGTACCCGAATCGATAAGGCATGGCATTATTGATTATTAATTCACTTATGATTCAATAACTCGAATTTATTTATTCGTCGTTCGTTTAATACTCGCTATTTGATTTTCGAAATAGAGTCAGTAATTCACGAGTTGTTGTCAAAATGTTCATTTTGCAATTCACTATGGTTTTTTTCTGCTCACCTGCCATGTGGCAGCATTTATTTATGACTTTCCCATTCAATCAATAAATGTTATATGAAAACTGCCTTTTCTCTTTATTTGGGGATGAATAAGGTTGCGTTGAGGAATGATCGAAAACCTCTCATCAAGTCCAAAGGCCAAGCGAGTAGCTAAGTTACGATCCATAAATATAGGAAGGTCGACATTCTGACTTGCGACAAATGGTAGAGGCACTGTTTGTTCTCAATAATAGTGCCGTATAACCTGCTAGAACCATCTGAGTTGCGAAAATATCATTTGTCATCCCATTTCAAATTCTGAGCAATAATACTGATTCACTCTGTATACGACTCCTCATACCCAAGTACATCGTAAAAAACAACGGAATTCCAATCAACAAAGTGTGTTTCACTGTTCTCTTGCCGCAATTCTAACAGCCACCGTTAAATCCAGATCCTGAGCGACTATCCAGAAATCCACAGATACGTTCCAGTCCTATAATACGGAGGTAACTTAGGTAAGGATAACGTTAGTTTGATCCTAGGCTTTAGCAATTGATTCCTCGAAGTGAGTTTCCACAGCTTAAAGTTTAATCCTCGAGTTGTGCACTCCTGCAGTAAGTGATATATACAGAGAATGACAGGAGTTTTGCCAAATCAGCTTTAGAGTGTTTGAAAAGTATCGGACCCTGATTAGCACATACGTATTGTGAATGGATCTCCATTGGCCCATCATTCTGACTCAATCTCATCTAAATATTATATACAGGGACTACAGGGTATGTCATCAATGATCATTGATAAAACTGAATATCTACATTGAAAAAACAGCTCTACTTGATTCAAGGTAAGATAAGATAAGATAAGATATTTATTGACCTCAAAAAATACGATATTCAGCTAATTACGTGTAACATAATCAACAAAACATGTTTAGACAAGTCACAAACAGTACACAAACAGTGGCTTCGCTACAGTGATATTTATTTTCTGTGATGTTGATATAAATTTTCTTATGCAAAGAGTGGATATCTTGAATGGAGAAAATACATTACTGCATATTATGAACTGTTTCTGATATTGTGTGAATTCGGGGATCGTAAATAATCAATTTGAAAGATGGTTCCACCAACCAGAATTATTTCTGGAGTTCAATGAGATACACGTTGAGTTAGGTTAGGTGTCAAAGTTGAGATTCAGAAAAAGGAATTCTACCATTTCATAAAATCCTTATGTATATATTCTCTTGACATCAGTATAAGTAATTAGTTAAAATACCAGTGGAATTTATTATTCCATCATATGTTTTCCTGATTATTGTAAACTACAATTTGTGAGATATCTGACAGAAAGCATAATTTTTCAACCGATGTCTCTATTTTCACTTATTCATTTCTCAAAATGTGAAATTATGTTTGCATCATCTATACTATCATTGTTTTTCCTTTGCGATTCTGGAAAATCATTTTCAATAAAGGGATCTTCCGCTTCTTGGGCTAAATTGATGATTAACAAGACCTGGCCAAGTGTTAATAAAATCCTTTCGTGCAGAAACATTACCCTTATCGTACCGAACACATTGGCGTACAGGATGGGAAGTGATGGATTTTTCATTCCAAACGATTCACCCTGTAAATATAAAACAACAGTGTCAAATAATCAACAATACGCCTTTGCACTTGCGAAATAATCAATAAAGTTCGGATATCATTTCTGTGAACTACTATGATAGAAGTATTCAGAGAAGAATGAAATTATAAATCACTAAGTAAGTATAGACAGATTCTTGAATTCACTAAATACAGCGTGTTAAAATTTGGTCCACCTCACCCGTGTGGACTTTTATGTGTAGAACGCTGGTGGCAACACGGGAAGATGGAAAATTTCCACTTTCCCGGTAATAATAATAATAATAATAATAATTTATTAATCCTTCAGATTACAAAGTAATATTGGACAGGTCAAATAAATCAACGTTGATACATATAACAAAAAAATAGATAAAAGAGTATAATACATTTCACACAGAACAGGTAGCGACACAGTTATTTGCATCATTGAAAAACTCAGAGGTATTGTAGAAACAACCCTGAATGAGAAAATTTTTGAGATCATTCTTGAACTTGTTGAGATTTTCATTCATAGTTATATACATGGGCAGATGATTGAAAAACTTTATACCCATATAGAAAGGGCTCTTTTCATATAGGCTTGTGCGGTGTCTAGGTATACGCAAGAGATTTCTATTGCTCGTAAAATGATCATTATTATATGAATTTTTTTGAAACTTGTGTAGGTTTCATCTCGTATACATTACACAGTGATAAATATAGAGTAAAAAGTGAGCAAGTTATGCTTTCGAAATATAGGTCGACAGCATTCCCTGTAATCAAGATTGAAAATTAGTCTTATAATTCTTTTTTGAGAAATCAGAATTCTTATAGAGTTAGTTGCATTACCCCATAATATTACATTGTTGCTCATATGCGAATAAACTAATGCATAGTACACATTAAGCAACTGGTATGTATAGTGAAAACATATTTCAGTTGGAGAATAGCATAATACCCACTATTGATACTTTTGCTCACATGATCTATATGTGTTGTCCAACTCATATCAGAGTCGACAAACGTTCCTAAAAATTTTGTGGATTTCGATAGTTCAATAGGGGTATCATTAAACATTACTCTGAATGGATAATTGAGTTTGAGTCTTGAGGAGAACTGCATACAAACAGTCTTATTCGCGTTAACGATAAGACGATTTTTTGAGCACCAGTTGGTGAAGTTCCCTGAGACCATGTTGAGTTTACTTTGGAGTTCTTCCGGAGTATCAGTGCTGACCGCAATAGTAGTATCATCCGCATACAGTATGACACAATCAGAATCTAAGAGATATGGTAAATCATTTATGAAGAGCAGAAAGATAAGTGGCCCTAAAATAGATCCTTGAGGAACTCCTAAATCTATGTCATGTGAATGAGAATAATTATTATCAATTTTGACAAGAATTTTCCGGTTCTTCAAGAATGATACAATCCATGAAAGAAAAGTTCCTCTGATACCCAGCATGTATAGTTTGCTTTCCAACAAAGAAAAATCAACCGAATCGAACGCCCTAGAAAGATCGAAGAAAAGTACACCAACATACTTTCTATTTTCTAGTTTCGTGTTCACATATTCGAATAGGTCATAAGCTGCACTTTCCGTCGATTTTCCAGGACAAAATCCATTTATTTATTGTATTGTATTTCCTGTCCGCCACTGGTTCCACATCGAACAGCAATCCTTCCCGATGACTTGGCACGCTCATTACCTTGGTCTATCTGAGAGCCGCAGCGGACGTCTTATCTGCCCTCGGAAGGTAACCGCCTCCACCTCGGGAATAATCCGGCTAGGTCCAGCGTACTGTTCCGGGAGCCATTCTCGTCTCCATGCCGCTATCTGGAAACGCCAGCCTAGGTTTCACACTCGAGCGGCTAAAGTGGCGCCCTATCTACTCGTTCAAGGTTACGGGGTCAGGAAACCGGAATGATGCCGGTGGTTTCATTTAACGTTACGTGTCTTAGACTACAGCTGTTCTTCAGTTCATGTTAGGAACATTTACAGATACAGAAATATACCAGTATGGTCACAATTGCTCTTCATTGAAGCAGCTATCATGCATTGCGTTCGATTACAGACAGACTGACAGATAGATATACAAGAGAGCGATCTGAAAAACATGGGAATAAGAGATGATAGCATCCTTTGATACCCTAATTCAAATGTTTTCCACAAAAAATACATATCACGACTTGGATTTCTAAATCATATTTTTTTGGCATTATCATATAAAATCCAATGAGAAATAAGAAGGTTTATTCGTCATCTTCCAGGCCATCTTCGTGTTCGTTAACGTTTTCGGGATCGATATCTTCTAAATCAAGATTTTCAACTAGTTCTTCTTGTTCCCTCCACGACAATGGTCGTGTTTGCTCCCAACGACTTATAAATTCCATTTTTGGTTTACACCAAAGAATATATCAGAGAAATCGAATTATCATCTCAGCCAATTCATCCATGAGGGGTCCTTGCAAGACTAATGTTTTGCAACAAAATTTGTTATGTGAACCCTTCAGCGACATTTCACGTTGAATGGTTTTCAATGAAAAATTGAACACTCTCTCAAAGTACTCGGTAATCCTTCAGAACTACGAAATAATGGTTTCAGATTTGGTATACAGATATCATTTTACGTTCGATCAAACAAATCTCCATGTGATCAGTAAGTTGGTTATCCTCTACCTATGAAGTTTTTTTCCACTATGAGAGGCGAAGATTTATCAATATACAAATTGATAAAGATAGTTCCCCGGAAGCTCTATATACAATAACAAATAAAAGTTCAACAATTACAAATGAATCCAAGTTATTTTAGAACCAGAATTCTACCTCAGTTCTTCCAAGGAATTCCAAAGAATGCCAAGGAATTCCAGATATTTGTACACCAGAATTCCACCGCAGTTCACCGCAGTGTATCACTTTCGATGAAAGCATACCTGTATTATTTGTGAATACGGAGGTCTGATTATGAAACTCGTATAAGATTGAGAAAGTCATTCAAATGACACACTCAATGATCATACAAAAAATAATATCAAGAGGCAAGAAAGGTCGAATGATTTCTTCGTATTCGGAATCAGCAGCTCAAATTACAAAATAGGAGAACTGGGGCCCTTCATCACACGTGAGGAAAAAGTGGAATCCTCAGAATTGACTATTTTTTGATAAAAATGTTGTGTTGATGACCTAAATTCATATCATTTGTTTTTCTACTCACATTTCATGACTACTGGCGAGGAATGATTGGTCCTTGACAGTTTCTTTGGTAACTCTGGCTCCTGTGAATTCTAGCATTCTACCTCCATAATCAAGGGTGGTTTTATCAGGAAAGAGACACCCTATAGATGTTTATAACTGAGCTTCTCTCATGAAATATTTCATAAATATTTTCTTCCCTTTCGTCTTTTTACATAGTTACAATGCTTTGGCAGAGAACTAATTAGAGTGGCTGTTAGTTGGGATCACCTGCAAGTCCCGAGGCAATGTGAATAGCCGTCTCAAAGCCAGTACGAGACGCCACCACACGCCATTGTGTGTCTATCGAGGTGGCGGCGTAAGGAGGCGACCGTCAGTTGTTTGGCGCTGATGGCAATCTCGGCTCTATTCTCCATTATTACGACTTTCCACAAAGCGTCATTCGCTAGAGCTGGATTGAAAAGTGGCCCTAGCATGTTGATGCATATGTAGAGAAAGGTGTGCTTTTGTTCTCCGAAGGGAGCTAATTAAAAATGAAACATGTAGGCTGTGAGGTGGATGGAAGAGATTGTGCTCAACATCTCTGGCTCAACCCTATTCAGACCGCATGGAGAGTGATATCTAATCACTCGAACTAATTAGAGATACTTCATCTACGGCTAACTATATTCTTTCCATCCCAAGTGACTAGTAGGTCAACTTCACTCCACTTTTCTCTTCACCAAATGTTCTTATATTCAGGATAGCTAGAAATTATTTCATAATCTGACAGCCATAAGGAATGATCAGAAGCTTAGTTCCCTAGCATGTGTTGATGCATGTAGAGAATGGTGTGCATTTGTTCCTCAAGGAGGGGAAAGTCAGCTAATTGAAAAATAATTATGTAGGCTATGAGTTGAATGGAAGAGATTGTTACCATCGGTATTCAGACCACATGGGAAGTGATATCCAGTAATTCGAACTATAGTAGTTGAGGATACCATATCTGAAGCTAACAAATTTTCTTTTCGTCCCATGTGACTATAGTAGGTTCATATATCATCTTCACCGACTGTTCTTATATTCTAGCCCCGGGATAGCTACAAATTGTTTCTTAACCTAACAGCCATGAAGAATGGTCAGAAGCTTAGTGAGCTAGCATGTGTCGATGCATGTAGAGAAAAGTGTGCTTTTGTTCTCCGAAGGAAACTAATTGAAAGTAGATCATGTAGGATGTGAGGTGGATGGAAGAGATTGTGCTCATCGCTATTCAGACCGCATGGGAAGTGATATCTAACTAATTAAGGATACCTTATCTAGAGCAAACAATTTACTTCCTATCTGAAGTGACTAGTAGGTCACCTCCACTCCACTCTTCTCTTAATGAAATGTTCTTATATTCTAGCCTCTGGATAGCTACAAATCATTTCATAATCTGACAGCCATAAGGAATTCGAACTATAGTTGAGGATACTATATCTGAAACTAACAATTTTCCCTTCATCCCATGTGACTATAGTAGTTTCATATATCTTCTTCACCGAATGTTCTTATATTCTAGTCTCGGGATAGCTACAAATTGTTTCCTAACCTGACAGCCATGAAGAATGGTCAGAAGCTGAGTGGCCTATAGCATATGTTGATACAAGTAGAGAAAAGTGAGGTCTTGTTCTTCGAAGGAAGCTAATTAAAAGTGGATTATTTAGGCTGTGAGGTGGAGGGAAAAGATTGTGCCCATCGCTATTCAGATCGTATGGAGAGTGGATATCGATTCACTCGAACTAGTCGAGGTTACTGCCTCTGGAATCTACAATTCACTTTCTATCTCTCGTGACTAGTCACTATTTTGCTGGTATATTGTAGCCTCAGGATAACTACAAATTGTTCTATGACTTGACAGCCATCAGGAATGGTCAGGTTAGGTTAGGTCAGCATCTTTAGTATCCCTTATGCCTTACAGTGTCTGGTCCTGATTCATCTTCAGGCTGACACATGCATCCATTCAATCTTCTTTGGTAGAAAATTACTATTCTTATTCAATCATTTTCCATTTGAACATGAAGAATGATGGTGATTTGTTTTGCATATCCTTATCATCAAATTGACGCTATTTTAAGTTGCACCATAAATATACCCCCGTTTATAAGAATTTTCGAGAACAGAGACGTTGGTAGACTCGTCAGAGTAAGCCACACACAGAGTGAGAGAGAAGAGTGATCATTTTTGAAATTGGAACAGGACCCCTGTCCGTCTTGTTTTTGAAGTTTTCTTCCAAACTGAACAGGAATCTTTTCTAGAATTCACGGATACCTATTACTATGTTAAAGTGATAATTTAGGGAATGTGGAATCCATGAGCTTTCATCGATTAAAAATCTTTCCTGTTTCTCCTCTCACTCGGCGCAAAGCTTTTAGACGATCCGATCCTATTTTCGTAGGTAGATTTATTAAAAGATGAGTGATTGTTTACGATAGGAACATCAACTTTGCTTTGCTCGAGGAGAGACGTGCACTTAACCTGCTAGTCTTTTGCGGCTCTGCCTGAAAAATAGAGTTCTGCTCCTGTGACGCCACAAATCAAAACAACGCATTCTTTGTTGCTGCTTGTTTTCATTCCTGCACGATAAATATCCGAGGCTAATTTATCGGGATGGATTCTGAGCGATGGGTAGTTGATGGACTGCGGACAGCGATAGTCATACATTTACATCCTCTATATACAGCAATTGGCAGATTCAAAAGTTTTTTTTTATCGATCTGAACATCTCTATTTTTCTCGAAAATTTCTACTTTTGGAGATCATTACAAAAACAGATTTTCTCATGATTATTCAATCAGTCGAAGATTTCTGAAATATTCATAGAGATTGATTCCCATAACAGGAGAAATCGATATGTGGTATAGGCTCTATACAGGTCGAAAAATATTTTTTTCCTTATTGCCCTAAAAATCCCCAAAAAATCATAGACGCCAATGCAGACACATAAACAGTGAATTTGATGTCAGATTCGAGAAAGAACCCTTCTCCTAGATTTTCAGGATCAGCGGTTCACGCGATGCAGTAGGCACATACAGCACAAAAAATATTTTTTTTCCTGATTGCCCGAAAAATCCCAAAAAATTCATGAACACTAATTCTGACCCATGAACAACAAATTTGATGTCAGATTCAAGAAAGAACCCTTTCCCTAGTTTTTCAGAATCAGCAGTTCACGCGATTCAGTATGCTCATACAGCTCGAAAAATATTTTTTTTCCTGATAGCCCAAAAAATCCCAAAAAATTCATAGACACTGATTCAGACCCAGAAACAACAAATTTGATGTCAGATTCGAGAAAGAACCATTTCCCTAGATTTTCAGAATTAGCGGTTCACGCGATTCAGTAGTCTCATACAGCTCGAAAAATATTTTTTCCCTGATTGCCCGAAAAATCCCAGAATATTTATAGGCACTAATTCAGACCCATAAACCACAAATTTGATGTCAGATTCGAAAAAGAACCCTTTCCCTAGATTTTCAAAATCAGCGGTTCACGCTATTCAGT
Organism: Phaedon cochleariae; assembly: GCA_918026855.4. Taxonomy (NCBI): domain Eukaryota; kingdom Metazoa; phylum Arthropoda; class Insecta; order Coleoptera; family Chrysomelidae; genus Phaedon; species Phaedon cochleariae. The sequence continues at coordinate 2,505,363 of OU896713.1, read as the reverse complement.
AGGCTCATACAGCTCGAGAAATATTTTTTTTCCTGATTGCCCTATCAATCCCAAGAAATTCATAGAAACTAATTCAGACTCATAAACAACACATTTGATGTCAGATTCGAGAAAGAACCCTTTCCCTAGATTTTCAGAATCAGCGGTTCACGCGATTCAGTAGGTTCATACAGCTCGAAAAATATTTTTTTTCCTGATTTCCCGAAAAATCTCAAAACATTCATAGACACTAATTCAGACCCATAAACAACAAATTTGATGTCAGATTCGAGAAAGAACCCTTTCTCTAGATTTTCAGAAACAGCGGTTCACGCGATTCAGTAGGCACATACAGCACAAAAAATATTTTTTTCCTGATTGCCCAAAAATCCCAAAAAATTCATGATCACTAATTCTGACCCATGAACATCAAATTTGATGTCAGATTCGAGAAAGAATCCTCTTCCCTAGATTTTCAGAATCAGCGGTTCACGCGATGCAATAGGCTCATGAAGCTAGAAAAATATTTTTTTCCTGATTGCCCAAAAAATCCAAACAAACTCATAGACACTAATTCAGACCCATAAACAACAAATTTGATGTCAGATTCGAGAAAGAACCCTTTCCCTAGATTTTCAGAATCAGCAGTTCACGCGATTCAGTAGGCTCATACAGCTCGAAAAATATTTTTTTTCCTGATTGCCTGAAGAATCCCAAAAAATTCATAGACACTAGTTCAGACCCATAAACAAAAAATTTGATGTCAGATTCTAGAAAGAACCATTTCCCTAGATTTTCAGAATCAGCGGTTCACGCGATTCAGTGGGCTCATACAGCTCGAAAAATATTTTTTTTCCTGATTGCCCGAAAAATCCCAAAAAATTCATAGACACTGATTCAGACCCATAAACAACAAATTTGATGTCAGATTCGAGAAAGAACCCTTTCCCTAGATTTTCAGAATCAGCGGTTCAAGCGATTCAGTAGGCTCATACAGCTCGAAAAATATGTTTTTTCCTGATTGCCCGAAAAATCCCAAATAATTCATAGACACTAATGTAGACCCATAAACAACAAATTCGATGTCAGATTCGAGAAAGAACCCTTTTCCTAGATTTTCAGAATCAGCGGTTCACGCGATTCAGTTGGCTCATACAGCTCGAAAAATATTTTTTTTCCTGATTGCCCGAAAAATCCCAAAAAATTCATAGATACTAATTCAGATCCATAAACAACAAAATTGATGTCAGATTCGAGAAAGAACCCTTTCCTTAGATTCTCAGAATCAGCGGTTCACGTGATTCAGTAGGCTCATACAGCTCGAAAAATATTTTTTTTCCTGATTGCCCAAAAAATCCCAAAAAATTCATAGACACTAATTCAGACCCATAGACAACAAAATTGATGTCAGATTCGAGAAAGAACCCTTTCCCTAGATTTTCAGAATCAGCGGTTCACGCGATTCAGTAGGCTCATACAGCTTGAAAAATATTTTTTTTCCTGATTGCCCGAAAAATCCCAAAAAATTCATAGACACTAATTCAGACCCATAGACAACAAATTTGATGTTAGATTCGAGAAAGAACCCTTTCCCTAGATTTTCAGAATCAGCGGTTCACGCGATTCAGTGGGCTCATACAGCTAGAAAAATATTTTTTTCCTGATTGCCCGAAAAAATCCCAACAAACTCATAGACACTAATTCGGACCCATAAACAACAAATTTGATGTTAGATTCGAGAAAGAACCCTTTCCCTAGATTTTCAGAATCAGCGGTTCACGCGATTCAGTAGGCTCATACAGCTCGAAAAATATTTTTTTCCTGATTGCCCGAAAAATCCCAAAAAATTCATAGACACTAATTCAGACCCATAGACAACAAAATTGATGTCAGATTCGAGAAAGAACCCTTTCCCTAGATTTTCAGAATCAGCGGTTCACGCGATTCAGTAGGCTCATACAGCTCGAAAAATATTTTTTTTCCTGATTGCCTGAAAAATCCCAAAAAATTCATAGACACTAGTTCAGACCCATAAACAAAAAATTTGATGTCAGATTCGAGAAAGAACCATTTCCCTAGATTTTCAGAATCAGCGGTTCACGCGATTCAGTGGGCTCATACAGCTCGAAAAATATTTTTTTTTCCTGATATGCCCGAAAAATCCCAAAAAATTCATAGACACTGATTCAGACCCATAAACAACAAATTTGATGTCAGATTCGAGAAAGAACCCTTTCCCTAGATTTTCAGAATCAGCGGTTCACGCGATCCAGTAGGCTCATACAGCTCGAAAAATATTTTTTTTCCTGATTGCCCGAAAAATCCCAAAAAATTCATAGACACTAATTCAGACTCATAAACAACAAATTTGATGTCAGATTCGAGGAAGAACCCTTTCCCTAGATTTTCAGAATCAGCGGTTCACGTGATTCAGTAGGCTCATACAGCTCGAAAAATATTTTTTTTCCTGATTGCCCGAAAAATCCCAAAAAATTCATAGACACTAATTCAGACCCATAGACAACAAAATTGATGTCGGATTCGAGAAAGAACCCTTTCCCTAGATTTTCAGAATCAGCGGTTCACGCGATTCAGTAGGCTCATACAGCTCGAAAAATATTTTTTTTCCTGATTGCCCGAAAAATCCCAAATTATTCATAGACACTAATTCAGACCCATAAACAACAAATTTGATGTCAGATTCGAGAAAGAACCCTTTTCCTAGATTTTCAGAATCAGCGGTTCACGCGATTCAGTAGGCTCATACAGCTCGAAAAATATTTTTTTTCCTGATTGACCGAAAAATCCCAAATTATTCATAGACACTAATTCAGACCCATAAACAGAAAATTTGATGCCAGATTCGAGAAAGATCCCTTTCCCTAGATTTTCAGAATCAGCGGTTCACGCGATTCAGTAGGCTCATACAGCTCGAAAATATTTTTTTTTCCTGATTGCCCGAAAAATCCCAAATAATTCATAGACACTAATTCAGACCCATAAACAACAAATTTGATGTCAGATTCGAGAAAGAACCCTTTTCCTAGATTTTCAGAAACAGCGGTTCACGCGATTCAGTTGGCTCATACAGCTCGAAAAATATTTTTTTTCCTGATTGCCTGAAAAATTCCAAAAAATTCATAGACACTGATTCAGACCCATAAACAACAAATTTGATGTCATATTCGAGAAAGAACCATTTCCCTAGATTTTCAGAATCAGCGGTTCACGCGATTCAGTAGGCTCATACAGCTCAAAAAATATTTTTTTTCCTGATTGCCCGAAAAATCCCAAAAAATTCATAGACACTAATTCAGACTTATAAACAACTAATTTGATGTCAGATTCGAGAAAGAACCCTTTCCCTAGATTTTCAGAATCAGCGGTTCACGCGATCCAGTAGGCTCATACAGCTCGAAAAATATTTTTTTTCCTGATTGCCCGAAAAATCCCAAAAAATTCATAGACACTAATTCAGACTCATAAACAACAAATTTGATGTCAGATTCGAGGAAGAACCCTTTCCCTAGATTTTCAGAATCAGCGGTTCACGTGATTCAGTAGGCTCATACAGCTCGAAAAATATTTTTTTTCCTGATTGCCCGAAAAATCCCAAAAAATTCATAGACACTAATTCAGACCCATAGACAACAAAATTGATGTCGGATTCGAGAAAGAACCCTTTCCCTAGATTTTCAGAATCAGCGGTTCACGCGATTCAGTAGGCTCATACAGCTCGAAAAATATTTTTTTTCCTGATTGCCCGAAAAATCCCAAATTATTCATAGACACTAATTCAGACCCATAAACAACAAATTTGATGTCAGATTCGAGAAAGAACCCTTTTCCTAGATTTTCAGAATCAGCGGTTCACGCGATTCAGTAGGCTCATACAGCTCGAAAAATATTTTTTTTCCTGATTGACCGAAAAATCCCAAATTATTCATAGACACTAATTCAGACCCATAAACAAAAAATTTGATGCCAGATTCGAGAAAGATCCCTTTCCCTAGATTTTCAGAATCAGCGGTTCACGCGATTCAGTAGGCTCATACAGCTCGAAAATATTTTTTTTCCTGATTGCCCGAAAAATCCCAAAAAATTCATAGACACTAATTCAGACCCATAAACAACAAATTTGATGTCAGATTCGAGAAAGAACCCTTTCCCTAGATTTTCAGAATCAGCGGTTCACGCGATTCAGTAGGCTCATACAGCTCGAAAAATATTTTTTTTCCTGATTGCCCGAAAAATCCCAAATTATTCATAGACACTAATTCAGACCCATAAACAACAAATTTGATGTCAGATTCGAGAAAGAACCCTTTTCCTAGATTTTCAGAATCAGCGGTTCACGCGATTCAGTAGGCTCATACAGCTCGAAAAATATTTTTTTTCCTGATTGACCGAAAAATCCCAAATTATTCATAGACACTAATTCAGACCCATAAACAAAAAATTTGATGCCAGATTCGAGAAAGATCCCTTTCCCTAGATTTTCAGAATCAGCGGTTCACGCGATTCAGTAGGCTCATACAGCTCGAAAATATTTTTTTTCCTGATTGCCCGAAAAATCCCAAATAATTCATAGACACTAATTCAGACCCATAAACAACAAATTTGATGTCAGATTCGAGAAAGAACCCTTTTCCTAGATTTTCAGAAACAGCGGTTCACGCGATTCAGTTGGCTCATACAGCTCGAAAAATATTTTTTTTCCTGATTGCCTGAAAAATTCCAAAAAATTCATAGACACTGATTCAGACCCATAAACAACAAATTTGATGTCAGATTCGAGAAAGAACCCTTTCCCTAGATTTTCAGAATCAGCGGTTCACGCGATTCAGTAGGCTCATACAGCTCAAAAAATATTTTTTTTTCCTGATTGCCCGAAAAATCCCAAAAAATTCATAGACACTAATTCAGACTCATAAACAACTAATTTGATGTCAGATTCGAGAAAGAACCCTTTCCCTAAATTTTCAGAATCAGCGGATCACGTGATTCAGTAGGCTCATACAGCTCGAAAAATATTTTTTTTCCTGATTGCCCGAAAAATCCAAAAAAATTCATAGACACTAATTCAGACCCATAAACAACAAATTTGATGTCAGATTCGAGAAAGAACCCTTTCCCTAGATTTTCAGAAACAGCGGTTCACGCGATTCAGTAGGCTCATACAGCTCGAAAAATATTTTTTTTCCTGATTGCCCGAAAAATCCCAAAAAATTCATAGACACTAATTCAGACCCATAAACAACAAATTCGATGTCAGATTCGAGAAAGAACCCTTTTCCTAGATTTTCAGAAACAGCGGTTCACGCGATTCAGTTGGCTCATACAGCAGGAAAAATATTTTTTTTCCTGATTGCCCGAAAAATAACAAAAAATTCATAGACACTAATTCAGACCCAAAAACAACAAATTTGATGTCAGATTCGAGAAAGAACCCTTTCCTTAGATTTTCAGAATCAGCGGTTCACGTGATTCAGTAGGCTCATACAGCTCGAGAAATATTTTTTTTTCTGATTGCCCGAAAAATCCAAAAAAATTCATAGACACTAATTCAGACCCATAAACAACAAATTTGATGTCAGATTCGAGAAAGAACCGTTTCCCCAGATTTTCAGAACCAGCGGTTCACGCGATTCAGTAGGCTCATACAGCTCGAAAAATATTTTTTTTTCTGATTGCCCGAAAAATCCCTAATAATTCATAGACACTAATTCAGACCCATAAACAACAAATTTGATGTCAGATTCGAGAAAGAACCCTTTCCTTAGATTTTCAGAATCAGCGGTTCACGTGATTCAGTAGGCTCATACAGCTCGAAAAATATTTTTTTTCCTGATTGCCCGAAAAATCCAAAAAAATTCATAGACACTAATTCAGACCCATAAACAACAAATTTGATGTCAGATTCGCGAAAGAACCCTTTCCCTAGATTTTCAGAAACAGCGGTTCACGCGATGCAGTAGGCTCATACAGCTTGAAAAATAATTTTTTTACTGATTGCCCGAAGAATCCCAAAGCATTCACAGACACTAATTCAGATCCATAAACAACAAATTTGATGTCAGATTCGAGAAAGAACCCTTTCCTTAGATTTTCAGAATCAGCGGTTCACGTGATTCAGTAGGCTCATACAGCTCGAGAAATATTTTTTTTCTGATTGCCCGAAAAATCCAAAAAAATTCATAGACACTAATTCAGACCCATAAACAACAAATTTGATGTCAGATTCGAGAAAGAACCCTTTCCCCAGATTTTCAGAACCAGCGGTTCACGCGATTCAGTAGGCTCATACAGCTCGAAAAATATTTTTTTTTCTGATTGCCCGAAAAATGCCAAATAATTCATAGACACTAATTCAGACCCATAAACAACAAATTTGATGTCAGATTCGAGAAAGAACCCTTTCCTTAGATTTTCAGAATCAGCGGTTCACGTGATTCAGTAGGCTCATACAGCTCGAAAAATATTTTTGTTCCTGATTGCCCGAAAAATCCAAAAAAATTCATAGGTACTAATTCAGACCCATAAACAACAAATTTGATGTCAGATTCGCGAAAGAACCCTTTCCCTAGATTTTCAGAAACAGCGGTTCACGCGATGCAGTAGGCTCATACAGCTTGAAAAAGAATTTTTTTACTGATTGCCCGAAGAATCCCAAAGCATTCATAGACACTAATTCAGATCCATAAACAACGAATTTGATGTCAGATTGGAGAAAGAACCATTTCTCTAGATTTTCAGAAACAGCGGTTGCGCGATTCAGTAGGCTCAAACAGTTCGAAAAATATTTTTTTTGCTGATTGCCCTAAAAATCCCAAAAAATTCATAGACACTAATTCAGACCCATAAACAACAAATTTGATGTCTGAATCGAGAAACAACCATTTCCCTAGATTTTCAGAATCAGCGGTTCACGCGATGCAGTAGGCTTATACAGCACGAAATATATTTTTTTTCCTGATTGCCCGAAAAATCCCAAGAAATTCATAGACACTAATTCAGACTCATAAACAACAAATTCAATGTCAAATTCGAGGAACAACCATTTCCCTAGATTTTCAGAATCAGCGGTTCACGCGATGCAGTAGGCTCATAACGCTGGAAAAATATTTTTTTCCTCATTGCCCAAAAAATCCCAAAAAATTCAAAGACACTAATACAGACCCATAAACAACAAATTTGATGTCAGGTTCGAGAAAGAACCATTTCCCTTGACTTTCAGAATCAGCGGTTCACGCGATGCAGTATGCCCATAAAGCTGGAAAAATATTTTTTTCCTGATTGCCCAAAAAATCCCAAAAAATTCAAAGACACTAATACAGACCCATAAACAACAAATTTGATGTCAAATTCGAGAAACAACCCTTCCCCTAGATTTTCAGAAACAGCGGTTTACGCGATTCAGTCGGCTCATACAGCTCGACAAATATTTTGTCCTGATTGCCCAAAAAATCCCAAAGAATTCATGGACACCAATTCAGACCCATAAACAGTGAATTTGATATCAGATTCGAGAAATAACCCTTTTCCTAGATTTTCAGAACCAGCGATTCACGCGATGCAGTAGACTCATAACAGCTCGAAAAACATTTTTTCCTGATGATTGCACTAAAAATTTCAAATTCATGGACACTAATTCAGACCCATAAAGAACGAATTCAATGTCAGATTCGAGAAAGAACCCTTTCCCTAGATGTTCAAAATCAGGGGTTCAAGCGGTGCAGTACAGGTCGAAAAATATTTTTCTCCTGATCGCCCTAAAAATCCCTCAAAAATCATAGACACTAATTCAGATCCATTTAGGTAGAATTCAATGTCAGATTTCATATAAAAACGTCTCTTGATTTTCAAAATGAGCGTTTTACGCAATGTGTAGTATAGGCTCATACCAGTTCGAAAAATATTTTTCCTGATTGCCCTAAAAATCCCGAAAAAATCATAGACACTCATCCAGACTCATGAAGAAATAATTCGATGTCAGATTTTATATACAGACCTCTCATGATATCGGGTCGAAGAATATTTATTCCCTATATAATATAATATAACATATAATAATCCGAGAGACATCGATCAATTTTGTGTTCAGTGTAGATCAATCAAACACGTGAATACGAAGTCGATGGAAAATAATATTCCCCACGCCATTGATGAGACAAACGTACAAAATACAACACGTCCCGTTTATAACGTATGACGTATGTGTTGGCTGGTTTCGCAATTACATAGTTTAATTCGAATGTAATTTATAATTCCGCATTGTCGTGCACGTGATGTGCCCAGTTTGCATCCGGCGTGTAGGTAAATCCAAATCGCGGAGGTACGAGCGAGCGCAAAAACGCGCTTTGTCGGACCCTGTCACTACGTGCTTCGCACACAGACCTATCGAATACGAAGCAGTGTTGCCGTTTTCAGGACTATATTGTACTTTTCTAGTACATTCCATACACATTCAGTACGTCAATACGATTCACACTGATCTACAGCAATGGTATCTTCTTCTTTCTTCTTCTTCGAAGCACTGGTGGGCGGGTGAACCCCCTGCACATGTTACGACATTCAGCTGGGTATGCCGACTGCCTTGGAGAAGTTCAGCAGCTTCCTCAGCTGAATCTCTTTTACGTCCTCTGGCCTCAAGATTATGATGCCAAGGACAGCCCTCCTCTGATGCGTCAATGCTGGACACTCAGTGAAGACATGTGATGACGTTTCGTCATCTTCCAGGCACCATCTGCAAAGGGGGTCATCCTTGATCCCAATAAGCTCTAGGCAGCAATGGTATCAGACGATATTCCGTCCACCACCACATAGTTGAGGTCATCCCATGTCATTCCAATGAAGCTTCCCATATAATTATGGATGACGTAGGCAAATAAATCTCTAGTTGATTTTCGGTTTCGAAAAATAAATCCTCAGCTTTCCAGATATTTGATTAGCTCAATGTTGATGGCTTTTTCCGAGGATTTCTCCATAACTTGGAGATGACTGGTAATAGGGCAAATGGCATATAGTTGTTTGACAGGCTTTTGTTTCCCTTTTTTGGAGATGGAAATGAAGATAGATATAATAGTCCGTGGGAATAAGCAGATATTTCGAGGAAATCAGGACACGAGTCGTTACGATTCAATTGGGCAGCAGTCTACTTTCCACACTGATAAAAAGGATTCCTTGGATTGAAGGAATTCGACTTTACCTCAAGGGCGCCAAGCATTTGAATAGGGCGGAATGCATGGACATTTCGACCCAATATTCCAAAAACTTTGAGGCAAGCGCCTAAGTTTCTTTAGCATGAAATTATATAATATAACTTTGGTTTTGCCCTAATAACTAATGCTTTTGGCTTAAAATCGTAGTTTTCCCAACTTATGGGGAATGTTGAGGTAATTGCCATGATTTCTTTCGCCCAATGATATATGAGTTTTTAGCAAAATACTCTGAACTTTTTATAATGAACAATGATTTTTGGTCAAAATCATTAAGATATCATTTCAAAGTTATGAGATTTGAGATGAAAGATATGGTATTATTGTACTGAAATATAGGGCTTCGCTGTAAATACAGCAAATGTTTGATCCAATATCTTATGGTCTTGGAACAAAATGTATATGATCTTGATGCAAATTCTCTGGAGATTTTTTGAGAGGATACTCCTGTAAAATGTTGAAATAATAATTAGAATTTCAATTGATTTCTATAAAAATTTTGAGGATCATGTTATTATGAATCCTTAACAAAACCCCATTATTGGTTTGTTGATATTAGATTTAGTTCTGATGTTCTGACGAAAAAACGTTTTGCATTGGTTGAAATATACTTGAAAATTAAAATATCCCATCAACTTGTTTTAGCTTCTTATTTATCCTTGGGCGAAGAATTGTGGAAATCCTGAAAAAACAACCATTGATAAAAAACTCATTTACTTTATAAAATAACACATGAAACATTTCATATGATGATGAAATACCTATCTACTGAAATAAGTATAGGTGGGTACTTACCTTGAAATGTTTGCATCATATGGCTCAAACGCCACGCAAGAAGGATGATGGGAAGATGGGAAGATGGGGTCGACCCATGCATTGCGCATGACTCAAACGGAGTCGGTATGTTTTCGGTTAACCTCGGGTGGACTCGATCTCATCAACGGTCTCAACCGAACGATTTCAGATCTTGTATCAAAGTCTTGTGATCTTGAGGTTAGATGCAAACCAAGCAGGACTAGAAACAAGGTCAATGATGTTCTCTCAAAAGCGTTTACAGCCAAAAGATTCAAAACCTTATTACAAAAACAGCAATAATCTGCAGATGAGAGCAATGTATTTGAAAGGAAACCAATCGGGTATTTTTACCAGTGCATACCCGCTCTGTACATTATCGAAAATTCAAAGGGGCAAGTCGTTCTGGGAGGGGGAGGGGGTGGGGCTGAAAGGAGGCTCGAATGAATTGGGGCCGAATAATCTCATCATTGCCAAGTAAGGTGCATCGCCAGATTAGGGCCGCTGATTAAGGTACATACAATGCGTCACAGGCAGACAATGGCCACAGGGTTTTTGTGAAGGGTGCTGGGCATTCGAATCGGTTCGACGAGGCGCTATAAGCCGTACCTTCCGACGCCGGTATTGTATCAGGTGTGGGATTGCAGCCAAACCGAAATTGAATTTGAATAGGATTATCCCGACTATGGGCTCTACGATAACGTTGCTGTGATGAGTCTATGCGCACGAATAGGGCAATCCTATATGGGAAGATGGTTGATGGTTTTCCATCTGATGAATTCACTTGGAAGCAGCATTCATTTGTTATTGCTCGGTATAATAAATGGCTCAAACCAGGCTCGCATGACATATCGAATCAGTTCAAATTAGGGCTTCGCGAGACTAAAAGTCTTGGTCTCGAAAGAAAAATAATGAACTCAAATCTACTCAATATTGAGAAAAATCTGATGGAAAATGTGATGGCATTTTATTTTAGTTATTTATTTGTCATATGGTAGGTTTTTAATTTTTGTTCACTCTAAATCCGAAACACATTTTTCAAATTCAGTATTGCAGTTTCACAGTTTACACCGAATAGGTGTATATGTTGTAAGGTCACAGTGATCCTCCTACTATTGAAGATAGAAACAAATTCAATATAAAAGTTATTTGGTATGAATTTTAATTTTTTTTAAATATGTTGATAATGCATTGTTGTCAGTTCCGACCCTTTTGAACTATTTTTCTGGCCTGTCGAACGTCGACCTGTTTGCTGTTTGGGTTTCATAGAATGTTCATTCAAGGTTTCTTGAAAATTATATTGTTATGGTAAAATGGTCGACGCACAAATTGACAATTTAAAAGAGGAATACGAAATACCCATTACATGCATATAAACTGAGATTTGAATTGGATAATTCACATTTCTAGACGCATTTTGATCCAAGACCAAGACTGAGCCAGTCTCGTCTTATGACCAGATTCAGAAATTTTGTTTTCCACAGCTTACTGGAAAATTTGTTCGAGCTGCAAGAAAATGCATGGAACTAGTTGTGGTTTCAAATACATGTCATTTTTTTTCTTATTGTATATTCTAGAGAGACATGTTGGTGGCCCATAGTAGTTCCATTTGGAAAAATTGAATTCTCGAATGGGGATCCAATGCAAACAGAACACAGGCATGCCTTTTCTCTAAGAAGCCGATCTCACTGTGCCAAACATAAGCATATCAGGACTAACCATACCTTTGAAGACATCCATTTCGATGCTTGGTATTACTATCGTCAGCAATAACCTTTCTTGGGAAAATCACGTGAGATCAATTGCGAAAAGTGCATCCCCAAGACTTGGTTTTCTGTTTCGGGCCAGGAGCTATTTCACTTCCAGTCAGCTGCTTATGATCGATGGGGCACAGATCCGACCTGTCCTAGAATACTGTTCCCTAATTTGGAGTGCAGCACCCAAACATACCCTGAAACTGTTGGATTCTGTCCAGAAAAGGGCAATTCGTCTCGTGGGTAATGCCTCGCTCACGAACTCACTCACTTCTCTGGAACACCGTAGAAAAGTTGGCGATCTGGCTCTATCATATAGATATTTACATGAACGATGCTCTTCTGAAATATCAACAATTGTACCTCCCTTGGCAGTCCCCGCGAGATTAACCCGTCGAGTTGAGGCTGCGCACCCCTTCGTGGTCACTTTGGAGACCTTCAGAATATCTCTGTCCAAAGACTCGTTCATTCAACAAACAGCGAGGCTGTGGAATACCTTGCCAAGGGAGGTGTTCCCCGAGGCATATATCCTCCAGAAATTCAAGAAGAACACCAACTCCTACCTTATTTCCCTTGGTTCTCACGATGTTCTCTGAACATTACAGGATATCCCTTTTCGTAGGAACCAGAACATAAAAAGAAAAAAAATGTGATGGGACTGAAATGATTCATCGATAAGTGACACAAAACAGAATTCGGAAAAAAATATGTTTCTCCAGTATGTGAGTCACATTGTGAATATCTTTGACCACATCTCATTTATCCACGAGGTAAAATAAAATAACAATTTTAATATCAACAAGTTAGAAAAAATGACATCTGACGTGAATATTGCACTCGTTTTGACCTGTTGAACTAAAATATGTAAAAGTATACAAGGTGCTCAATTTGAAAAAGTTGCTGACATTAAAATTTCCAGAAAAACTGAGAGCTTGCCATATTGGATTGTCATGTGATAAGATCTGGAACGGTTGCTTATACATATAACGGTTCCAAATTTCAGAAAAATCCGTTCACGAATGCATTAGCTACAGTGGAGGCCCGATATCCTGTGTCACCCTATAGAAGAATGAAAAAACCCATCAACATCGACATATGGTTAGCTCATGAACCATAAATGATCAACAATATAGTTTTTCATATTTTCACATGTAATATATGATCCTTTCAAAAACTGACGGCAGTTTTGAAAAGTCTCTCTTTACGTAACCATGTTGCCTAAAGTAAAATTTAATTTCAACACCAGTTACGTAATACAAATATGGATGGACGAAGAGAATAGTGAATTTTGTGCTGCTTCCTTGATATGCTCATATAGAAAAATTCATATTTCAGTAATGAGTGTGACATTTCCGAAAAATTCAAAACCGTTTCAAGAAAACAGATGATGTGATATGTTTTCCACCTCATCCACAAAAAATTCAAGAAATTCCCCTTCCAAACGGGAGGCTATTGAAATTTTTGGAAAATTGCGCATCAGCTTTGATTATCGTCCTGTGGAATCTCACTATGAATAGATGCAATACTCATTTCCATAGGTTCGATAGTCAATGAAATGAACATTCAGAAACTGAGCAGCACCCGAGCATTATGAAGAATCAAAATTTGAAAAATTTTGATTTTACCTTTCGGGTGTTTAGCAGTTTATATCAACAAGTCCTTGTATCTGTTTGAGTACAGGTTTGGCCAGGAATTGATATAATAGTCACCATTACATGTTTCTATTACTGTAAATATATCTATTAGAGAGATATCAACCTAACCTCTCGACCTGTAATGACGTATCTAGGAACTATTGGAAAAATATACCTATAACTTATAAATGAAATCGTGTGACCTGAAGGTGCAGATAATGCTTATCAACATCGAGTACAGAGAAAAATATTTAATTATATCCTCATTATACACGTGTTTCGAATTGCCAAATCTCGAAAATGATATCAATTAAATATAGATTCTGCCGTAAGCTGTTTTTGTGATAACAACAGGCAGAATATATCTCTTCAATATTAATTGGAAGTTAAAAGCCTTGTGGGTCTCCGATTTTCAATTTTTCCTGGGGAATTGATTTTTATATTTCATAGATCTTTGCTCTTGTTCGGAACATGATGATAACCATTCAAAATAACGATTTTCATGCCCGACGCGTAGCGAAATTCAAAATGTCAGGTTTGAAAATTTCTTACTGAATACCAGTTGAGCAAAAATTATTCCATCAACATGATCTCATTTTTGTTCATGATAGTATCAGAATATGCTGGAAATAATTTCAGCTTTTGTGAAAACATTTTTTTACTCGATTCTGAGCCAAAAGTCACGTATATAATAATTTCAATTGGAGATAGATTATTATGTTTTTTCATTATGTTCTGGTTCCCACGAATAGGGGTATTCTGTAATGTTCAGAGAACATCGTGAGAACCAAGGAAAATAAGGAAGAAATTGGTGTTTTTCTTGAATTCATGGAGGTTATATGCCGAACACTGGTATATGCATGGTGGAGAGGTATATTTTGAGTAATTGTATTCATATATCAGGAGGTATATGTACCCTTGTACAAGCTGTCCCATTTAGTTGTATTTCTTAAATGAAACACCCTGTATATATTTGTTTATATTTGAGTTATATTAAATAGTTATTTCGAGTATCAGCCATGAATTTAGATAATTTACAATTCCTTAGTATATTTCTTATTGAACCGCGTTGTAAATGTGTATCAATATTTTTAGTATCATCATGAATTTTCACATTTATCTTGTTGCTGACAGACTGTTTCCTCACACACTAGTTTAAACTTTACCAACATTCATTATTCACCAATATTCAGCACTATTTAGACTATTTATTGACAATAAAAGCTGTGGTCCGAATTAGTAGGTGGCTATGAAAAAAAAGTGCAGAATATGTTATAATTCTGATTCTCAGAATATCATATGTGTGTTATATATTTTTGGAAAGCGCAGTGCATCAATGTTTCAGATATAAAAAAATATACAGGGTGTTCCTCCTAAATAATAATTACTTCGAGTTATATATACCTATATAAATAATAACTTATTTTGAAAAATCTGACTACGCCACTGGATTTCAAATGAAAAATTGTATGAATGACTGTTTTTTACTTTTTATATAAGTTGCAAAATGCAACATTTTCAATTTCGCCTGTATCTCAAAAACGAAGTGGGCAATGAAATTTGTTTTGCGGTAGGTATCATTTCACAAGAAAGTAGCCTGCCTCCGCGAAAACTGCAAATCTCTATCTCTGAAAATAAGTGAGATATCCCATAAGGACATCGAAAATGGGACATCCTATACATTGAAAACAATAGTAGTAGTATTGATACTTGCGTGCTGGATATTTTTCAGACCCTGTGAAAGTTGGCCTGATATAGCGCCGCTCTGTATCAATAAAAAATTCAATTGTGATAAATTGCTTAAGAACGCGAGTCATTTCACATACTCCTCAAAGTGACAACAAGGCTTGACGTGGTAAACTAAAAATAAAAAGGGAAAAAATATTAATTTTCAACGACACAATTCATCTTCTTTTTCTAAACTCTTGTCAATTTCGCTGTCATCTCTAATACATCAAGGTGAGCGGCCGAAAACGTGACTAAAATTAATATGACGTCGAACGGAAATTCGCCGGCAAAGTAAACAATGCCGTTTGGAATTTTTGTTCCGGCAGTTATTAATGGATCTCGAGCAATGACAGAAAAAGTTCGGAAAACTTGACGGTGAGCCAGGTTATATGGGGACTGTATGTAGGTACACTCTAAGAAATGAGAATCTTGTGTAAGGTGTAATATAATTTGTGTGAGTCAAATTTGCAATGGTCTGGTGTTGATGACAATAATATTGATATTGAAAAAATACCAGTTCATTGAAGGTCACATTAATTGAAAATCAATACCAACCTATAACCTATCAAGGTTGCAATAATGTAGGTACAATATTTTTATTAACATCAGTCAATTTGAATTCTAAATCAGGATTGTGTGATGATTTCATGATCCGAATCTACTTCAATTCCTTCTGTCTGGAGGAAGCTCTTCAGTTTTTTCAAGTTGCTTTGTTTTTTTCACTAGGGTAACTGTCCCCTTATCTCAGAGTGTAATGACGTGAATAAAATCTCACAAGTTTTCTCTCAAACAGGTCTCTTTATATAGTGGTCAACGAAGTTTCATCTGACTCTCTTATCATAAGTGCTGGGGTTCCGCAAGGATCAATTCTAGCACCAACACTATTTCTACTCCATATCAACGATTTGTTGGAAGCAACTTCATGTCCAGTACACAGCTTCGCGGATGATTAGTACCCTCCATACCGCCTTCTCTTCCAGGGCTCCAATACCAGCCAGGCAAGACAGAAACAAACGAGGGAGAAATGTTGACAACATAAATATGGACTTGGCAACAAAAACAAAACACAAACATGCCTTTTCTCTAGAAAAGCCGATCTCACTGTGCCCAACATAAGCTTGTCAGGAGTAACCATACCTTTGAAGACATCCATTTCGATGCTTGGTATTACTATCAGCAACAACCTTTTTTGGGAAAATCACGTGAGATCAATTGCTAGAAGTGTATCCCAAAAACTTGGTTTTCTGTTTCGGGCCAGGAGCTATTTTACTTCCAGTCAGCTGCTTATGATCAATAAGGCACAGATCCGACCTGTCCTGGAAAAGGGCAATTCGTCTCGTGGGTGATGCCTCGCTCACAAACTCACTCACTTCTCTGGAACACCGAAGAAAAGTTGGCGATCTGGCTTTATTTTATAGATATTTCCATGGAAGATGCTCTTCTGAAATATCAACAATTGGTCCTCCCCGCGAGATTGACCCGTCGAGGCTTCGCACCCCTTCGTGGTCACTTTGGAGACCTGCAGAACATCTCTTTACAAAGACTCGTTCATCCAACGAACAGCGAGGCCCTGGAACACATTGCCAAGGGAGGTGTTCCCCGAGGCATTCAACCTCCAGAAATTCAAGAAGAACACCAATTCCTACCTCATTTTCCTTGGTTCTCACGATGTTCTCTGAACATTACAGGATATCCGGTTTCGTGGGAACCAGAACATAAAATAAGTGAAAAGTTACTGGTGATGAAGCTCTTGAGAATGTACTCAAGAGCTTGTTTATGGATTGCAATATAGTTTTACGTACGAAAAACAACACTATACTCTCTATTATTACGATACACACTTAATGAAAATTATTTCTCCTACATCGCTCTGCAACAATGGATATATGAAAAGAAAGTCCAACCTTTTCCTTTGACAGAAGTCAATTCCATAATAAAATGCATAGAGTTGAATGATTATAGAACAGAAACACGAAGTGTTGTGTAGATGACTTTCTACGTCAGGAAAACAAAAAACTATTCTTACTTCTTGATTCCATCTGTCGTTTGCGATAAAATGGGTCCTTGAGCATATATTTTGATAAATTTCGATGTCAAGCTGAGAGTAAAGGTTTCGAATATTCCTAAGCATGAAATGGATGTGAAATTTCATACTCGCATAGTTCTTTCTCTAACAGCTCATATTATAGATATACCCAAGAACTGCGTTCTTTTTTCTGACGAATTGAATTTATCTCGCGAACGATCTTTTTTCACCGGAG
Source organism: Phaedon cochleariae (assembly GCA_918026855.4). Classification (NCBI taxonomy): domain Eukaryota; kingdom Metazoa; phylum Arthropoda; class Insecta; order Coleoptera; family Chrysomelidae; genus Phaedon; species Phaedon cochleariae. Next base: position 2,487,997 of record OU896713.1, on the reverse strand, counting down.
ACGTTGTTCACGCTTGCTCGCCAAATTAGCCATCATTTGCCAATGCTCGGAAGTTTTTGGAAGTTTCGGTGTACCTCGCCCGCTAGAATGCTTCCCATTAATGACCGCGAATGTACAACTTCGACTTCCTTCGACTTCCAACTGATCGACTGAAAAACGCGTTACCATGTCTGAGTAAAAGTTTTCCAAAGGAACTTTCAACGTCTAGCGACTTTATTTCACGATGTCGATGGTTTTGAATAATACATCCAAAGATTATCTCCCCACATGAAAAAAACGCCAACTGTGGCTTGTCTGGAACAACATCTGAATTGAGAATAACTGACAATATCCAGAGTGGTGAATTTTGATGCCATTATCTCTACTGGCGAAGAAACTTATTATGTGAGGGTGAAGGACTCGTGATCATGAAGAGAATGTGAATAAATAATAATAATCTTTAGCAAAAGTCCCTAGTTCCTCAAAGTGTAATAAAGTACATATCTATAGTAAATTCATCATTCCAGGTTTCTGAGGTTTTCTCTCCTCGTTTGTATAAAATGGAGATATGAGTATTATATTATTTCAATAAACGTGTAGTGAGGACAAATCAGATATACCTCTCTCAGTGAGAAAGAAAGGGCATAATTGAGTTCAATATAAAGAAAATAGACATCGACAAATCGAAACTATAGCTGAACATATCCTTATATACTGAAAATGAACAACATAATATGGCAGAGTGGAATAATATTGAAATCATTGGAAAGGAACATAACAACCAAGAGAGAAAAATCAACGAATCTTCTTGCATTCTTCTGAACGGAGACAATACTGTTGCTTCCTGTTCAGTTGCTACAGATGATAGAACATGGGATTCACTACTTTTTTTTTTATCGCTTGGAGCGCACGAAAGGGAATCCCTATAATGTTCAAAGAACATCGTGCGTTCCTAGGGAGGATAGGGACAGGAGGTAGGTATTGGAATTGAATGAGAACATGAGAATAGTAAATTCAAGATTAATCAATGGAAACATTCTGTAACTCATTTGTCCGAACATGAGTGAAAATTTGATATTCTTTGTATATTCCTCGCGATTTTTTCACTCATTTTGTTCTCGATTGTTAATTTGAATTAAACATGTATTTTTCTACCACTATATATCAAGATAGTTTTCGTCATTTTATGAACCACTATAATTATAGTCAATAAAGACCTCTGTTGTAATTAACCTTAGAAAAATTGGTGACCGTAACAACTTGCCATTTTACACACACGGAGATTAAACCTCCATGTCGATTCACAGAACCCATAATGATGAATATGTATTATGTCAAAACATATTGCAACGCTTCAGTCCTTGTTCAACGACAAACTCAAATAATATAATATATGAAGTGAGGATTCTGCTGATATTTACGATATTTATTGGCCATACTTCAGTATGCATAGAAACACCGACATGGAATTATTCTAAATATACTCGAACACTCTAGCATGTTTGTGAATTATTTGTTCCGTATGCTGAAATTTCAGTTACTCGCACATAGTTTCTAAGTATACCAACTTATAGAGCGGTTATTCCTGCATTTAATTTCCGTTTCTCTATACTATACATTGTAACTGTGTTCCGTATATAAACGAGCAACTATAATGTGTCTTGGCCATAACTTTACTGTCACGAATAACATCAATATCTTCATCATAATAAGACCACTAAATACAGGGTGATTCAAAAGTAAGCGGTATCCTTTCAGGAGCATATTACTTGCAAAAAAATGAGGCAAAAAGTTCCTATTAAAAAGGGTCCGAAAATGAAGGACACTTCGAAGACGATTTTTTTTATAACTTTGAAATCCTTCACAATAAATCTTCGAAAATTGGTGTACGGCATAAACATTTGATGGTAAATAAGACTCTCAATTCAAAATTGCGAAATTTCATTCAGGGGGGTCACATGCAGGGGAGGGTAAGTGTAAAAACATCCCTTCTTCGTTTGATATTCAGGTCATTGTGATTTCCTTTGAAAATTATAAAATTCTATAGTTTTTCACGTGAAAAGGTTCTCTCAGTTCATTTCGATATAGAGCATACCATTTATGAGAAAATCGACCTTGAAAACTCTCTGATTTGCGTGAATCACAATAACTTGAATATCAAAAGAAGAAGGGATGTTTTTAGACCTACCCTTCTCCACATGTAACTAATCCCTCAGGTTGGGAAATTAGGATATATAAAAGGTAAGCAAGCCAAAGTTAGATTAGTTCATTGTCCCGGTATATCACCTGACGAAGCTAAAATGTTGTTTTTCTGTACGACTTTTTCATCGAATCAGGCTAACAGCAGCAGCAGTATACCTGCATTCATTCAATGTTCGCTTTGTCACACGGTAAATTTATTTTTGACAATCCAGCCACCCCACTAGACAATTTTTGCCCTAAAGTGTGCCATATGATACTGCAACAAAATGAAATACAATTCGTGCAAATTTACTTATGGATTAGATCTCGCATAAGCCTCTATTCAGAGTCTATAATGAACCTGGGGGTATAACGGTGATCATACAAAGAGAGGTATAAGCACACGTATAGGCCCTCCACTTCCTCCTGAATGGGGATTGAAAGAAGGGTAGCTCACCGATATAGGGGAGATTGGGAAACAAATATGCGATGAGAAAAATAGAGACTTTTTCATTGCCCTTTCTTTGGATGACGTTTTTGATTTGTCTGTTACTATTCAATCAATTCAGAGTCATATATCATAAATTCTATATGTTTATGAACTGAACAAAAAAATCTAAAATTGTTCTATCCGTCATTCGGTTGACCCCTTACGAGCAACCCTCAGAAGTCTTCGAGAGTCTTGTGCGAGCAAGGAATGACTTTAGCACATGTTAATGTTGTTGGTCATCTTCAAATTCATTTATTTTTCTCGAATAAAGTTTCTTCAGAAATCTTGAACTGAAATCATATGAATCGCGTATTGGTACACATGATTATTGGGATCAATAACTCAACACAAATGAGGCAGAACATGATAATTCTTACATCAAAAACGAATCATATGGAGAATCGCCAAAATGAATTTTGTTATTTATCTGGAAAACCAAGAAAAATAATGAAAAACTGCAGTTAGAAAATTAATTTTGACATTCTTTGAGATATCAAAATGTGGTCAGGGCAGTTCTCCAAAACAGTTACATTAATTTTTATCAAAGAGTATGCGAAATACCTAACTCTCTGTATATTAATTGAAATGGTACGTCATGTTTTCCATGCATATTCACTATAGTAAATTGCCCAACGAATTTTGGATCATTACCGTTCAAGGATTTCGAAATATTGAAGAAAATCTGGAAATAAAACTGTACTTCATCGCCATCTCACGCCTCTACGGTGCATTTTCGTATGGTGAGGTGAGTTGATTTCAATCGGCGCCTATTTTGGTATCTACTTCACCCTGTAGAATTTATGGTACTTTGTTCTGGGACACCTTGTGTATTCATATTTCCATACTTATTATGTCGATCATTCTATTCAGACTCATAGCCATATCACAAGTGATTCATTATGTGGACGTGATTCTTCCTGAATTATTATCACTTTTTCGATTAGCTTTCATAGCTTTGCCAGTGTCTTGTGCATGAAGCTAGCAGACTGATTTTTCCTCGCCTTCAAGATTGAAGAAATTAGTCTTTTTGGGCCATTTCTCATCCCTCATAGAACCTGCAGAACTGTCTCAATCCCGGATTGTTGAGACACCATCAATGGATTCTCCTATTCGTCCATCTTTCAATGAATGCTTTCGCTATAGTTTTGCCGCTCTGCAATAGGGTTATGGGTCCACCACAGCTGTGCTAGAACCCATTCCGAGGCTATTTCATCGGCCTTTTCATTTCCTCAATAGCCTTCCTGCCTGATACCCATGCTGTTTTGACTATCTAGCTATCTCTATTAGATCCCTTAACAATCATTCGACTATTTGAGTAGACAGCAATTATTGTTCTGCCTGATATTTGTTGACTCCTGCCTGATACCCATGCTATTCTGACTATCTAGCTAGCTCTATTCAGTTCATCATATCATTGCTTCATTCGGAGTTTAGATCCAAGTTTTGTCCGCACACTAATGCACAACTTTTTAGAAACTTTGGAGTTTTGAAGCTGGTCTAGCAGGGGTTATTATTCCCACCATAGATTCCCAAACTCATGACGACCCCCAAGGTTTCGCAACTCTTCAAACCGCCCGTAATCCCTCTGTAATGGCGCGATGACGCACGGCCATGAAAGAAACGAAAGACAAACAATAACCGTAGCACGTGACCGACGGATAATCACCGGCATCGTTCGCTCACCTCAGGCTATTCATCGGTCAATCAGCCAGCGAACTGAGCGCTCGCCTAGAGATCGGGTCACGTGGCCCGGCCTGGCCGACCAGGTGGAGGTGGAAAGCGTTTCCCACGCAAGGCCTACCCGATAGGGCGCCTCAGGCAATCAACGGGCATTATTATTGCGATCGCGAGGTGGTCTGATTCTGAAGTGCTAGGGGAGATCGGGGCTGATGGAAATATTTAGGTGCGATATATCCCAGGATAGCTTTCAAGTTTCAAGACCGAGAAACTTACTTTGCTTTATGTCCGAGAATTAATATCATTCTGCAAAAATATAGGACCTAGTTAACAACCTGTATATACGAATAATAATTGGATGTGGTGATAAATAAATAAATATAATAAATTGAGTGAAATGAAAAATTTCAGAGTCGAGGTTGACTTTGAGCTCATTGGAATACAGATATATAGACAAATTAAATGATCAACAATTGAAATAAATATAAATAAGTAAAGTGTATAGACATGGTGTATAACATGAAGGTACATAGATTATTGAATGGATCCACATGCACTTATATTGAAATATATCTCTGTACATAAAACAAATATAAATGGAATAAGAGTAGGAATGAGTAGAATTGTTTGTGAAAAAATGTATTTATGTTCATATTTGTTGTATATATTATATTTCATTATTGTTATTTTATTTTAACAACATACTCAGCTTTGTCTACAAGGATTACATTCTTAAGTGACAATAAAGCATATTTTGATTTGATTTGAATAATGGAATCATTCTCCATTAAATGTGTAAAAAAACATGTCGCTGTCTCCCCAACTATTATGAATGGAGATGAGCTCTTCAGAAGCCACCTGCACAAATTAAATTTGGATAGCTCATTCACACCACTATCTGCTCTTCCATTAGATTCCTGCCACGGCCAGATACCGCTTCCTTCCAAGAAAACACCTTTCCTCATTTTCTCGACCGTGAAAATCCAATTTCCCTCCCCTCCTCTCCAGATCCTTGCCCCTCCCATCGAGCGCTAACAGAAAACATTAGCACCTTAATGCACCGCTTTTTTAATGTCTACGTCAAAAACAATGTCTCGTTAGGCTCGGCGCGAAATGAGATTTACCTCTTCAGCCCTGGCCCTTAACCATTTCTTATTAGATAATTTCACGTGGCTGCGTTTTACGGATCCAAAGATTAATGGCGGGTGATTTTTTAAATGGTAGATGCCGAGGATTTTTTCGAATAGGCCAATTCGCCAAGATTTTTTTTTATGTTCTGGTCTCCACGAAAAGGGATATCCTGTAATGTTCAGAGAGAACATCGTGAGAATCAAGGGAAATGAGGTAGAAATTGGTGTTCTCCTTGAATTTCTGGAGGTTATATGCCTCGAGGAACATCTCTCTTGGTAATGTGTTCCTGAGCCTCGCTGTTCGTTGGATGAACGAGTTTTAGGAAAGAGATGTTCTGCAGGTCTCCAAAGTGACCACGAAGGGGTGCGAAGCTTCAACTCGACGGGATAATATCGGGGGGACTGCCAAGGGAGGAACAATTGTTGATATTTCAGAAGAGCATCGTCCATGAAAATATCTATAAAATAGAGCCAGATCGCCAACTTTTCTACGGTGTTCCTGAGAAGTGAGTGAGTTTGAGAGCGAGGCATCACCCACGAGACGAATTGCCCTTTTTTGGACAGAATCCAACAGTCCTTGCTTCCAGGACAGGTCGGATCTGCGCCTTATAGATGATGAGCAGCTGACTGGAAGTGAAATAGCTCCTGGCCCGAAACAGAAAACCATGTTCCTGGGATCCACTTTTAGCAATTGAGCTCACGTGATTTTCCCAAGAAATGTTATTGTTGATAGTAATACCAAGCATCGAAATGTATGTCTTCAAAGGTATGGTTAGTCCTGACAAGCTTATGTTGGGCACAGTGAGATCGGATTTTCTAGAGAAAAGGCATGCTTGTGTTTGCATTGAAATCTACCAAGTTATTGGATCCCCATTCGAGAATTGTTGCCAAGTCCATATTTATGTTGTCAACATTTCTCCCTCGTTCGTTTCTGATTTGCCTGGCTGGTATTGGAGCCCTGGAAGAGAAGGCGGTATAGAGGGTACTATCATCCCAAAGCTGTGTACTGGACATGAAGTTGCTTCCAACAAATCGTTGATATGTGAATATTACGCGAAATTACTGAAAGATATACACCGAGTTTCACATTATTGAATTTCCTTTCTCCTCCTTGTCCTCTTAGGAAGACGGAAATAGTTATTTTCCTTACAAGTTCGCGAACTGTGATTTTTCTGCACGTAAAAACAGTTAGGTGAACGACGCGAAGCGGAGTTCATATATAAGTTTTTTATTTGCCACGTATCTTTCCCGTATTTGGCAGGAAAAAAAATATCCTTTCACCTTTCACGTCAAGCTCGGATGAAACATCTGATTAATGATACTCTGTTAATCACACTGGGATTTCTTTATTTTCAAAACAATAGGCTATACTCAAAATATGAGAACATATGGAGTGACAGTCTCCAGGTTAATGTTTTTGTATGAATATTCAATTTCTATCAATATTATTATAATTATGAAAAATAAATATATAATTATGAAACATTGTATTGTTCCAGTTTTGGGTTTGCTTTACTATACTAGAGCCAATTAATTCATGAAATGTTTACATTCGCAAATGGAAGGCCGTATACCTAAATTCGCAATGATGCATATACATTCATTAATAACCTCTTTCCCATTTAATCGAGATCCACTTGTCAAACAACAGCAGCCTAGAGCCATTAGGTGCACTCTTCATGTGAACCAAGAAGCATAGACAAAAAGTTATATCACTGAATTATCTCTCCTTTCAACAAACTCTCTGCAACTACTGCCAACTCTCATTATGTGGACGAGACTTAAAGATTTTGATCGAGCCTTCATTGATTGCATTTTCTAAATTCTTCACCTGTTGTTTGTATACTCTGTATTGTTGAGACCACCCAGTTCACTGGAGTATGTAGAACAGGAAATCCAAATAATCTGGATAGGTGACATTCATTGATCGATGTATGGAAATGATCGATTTTTGGATAATTATTTTATTAGTCATCGAAAATAAAACAACTGAATGTTGTTAGTTTCACAACAAGGATATATAAGTATGTGATATAGAAAACGAATTCTCATGATTATTATTACGATCCTGTATGTCAATGAGGTGTCTCTTTCAAATTTGAAGGTTTATATTGAGAACTTATTAAATTACTTGCATGTGTAGATAATTTCTTTGAATATGTGTATGAATAACGCTCTGAACAGCGTCATAAGCTACATAAAAATGATCTTACGAAAAAAACGAGAAACCAGTATTACATTGATTTTTTACAAACTTCTCAGTGAAAAAAAACCTCAATAAAGGAAACTTCCCATTCGGTATTTTGTCCATTTGTCGATGTGTCATTTCTCGAACACCCGAAACACCCGATGATCCCATCATTCTGCACTCCTTGTTTTCCTCTCACGTATACATTCTGCGAACCCCTGATTGAAGAATGACTCACCGTCCGTGCGAGGGGATACCTTTTCCTATTAGAGTTACCGGATACAGCAGCATCTGTGTGCACGTCCACTGATCAAAGTAATCAAGATGCACTTGTTCGCTCTGTGTGTGTACTGTGTATACTTTCGGAGGGGAAAGGGGGTTGTTTGAGGTGCATTCGATAGACGAGGAGCGTGTCTGGATATGCAAATCTCGTTTGAATCCATGAAACAATGTTCGCGAATTATTGTTCGTTGGAATACTTGATGGATATTGGCAAGCACTCGGAATTAGCTGAATTGCAGAGTCTATTTTGTAATACAGCTCTGACATGAAACTGACTGATTTTTTACCACCGGTAATGAACATTTCACATTACTGTACGGACGTGAATCTTATGATTTTAGTTGATAAATATTCCAGGCTGATCCTAGAATAGAGCAGGGGTAACCTGCGAATTCTGGCAGGACTGCTTATGGAACACTGTCGTCTAAAGGTGGGAACAGGCCAAGCAAACATTGTTGTGCAACAGTTGAACAACAGGTAGGCAAGTTAGGAAACGAGGTTTCCGTGGGGAGAGACCATTTTCGACAAACAGCACACATCTCCTTTGAAGTACCGCCTCGGGAGCGAACACCGACCATCAGTTCGGCAACAGCTGCACAACTGTTGCGCAACACGCACACACTGTACAAACTTGTGTGTTTCGCGAGTTTTCTTTCACATTTGCACAATAATGTTTGCTTGGTCTGTTCTCAACCAAGAGACGGACTGTCAGTTCTGCTTTCTGGAAATCGAAATGGCTGAACACATTATACATATGTTCATGCTCTTGCTTAAAAGGACTAAGGTTCACTACACTATTTTACCACTAAACAACCCTGATTTTTTTATACGCCTCAACACGTGTGTCGCTAACTATGTTAGCATCTTCAGGAGAAGATCATATAGAATATAAGGTTTGAGATATTTGGCTTCACAAATTAAGAATCTACCGATTTTGGACAAATTTCACCTAACTCAAACAAGGTGGAAGCAAGAAAGACAGGCATCCTGGAACAACGTGCCAGGACAAAGACACAGCAAACTGATGGTTGGAACACTGTCCAGAACAGTGACTATTGACATTCTGAGCCTAAACAGGAGTCAGATCAGACAAGTGACGGGACTAATACCCAGTCAATGCCTCTTGAGGCAATAAATTCATCAAATGGGCATCTATACAGACGAACCCATATGCAATGAGGAGGAGGAAAGCCACCCATGTAATATCGGAGTGAGAGGCACCAGCACGTTGGAGATACAACCTTTTGGGAGCACTAAACCCACATGAGGTTTTTTCATTGAAATATTTGGTGAAGAGGCTGCTAAACCTCATCAAGGTAGCGAATCTGTTCACCTGAGTCAACAGCGTGATCAGGAATACTATAGGCCCAAAGGCTCATTGTGCTATAAATCAATCAATCAACTCAGCCCAAAAAATGTTCCTTATCAAATTGCTATCTTCAGGATACATTTCATGAGAGTGGATTGATGAATGATTATTTCAATTTATCATTGCAATCAATTCAATTGATAAAAAATGTCGAATATCGGAAATACAAACCCGAGCAAAGACAATTGATTGTTATGATATAAGTTATAGCAAATTGCACCTGTAAGGGCGTCTTCTCTGAAACAGGATCGAAATGAAAGAACAACATGAAGGCAAAAATAATTTATTGTCTTTTAGAGTACTGTTTTCATCAGCAGAGACCTTAATCTAACTTCCGTTGAATCATTCAATTCATTTGCCTCATGATAGAGTCTTACATTAATATATTATATCACCAATATCGAAATGATTGGAATATATCCTAGCTTGTTTGGAAATGTCATCTTTTTCAATGAGTTTTTCTATATTTATAGCAATTCTGCATCTGAAAGAGACTCGGAGTTTTTTCTCAAATCACCATATTAGACACTGAATGTCGTAGACAACTTATATAATCTCGATTTATTGGATATGTATTGCTTTCATTTCTATTTGGGGATTTGTTGTTCGGAGGGTTGATATATCATCTCACCTCGGCAATCCCAGAAACTGTTCCGCAGAGGCCGCAATCCGCAGCATTATCTCACGACCATCAAACGCATAACTTTGCGCTCGGCCACCGTGCAGGTTACGTCATTTACCTTTGCGGTTACGGTTACGGCCTTATCGCGTTTATGCTCTGCCGAGTTTCCAGTCATTCGAGAGGTGAGTTCAGGTAGAAGAGACATGATGGCGGTGTGGAGGGGGATATATGGGGAGAACAAGAAGGGCTATATGTACAAGGTGTACAGTTTTCGATACTTTTGCGCAAGAAGTACCAGCGCCTACATGGAATAACATCACTCAAACTTCATTTCAAGATCTTCAATTATAAATTAACTTTCCCAAATTAAAACATCAAGTACAGTGTAGTTTCGATCAGGTTAGCAGAGTTCATAGACGTCAGTACCTGTAGAATTTGCAAAAACCGCTTACCATGCGATAATATCTAGGTGAGTAATATCGAAAGGTAAAGCCATTCCACTTGCGGAAAATTGCAAACCTAACATCCGAATTCCGAATATAAATAGTATCGATTCCGAATATAAATAGTACCTTAGTCGATAAGGCATCATTATTATTAATACAATTATCAATTAAAAAAATTTTCGCCGTCTCCCCGACTTCAATCCTGCTGGTCAGGTTAGGTTAGCTTAGGTTAAAAAAATAGTCGAGATGACCAAAGTATTTCGCGATCGAGTTGCAAACAAGATGTTTTCTACAAACCTCAAAAAATATAGTTCAAAAGTTAAAATATGAACTTTATCTGACTCTTCAATTAGACTGAGTCTAACTTATTATCTTGTATTCATTTAGTTATTCAGTCATCTTATTATATCTTTAGTCCTGAAAACAAAAGCAAATAATTGGACCATTTCGATACCTACCTGTTGATATTTGTAATTGGTTAATATTTCAAAACTCTCTTTCAATTGGCTTAACTTATTACTAATCACTTATATATTTTCATTTTTTTTTCTCTATTCAATTTCCTATTTCTTTGCCATTCTTTATCATGAATTAATCATTCTATGACACTTTTTGTAAGGTACTAACACTAGATTTAAACTTGGTTGAGTGGAAGACCTTCATCTTGCTTTGAGCAAGAGATGAACTTCGCCATTTCAATACGTTATATTATTTTGTTCTGAATAATGTTTATTATTATTATTATTAAACATGCGAGAAGTAATATTTTTTGTTGACTCTCACCTGAATTATATACAGTCTGAGAAATATAGGTATTCAAAAATGAATGAATAAACAAATAGATAAATAGCTGAAATAGCACAACCTGAAATTAAATGGGTGTGAATTTCAGAAAGAATTTACGAACGCTGCGTATATCAAAACTAACGAGGCAGCAATAAAATTTATCTTCACGTTATAGCATACCACCCAGAAATAAACATAATTTCGGAAAGGTAAGCGTTGTAAAAACTTCTCAAACGATAAGAATTAACTAAAGTAATGTTGGCTTGCTTAACTTTTATATACTTACTTTCCCAACCTGAAGGATTAGTTACCTGTGGACAGGTTCGGTAAACCTCCATTTTCGGAAATAAGGCACAATATCTACATTAAAATACGGTGTACCGGATAAACTTGACAGGGTTTTTATCGAATACATATTATTACTTACTAAGAAAACAAAGACAAAATGTAAGAATTTTTTAGTTTGTTGATTTCTAATGATTCGAAATGATTGAGTTTCATTCCTTCACTTTCTATTCGCGAGATTCACGAACTTCAAACTGGGGGAAAACAAACTGTTGTCTATAGATAATGTGCATAGACTACATTGCATACATCTTGCTGTAGCTGTAGTTGTCAAACTTGTCAATGACATAAAGTGTTATCACTCTTATCAGTACACAGTACACAAGCTAATGGCACTTATGGAATTGAGTGAGGATTCAGTTTGTTTTCCCCCAGTTTTGACGTAGCTTTGACATGGAACGATGAAAATCGAGCGCCACCTGGTAACATTGATTCCCGCGAATAGGTACTTGTAGAATTTCGAAATTATCATCAAAACTATGGTTTTCTTCTAATATATGGTTGGCGTATGTTGAATTTGTTTTCTTTAAAAAAAATGCATCTTATATGATCATGAATGTGCTGATTGAACGTTTTGTATATAGGAACAAGTCTTTTGGTACTCGAATATCACGTGACTTTCTGAGAGAATTCATTGTTCTGATTACGATTACCTCCCAGGCATAAAGGACCGAATAAATTCCGGTGCCAAAAAATCTACCTATTTCGTAAAGTGAACGTAAGGTATGCACTTTATACGTGTCACCACTTTGGGACAAATTCAGCTAGCTAGAATAAAAGGGGATGAATTAAAGTAGGGGGAAAGAAAGAATTCACTCGATGCCAGGAATGATAATAAAAATCTACCCTTCTAAGTTTTTATATTTCTCTTTTCTTCTTTCGGCTTACGTCATTTGCTTTTAACAACCGGTGAAACTAATGGGTGTCTGGAAGCCACACCGTTTATACCTTTCTCCAGGAATTATTGGTTTTATGGATTTTCCAGAATGTCATTCCGGCACTCCAGGATAACGTTTCCTGAAACTTTCATCAGTAGGTATTCATCAACGTGTCTGCTTCGTGAATTGGTTTCATCAATTGCTGAATATATTGGTAAGTTAGATTTCTATATCATTATACATCATATTATTCATCCGATTTGAAGAAGAATGTCAATTCTCAATTTCGGAGGATTTTATTTTTTATTTTTCATAATCTCCTTTTGAATGTTCATCAGATATAATTCAATGTTCGACGTGGCAAATAGCCAGGAAAGTAGTTGTTTTCTGTTGAATATTCAGAATGATGTGTGCATATACATATTTTTGTCTGAAGGAGAATGCAAATTCTCAATTTCAGAAGTTTTTATATTTTATTTTCAAACTCTTATCGTGTGTGTTCAATAGATATAATTCAATGTTCGTCGTGGCATATAGCCAGGAAAGTAGTTGTTTTCTATTGAATAAACTGAAAAAGAGTAGATATTCTCATCACATAGAGAATGCGAATTCTCAATGTATTGCTCAAAATAAATATATATCGATTTTTGTATGTCCATAATTTATCTGAGAATATTCCTTTTCAACACAATCATAGACAATATTGGGAATCGAGGACTCTCACTCACTCTTTTTTCATAAGGTCGTCTTCATGTTTATATTATCGTTACTGGCCTCATTACCCCAAATTACCCTTTTTCGGACTGAAATGAACCGAGTCTCGTGCGGGAATTCCGATACAGGATGAAGTAAAATTGATGTCTTCAAAGTTATTTGGGCCATATCACTGATATGAATGATCATTTTTGTAAGATTTCAAGCTCATCAAGATCAGAGTTTATGCCAGTATACTTCTCCTATACATTCCAATTTTCATTTCAATGCTGAATATATTGGTAAGTTATATTTCTATATCATTATACATCATATTATATTCATCCAATTTGAAGAAGAATGTCAATTCTCAATTTCGGAGGATATCATTTTTTATTTTTCATGTTCTCCTTTTGATATAATTCAATGTTCGACGTGGCAAATAGCCAGGAAAGTAGTTGTTTTCTTTTGAATATTCAGAATGAGGTGTGCATATACATATTTTTGTATGAAGGAGAATGCAAATTCTCAATTTCAGAAGTTTTTATATTTTATTTTCAAACTCTTATCGTGTGTGTTCAATAGATATAATTCAATGTTCGTCGTGGCATATAGCCAGGAAAGTAGTTGGTTCCTATTGAATAAACTGAAAAAGAGTAGATATATTCTCATCACATAGAGAATGCGAATTCTCAATGTATTGCTTCATATAAATATATATCCATTTTTGTATGTCCATAATTTATCTGAGAATATTCCTTTTCAACACAATCATAGACAATATTGGGAATCGAGGACTCTGACTCACTCTTTTTTCATAAGGTCGTCTTCATTTTTATATTATCGTTACCGACCTCAGTACCCAAAATTACCCTTTTTCGGACTGAAATGAACCGAGTCTCGTGCGGGAATCCCGATACAGGATGAAGTAAAATTGATGTCTTCAAAGTTATTTGGGCCGGGCAACATCTGATCTTGTATATCGTTGCAGTCAATCCTGAGGTATTTTTAACCTGCAAATCGTGGCTGAAAATACTACTGGAGACATGTTTACCTGTGGAACCCATTAATCGCTTGTCAGAAGGCTTTTAGTTGATCTTTGGATCGAGTGGGCGCTATTTTCGAAAACAAAATCTGCAAAATTGTTTTATAAATTTGGCTATTGAATTGAATCTCAGGAACTCATTTCTTGTATTCATAGACTAACAAAATCATGATATACAAAGGTGTCCAATGACTACGATCATGGTAAACGCTACCATCAGCGGCTCCTATATAGCCAGAAACACGAAAAATAAATAAAAAACTAATATATTTGCAATAATATAACCAATTTTTTGTCGTCTGTAGTTAATCATGTTCGACTGGTTCAACTTTCTTGTTATAAATTATTGCATTTTTAAATGTATGATAAATTGACATTCATCATACAGGACGTGGAGAGAAATTCTGAATTGAGAAAAACCTTATCACGAATCTGCGATTGAGGTCTATAAAAATAACAAGTCTCCATTGTTCAAGTTTGAACCCCTTGATTGGCTGAAAGTATTGAAAAGGAACATTCTCAGATATATTTATGAACACAAAAAATGGATATATATTTATAAAGAAATACATTGAGAATTCGTATTCTCCATGTGATGAAAATATCAATTCTCTCTCTATTTATTCAACAGAAAACATCTACTTTCCTGGTTATATGCCACAACGAATATTGAATAACATCTATTGAACACACACGATAAGAATTTGAAAACAAAATCTTCTGAATTAGAGAATTTGCATTCTCCTTCATATAAAGATATGCATATATAATATCATTCTGAATATTCAACAGAAAACAACTACCTACTTTCCTGGATATGTGCCACGTCGAACATTGAATTATATCTGTTGAATATCGAAAAAAAGAGAGCATGATAAATCAAAATCCTCTGAAATTGAATATCAACATCATCTCTCAAATCGAATAGAATAATATTATGTATTATGATATAAAAATATAACTTACCGATATGTTCAGTGCTAATGTCAACAAATCATAATACTCAGATTTCAGTTCGTTATAGTTTTAGTTATATTATAGGGAGATGAAAATTGTGTATATCATGAAGAATCAGAGCTCGCATCAAGATCACTGATCAGAGTTCATATAAGTATACTTCTCTCATACACTTCAATTTTCATTTCAATACTGAACATATCGGTAAGTTATATTTTTATATCATAATACATAATATTATTCTATTCGATTCGAGAGATGATGTTAATTCTCAATTTCAGAGGATTTTGATTTTTCATGCTCTCTTTTTTTGGATATTCAACATCCAGATATAATTTAATGTTCGACGTGGCAAATAGCCAGGAAAGTAGTTGTTTTTTGTTGAATATTCAGAATTATATTAGGTATATGCATATCTTTATATGAAGGAGAATGCAAATTCTCTACTTCAGAAGATTTTGTTTTCAAATTCTTATCGTGTGTGTTCAATAGATGTAATTCAATATTCGTCGTGGCATATAGCCAGGAAAGTAGTTGTTTTCTGTTGAATAAACCGAGAGAGAATTGATATTTTCATCACATGGAGAATGCGAATTCTCAATGTATTTCTTCATATATATATATATCCATTTTTTTGTGTTCATAAATATATCTGAGAATGTTCCTTTTCACTATTGCATTTTTAGTTCATTTACAAGAGATCGACGTGAGATACAGAATTGCTTCTATCAGAAATGGGACACACTGTATATACATAGATTTTTTCCAAATTGGACGATGATGGATTGTTGAGTTCGAAACATGTGGAAACGCATTTTTGTTGTTGATTTCATTATTATATATATAGACCAAAGGTGAAATCTCTCGTGACAATATTTTGTACCATTGCACCACTGGAAGCCATATTTCCATACATGAATAATAAACAACATCCACTCTGGAGAAATTCATTCTCATAGTCGTTCATTTATTCTGAAATAGTCGTTCATATTTCATGTAGACGACATCAAACCAACATATTGTTTACAGGTGAGTTGGATATTCATGATTTAATGTTCCAAAAATATCTGGCACAGTGTTGAAAAGTTTGTATTTTATAAAGCATATTAATACAGTGACTTATGGATGTTGACAGAAAGAAACATTTAATGACTTTATTCCATAAAAACCTCATTCAATCGTTAGTTGGTTTAGATGACAATATTAGAACGAAAATTTCATAAATTTATTTTCTACCAATTAGAAGGCTACTTTTTGATTACGTTGCTTCATCGGTATTAATTCTGCTGCTATAGGGAGATTATAAGTGAAAGTCATCCAAAAATGTAGGAAACATTTCAAAAACTTACCTTCTCCTTTTCATCCCTAGACAAGATGTTCCTCTAAATAATAGGGATTCTCTCTCGTGCGCTCCAAAGTATTGAAAAGAAAATCTGTTTGAATCTGAGTTCAGGAAATTTTGCTCGTAGAGAACAAATTGGCATAATGCTAAACAAACAAAATTAAATCACCAAGAAAATTACCTGTGCAAACGCCGCGTGTATAATTTAATAATTCAGTGCAAGGTCGTCTAATGATACGCATTTACCAGAGCAGCTAACGGCGTGCCACCACAAGAAAAACATAATTTCCTAGGAATCTGACAAATATAATTTCAAGACGTAGGAAATATGGGACACAAATTAGAAGTCATTATCATCAGTAGCACGGGAAAGATTTTCGAAGAAGTCTTGACTATTTATGTGTACTCACAGATGGTATCTGGTAGAAGTCCATCGTTTCTCAAAGTTCATTGTGAATAATCACATCAAGGGAACATGTTTTTGGACATACGTATGTCCATCATCAGCCTAATAAGTAATTACATAGTCCTACAATGAGAAAAATTCATTGAGTAACACGAGGAATCCTTACCATATAAACTACTCAACACTAATTTCGTCGCACACCAAAATGTCGCCCCTGTTATAATGTGAATAACTTTTTTCAGTTCAGAACAATTTGAATTTGGTTCACACTGTTTGATAACCCAGTCCTTCAGCTATAATCTAGTACTTCATTGAAACATAAGGGTATTCACATAAAATATCTACATGGTGTTTTCCGACACTGTGCAAAATTTCGGAATATTCAAAAGGCTCTCAAATGGTGAAAAACAATTTTTTCTCAACTTCGACAACAGAGACATGGAGATGATCTCATTACCTCGAGATATTTCGCGATTCAACTTCCTTTCTCTCTTATTTACAGAGTGATCTCAAAAAATCAATTTTTTGGTTTTGCAGCCATTAACTTTTTTCCACGTCAACCGATTTTGGAAATCTTAGGCTCATTTTGAAGATAAAACTTCAGATGAAGAGATCTGAATATCAGAATTGACTCAAGATGGCTATCAAAGATCTAGAGTTTTCTTGAAAGTGACCCAAATCTGGAACGCCCTCCGAATCTCGGTTTGGAGGAGAATTGAATGAAAATCAACTTGTTCTCGGAAAAACAATTCATTCTGGATGCGTCCATATTTTCCTCGCTCTCAGTACTCAAGAATGTGCGTGAGAAATCACAATTGAAACATGTTCTTGCAAAAACATCAGACCATTTCTCCTCTGTAATGCATGGTCCGTAACCAACGTTACAAGAATCACAGTAAGGGACTGACAAGTCAGGTTAGACGTCGTTTTCGAATCATAAACAGATTTTGGTAGTTTCGATGCCGCATCTAACGCCCGACCAGTTGGAACTGATTCCACAAATGAGGGAACAAGGATTATCTTCCCTCCAAATCGCGTATCTGCTAAATACGACGGTCCGATCCATTCAAAGGGCTCATCTCCGACACGAATTGTTTGGTTATTACTGTCGATTCGTTTGGCGCATTATTGCGACTGAAAACTTTACATTGGCAAACTGTTTTCGTAAAACTTCAACCATTTTTGAAATGCGTTTTTACAATAAATAAACGTTGTTTGCTTGAATACTGCTTCATATTCTTGAATCGCATGTTATGTACGTGACAACTGTTAAGAAAAATCACTTTATTGAAGAAATCAAAATCCGTTGCTCTTGTTGGTACACCATTTATGATGAGCCTCAGCTGGTCGGGTTTGTTAGTCACTCATTGTGATTCTTGTAACGTTGGTTATGGCGGGCCATGCATTACAGAGGAGAAATGATCTAATGTTTTTGCAAGAACATGTTTCAATTGTGTTTTCTCACGCACAATTTTTGACTACTGAGAGCGAGGAAAATATGGACGCATCCAGAATGAATTGTTTTTCCGAGAACAAGTTGATATTCATTCAATTCTCCTCCCAACCAAAATCCGAAGGGCGTTCCAGATATGGGTCACTTTCAAGAAAACTCTAGATCTTTGATAGCCATCTTGAGTCAATTCTGATATTCAGATCTCTTCATCTGAAGTTTTATCTTCAAAATGAGTCTAAGATTTCCAAAATCGGTTGACGTGGAAAAAAGTTATGGCTGCAAAACCAAAAAGTTGATTTTTTGAGATCACTCTGTGAATAAGAGAGATAGGAAGTTGATTCGCGAAATATCTCGAGGTAATGAGATCATCTTCATGCCTCTGTTGTCGGAGTTGAGAAAATTTTTTTTTCACCATTTGAGAGCCTTTTGAATATTCCGAAATTTTGCACAGTGTCGGAAAACACCATGTAGAGATTTTATGTGAATACCCTTTTGTTTCAATGAAGTACGAGATTATAGCTGAAGGACTGAACTTTCGAACAGTGTGAACCAAATCCAAATTGTTCCAAACTGAAAAAAGTTATTCACATTATAACAGGGGCGACATTTTGGTGTGCGACGAAATTAGTGTTGAGTAGTTTAGATAGCTTACATGAAGGTGAACAAAATTTTTATAATAACCGTAGAGAATGAAAAAACATGAGAGTTAAATGGTTAGTTGTTTTCTAGGCAACTTCATAGTACCCTCTATACCGCCTTCTCTTCCAGGGCTCCAATACCAGCCAGGCAAATCAGAAACGAACGAGGAAGTAATGTTGACAAGATGAATATGGACTTGGCAACAATTCTCGAATGTGGATCCAATAACTTGGTAGATTTCAATGCAAACAAAACACAAGCATGCCTTTTCTCTAGAAAAGCCGATCTCACTATGCCCAACATCATAAGCTTGTCAGGAGTAACCATACCTTTGAAGACATCCATTTCGATGTTTGGTATTACTATCAGCAATAACCTTTCTTGGGAAAATCACGTGAGATCAATTGCTAAAAGTGCATCCCAAAAACTTGGTTTTCTGTTTCGGGCCAGGAGCTATTTCACTTCCAGTCAGCTGCTTATGATCAATAAGGCACAGATTCGACTTTTCCTGTCCATATTTGGAGTGCAGCACCCAAACATACCCTGAAACTGTTGGGTTCTGTCCAAAAAAGGGCAATTCGTCTCGTGGGCGATGCCTCGCTCACAAACTCACTCACTTCTCTGGAACACCGTAGAAAAGTTGGCGATCTGGCTCTATTTTATAGATATTTTCATGAACGATGCTCTTCTGGGATATCAACTATTGTTCCTCTCTTGGCATTCCCCGCGAGATCAACCCGTCGAGTTGAGGCTTCGCACCCCCCATTCCCAAGAACTTATAACCACCAAAAGTTGAAAAAAATCCGATATCTACCTTCTCTTCCTTCCCTCCCTAGGTGCGTACGATTTTCTTCGAACATTATAGGGATTCCCCTTTGTGCGCTCGAAAAGATAAATAAGAACTGAACGAGGATAGAACTTCTGAATTAGTTCTTGGAGTAATGAAACAATTGTCCAGCAATTTCTCAGACGCATCACTCTGTATTATCTCTGCAACGGCAGCCATCTCTTGCACATGAGCTGGAGAACATGAAACTAGGATGGACAATATGACAATAAGGAGGACCATACGCCTGTCAAAATCGATGACAAGCATGGATGAAAGAAAACTTTCGCGTATTATGAAGACTCGACAATGGCGGCGCAATAACAGGACTAACAAAAGAAGGCAATATACCGTTGAGGGGACCGATTGTCTGATGCTTAAGTAGATGTATAAGAGGAAAATAATATGAGTTATTGCTATCCCACGCTGTGCTGACTCACAATCAAGGAAATGCGAGATGTCTTGAAAAGAAAGCCTCATTATATGGAGACGTTTTATGTGCCCCTAGGTCACCAAAATCTCCGCTGTGTCACAACTCTGGCAATCATCTTGGCATGGTGTTTTTCCGATTCCAGAATATTGGGAGATAACATGATCATCGTTTATAATGTTTTTCGAGATATCGATGAACTGATATATTTTTTTATCGCTTGGAGCGCACTAAAGGGAATCCCTATAATGTTCAAAGAACATCGTGCGTGCCTAGGGAGGAGAGGACAGGAGGTAGGTATTGGAATTTTTTTTGAACTTCTGGAGATTATATGTTGTTGGGATTGGGAATACTTACTTCCACAGGCAATGAACTCCAGAGCCTAGCCGTTCTATGGATGAAGGAGTCTTGATAAAGTGCTGTTCGACATCTTTCGAGGTTGACTACGAAAGGATGTGCTGACTGGGCTTGTCTAGTTCGTCTGATTGGTATTGCTAGTGAAGGGATGATAGCAGAGATTTCCGAAGAACATTTTCCGTGGAAGTATCGATAAAAGAGTGAAAGGTCGCCGACCTTTCTAAGGTGTTCCAATGATGTCAAAGAGTGAGTGGTGGCGTCACCCACCAGGCGAAAGGCTCTTCTCTGGATGGAATCTAAGAGCATCAGCGTATGTTTTGGTGCTGAACCCCATATGTGGGAACAGTATTTCACCTGATGAAGCTACTGTGTTATTTGTGGAAATCTTATCGTTTGTGAAGTTTTCACATATACTTATACGATTGGAAAGCATTTGATAGCATGTAGTGAAAGACTGAGAATTCAGCTCCACCTCCAGACCACACGTTATCCTGGACTTGTAATCCGGAGATTGCTGGAAATTACAAAGGTCCCCGGCTATACGAAACGGGACAAAGCCCACCTCTTATCTGAGCACTGAAGAGTTCAAAGTACTCGAAACCCGACGTCAGATCTATGATTGTAATGGATTAAATGCATATCTTCGGTCGGATCTGCGTGGAAAAGAGTCGGGACCTCTTACGGTGGAGTAGATTGGATGATGCGAGTGCCCTCTTTCTTGCAAGAAAAAGCAATCAAGACTCTGATTTTCCACCGCTTCTGGACGGAAAACGCCGTGTTCACTCGGTCACCTAGAAATGGAAACATTGACTGGAAGAAACTGAGAAGTATCATCCTGAGACATTGATGGAATCTGAAACCACCCTATAGTGGGTATTCATTTTCAAACGTATTTCTCAAGAGGTTTCAGTGAATTTTAGTGAGTTTTCTGTCCTTTTCCGGCACTCTTAAAATATAGTGGACGATTTCATAATTTCTTTGTGGATTCGCCTGAAACCGTATATACGCCTGATGTGGGGTTTCAAGGTTGAGGTCTATGAACTTTGTGATAGATATTCAAGATGGAGCTTCCAAGATGGCGAATTCTTCATTTCTTGTTCGATGCATTGTTGTTTTGAATTTTGACATTTTTGCGATTGAAAAATGGCTCTGAGGCAGCAAATAGTGGACTTTTTAGATGGATGCATCTTCTGATGTCTTTGTTCACAATCATGTAGTTCCAGCAAAGTTTGAATGAATTTTTGTGTAGTATTCGTTTATACCTACATAATGTAGACTGTTGAGGATCAAAATGTCAATTTAGAATTTCCTCATGGCTTTCCTGAAAATGAATAACTATCATGAGGCGAATGTTTTTATCAACATTTGCTCATCAATCCGGTCGAAGTGTGCTGTTTCTACAAAAACAGGAATCAATTCTAGTTACCAATTTGCGAAACCAATACTCATACTATACTTTGTAGAAATGGAAAAAATAGTGCGATAGCATAACTTCTATTTTCTAGGTTATTGATAATTCTTTTTCAAATTTTCACTTCATTTGCAAAAAAATTCATTTTGCGCCTACGCATGAGGGTCATTTTGGAAAAATTTCGTTGCATTGCAGATTGCATCATCAGATGCAAATCGAATCTTATTTGTCCCATTAGTCATGGATCAAAAGAAGTGGTGTGGTAGGAAGGATCATTTGCAATCAAATTAAAGGGTATATGTGGTTATCAATTGTTATTCAATCAATCAACAATTGGATAACCACATATAGGGTTAGCTACCACCACAGTCATTTTTGATCCATGACTGTTCTGTTTGTTCATATGGTTTCTTCTTTAACCAAATTATAACTTAATAAAATGCAGAACCCAGAATTTTTAGCAAGACTACATTTCAAACTGATTATTCCGATTCAGTATTATATATGGCTGCTTGCATATATTCTTTTCGCCGGAAATATGAATTGCATCAATCATCTGCATGCAATAAAAAATTGGAAAATGTGAAACAGCTTCAAAGTCAATAATAATCAAACAAAGAGTACAATAAAATAAATATAAACAGTACAAAAATTATGTTTATTTCACCCCCTTCCCCCCCTAGAGACCTTAAGACCGCACTTGGATATAGAAATGGTACTGAAGAACTTATTCACCTCTGTTGCTGGGAAGTCTGTATAATTTTTGTTCCACGTACAATACGACTTTTCCCTCTCTCAGCATTTTCGCCTGATTTTTTGTGGGGGCTGTTAAGAAACCGGAAAATGTATGCAAACTAGGTGAATGTAATTAATTTGACATTCCAGTATCGAAGTCTCTTAACATTTTTAGCGATGGCCTCGCTGGAAACAAGCGCCGCATACCTAATCCCCAGTCTTTCGATAACGTAATAAATTTTCCACCGGTACATAAAGTATAAAATGAAGACGCGAAGTACAGAGCGATTTGAATGGAGTGAATGAAGTTTTATAAGAACTGAGGGTAGCTCACCAGCTTCAGATTGTAGTGTAGTTTATAGGTATAGGAAAATGAAACACGTGATGATGAGATAGACTGTTATTAACTCTTAATTACATAGATTGGAAGATTGGTCTATTGAATGACTGGAAATTAGAAAAAATTATGAAAATTGCTAAAATTCCTGAAAATTGCAAAAATTCCTGGTAATTGCAGAAATTGCAGGAATAGCAAAAATTACAAAAATTCCTGAAAATTGCAAAAGTCGCAAATATTCCTGAAAATTGTAAAAATTGCCGAAATCGTAAAAATTCCTGAAAATTGCAAAAATTCCTGAAAATTGCAAAATTTGCAAAAATTGCAAGAATTCCTGAAAATTGCAAAAATTCCTGAAAATTTCAAGAATCTCAAAAATGCCTGAGAATTGTATAAATCGCAAAAATTCCTGAAAATTGCACAAATTGCAAAAATTCTTGAAAATAAGAAAAATTTCTGGAAATTGCAAAAACTGAAAATTGTAAGAATTGCAAAAATTCCTGAGAATTGCAAAAATTGCAAATTCCTGAGAATTGCAGAAATTGCAAAAACTCCTGAAACTTGGAAAAGTTCCTGAAAATTTTAAAAATTTCAAAAATTCCTGAAAATTGGAAAAATTGCAAAAAATCCTGAAAATTGTAGAAATTGCAAAAATTCCTGAAGATTGGGAAAATTGCAGAAATCGCAAAATTTACTGAAAATTGCAAAAATTGCAAAAAATTCCTGAAAATTGCAGAAGTTGCAAAAATTGCGAAAATTCCTGAAAATTGCAGAAATTGCAAAAATTGCAAAAATTCCTGAAAATTGCAAAAATTCCTGAAAATTGCGAAAATTCCTGAAAGTTGCAAAAATTGCAAAAATTCCTGAAAAGTCAGAAATAGCAAAAATGCCTGGAAATTGCGAAAATTGCAAAATCCCTGAAAAATGCAATAATTGCAAAAATTCCGGAAAATTTTGAAAATTCCTAAAAATTCCTAAAAATTCCTAAAAATTCCTAAAAATTGCAAAAATCGCAAAAATGCCTGAAAATTGCAAAAATCGCAAAAATTTCTGAAAATTGCAGAAATTGCAAAAATTGCAAAAATTCCTGAAAATTGCAAAAATTGCAAAAATTCCTGAAAATTGCAAAAAATTGCAGAAATTCCTGAAAATTACAAAAATTGCAAAAATCGGAAAAATGACTGAAAATTGCAGAAATTGCAAAAATTCCTGAAAATTGCAAACATTCCTAAAAATTGCAGGAATTGCAGAAATAGCAAAAATCGCAAAAATTTCTGAAAATTGCAAAAATCGCAAATATTCCTGAAAATTGTAAAAATTTCTGCAATTTCTGCAATTTTCAGGAATTTTTGCAATTTTCAGGCATTTTCTCGATTTTTGCAATTTTTGCAATTTTCAGGAATTTTTGCAATTTTTGCGAATTCTGCAATTTTCAGAAATTTTTGCAATTTTTGCAATTTTCAGGAATTTTTACAATTTTCCGGAATTTTTGCAATTTCTGCAATTTTCAGGAATCTCTGCAATTTTTGCAATTTTTGTAATTTTCAGGAATTTTTTGCAATTTTTGCAATTTTCAGGAATTTCTGCAATTTTTGCAATTTTCAGGAATTTTTGCAATTTTTGCAATTTCCAGGCATTTTCGCGATTATCGCAATTTTTGCAATTTTTGCAATCTTCAGGCATTTTTGCGATTTTTGCAATTTTCAGGCATTTTTGCAATTTTTGCAATTTTCAGGAATTTTTGCAATTTTCAGGAATTTTTGCAATTTCTGCTATTTTCGCAATTTTCAGGCATTTTTACGATTTTGGCAATTTTCAGGATTTTTTCCGATTTTTGCAATTTTTACAATTTTCAGGAAAATTTGCGATTTTTGCAATTCTCAGGAATTTTTGCAATTTTTGCTATTTCTGCAATTTCTGCAAATTCCAGGAATTTTTGCAATTTTCATATTTTTTTCTAATTTCCAGGAATTTTTGCAATTTTTGCAATTTTCAAGAATTTTCAAGAATTTTTGCAATTTTCAGGCTTGTTTTCGATTTTTGCAATTTCTGCAATTTTTGCAATTTTCAGGAATTTTTGCAATTTTTGCAATTTTTGCAATTTTTGCAATTTCTGCAATTTTCAGGAATTTTAGCAATTTTTGCAATTTTCAGGAATTTTTTCAATTTTCTGGAATTTTTGCAATTTCTGCAAGTTTTGCAATTCTCAGGAATTTTTGCAATTTTTGCAATTTTCAGGAATTTTTGCAATTTTCAGGAATTTTTGCAATTTCGGCTATTTTCGCAATTTTCAGGCATTTTTACGATTTTGGCAATTTTCAGGAATTTTTCCGATTTTTGCAATTTTTACAATTTTCAGGAATATTTGCGATTTTTGCAATTCTCAGGAATTTTTGCAATTTTTGCTATTTCTGCAATTTCTGCAAATTCCAGGAATTTTTGCAATTTTCATATTTTTTTCTAATTTTCAGGAATTTTTGCAATTTTTGCAATTTTCAAGAATTTTTGCAATTTTTGCAATTTTCAGGCTTGTTTTCGATTTTTGCAATTTCTGCAATTTTTGCAATTTTCAGGAATTTTTGCAATTTTTGCAATTTTTGCAATTTTTGCAATTTCTGCAATTTTCAGGAATTTTAGCAATTTTTGCAATTTTCAGGCATTTTTACGATTTTTGCAATTTCCAGGAATTTTTGCAATTTTCAGGAATTTTTGCAATTTCTGCTATTTTTGCAATTTTCAGGCATTTTTACGATTTTGGCAATTTTCAGGAATTTTTCCGATTTTTGCAATTTTCACAATTTTCAGGAATATTTGCGATTTTTGCTATTACTGCAATTCTCAGGAATTTTTGCAATTTTCAGGAATTTTGCAATTTTCATAATTTTTTCTAATTTTTAGGAATTTTTGCAATTTTCAGGAATTTTTGCAATTTTCAGGCATTTTTACGATTTTTGCAATTTCCAGGAATTTTTGCAATTTTCAGGAATTTTTGCAATTCATGCAATTTTTGCAATTTTCAGGAATTTTTGCAATTTCTGCTTATTTTTGCAATTTTCAGGCATTTTTACGATTTTGGCAATTTTCAGGAATTCTTCCGATTTTTGCAATTTTTACAATTTTCAGGAATTTTTTCGATTTTTGCTATTACTGCAATTCTCAGGAATTTTTGCAATTTTCAGGAATTTTGCAATTTTCATAATTTTTTCTAATTTTTAGGAATTTTTGCAATTTTCAGGGATTTTTGCAATTTTCAGTCATTTTTGTGATTTTTGCAATTTTCAGGAATTTTTGCAATTTTCAGGAATTTTCGCAATTTTTGCAATTTTCAGGAATTTTTGCAATTTTTTGTAATTTTTACAATTTCTGCAATTTTCAGGAATTTTAGCAATTTTTGCAATTTTCAGGCATTTTTGCGATTTTTGCAATTTTCAGAAATTTTTGCAAATTTTGCAATTTTCAGGAATTTTTGCAATTTCTGCAATTCTTGCAATTTTCAGGCTTTTTTACGACTGGCAATTTTCAGGAATTTTTCCGATTTTTGCAATTTCAACAATTTTCAGGAATATTTGCGATTTTTGCAATTTTCAGGAATTTTTGCAATTTTCGCTATTTCTGCAATTTCTGCAATTTTCAGGAATTTTTGCAAATTTCAGGAATTTTTGCAATTTTCATAATTTTTTCTAATTTTCAGGAATTTTTGCAATTTAAGCAATTTTCAGTCATTTCCTCGATTTTTGCAATTTCTGCAATTTTTGCAATTTTTAGGCATTTTCACAATTTTGGCAATTTTCAGGAATTTTTCCGATTTTTGCAATTTTCAGGAATTTTTACAATTTTTGCAATTTTTGCAATTTCTGCAATTTTAAGGAATATTAGCAATTTTTGCAATTTTCAGGCATTTTTGCCATTTTTGCAATTTTCAGGAATTTTTGCAATTTTCAGGAATTTTTGAAATTTCTGCAATTTTTGCAATTTTCAGGAATTCTTGCAATTTTCAGGAATTTTTGCAATTTCTGCTATTTTTGCAATTTTCAGGAATTTTTGCAATTTTTGCAATTTTCACAAGTTTCAGGAATATTTGCGATTTTTTCAATTTCCAGGAATTTTTGTGGTTTTTGCTATTTCTGCAATTTCTGAAATTTTCAGGCATTTTTACAATTTTGGTAATTTTCAGGTATTTTTCCGATTTTTGCAATTTTCAGGAGTTTTTGCAATTTTTGCAATCTTTGCAATTTCTGCAATTTTCAGGAATTTTAGCAATTTTTGCAATTTTCAGGCATTTTTGCGATTTTTGCAATTCTCAGGGATTTTTGCAATTTTCAGGAATTTTTGAAATTTCTGCAATTTTTGCAATTTTCAGGAATTTTTGCAATTTTCAGGAATTCTTCCGATTTTTGCAATTTTTACAATTTTCAGGAATATTTGCGATTTTTTCAATTTTCAGGAATTTTTGTAATTTTTGCTATTTCTGCAATTTCTGCAATTTTCAGGAATTTTTGCAATTTTCAGGAATTTTTGCAATTTCTGCTATTTTTGCAATTTTCAGGCATTTTTACGATTTTGGAGATTTTCAAGAATTTTTCCAATTTTTGCAATTTTTACAATTTTCAGGAATATTTGCGATTTTTGCAGTTTTCAGTAATTTTTGCTATTTCTGCAATTTCTGCAATTTTCAGGAATTTTTGCAATTTTCAGGAATTTCTGCAATTTTCATTATTTTTTTAATTTTCAGGAATTTTTGCAATTTTTGCAATTTTCAGGAATTTTTGCAATTTTTGCAATTTTCAGGCATTTTTTCGATTTTTGCAATTTCTGCAATTTTCGCTATTTTCAGGAATTTTTGCAATTTTCAGGAATTTAGGAATTAGCTGGATTCCTAGCCTCGCTACGCTCGGCTATGAATTCCGCCTCGGCAGTCAATCTACTACTTTGCTGCCTAGTTAAACAAATAACTATTCCCTGATTGCCAGAAAAATCCCAAAAAATTCATAGACACCAATTCAGACCCAAAAACAACAAATTTCGATGTCAGATTCGAGGAAAAACGCTGTCCCTAGATTTTCAAAATCAGCGGTTCACGCGATGCAGTAGGCTCATACAGCTCGAAAAATATTTTTCCCTGTTCAAAAAAATTCAGGGGCACCAATTCAGACCCATAAACGAATTTGATGTCAGATTCGAGAAAAAATTCTTTCCCCATCAGATATTCTGAATCAGCGGTTCGCGCGATTCATCAGTAGGCTCAGACAGCTCGAAAAATTCAACATACAGATGCAAAATATTTTTCTACGAAAATCCTGTTTTAGTTTGACACTTCTCACAGACAGTATTTGAGAATCTTAATTAGGTAATTTTTTTGTCTCTGCTATTTGAACAATCTCATCATTATCATCATTCTGGTTTTGCACCATATATTTCAATTTGGATCAGCCAATTTCTGTTTGTGGGTTGAACATTCATCCAACATAAGATGAGTTGTGCACAAATCCCACAATCGCCTCCTCTTCAAAATATTATATGGATTAGGGGCATTTTTTGTAGCCTTATCTTCATATCAATAGGGTATTCTGTGGCTATGGACTTATTGGGGTAATTGGTCGATATTCCCTCCAGAAGTTCATATAACACCACTCTGAAGAATGATTTGTTCAAATCCAACCCTATACATCCTCACAGACATCTGAGGCATGAAATGTTTAAATTTTACTTTGAGAATTGTACTGAATGCATATATTGACTCTCAGTAATGTTTTGTGGTTCTCTATAATTCCTTTTCATTATTATTAGCTGACAATTATTTATCTCAACTGACAATTATCATGTCACAATAACGATCACAAGTCACTTGAATTTGTCATTCCAATTTTCAACCCATCTCATGAGAAATAATCTAAAAAACGGGAATGAGAAGGGGTTTGAATGCACAACAAAACGTTTACAATGCCAAGAATCAGATTGAGTTATGGGAAAACATAACGCACCTAAAGTAGTGGACTCTGTCTGAAGGATTGCCATGACTGAGACTGATACGTCAGACTAGCTCTCGATATGAACAATTGAATGCGAGTTCGGAACGTAGGGTTCTCATATTCGATTATAGATGGCGTGAACGATGGACAATTTCTTGAAAAATTTCAAATTTCGTTTCGAATCTCATTATGAAGTTGAACTAGACTTTCAAGGATGTGTTTTCCTTCTTTCAGGACCTGAAGAGTCCCGTTGATGATGCACGAATTCTATAATAGCTGATAAAAAACATCTAGAGACAGACCGCAAACGAGACGAAGATTTTGTTCAAATTTTAAATAGAAATATTATAAATTGAGAGCATTAGTAGTTTATTAAGTTGGTATTGATATTATATTATTAGTTGAGTGAGTGTATTCTGCTCTCATCATGGACTGACTGCTGCAATGTGTGTGTACCAAAAGTGAGTAAATAAACTATTATCACAGGATTCTCTTGGGTAAGGATTTCCTGTAGTTTATGAATTCACCAACAAAAAATTGTTGAAATGAAAATGTGAACCCAAATGAATGTGTCATGATGCCTGTAAATTTGGTTTGAAACTACGGAAATTCAGTAAAATTCTTCAACGCCTCGCTATTTTCACAAAGTAGGCGAAATCGAAAGATGGTGATAACACCATTTGACTTTCTATACATCTATACCATGACTGCGGTTACTTAGAGGGATTGTTAGGCAGAATACCCTCAACATTTCAACGCCATTCTATTCCGATGAATACATTATCAGTGGCTTTTTCCGAGATGAAGTCTCCCAATTGCCTTCCCCTTGGAAAATGGCAAATTATAGGTGGCCGTGATCTCGAGACACCGCGAGCTACGTTTCGTTCCTCTCGAATCATCCTGAATAATTCACCTTGATGAGATAACTGCCGCTTTCAATTAGACTCCTAACAACGTTATCTGGTTCATACCTAATTACCCTATTCACTCGCTTGTATGGCCCTCATGTCTATGATTAATACAGGTTATTATCGACATGTTCTGATTCCGAGTTGGAGACAAGAAGCTAGCAAAACCAATCATTGCCTTTTGAACACGAAAACAAAATATATGTCTGGAATACGATAATAGGGATAGTTGGAGATCATGAAGGATGATTCCTAAGTTGATACTTTTCTTAGCTGCTGTGTATAGAACTCGTTTAAATGAAGAAATTCTACAAATAACTTTTTTCTAAAAAGTGAAAAATTAAAAAGTTATATTAATATATTACATGTCCAATGCGGTCCTGCCTAACTTGGATATATTATAAGAGGGAAATCTGAGCGAAAAACTGAACATGAAAAGGTATACGCCTTGATACACAACCCCGATTTACTTTTTTCATTCTGTATCTCGCATTTATTCAGCTTCTTGGCAAAGTTATTCGAAATAGTTGTTTATTTTACCGAGTTATATGTACAGTTAAATAGAGGTCCAACTCAGGAATCTCCCTGTACCTGTACCAATGTCATCACACTTTTTATATACAGAGTGATCCATTTGAAAGAGTTCAACTCTCATGAATTTCTCATTCATGGACCGATTTCAACGATTTTTTTCTGAAATGTAGATGGGGAATGTATATTTTGGATCCAAATTTCGTCCATCATTTTTTAATTCAAGGCCTACTATAGTTAACATTCAGAGGCTGTAGAATCCAGAATCCTTTTTAGCGAATTCATTTCAAACGGTCGTCCCAGCTATTGGTCGACTTTTTTCCAAATTGGGACCCTTTCCTTTCGCTCCATGAATTAAATATTTGAATGGAGGTGGCCCGCTTTCAAATATTGCAATCTGTAGATGTCCCATGAAATATATGATAGTCAAAAGAACCCTGGTCATTGACTTCGGTCGTGGTCATTGTACCCAAAGTTGTCTTTGTAGGTCTTATTATTAACTCCGCATTTATCAACAAAGCCGACCAGACCAATAGTTATTTATTATACAAGGGAAAAAAGTTGTAGATTTTAGCTCCAGGTTGTGTTGTCTCCCGACGCGTAGCGGAGGGAGACAAAAAACCGTGAGCTAAAATCTAATATTTTTCCCGTGTATAATACACTATTTTTTTCTGTGACAGAAGAAATTACGAAGCAATATTGAGAAAATGTTACATTATTTTGAAATCTGAAAATTATCGACGTGAAATTTTAAGTTTTTAACAGTAGGGACACCTGCGTTCTATAGGCATCTTTATCATTCTTTTGAAGTAATCAAATATTTGATGTCACTTCTGACAGTCTGATTCTGTGATTTGATTTCAAAAAATTGCGAATTTAGTGGTTGTTTAGTAATATACGTAACCGCGAAGTCGAATCGAAGATAAGGACTTGCAGTTCTTTCTCGGAGACGGTACTATTGACTCATTTTTCGAAACTATAGCACAACAAAATCCATCAACAGTGTATATATATGTGATATATATCCGGGAAAAAAGTACTCACTTTTTGCCCACGGGAAAAAAGTAATTTAGGAAAAGTGACATTTTATAACCTGCCAACAGAGATGAAAAGCCAAACTTTTTTCTCGTCACAGAAAAAATATATTTTATAAGGTAAATCAATTCATCGATTTGCATCCGATAGCAACTCATTCAATCACTCAACATCTAGATTCATCAAATTTATTCCCGATAATGAAACCAACGCAGTGATAAATTAAATCAGTCTGACAAACGGCGCCAATAGATTAGAAATCTATTTCCGTGGCATACCTGATTTCTTGTTCCAAATTAATTTTTCGACCCACTTTCTCGAAAAACTTGTCTTGTTAGTGATTTGTTCTGAAAAATTATTAGCTAAAAACTAATCCCAGATTACATCGATCTGAAAGTGACGGACATAGGAAAGGAAAAGTGATAGATACAGGGTGATTCCAAATGAATCTTACACACAACAATGATAGATTCCTAACATCATAGTTTGATGATTGGCTGAATATTAGTGAAATGTTGATCTTCACTTATAATCTGGGTGGTGGAATTGAAATATGTTTTCAATTATTTCGGAGTATTATATACCAGTCTCCGTTTCACTCATATTGATGAAAGTTCCTTGTACAAAATTTGCTTTAAGCCCAACATTTCATCTTGAATCACCCCGAATACTTGAAGTTTATTTTTCTAGATCCACAGCAAAAACTTGGCACACGGGCACGATATAATTCTGTCTAATTGAAATGATACATTCGTTTCGGCAGAGTAGAGCTTCATGCATCTGTAACATTCTAGTGTCAATTTGAGCATGACTATGGTGTCTAGATGGATACGAACAATTTGAGAGACAGGTATTTGTATCACTGTTTTGCACAACTGTCATTCAAAACCTATATTTCCAGCGCATGATATAATGATATAATGAATAATAAAGGAAATCTGACGATGTTCTTCGAACATCATAGGAATTTTCTTGCGTGCGCTCCAAAAGATAAAGAAAATAAATTACTGGAAATATCTGGTCAAGGAAAATCAACAAAAGATCTAATTTACGAAATAATATCTCATATTTATGAAAACACCTACATCATGTATTTTGTTAGTATAGACTCCTGACTTGTCTGAAATCTTATTTATATCTGATATTAACTCATTTCATGAACTAGAATGATCAGAGTTGGTCGGGGCACAACAAGGTAGAGTGGTTGGACCCTTTCTGTCCACGATATATACTTGAGCGGTTCATTGAAATTCAATTCAGTCCAGTCGAACTTAACTGAATAAACAAGGTGACCCAGCAAACAATTTTGGTCGGCAAAACTAGAAAATTCCTATAAACATTGATGGGCCAGTACCAATAGTGCCATCAGTACATGTCTGCCGATACATTCAATCAAAAAAAAGAGGACCGCCACGGGATTCGAACCCCAGGCACTCATTCCATCTGAGATACTACATCTTTCTTGAAATGATGTGTGTACGGAATTTTATTGCGGTTAACTCTCAAATAGGAATATGTCATTTATAATATATACAAACGAAGAACAATGACAAACATCTGATTCTCCGATTGACTACCGAATTTCTGTCATACCTATATGATGAGTCAGACGACTTGCCTATTTTTTTATTCGAATGCAATGAATAAACATACCTATATGTAAAGCTTCGAAACATGTCCCTGCAAGATTGCTTACAATAAAGTATAGCTTTGGTGGAGTCGACTGTAAGAATTTTGTCCTGTCCTTATGAATGAATCAACTTATTTTGACCTCCTCTACACGTGGTAGCTCCGTGTCCCAGAAATTTTGGGACACCCTGTATACATGAGTAGGAGAATTCTCCACATTACGAAGAGGTAATGAAGTCTTTGTGGTCTATTTGAATGTATTGTTCGAATTTTTCGGGTGAGAATTCAATGGCAAGATACATATCTGGGAAGTACCATTTTCTCGTCATCAACAATACTTCGGGGTTTCCCGTCTGAAACTTTTAGCAGAAGTATAAATGCACTCTAGAATTTCACCTTCCACACGGACAAACTCCCTCGAACTTTTTCCGTAGAATAATTTCCGCCATTATAACCGAGAGAAACTTTTGTTATTAACGCAGTCTACCTCAACGAAAGTTTCCCGTGCCGCGGATTTAAAACAATAATCCCGAAATGAAACAATTCCGGCAAAGTGAAAAAATAAAGGTGAGACGCTCGACTCGTGAGGGTGCCAAATACAAATCAAATGGAGGTAAAGAAATGCGTACAGCCAGAAGGGACAAAGAGACTCAAAACTTAGCAGAAAACTTTTCTTTCATCAGCAGTAATGGTTTCAATTCTTCTCTGCCCGACGGCATGACCCGAGTTGGGGGGAGGGGGTGGATTTTGGCACTGGCACAGGTGGGGAGACTCGGAAGAATAATCAGTGTTACACTTTTAGGACATAACTTTCACAATAATGTCGGCGGAATTTCCATTAGGGTGTTCCGCGCCACTTTGTATGCTAATTTTTTGACGTCCGCATCAAAGGAGGATGATTTCATACCGACCGGAAGAGAAGTTGGAGATCTTACGGAAATTGAATCAGGATAGAATGTTCAGGAATGATTCTTCCTCTGGGTTTGTTCGACTCTCACACCTTCAACCTCAGTTACGTTGAGCCATAAGAATCTCTAATCTGACTCTAGAAAGTCAGTAGTTATGCAATGTATGTTTCAGCTCAAGAAATCTACCGGTATGAGCAAGTGTCGGTAAGATGTAGTCTAGAGCGCCAAAAGAATATGTTCTGTAGTCTCTTGAGTTGTTTTTTATCAATTTTTTTCAATTGCTCATTCTGTGAGAGAATCAAAGTGCTGAATTGATTAGTTTTGTTACTTTGAGGCTTTTAATCGAATTTTCCTAATCCCTTCTCTCCTTCCTACACTATTATTTTATCCTCATTCGAACCTACCTATTTTTTGGTGAGAAAATCAAGGTGGAGAATTGATTAGTCTTGATTTTTAGAGGTTTTACAAATAGTTATTTATTATACAAGGGAAAAAAGTAGTAGAGCTAAAATCTAATATTTTTCCCGTGTATAATACACTATTTTTTTCTGTGACAGAAGGAAGAACGAATCAATATTGAGAAGATATTATATTATTTCGAAATCTGAAAATTATCGACGTGAAATTTCAAGTTTTTAACAGTAGGGACACCTGCGTTTTATAGGCATCTTTATCATTCTTTTGAAGTAATCAAATATCTGATGTCACTTCTGTCAGTTCAATTCTGTGATTTGATTTTAAAAAATTGCGAATTCAGTAGTTGTTTAGTAATGTACGAAACCGCGAAGTCGAATGGAAGATAAAAGGACTTGCAGTTCTTTCTCGGAGACGGTATTATTGACTCATTTTTCGGAACTATAGCACAACAAAAGCCATTAACAGAGTATATATATGTGATATATATCCGGGAAAAAAGTACTCACTTTTTTCCCACGGGAAAAAAGTAATTTATGAAAAGTTACATTTTATAACCTGCCAACAGAGATGAAATGCCAAACTTTTTTTCCGTTACAGAAAAAAAGTATTTCTCCAATTGCTTGCCTTTTACGGTATACAGGGTGAGTCATTGAAATGCCAAAGTGAGATAACGGCTTCGCTGTTTGAGATAGATGAACAAAAATTGTTGTGATGGTCTAGGCTTATGAGTAGCACATTTCCAAAATATTTATCGTTATCGTTTTTGGCCTAAATCCAATGTTTTGTTTTTTTATATATACCGTGACCTTGAGAAACTTGCTCAAATCGAGTTTTTTTTTTAGTTTGACTACACTTTTTAACATTGAGTACCTGGACCAAAGAGTGTTTGGCTTGCATGTTTTGGAAATTTCAGCGAAATAAGCCAAAAAACCGTCTTCTTTGAAACTTTTGATTCCCTTATTCTGGCACCAGTTTTCAAACAAATTATATTCCTTTCCATACCTGTGACGGGATTTTGATGGTAGTAGATCCAAGTTTGCAGTTCTCTAGCCGCTTCCAAAACTGAGTGCGGAAAAAAGATTTTTCCGCACTCAGTGTCGAAAAGTGGCTCTTTCAACACTGAAATGAGTGCGGAAAAGTGAACTTTTTCGCACGCTAGTAGAAAAAATCAGTTATGGTTCCTCAAGTAATTACGTCTGGACATATCCATAGTGATTGCTGTCTACCGTAGGTATATCCCCTGGTATCCCGCATCTCCTTTGTCTACTTTATCGGTGCAAGCACATAGAGAAATGTGCTCAGGCCACTTTATTGTCGACTGGAATGGAAGGCGAAAGCGATTCCTGGATGAGTTATGGGACATTATCTACCTATATGAGAGCGAAAAGTAGGGTATTTTTGCAGGTGCGAGAGGGTATCGATCGTAAATACAACAGTAAGCGTCGTCATCTGTTACTCATGGGTTTTTCTTTTTGCCCCTGCTCGAAAGAAATGACTGTGGAAATGATATTTGTTCCTTTGTGGCTGAGATTTGATGTGTTGCGATGGAAATACTCAGTTCGATATATGCAGGTGAATTCTGTACTCAATTATGTATGTATGCATGTATTCAAATTCCATATTTCCATGAATATCTTGATGAAAATCACAACACTCAGAAATAAACAGAGTCAGAAAATTCTAAAAATTATCTAGAAATTTCGAGGTTGTGATTGATAATCAATATGGCGCTAATACGCTAAACGCTGCCGTGAAATCTACCCTCTTGAACAACAATGCGGATTGTCATGAGTTCTGACTTCTGACTCATCGGATATGGAGATTTTTGTGTCTACTACCCTTTGAAAAAAATTGAATCGGCCGGGATAACCTGATTTTTTGAATTGACTCGGCTGTTACCTGATGCAGCCTGATGGGAATCTATGGCTAATGTAAAAACTTGAACTGTAGTTCATTTTACCAGTATATCACCTGAAGAAGCTACTGTGTTAGCGATACATGTCGTGTGTTTAAGTTTTTACATTTATAATATTCCATGTTATAGAATCTATGTCCAGAGTCATATCAAGGAGTTTCGGTATGTCAAAAGGAATCATCTACAACCGATCATAAACACGAACCTTCTACGTAGCCAAATACTCATTGTCTGTACATACCTCTGCAGTTCATCATCAATTCATCATGTTATGATTGTCAGATCAAAGCCACATTCAAACATTCATGAATATCCAATAAACTCATATAATCCCCTTGTCAAACAATTCGACCTACGAATATAATATTCCTTTCTGTTAGCTGTTTACTCAGGTACGCGAAGTTTTTCTGACAGATCCGTTGTTTATAGAAGCAAAAGGCACCTCAAACTCATTATGCAATCTGCTCGTCGTTGAGCTATAGTAGCTCCGGCAGGGAGATTTAACAGAATGTTTGATCTCCGAAGTCAATATTTGGCATGCTTAGGGAAGGGGAAAAGAATCCGGGATTAATGAAAAAGGTGCATCGAGATTGATGCGAACTCTGGCCCCAAAACATGACGATATTATTCGAGAGATTGTTCCTTATACGAGGATGCTACAACAGAACTATACTAATATTCGTGTTCTGGCTGATGCCTATTGAATTTGTAGTATGGGTTTTCTATACTTGTTGTTAATTAACATGATCACAATATCGAACGAAAAAATGAGCTCATATTTAAGTTAATATAAAGTATTACTTCAAACCATTGTTGGTCCTTCGAGCCGGTTTGGAAACTGAAGCCACCAGTATGTTTGTATATTTTAATGTTTGTTTGAACGGAATCTTCGAATGAAATTTTGACCTACTTCAAATTTCAAATTGAATTGAGACGTCGTACACATATTAAGGTCCGATGAAATCAGTAGCATAGTTTGATAGTTTTGTTTCATTATCCTGATCAGGATCTTCAAATGTTCCGTCACCAAAATTCCATATGTACAGGGTGATTGTGTATATTTTACTCATTACATATTGGTCCTACAGAAACGTTCATATCAGCGAATGTGAAGTATTTTTTATGGGCAATCAGAATCTAGTACTAAAAAATGCAAAAAAGCATCGTAAACCTAGAAATTTTATTCATTTAATGGTATTTTAGTTTTCTAAACGGTAGAGTTCCTTCTTCTGATTACAAATATATCATATACTTCATCGAGATTATCTCTTGTCTTTGAAAATATAGCTTTTTTGGTATAGATCCTGCGATTTCTGGCGATATTCTACAGCTGCCTTAGAATAGATATTTTTCAGATACGTTCATACAAGATATCCCTGAATGGTCTATACACATTCTAAGCACATTTTCCTGAAGTCAAAATAAGCCGATTCAAAACAACTTGACAACTTACCTCAGTCCGAAATTGCTCCGTTTTCGAGATACTGGGTAGTCAAGTTACAAAATGGAAGTACACTTCAAGAAAGTATTTTGAAAAATCCATTTTTGCACTGCTAATTCACAGCCCAAACTACATCCACGAAGGTGACAGCAAAATTTGTTTATTTAAAATATTTTACGTATTCCGGTACAGCATCGAACACTGAATACAGAAATAACCTGAAATCGGTTTTTTTTAGCGGATTTTTACAAGAGTACCTTTTTTGCCTGACATTTTTCAAAGAATCATTTCCTTGATGAAAAAAGTGTAAAACTACACTTAGAAAAAAGATGTGGCTTTCTAAACAATAAGAAGTGCATTGATAAGCACCCCCTAAAGGCCACAGTGAAAAGGTGTTCATATTAGGGTTTCACATCTCAAACAAATGCTTGATACCAATTCTTGAGGTAATACGTTTGAAAATGTTGAAAAATTCTGCTAAATCCGATTTTTATTTTTCAACTTCACCACCGGTATCTCGGGTGTATTTTGACCTCATCAAGAATATGTGCTGAGATTTTGTAGAGACCTTTCAGAGACACCCTGTATATTTTAAATCAGAAGAAAGAGCTCTACTGTTTAGAAAAATGAAATATAGGGTCCATTTGGAAAATACCAGTTCATTTGAAATTTTTAGGTAAACGATGCTTTTTTGCATTTTCTACACTATTTAATACATAATATGAGGAGGGAAAACCACTACAATCTATATAAATGAATGTTTCACCTACACACAGAAGGCGTATTTTCAGTTTTTTTTCAACAGAAAAGAAGTCGCCAACCACACACGCTTGACTCTCGCGTGGAAACTCATTTCCCTCTGCCGCCATTTTCCGCCAGGTCAGCGAACAAGCAAGGTATAGGCAGGTAGGGAGAGTGAAAAATGGCGCCCGCGACAGGTGCACCGAACCGTGTGGACCTTATTATGGTAGGGGAGTAGCAGGGGAAACTTCGGAAGTTGTAACGTAGGTGAAAGTTGTGAACGCTGTAGCAGCTTGTAATCTCGATGAAGGTTCTCCGTGGAAAAAGTGCAGCTCGAGATATCCACATTCTGATTATTAAATATATTGTCAATAGTAATATTCTTTTTACCAACTTTGACTGAGATTAACCAAGATTCTCCGTGCAGCTCAATAGCTCAGTTGTATTACATGTTTCATTTATCTTAGTCTGATGTGAGTTGTCTTAAGAACTTATTGAGACTATTTCTTTCCCCTCACCCCAACTGAGCTGGCTATTCATCTGGTGTTGTAGTGAGAAAAAGGTGAGACTGGATCAATTCTAGTTATTTTGTGGTTCTGTGCTGAAAATTGTGAGGTTATAATTTCATTTTGACGCATGCTTTCAGCTTTGAAGTTAAATCCTTTGAATACTCAAGTTTAGCAAATGAAAATATGGTGTGGGTTCATGTTCTCAGGTACTGTCGGGTAATGAGGCCTGACAGGTTACAAGGCCATAATACTATATATGAACAAATAATTAACAATTCATGCGCCTAGTGCATCTATATTCAAAAGTCACTTGTATGATGCAACGAATCGAACGTAGTGCCATTGTTGTGCGTCAAGTGTTCCGTGCTCACGTTTTCCTGATTCATGTGCCTCATTATAAAATTTACTTTGAAAAGGGAAGTATTATTTCCATTGTTACAGGTGCAAGAATATTTCTGATTGTCATTTCAATCAAAATATGAAAAAAGTTCGTCTCCTCAGAAGGTCCTCGCCCTAGATTCTTAGTGAATTCTCTGGACTGAATACTTACTGCAGATAACAGAGACCACAACACACAACTGAAGAATTAGATAATTAGAGAGATCTTCGAATATTCGAATCTTGATTAGATGGAACATAGATCTGAAGATGAAGGTGCTACTGGTACTGGTACTGGTGGGGGACGTTTCCACGTCAGCAACTAGTCCCCAATGGGACCTTTTTGCAAACCCCAAGTGTTTTCAATGACAGATGTGGTTCGCTCAAGAGAGCTGGCTAACATCCTTTTCAGGCACCGCCCATCAGCTCTCTTTTCAGAGTTTTTCAGCTATGTTTTGTAGGCTAGTAATGTACTCACTACCATATGCGCAGTGGCAGGCCTGCTAACTATCATCGTTAACCCCCGAGACCGAGGTCTACTTAAGCAGCTGGCCCGCTCTCACGCTCAGCTGGTAGTTTTTCCACACCCACCTACATACACCGTCCTACTTCTTCTCTGATGCTCACAACCACATCATCATCTCTTTCTGCGTGTTCTGTGTAGGCTTTGTTACTAACTCCATGCGCCACTTTAGGAGCACCACTGTTAATTGGAACGCAACAGCGAATCGTGCAGGACTATCCCCAGCCGATGCTCCAAAACTTTACAATATTTAATTCGTAAATAAAGCCCGTGCTGGAAATCGAACCCACGACCTTGCGGTCGTGAGACGGACGCTCTTCCACTGCGCCAATCCCGGCTCAGATAAAGGTGCTAAGAAGTAAGGTTGACAATGCTGTAGTTGGTCTTCTTGGTCTCTTCTTGGATTTCTGGGAACTCTAGGCATTACGCTGCTGCCAGTGCCACAAAATGATTTGGATTTGAATAAAATCTCGATCATTATTAGGAATACTAGGATATATTTATTGGCACTGAAGCATCTGGCAAGTATATAAGTATTCAATAAGTGATTATTAGGAACCAGGTCGAATAATTGTCTTCTGTGAATATGAATACTGTTGTCATGTCATTGGTCATATTGATTCTCATAAGGTAATTACTAGTACTACTACTACTAATATAGTGTGTACAGCCCCATTAGTTTCTTGTTCATGTGAATATATAGATATTAGTGTTGTTGTCGAAGATATGAGAATGGATTCTTTTTTTCTGTTATAGGTAGATTATTTTATCCTTGAAAAGTTTCCATCGTACTCGACAGGTATTGAGGCCGCGGAATTATTACCTGGTTGGCCAGTCGATAAGGCCTCGGCCTTATTACATGCCAAGAGTATATGCTATTTAACTTCTGGCAGTGAGGCCTGTGAAAAATTAATATCAGAAGACTTGTTATTCTAATTTTCAGTCATGGGAAAGAAGAATAGGCGAGAACACGAATTTCTGGAAAAAATACCATGGCCTTTAGTATGACGATAAAAGTCTCAGGTATTTTTTTCAGATTTTTATTCGAAGTAGTTTTTCCACAAAAAAATTGCAAAGTATTGATCCCGTTCAAACGAGTTGGAATATCGCGCGTTAATGTGACGTGACAAGTATTAGACGGTGATCCGGCAACGTCGCTTGATATCTTCTGGACTGTTGACTGTGTGGACAGTTGACGATGCGTTCATCTGTCACTACTGTCAGTTGTTATTTTATTTTATTGTTTATTTGTTTTTGTCGGCCAATATTATTTTTATTCCTGCCATCGAATTATTCATTTTTTCTCATCAACGTTGATTCACATTTCTGGGATGGCAGTGGCTGTAAGGAAATGCCACAAACTTGGTTCCATCCTGCTTAATCAACACTGAACAAAGTAAATGGATAAACCATACCTGGAATCAAATGATATATTTTGATGTGAGGATCGTTTTGATGTGAGTAGAATTTTTTCTTCAATATGGATTGATCATACTCATTTTGTCTTAGCTTGAATATGACATGTTGAACTGGGTGGAATTAAAACTCATTGGATCTAGAGTTTATATGCCTGAAGATGTGATTCCATATTCATTAAATGTCCAAAACTGAGAAAACACCCATCAAAATCCTAACTTTCATCTACAGCATGGAAAAGGAGATCTCAATAATCCCTTGAGATTTTGGCAGATAAGATAAAATGGAACTTCCCTCAAATCATATTGACTCTTCTTGAGGAAAATTCTTGGAAGTACCAGTGAGTGTTTTAGTTGAAGAAAGTTTCCTTGAAGAACCTGAACAGGAGCCTGTCATGGAAGAGACTGACATCAAATACTATGAACCAGAACCAAATTGACAGTCCCTTATAACATATTGTGATAAAATGACTCAGGACTGTTGCTGATTGATATACAAATATGTTTGTGATTTTTACCATCATGATTAAGTTTATTCGTTTTCTTGCAAACTTTGTGATGATCTGGACAAGATATTGATATACTATTTCCATGTTCTGCATCTATATTCATTCTAGAAATGAAATATGTCTATTAGGAGGTCTATTGATATTTAACTGTTCTAATTATATCTACTGCATAAAGTGGA
Organism: Phaedon cochleariae; assembly: GCA_918026855.4. Taxonomy (NCBI): domain Eukaryota; kingdom Metazoa; phylum Arthropoda; class Insecta; order Coleoptera; family Chrysomelidae; genus Phaedon; species Phaedon cochleariae. The sequence continues at coordinate 2,445,986 of OU896713.1, read as the reverse complement.
CAATAAATGAAAATTTCCACCAACATTCTTGAGCATGCTTGCTTCATTTTGAAGATGGGGGCCTTTGATAATTTCTGTGTACTACCTATTTGTTTACATTTTTGACAAATTTTCCCCACATGAAATAGTGACAATACCTATCTAGTAATTTTGGCTTGTATGATTTTGTTTTTTGCATTGAGAATTGATGTTGCATCTTCCATCATTTCTAGATATGCCAGTGCTTTCTTGGTTTATACCTACTGGATTTTTTTCTTACTACTTTCATTACTCTTGGTGTAATGATAGGTATTGGTGTTTCTTACCAATATTCCACTGACAATAAAATATGACTGAACTAGGTTGTTCGACAAGAAGTAAACATGAATTTCATATACCTACCATCTCCAGTTTGTGAAGGTATAGTGTATGATCAATATGAGAAAGGATTTTGAAGATGATGAAATATGTTATTTATAAGACACTGGTGAGCTTAAATAAGTCCAATTTTGAAATAAGAGAAGAAAAAAAGTACTGATATTTTATAATTTTATTAAATGGGTGAAAATAACAATTTGCCAAAAATTTTCAGCATTTTTTATAATTTTCTAAAGGAATATAGGGTCATATGACACTTCAAGTAACTGAAAACTACCATTATTCTCAATGCTCATCTAATGTACCTTCGAATGTCTTGCACTTTGTGCCTCATAGCTTTGAAGCAGTAATTCTTCCATAGCAAACTTCAAACCATGCTGATAGTGATGATTTGTTTTGATTCACTTTTATATCTTGCACCAATTCACAATCACTGTCACTGATATTCTGATGAATGAAGTCTTGGAATCCCCCAGGAGACAAATTGGATGAATGTTTTCTGGACAAAATAATTAGCTTATGAATCAGAATCAAACTCTTTCAAAAACAGTTATCCTTGGCATCCATGTTTTCTATCTACTTGAAAAACTTCTTCAAGAAATTTTGATGGAACCACTGGGAGGGTAGGAACTTCTTTTGGTGCTAATTCTACAAGTGGCATGAATGTTGATAGGAAGCTAGCTCTAAAATTTGGTAGTTTGGACACTGAGTTGGACACTTTTCAGTAACACTCCATAGAAGGTACAGAGTGTTCTTCTGATCTTCCATGTAACCATAATAAGAAAGCCTCACTGTGTTTACATCTACCTAAGAATATAAAACAATACAGTTTATAAAAAAGTCAAGAATTTATGTACCTTTTACCTTTTGAAACTGCACAATCCAGACTACAGTTTCTTCAGCTTCATGAATCTCAGCCTCAACCCTTTATGGTGTAGGACGAACTTTATGTTCTGGACTAATCTTCACCTTTATGAAACAGCTCATGCCAGTTATTTGAACTTGCAGAATTCAAAAACCATAGTTGAATCAACTACTGGAAGATTGTGATTGCTTTTTCGAATACTGGCTTCATATCTCCAATCAATAAACATGAACCATCAGACTATGTCACAATAATAGTCACAATGATTTGAATATTTTGATTACACAAGAAAATATAAAGCAAAATGAAAAATCCGGAAAAATCACAGAAAAACTCTGATGTTTTGATGTTCAGGAGTTCGGTTTCTTAGGTTAGGAAATATGTTAGAATATTTTGAAGGTACAGTACAGCGTTGCCAAATGCACGCCAATACTTGTTACGTCATCACGTATCCGCCATTATTGTTTTTTTGAATGATCCACAAATTTGTATGGTTTTGAAAACGCGTTCTTTGGATAATGACAACATTTATTGTTGAAAAAACTACGGGTACACATTATTTCAATGTTATATTTATTTATTATGCACATTTGAACTGAATTCGTGCTATTGTGTTCTCGCCTATCGTGGCAGCAGGGCCAACTATACTGGACCGAAGAAGAAGAAGAAGACTAAACAGAACAATTTTAATGTATAGGAGAAAGAGGAAAAATATTAGTAGATTGTTTTATTAGGATCAAAAGTGACACTTTGTTTGACAAGCGAATTTTGCATTTGCGAGGCGGAGCGTTCAGCGAAGCCGAGCGAAAGCAAAATTTGCGAGTCGAACAAAGTCACTTTTGATCCGAATGAAACATGCGATTTTTTCTGCTACCGAAACAATTAACTCAAATAAATATGTGAAGCTACCACCAATATGCCGTGCCATATGTATGCAATGTAACAAATATTGACAAATAATCCGTGTAGTGAGAACATTCTACCAGCATCAACAGCGGTTCATTCAATTTTCAAGGATGTTCGAATTGTAGTTTCAATATAAGTACAATCACAGAGTGACATATTTGTGTATGGACCAGGTGCTCTAATAGCAAATACCGCGCCAATGCCAGATATAGGAACAAGACGTGGAAAATGTTAGGTTAATGAGCATATCAACAATGATAATGGCGATTATTTACTCCTCTCGTATAATACAATGTTTTTCACTAAATAATCAAATGAAGCTAAACAATATCGTTGTTTGAGACAAAAAACTATTGCTTGCCGTGATTATTCAAAAACAAGTTATCCATCCCGAGAATAACGAATGAAATACAGATCAAGCAAGTATTTGAATCTTGAAGGCTTCCCTGATCAAACAAAAATACTTAGCTGAGATGTTTATAATTCCAATACTAAACTATAATAAGGTGTATTTAAATCTCCAGCATGGGTATGAAATTCCAAATCTGCTGAAATCGGAAACAAATCAGGTATGCGTCTCAACCCAAATAACCAATCGTCACAATGTTGTTCATTCTTGATGACGTCCAGTACTTCCTTTTTAGTTCCTAGGAGCTAAAGTTCAACTTTAGCTCCTAGGAACTAAAATTCAACTTTAGCTCCTAGGAACTAAATATGTTGCCTAGCAACCTACCTATTTTTGTGTCAGTAATAGAAACGTCAATTTAAGAGCTGATTTTGGTCTCAAAATGGACGACTTTTGTGTCGGTTGCAGAAAAAAAAATATATACCTAGATAGCAGAGAGATAATCAAAATAGAACCACGAGTAAACTATTATGGAAAATCCTCCTGTAACAAATTGTAGGGACCATAAATTACTATTTCACCAAAAATGTTGTTTGGGTATATCGAATACGTTACATCCTGTTAGCCGTGTTAGTGTTTTATAGCCCAGCGTTTATTGAAATATAAGCGTTTATTGCTTTCAAGTGATTTATTCTTCAAAACAATAACACCGACTGAAAAATATGAACGGCTCCGGTGTGATTACTTAACAATTCAATGAATCAGTCATTGACCTGGACCGCGTTTGAATTTATATTATAGTCTATTTACTGCTGGTATTGGGGTTAAGTGTGGTGTCAAGATTTTTTCAGCGGTCCAATCATCCAAACACGTGCGTATTTACAGGATATAAATTTTCATAACTAGACGTAGTCTGGGGATAGTATAAATAAAATTACAGCTGTGTTGGAAAAAAACAATATACATTGTTGCAACGTGACTCAAATCAACATTTGAATAATTATTGCAAACATTCACCGAAAGAAAAATCTCAGTAATAATTATCAAATATTTGTTAACCTCAAAATGTGATTCAAATCAACATTTGAATAATTATTGCAAACATTATTGGTACTAAAATTACTTTCACGTGGCATTACTGCCATTTCTGATACTTCAAGATATATATATAATAATATCATTCTGAATCTCTAATCCTTTTAATCTCAATATTTTCCAAAAATTGTAATGCTTTTGAGGTCTCAGAATCACAAATTGAGTCAGTGAGTGCAACGAGTGGGTTCAATTTCCGAACAACTCGACTATAATTTGCCGATTGGCAACGTGGTCTCCAAGTTTGACGAAAACTATAGAAGTTAGTGAATTTGACATCAATGAATAATAAGGTATGTTCTTTAATGTTGCCCAACACAATGGTTGACTTATATCTCTGGTCATCGTACGATGAATAGAGAAAGCCATATAGGAAAAAATCAAAGGTGGAAATCTGTCATCCGATACATAGCGGATTTCAAGCACTTTCATGCCAAAATGGTTTTCTCGATTGCCAACAAATGGAGCGAAATATCCGAGGAAATATCATATCATACTTTCAAAAGAATATTTGTTCAGTTGCTATTGCAGATGATAATCCTCCGCAGAAAATCCTATTTCAATAGAGTTTGTGATACTGAACTGACGTGTACCTGATGTGGAAAGCACTTGAAAGTCCGCCCCAAGCCTCAAAAATCTCACTGGAAGATCGTGCCAAAATTAAGAAATGATCTACAGTATATTGAAAGATCAGGAAACGAACTCGATCAGCGTCAAATCACCTTCGCAAGGAAGGTCAAAGGCCACCCTTCCCGAGTTTCCTCATTCACTTTCTTCATCCAGGGCCGTAGCTATGAATTGGATTCAAGGTAGGGCAGTTGTTGTAACAGGTATAGAATCTGAACTGGTTGAACGATTTTTAGCGTACTTCTTTGATTTGCCATATTACTTAATAAGCGGAGGTCAATCAACTGATTCAGTTTTCTCCTTTTCGAACGCCAGAAATACCGTGCCTGCCATTTTATCATGACCCATTGAAAGCCTCTGAGGTCTATTGATTGCAGTTCAAGTTGAAAATGTAGATTTCAGTATCGGTTCTCCGATTTGAGCAATTTCAGAAGAAAACCATAGCTAATATCAACAACATTTCTCACTGAAGAAAAAATATCTTGTGCTTTCATCAGTTTTGAGGAATAATGAGGTTCTTCGTGGTCAATTTCATCTCCACTCTTTTTTTTTTCATGAAGAAAGCCCGTATATATCTATATCAAGAAATTAATCTATTTTCAGGTCACAGCATTAAACGAAAAACTATATCGCTAAGATTGGGACATATATTGGATCTTTCTTTTATTTGATTCAGACCAGGGAAGAGCCCCCCTTATACCCTGATACCTATCATGAAACAAAAAAAAATGAAAACGGTATCGAAGTTTGATCATCATCAGCAAAAAGCGACATCTTGCACATCACTGGTCTCGGCAAATCGCTAGTATATAAACTGTACAACAGCGGCGATAAAGCTGCACCCTGAGGAACACCAGCTTCAATGGGCTTGATACTAGATCGTTGATCATCAAGTTTCACTTGAAGAGTTCGATTTTTCCAGAAGTGAACACATCAACTGAATCAAATCGTCAGGAAAGCCCATATCGATCTTTTTGTACAAGATACCATCATGCCACACCTTGTCAAATGCTTTCGCTATGTCAAGGAGAGCAAGATGGGTCTTTTGTCTATCATTCCTCAACGATATTGTGTTCTCAATGAGTCTCAAGACTTATAGTTCAGTTGAGTGGCCAGTTCTGAAACCAAACTGCTAATCTGGTATCAGCTCGTTGTCATCGATAAATTCCTGTAACCTCTGTTCAATCACTTGCTCAGTTATCTTAGATGGAGAGCACAGGAGACTGATAGAACGATTGCTCTGCGGAAGAGCATTATACTGGACCTGCTTCTTAAGCATCACTACTTCGGCATGTTTCCCTCTTTGAGGGAAATATAATAGTTTCAATATGGCATTGATGCTTTTACATGAGTAAGTGATGAATTTACCAGGATCCTTCTCAATATTCTGTTTGTAATTCCTTCTTTACCTGGAGCTTTCCTGAGTTTCTTGCTTTGATATAGCCGATCATTTCATCCGTAGAGCGGACCTTATTCTCAAATCGTGAACTTTTATTTAAATGTGCCATGACTACTCGCGCCACAGAACCATCCCATTCCTGATCATACTCCTGCGACTCATTCAACTTGAATTGTGATACAAGTGACTCAGCAAAGACTTCAGCTTTTTTGGCAGTGCTGTATTCAACTCCGTGCTCTCCTCTTAGAGGAAGTACAGATTGGGACACTGTAACTCTACCACAGCTACAACAAACCAACAAGAGTTTGAATGGGAATACTTAGTACCACAAATTGCAATACGGACACATCCTCAAATACATTGACTGTTAAATGTCTGTGTAGTGAGTGTAATAAACCGAGATTAGTTCGGAGTTGTATAGATGTCGCTACTCTAGTATTTAGATGTCGCTACTCTAGATTTTTTTATTAAGGTAGGGCATTGTCCCATTATTGCCCCCTTCTATAGCTACTGCCCTGTCTTCGTCGCTCCCCTACTTTGTTCTAGGAGATGGGCCTATACGTGCCTTTTCAATAACTTCACAGGTTGGCTGGCTCTCGACTCTGCCATTCGGGCACTCAGGTATTCAAGTGGCCGAGTCAGCTTGATTGCGACATGAAAGATCTTTTAAATTCCATACGTGGACGCACTTTCAATGCGGCAGTCTGTTATGGTCACGTAAGATCCTTGCCTTTGGATTAATACAGGGTATTGCGGATTTGAAGTGATAAAAGCATATAGAGGATTTCACTCTGCGAAAAATTTCAAATGAACATGGGTACGGAAATGTTGCTCATCCCAGTTGAGAATCAGGTTTTGTGTTTGTTGAAATTTGAGTTTTATGTCCATAGCTGAAGAACGCTGTGTTTTTCATGCAATAAAACTTATCAATCTTCTATAAAATGCTCATGCATAGTATACTACATATTCTCCCAAATTCTCAAACAACAATAATTCATGAATACATCTCAAACCGTTTCGGAAATGATAATGAAAAAACAACTTCAGCTCCCTCATAAAGGAGCCATTTTCCAACCCAACTTCATAACTTTCTCCTATCTCCGGTAGAAGAATCTACTGCCAATGTATTGCTTGCTGATTATGGGACACTCTGTATGAATCTGCAATATTAGGCAGAGTATGGTTAGAATGTTTCTAGAAATATTCTAATTGTTTCATCGGAGTTTTTGAAACAGAAAATATAATTAGGTTAGGCTGTTGAGTACATTCGAAATAATAATTCTCGACAACTCAAAAATATTTGAATTCAGGTAAATGCATACTATTTCTACACAATTGAAAATTGTATACTTATCCATTTGGTTATCTTGTGTTCATGGAAAATGAATTTGAACTGAATGTTTGCCATTTTGTAGAAACGTTTCAATTTCGACAGACAAATATAACACAGTTTCATCAATAATTAACATAATCACGAATACAACAATTAATTGTCATCCGACGTTCTATTTACTTTCGTCGATCACGTCAACTGCGTGCAAAGATACTTCAATTTAATGCTTATTAAAATTTATGGTAAAAGTCCATGGTATCTCAAAGTGGAGTGAATAGATTCATAAACAAGACACACAAAGTCATCTCCACAAATTTATTGACTGAGTAATCAGTATCTGTACATGTTTCGGACTATCAATAGTCCATCATCAGCAGCATATTTTAATTGACAATTTTTCTACAAAGAAAGGTTATTATATAGTTACAATGTTAAGTTTAGGTTATGTATACTCACGTGGAAATGAAAAAAGGAAAAGTTAATAAATTATTGCATGATACAATTTTTAAGAATAAGTAATAATAAAAATGAAGGGCAAGTGGCCCAAGGCCCAAAGGGGCTTTATGGGGGATCCCAACACTTTTTCATCAAAGTGATAACCGATGAAATGGGGCCCATCATGAGATTAATGGTTACCGTGACGTGGTATAGCGGTGAAGGGGGGGAGTGGGTTAGGTTGACACTTGACATAGGAAACTTGAAGTGTGTATCCAATGACAAGTGACACAAAACTGTCCTGTGGCATAAACAAGGAATGGAAGAGGCAAGATGCGAGAAGAAGCAGGGCCGTAATGAGTCACCTGTCAATGAATAACAAAATATCGTACAAAATTGTTTCAGACAAGACTGAGAAGAAATCAAGGTGAGGCAAAGTACTAACCTAGTAGACATCATCGTTAGAATTTGAGAGCGTTGAAGAATTTTTGGCAATCAAAATTTGTTTGTTCATTCAAGGAAATAATGTTGTCATCTTTGATTGATTCATTAATTTCAAAAATCTCTAATAAATTTAGATTTATTTATTAAAATTTGTTGATCTATTTGTTGAAGTTTGTTAATTAAATTTTATGTTGACAACGTATAATGGGAACGATTGCAGTATATTTGAAGTGAACACAGTGATAACGTCCGGATTGTTGACAATTAGGTAGCAGAAATGTTGAATGGAATTGGAATTCTGTTTCCCATTTCTGATAGTTTGATATTTGATCAACTCAACTTAACATCAGTAATTTATAATTTATGGAAATACTCATAAAATATCTCGACAGTTTCTCTTGTTAGCAAGAAATGAATAACTTTTTCAACTCATATAAATGAGAATTTGAAACCCATCGTAGAATATGAATGTAACAAACTTAAGTGATTGAATTGTTTTTCATTATGGTACTTCAAGTCTGAAAGGTGTCCTATACTGGGTGATCGTCTAACGTGGTTTACCCTTATGACTTCTTCATTATCGAAGGTAAAATGAAGAAATGCGATTTGGGCGTTGTGTTTATCAGTTACATTTACATTTTTTGTGGAAAATTGACTGAAAATAACCACAACTTTCGATTTTTGAATGGGACATCCTATATATATTTGCACTTATTTCGATTTTCGATCGAGAATATCATTCCAAATCCATCAAGAATACCTCACTCGTCAATATAATATGAAAAATGAAGTCATTTATATTCCAATATTTATTTTTCAATTTGAAATTCCATGGATCTTGTAAACCGCTTCAGTCTCGATCAAGTCATATGAAAAAAAAAAAAATACAAATTTGAGGCTTATGAGTTCACAGTCGTTTCAGGAAGTATCCAAAAGTCGCAAATATGAATTCTCCCATCAGTGAACTTGATTTTGAAAGTGGTGGTTCGTCGGCTTCTTGTGGAAGATCATTTTCTTACTAATAATTCAAATGTCATTCTCGAACGTTGATATGTCAAAACATGTGAAGTCAGCTATAATACACATCCACCAGATTTCGTTTTTCTATCTTCAATAGTGAAAAACATGTATGGGCAGCATTGGAATAAGTCATGCCTTTTTCAAATAGATATATAAAAAAAGTCGCACTTTTTGAATTATCTCACTGTATAAGAATCAAATTCTATTTACCTCAAGGTCCTTAAGGAAAGATGAAAACGCAACGAAGATACTAAGATTTTATTTTTTTCAAAACTTCATTAAGATGGATTGATTTGTGCCAACCCCGTATAGGGATAGCGATTCGAAGAAACCTTTCATTTTGATGTATCCGTAATAAAATCGACATTGTCGTCAGCACCGACGGGAGTCCAAGAAGGCCACTTACACCTCGAGGTCTCCTCCGGGAGCCAAGCGGCGCGCTCCGGGAAACCGGAAATAAGCCCTTACCTACCGCCGCGTCCTGAAAGAATTCTCACCGGGACTGAAAATTGAGAGTTATAAAGTGCCCGCGAATATTTTATTAATCCGATAGGGTAAGAACCAGGGATGGCGTGTCTTGTACTGAGGATATCAGAGAAGTATTGGGGTGAATGAGTGGAAAAATAAATTTCGAGTTACCCCAATAATGTATTTTAATGGTAGGCACAAGTGGTATGATATCATGCATCTATTGAGAAAGTTCACAAGCTATACGATTTCTACTAATCACATGATTAAAATGAACCAAACATCTATTTCTCGTATTGATCGTTACTTGTTTGAAATCTATAGTAAATGTAAGAAATGCTCACACAATTCACACCTCAATTTTCTATTTCAGGTACGATAAAATCTATAAAGAACATCTACAACTAACCTACTTACATTGCCTTGTATGACTTGTATACCTTCGGAGGAAGCCAGGGTATTAATTATATATGCACCCATATCAACTTTACTATTCCTGAATTTGGCTCATAAAAACGACAATTAACATTGAGACACCGCGTCATGATTGTCCAATAAATTATGATACAAATTCCACAATACCCAATATCACAACTACGATCATCCTTTTGAATAGTGTTATGTGGACTTTGTTTTCCATTCATAATACCTCATTCGATGTTCCTGTATGGAATTGTTTGGTGTTCTAACTATTTGACTTACATTATATTTCCATTTCAAGACTAATTTGTTCACTTTGCAAAAATGAAACAAGATTTTCTGTAGTGATTTGAAATATACTTAAGTCCTATATAATTTTGATTGTTTATAGTTGATGAACTTCTCTTACGGATAATTTTGTAAATAAATATTCATTGTTGGCTAATGGTGATGTATCATATACTAATGATTGGTGAAATACAAAAGGAATACGATCAAATTTTAAAGGTTGTTTCTTGGATTGTGAAATATTCACGTATATCATTCGATTCCTGATCCTCAGTTTCGTATAAATGTATGGCAATATCTCTAGTCCTTTCCTGCTTAGAAATGATTATGGATATAGGAAGAATATTTCTCCTTGGAATTTTACACCTACCACATCTGTCAATTAGGTGTGAATTACAACCCGTGTCTGCGGCTATAAACCTTACTCTGATTATTTTTCTCCTCAGATTTATCGCCACTTATTAGTCTCCGGAAAAATGTGCGATAATGAGCCCTGCATAAAATTCGAGCAGGTTGAATAATGAAGAAAAACTGTCGAGGCGAAACGTGAGACTTAGTTAGGTTGATAGAGCATTCAATTTCCAAAATCACTCCCCCAATGTCTAAGTAGGCTATAAGTTATATTATTGGAATGAATTATAATTTTTGGATAGACCTTTCCAATGATATAGAAATGTTTAAAACTCATAGTATATTGAGTATTAACCATTCTATTAGGCTTAGAAACTGGTGAGTACATCTAAACTTCATGTAAATGCGGTGAAGATTTCAAAACAGTTATATACGGCATACAAACAATTATATATGGATATCCATCGCGTACTCTTTCATTTTGACCCTACATACACCTTCAACTATACGAGATGGAAAAAACTTCACTCAGAAAAATAGTCGATAGTAAATACCAAACATTAAATAAGTAAATAAGTAAAATAAGCGCCAGTCAATTTTTGCGATACAACATTGGCTGTCGATATTCTTCAGAAGGTGTGTTCATGAGGCTCCTACGAAAATTCGATGCTATTTTCAAAACTTGCTGTCACAGCTGATTGAAAAATGTGCTCCGTTAATCTCACCGTAGAAATTCTAGCTAGCAGCAATTCCAACTTATTTATTACGCGTTGCTGAACAAGAGTGTAATATTAATTAACCACTCACCGTACTACGTGATGTGTCTTTCAACTCCTCTCTCTTACCTGCAACAGAAAAAGATCAAATACATTACCGAGTCAAATAAATCAGTCCAAAGTAAATATTACGCCGCTCAACTTCTCGGTTTCAAATCGCCAAACGAGCGATATTTGTGTTGATATGTGCAAGCTAATAATATTATTTCTCGCACCTTTGTGCTTCTGGTTTTGCTAAATACGTTAAGCTAGGTGGATTTAGATCAAAGCAGAACAAACCTGATTAATCGAGATGTGGAATACTTGTATCTTGCATGAATGCAGGTTTTGTTGGGATTTTTCAATGAAAGTCTTGATGAAGAAGGAGCTATGCATTTTTCAATTTGTGTCGCTACAAAACAGCGATTGAGTTGGGACCCATAGTTGTAGGCAATCGACTGATTATATTTCTAAAGGAGACACAACATCTAATTCGTAAATCTGTATTTGTTCTGCCCCAATGTCCCTGTGTCCCTGTGAGGATGACATGACAAGAAATACGGATATCTTGAAACATTTATTATTTAGTAACTAGGTACTAAGGTTTCTTTACCACGTCGTTGCTGCCTTAAACGTCGCCTGATATTGGGTATATTTTTAGTCATATTATAACGTGAGATATTTATTGTTGATTTCCTTTCAAAACATTCTTTATGCTGAGTCAATTTCACTTTTGATGGGATTACTTCAGTGCCAGTCACCTATACCTAGGTAATCATAACTGACAAGTCTCAGAAATTACGAGATCCAAAATTTGGATCAAACTGGTTCTTGACCACTCTGGTGGAGAGCAAAATATGGTCAAATTATTTTTCGACCATATCAATTAATGAATTGCATCGGAAGAAATATTATTTAGGCCTCATTTGATTGTAGCGAACCAATATGTAGCTATAATAGATATGTAAATGAATATTCGAGAAGAATTTGTAAATTTCTCGAAGAAAACTAGACATAAACAATTATTCGGTTCTCGACCACTGTGGTCGAGAAATAAATGAGTTAATTTTTGTAAGACGGGTTCGCGACCACAGAATATTTATCAAAAAAATAATATTTAAATCTATTTTTTTAATACAGGAAAAAATACATCTCCTTATCAATATAAAACAGAACTCATACACCCAATGCATTCAAAATGAAAGTTATTCACTTGGTTCTGGCTTGGTATCAACTAGCACTTTCCAAACGTGGACGATAACACAGCCTCTGTCAATGACAACACGGTTATCAAGTGATTTTCTGTGCGAAAAGCTCGACTTTTTCTCCACTGTTCCAGCTATTTTCAATTGGGTGATGTGGCCAAAAACACATTTTCGAGTGATTTCAATGGAATAAGGAAAATTTCCCTTGTTTTTTCTGTCCCAAATGCCAGAACGAGCGAGAATCAGTGCTGGTCGGTTAACCAGTGCATGATTGTAATATGTAATTTGTTCCTCATTTCGGTCGTAACTACGTAATAACTACGTAGTTATAACGTAACGGCAACTCCCAATAATAGCGACTCTGAATGCTAGTTAGGATATTTCTCAGGAATCATTTTCAATAGTATATTATGTAACGAGTGTTATAAAAGTCCTTTTAGTAACGAGTATTTCAAGGACGAGCGGAGCAGAGCGGAGCGAGTGTTTGATGAACAAGTGTCTAGAAGAGTTTATAAACGCGTTACATACTATGCTCTTTCTACGAACTCCGAAAATTACATTAACATACCTGCTATTCCTGCTATTCCTGCTAACCTACAAAATAATTCGAAAGGAATGGGAATTGAGAACATAATACATGCAACTGCATGTGACCAGCGAGACACGTATAAGTGATATTGGTTGTAGATGTGTCCAGTCCATTGCTTACTACATTTGTTTCACGTTTATTGTCACGCTTAGCGCAGAATAAATAAATTGTTCTCAAAGATGGATGCTTCATTTTTACACTTCTTGGAGATTTGCAAGTACCAGGACATTCTCTTCGATTTCACTTTCGTCTACATTTCCCATATATTTTTGATGAAGAATTCTGATACAAACGAAAATTGTTTGAATAATTCTTATACAAAATTCGAAAATAACAGTTGACAGTTAATACAATTGACAGGCCAGACATGTCTCGAATAGCTGAAGCTGTGTTTAATGAACTGTGTTGCCATGGTAACGTGTTTAATAATTTGAATAAATCACAGATCGTCAATCTATGATTAATCGATCATTTAGCGTGGTATACATATCCGTACGCTAAATGCCATTTTAGTTAGGTGAGTAGAAAAACTAAGTTTCCTTATGAAAGTTCACTTTTTTGTAGTTCTATCACCTATCAAAATCAATGACGTTAAACCTGAATCACCTCGTACATCCGAGGACCCAGTATTGGATCGCACGACCGTCACATAACACAGAAATCCAATCCGCAAAATATTTTTCCGTGGCGCCCCAAAACAAAACATTCCATTATCGAGCTATACGTGTTCCAATCCGCAATCTGCATCATATCTCGTAAATTTTTAATCCCCGATCCCAGATACCGAGTGTTCTTATTGTCTATATTTACGATGTGATAGGCACGGTCGAACATCTCTCGGCACCTAAGTGTGGCGTCTCTCTCCCGAATACAGATGTTGCATTCAAGATTCATAATACGGCTCGGGGGTTGTTCGGGGGTTGCTTTATGTTGCGGTAAGGAAAAGCAATCCGGATCGGACGGATCGTCACGATATTCAGGGTGGAATTGGATTGGAAGGATTCCGATTTCTGAGCTATCGAAAACAGAGGGACGAGCCAGGTGTACAAATCATCTGGCGGCTGCACAATTGAGGATTCTGAGCGGACAACAACGATAACGATAGTCATAATAAACTGATCTCTTTTCTAGCTGACTGAGGAATACTAGTCAACTGATATTACCAAAGGATTGTGCCATGATACGGACTAATTCTATTCCAAAGTCAACTATGAAATGGCCACAATGCTCAAAGTGGAATGAAATGCCACGCTGAACATTGTCCCTCTGAGGGAATATAATGCCGACTTGATTTTTTTTTGGCTGGGCTACGCTTAGTCGACGGTCTTAAGACTGCTGGCTGGAGCCTGCCCTGCACTGCTGAGAGTCAAAGAGCTCGAAACCGGTCTGTAGGTGCCTAGCATGGACTGGCTAAATCGAAATCGATGGGAAAGGAAAAGTGTGATTTTTTTATGATATCATAGGATTTTCTTTACAGGAGAACTGACCTCATTCATGGTTTCAAACTTTCATATGTAAATTTTCATATGATTCTTATGAAGGATTTCTGGAAAGCAGGCACATGTTAACAGCATTTTTGCGAACGTAAAAGCTATTTACTCGGAATCGGTGAATTCAACATCAAATAGTATTTTCTGTTTTTTCTTTCAAATCACGATTTTACCCTACCAGAGCTATTGAACGTTCCAAAATGTGCAGTTAATTTGAATTCACTATTTTTCCGAGGCTGAAAATGAAAATATTCAAGCCAATTTTGTTAATTTGGTATGATTGCATATGAAGGTTCGAAAGCATGGAGAACAATAATATGAAGTTAGTTTCCTTGGAAAAAAATTCCTAACATGATATTTCACGGCACTGACTTACAAGATGTTCATGTCTGAAAAACTGATAAAATTGATGGCTATCCATACCGGTCCCAAGTTGGTGAAGATCGCACGACTAATAGCTGAGGTATAGGGGGGGGGGCGTTTGAAGAGTATTTTTTCATGAAACTTGATTCAGATCTATTTCATAGGACGCCGATTCCAGTAGTGTACTAGGATTTCTTCTAAAAATATCGCTAATATGGATTCTAGATTTTTCAGTATCTGAATGTGAACTGACCTCCAATTTAACACAATTTTGAATGCACTTGCCACACACTCTCAGTCTCGAGTCGATTCCTAGATTGTTGCTAATATACTTTTGAAATTATTTGATCTCAATATTACACCAATTAATGATTTAAAACTTCAACAAAACCTTCCATGAACTCCTTGTTTACTCCCTACACAATACACTTTGAATGGCCGACAGGTGCACGTTCGGTCGTTCGGACAATGTTGCCAAGTTTATTCTTCATGGCTTGATATTGAAGACGGCTGTGGTACTTTTCAATAACCATCCCCATCAGCATCACCATCTTCATTATCTGTACACGGTGGCAACCCCGCGAGCCTCTTGATCTCCATTCATCAGGTGAAAGTTCTCCCTTAAATCTAAATTAGCGTCGTTAAAATTCCCCGGCGAACCCCGAGTCTATAATTTCGAAAACATGACGGCATCGCAATGTGTTTACATATTCCTGCGGAGTTGAACGCCGCCAACAAATTAGAACTGGTAGGTAATAATTGCACCGGTGTGTAGCTGTTAATTTTGTGTATCTGCTGTTCCTGCTATTCTTAATCTGCGAGTTCCTTTGCTGCGAGGGATGGCAATGGGGAACGGTTGTACTCGGAGACAAGTCGAGATGTTGAGTAAATAAAGGCGTTTCATAATGATAAACTGGCTATTTTAATTGCCTTGTAGTATCGAGATAATTTGCTGGAACCGCTGATGAAGTCTTGCTTAAATTCTGTCTGTAGGTTAATCGAGGAGGTGGTACATTCATTATTCCAGATTTTTTGGGATTTTCTCTCCTCGTCTCTATAGAATAAAAATATGAATACCATTTCAATATACGTATAGTGAGAACGAATCAGATGATTTGCCCCAAAATGTCACTGCGTTCAAAGAATTTTCCCATCAGAATTCACTTGCTTGTCAGTGACAATTTATATTGAAAACGGTTTGGAGGAGAGAAATGAAGGTATATAGAAAAAATATAAAATTTTGACTCATCTTTGGACATTCCGGGAACGAATCTGCTCCAGTTTTCAACATAAAAAATGTTTTTTTTTGTATGGCAACTTGGTCTTGACTCAGTTCTCAGTGACAATTAATTTTGAATTTATCATTTTCATTTTCAGATTTCAGTATAGTGATTATCATGTTCTATCTATATCAACTGAACAGGAAGCAATGCTATTGTCTCCGTTCAGAAGAATGCAAGCAGGTTCCTTGATTCCTCTCTTCTGGTTGTTTTCTTCTTCTCCAATGATTTTAATATATTATTCCAATCTGCCATATGTTGTCCATTTTCAGTAAGGATATGTCCAGCTAGTTTCGATTTGTCAATGTGTCTTCTCTCAATATTGTATTTATGTTCCTTGGTCCTTATACAGAAAAACGTCTTTCCACTTTCCTATCCAGAGAATTATGTCGATAAGACGATTCATCGAATTGAAAACAAACAAGGTCCACCATAACAAAATCAACTATCGATAACGACAAATATAATACCATACATTCCCGGCATATCTGAAAAAATAAAACGTGTTGGTGAAAAATTTCAAGTGAAACTGTGTTCAAAACTGAAAATACAATGAGATCAATTCTAACTCAAACAAAATCGAAATTCAAATCAACAAATAAGCTCATATTCAGCAATCGATTCGAGAAAATATAACTTATGATAATTAGTAAAAGTCACGTGACCCTGGCCGAGTAGGCCGTTTTTAATTTGTTTCAAGCAAAACTTAATGCCCAGGTCGAATTTTAGAATAGTTCATTATTGAAAGTTTTTCCCATATGATGCCAACTTTATGAAAGACTGTGTATATTGGTCAGACAGGTAAAACGTTCAACTACCGCATCCAAGAACTTCATATGTTCCATCTTTTTTTTCAATAAATTTAACATAAATTCGCTCACCATATATTATATTTGAATGTATATATGCATTACAATCTATCACAAATAACTGTCTAAATCCAAGCTTTCGCCACTATAGTGGATAGTGAGGTAGTTTAAAAATATAAAATTCCATCCAAATTGGAAGAATTTCCTATACATGACCGATTTTTTTTTATGTTCTATTACGCCCTGATGCAGTTCAACTTACTGTAGTTCAAAAAATCCTATTCTTGGGGAGTATATATGAACAAATATGTCCCTAAAATTTCTAGAAGATTTTTCAACCACTTCACTTTTTCGAGAAAAAAAATATCACTCTGTAAGAAGGGTTCACTAGCTGCTGCGAGCTATAATCTCCTTATATATCAGGTATCGGTAGAGGACTAACGATTCTGATGAGACAAGTGTTCATAAGTGAGTGAGACGGGTCATTGTGGTAAACGAGTATGACAAAGATGGTAAATGATGAAGAGATGGAACTTACATTCTACTTGTATTACTGTGAAATGACATCTTTCAGGATTTAAATGATTATCTTTTGAATTCCATCTTGTAACTCGTTCCATTTCTTTATTAATAAATTCAACATAATTCACTCACCATATATTTGAAGAAAATCATAGTTTTAATGATAATTTCGAAATTATAAATGTAGAAAATTACGAAGGGAAATTATTGTTCAACCTGACTCATATGAAAGTGCCCTTGCTAATTAAAATGTTGAGCTGTCCTCCGATATCTCGATATGACATCGGAGAAAAGTGACAATTGACGTTCACTTAGATCGGAAGGAAAGAAAATCTCATTAAGAATCGCAATCATTGGGACCACACGGCATGACGACGAAGAAGATTCCTCTTTTTTCTCGACAATTTCCGGAAGGGTTGAATAAATCTAAAGGTAACGTGACGTTATCGGTCTTCGATTCTCCATTGGGAAGACACTTTCTGTCTATTCAGCGAAAAAGACAACGGTAGCCATGGGTGTCCATCGAAAATTACAAACGGGACTAAATTTCTTGTGATTTTCTTTCCACGTTTCTACAGGTTGAGGCAAGATTATCCCTGACTTTGAACACAAATAAAAATGATTTCTTCAATCAAACAAAGTAATTTTCTTGTAATTGAATTGCTCCAAACAAGAATTTTTCATTTGAATTCAGAAATATACGCAAAACTCAAATCACTTGGCTTGCTTGCTTGCTTCGTTTCTGGAAATCTATTGATACGAATTTGCTGAACATAAACAGTATATTTCTTTATTCAAGAAAACCGCGACTACAAGTGACATGATTATCTGAAATGCCTGCAGTGACGTATACAGCATACATCAATGGGGGACAACTATGAACGCCTGCGCTACTTCGACTCTTCAGTTCAATCGCGACGCCATTTGCCATTGCCGCTGAGGCGTACTTACATGCGAACAGCAGAGCAAGACACCGTTGTTTTTCAACGTACAAGAACCAAGTGTGCTGTGTTCTGAGTCATGGATAATAATTATGTACATTTTTACAGCAATGCGGCATTCCACATTTGAGGACAATCTGTGAGGGTGAGTTAAATACGTATATCGGTTTTAATTTCGAACAGGAACCAACTCTGAACTTTGTATAATTTTGTAACATGGCTGTACTGAGGTGTTTTCCCTTCTTATTTCATCGAAAACTTGCTATAAGAATCAATCATGAATCAAACCATCACATCACTTCCAACGAATGGCCATGTTTGTATTACCTGCACAACACATTCGTTCAGCAGTGACGATATGATTGACCAGGTAGGATAGGTAAAGGTAAGATGAATAAAATAAAAATTAGAAAATGTATTTTTTATTGCCTTCAAGAAACAAATGTTGTGAGTTCTTTTCATATACAGTCGTATCGCGTCTTTCAAGGATTGTAAATTGTTTGTTCATTATAGGAATTTCCTTTCGTGTGCTCCAAGAGATGAAAAAAATCTGAATGTGAAAATTGTAAATTCAATTCCAATTGATAAACATCTTGTCACTAACTTTCTAGAATCGACTTCTTCGAAATTTGATATTTTTCTTCTTCAAACATTTTTCGTTTGCTGATTTGTCTTTACTATACGATATCTATTGAAATGATACCTTCTTTATGAATGCGAATCAAATACCTTTCAAAAAATATTTCAGGATGTACTTACGGTCGATTACAAATTGTACGTACATATTATGTGGGATTTTCGGGATGGATTTGCTCTGGAAAAAGATGAAATGTTACTAATTTGATTGAAATAACTAGCTTGATTCAACGATTCTTTTTTTAATGCGATTTAAATAAACTCTGTACCTCTTTTCATGCACTGCCAAGAAACAAAATATTTCCAAAAGCCTATGACTCGAAATTTCAAAAACAATTCAATACCCCTGCTTTCTCCCTCCTTCCTCATCTACTATCGATGTTCCAGGAAAAGAGCTGATTCCTTTGATTTTCTAAATTTAGGTCCAGAATTTGCTCTTCAATATCTCCCTCACTGAAAGGATGATAAAATCTTCACATATATATGAGAAGGATAAATGTTTACAGTATTCCACCTCGGTAATATATCCGATGGAAGCCGCATTCAAATATGAGTCCGCCACCTCCAGAGTCTAAATCTCGAAGATATCACACCACGGCAACATTTGCGTCAAATTGGATCAAGCGTCCCGAAAACCAGAGATGTGCTGAGTTTGTCAAAGCGGAAGTTAACCCACCAGAAGTCGTCCGAGAT
The DNA here is from genome assembly GCA_918026855.4 of Phaedon cochleariae. Taxonomy (NCBI): domain Eukaryota; kingdom Metazoa; phylum Arthropoda; class Insecta; order Coleoptera; family Chrysomelidae; genus Phaedon; species Phaedon cochleariae. The sequence goes on along the minus strand of OU896713.1, from coordinate 2,426,352 downwards.
TTATAACGTTTATATAAGACGCAATCCACTATACAAAGTCTCCCCACAAAGACTGTCGCCTCCCAACAATTCCCGACATAGGTATATACACTCCGAATCCCAACCCGGCAAACTTATGTTCAACCTGGAATAATGAGAGATATTTGTAATGTCTCTTTATGTCAGGGATAAGTTAAGTTATTGTTGAAGAGATAAAATGACGTCTAACCCTCTGAAGAAGAGATTAAGATGCTCGAGAGTTGGGGAACAGTTACAATGAAACAATGGCTATATTATTGCTGCGGGAAGTTATTTTGATTTGAGGTTGGCGTGTGTAGGAAGAGGATTAGGCTAGATATGCCGGTGGTTAGAAATGTACAAGAAATGCAGGAAGTGAAACTTGGATAGTCGCGGTAAGCTATGATAATCGCATTGCTTCGAGAAGTGATTAACTATTTGTCTCCTGAGGATGATATTTCGCTGGGTTGGTTCAAAATACTATGTAAGAATATGGCTTTCCTGGAATATTTGGCCGTCATTTTGAAAATTTTGGAGCCTGTACTGGGCATTACAATAAGCAAACCTTTGTCTGCCCTCAACGAATAAGCAAACAAAGCACAAATCAAAATTCACTCAACAAGAGTTTGATCATCACTGGTAGCCATTTGACAACAGCCAAAAGCAAAGAATAGGTGAACCATCAGAAAGTGCAGAATGACATGACATTCGATCATTTTCTATAAATTCTACGGGATATGAGTAGGAATCATCATTTAGCAATCTCATTATTTCATTCCCTTCACTCAAACGTACTCGACAAGCCCAGTCAACACACCTTTTCGACGTCAACCTCGAAAAATGTCGAACAACTCCTCACCAAAACCCGTTTATACATAGAACGGCAAAGCTTTGGAGTATTCCCAAGAACTTATAATCTCCAAAAATTGAGAAGAATCCCAGTAGTTATATACTTCTTCTCCCAGGTACCCACATTTTCCCCGAACATTCTAGGGATTCCCATTGGTACGCTCCAAGAGATGAAAAAAAGGTGGCTGTAGCATATTAGCTGACTATGCTGGGTTATTGCTGTGTTGCTATTTTTTTTTATTTATTTGCTCAACAAGAAATACAAAAATCTTATATAGAATATAATCTTATAAAAAAAAACTTTCTAAAAGAAAAAAAAATATTGAGGAAGTTCACCGAAGAAATACTTATTTTATTAAATAAATCCTATTTCAACTGTTAATCAATAATACGAAAATACGAATACAAATGTGCCCCGTTACAAACCTCATAGGAGAAAGAAAAAGAGTTAGGATAATAATAACATTATTGACTTAGAGGAACGGTCAGCCAATTTATGTGGTATAAGTTGGTACATATCATATTATTGCCTAAGAAAACAGTCAGAGACAGAGAAAAACAAAATCATTCGTTGGCAATGAAGGCACGAAGCTTCCTGATTTCATGAACACACTCATGAAGAATCTCAGCCTCAACAATACTTATATTTCGAAGAGAGACCTGGTGGCCGGTCCAAGCAAGCCAAAGACGACTTGGTTACTGGGCAGGGATCGCCAAGTCCTGCGCCTTCTTATAGGGATACTGACAGGGCACAACAGGTTACGCAGACACCTATCACTCATAGGTGTGAAAAATAGTCCCACTTGCCGTGAATGCGGAGAAGATGGGGAGATATAACTTCACTTCCTCGGAGAGTGTGAGGCGTATGGAAGGATGAGATTCGAAATCTTTGGGGTAGATAAACTACAACAGGAAGATTTGGTCGAATCAGAGTGGACGGACATCCTGACCTTCATCAGAAGGACAAAAGGGCCCATGGGGGCCTACTTGCCTGGCTACAACCTCCCCACAATACTACCACAACTATATTTTGAAGAGCAGCAGCTAAAGTGTTTCGATTTTCCAAATAAGATACGTTGTTTGGTCTGACAGCAGAGAGTATGGGACATATAAATAAGATATGTTCAAGAGTTTGTTGTACGTGCATATTACCATAGATATTATGATATTACATAACGAACACAATTCCTATTGTGCTATGGACTTATGTTCATACAAAAATATAGTGGTTAGGTCAGATGGCGGGGTCAAGTCAATGTCCACTATATTGTGGCATTCGTCCTTTTTTCCCTGTGATCTTCGAATGAAAGTGTGTAAAGATCATTCACGTAGAAATAGTTTTTCACTTATCTTGAGACATGACATAGTAGAAACTGGGAATTGGAAATACATGAAAACGAATGAATTCAAGGTACAACGGGATTCATGTCTTTCGTGAAACGAGTACGAATAAATACTCAGCGTAGAGAACAATTCCAACATGAAATACCTTCCGAATACTTTTTGATCCTCCACTTCCACACAAATAACACCGCTGAGGGTTTCGAATTGGAAACAATCGGCGATTGCCTCTTTTCTGGGCAGGTAATGCATAAAATCGAGTAGTGTGTTCGGTTGAGTGGTCAAGGGAATTGCATAAGGGGTTGGTGGACCCTTTGAAGTGCCCTTCTCGCTATAAAAGATGAGGCTGATACAGTTACGTTCGATGCTGCGGAAGTAGTCGTCGTGAAAAGGGAATTCAGTCACTCCTCACATCGAAGGTATATTTTATGTCACAGAATTTTAAGGTTTCTGCATCGGCCAGAAAAAAATGAAAGCAGATTTAGAGCTCTGTAACTTTTTTAATTCTTGTCCGATTCACGTGAAATTGGGACCCAATGGTAGAATTATTTATGTTTCTGAATTAGTGTCCACAAAAGTTTGGAAAATCCATACACTTTCAAAACATTTGTATCTTCGAGAGAAAAGAAGATATTGACGTGAATCAATGACCATCGTGTTACAAAGGGATCAAACTTCAATCTGAAACATGATGAACCCAAGTTTATGCACTTCATGGATTTAAAGGGTACCTACCTACATCGCGATCAACGTTTTTCAATCGGTGTGGCGTGTTTGACTAATATTTATTTATTAATGTTTCACTTAGTTACTAACACACCAAGATTTTCAGTTGCTGATGAAAATCATGATCTGGATCACCATAGTTACTGAGGTCGTTGATATGATAACAATCAGCCCCTTGATGATATTTTAGAAATAGAGTAACTACCGTTTAGTAGCATTTAATTTTATTTCGTTGTTTTTTCTTCAACGTTTTGCCTATCCTGAAGTGTATAAAATAGTATATACACAACTTTTTTCCTAGAATTTGAAATACCACTTTATTCCCTAGGTGTATAATGTACTACTATTCACTCACTTCTGCCAAGGGATGATGAGATATCAAGGGTGAAAGAATGTCTTGTGTGTTTCCCGGTATAATCATTGAGCCATCAGCTCTCCTTTTGGGAACAACATTTCGAAATATAAATATAAGATTTAATCAGAATTACCCTAACATCGGAGACAATGCCCGGTTATCCTCATGTGATGGTCTTTGTTGGTGTTCCTAACGAGGTTTCTACTATTATTTTACTTTGCATTCGCTCTGGAACACCAGTTCAAGTAAGTATGATCTTCTTTTTGTATCTATACTTTGCAATCCAGCCTCGCACCAAGGTCTCAAAAATCTCATGAATTTTTTTAAAGAATTCTTCCTTGCTTAGGCGTATGTAGCTCAATTTTCATAAATACTTAGGAGATCATTGAAGTGTTGATCCTTTTCAGACTTCCGGGTGAACAGACTTCTTCAGCAGTCTTGATTTCAGAGTTTGCTAGATATTGGATAGCTATATGTTGGCAATCAAGTATTTGTGTATACACCTCTAGGGTATATCTCTATTTTTCAAATGGTTTGAAGATGGATTGATTGATTGATGAGCAGAATACTTCTGGTCTATAGCGATATTCTTTCGCATATGCGTGCCTCAATGATTGAGATGCAAAGAATATCAGTTTTCCCTAACTTTATTATACTTCAATTGGTTTCGAGATGGTTCCAGATATTCTTCACAATTTTAGAGTTTTCGATGGTTTTGCATGTGTTTTGTTGTGAAACGCCAATGGATGGTCCTTTCTACGTGATAAATGGGGGATGTATGGACAGGTGCAATCAGGAGAGTCTCGAGGGAGACACGTCACCGAAAAGAGGAAATGTAGACGAATGCGAATGGAATGAGGGACCGCAGCCAGAATCAATACTCGCCCTTCCATTCAAATCTCGTCACTGTGGAATCCTAATGTTTTATTGTTCGCAAAGTGGCTGAGTAAATCTTTTAGGGGGAGAATGGTCGAGAAGAAGAAATCCATTGAATTTTGAGTGTGGAAAGCATTATTCAACTCATCTTCTGATTCTTACTTAATCAGACCAATCGCAAGCCAAAGACAACTTGGGTTTTCGCGATTATTTCATTCATCACATAATCTGACCATCAATCACAAACCAGAGACAACTAGAAAAGCCGATCTGACTGTGCCCAACATGAGCTTTTCAGGAGTAACCATACTTTTGAAGATGCTCGATGCTTGGTATTACTATCAGCAATGAGAAAATCACGTGAGATCAATTGCTAAAAGTGCATCACAAAAACTTGGTTTTCTGTTTCGAGCCAGGACCTATTCCACTTCCAGTCAGCTGCTTGTGATCTATAAGGCACAGATTCGACCTGTCCTGGAAGACTGTTCCCATATTTGGAGTGCAGCACCCAAACATACCCTGAAACTGTTGGATTCTGTCCAAAAAAAGGCAATTCGTCTCGTAGGTGATGCCTCGCTCACAAACTCACTCACTTCTCTAGAACACCATAGAAAAGTTGGCGATCTGGCTCTATTTCATAGATATTTTCATGGACGATGCTCTTCTGAAATATCAACCATTGTTCCTCCTTTGGCAGTCTCCGCGAGATTAACCCGTCGAGTTGAGGCTTCGCACCCCTGCGTGGTTACTCTGGAGAGCTGCAGAACATCTATTTCCAAAGACTCGTTCATCCAACGAACAACGAGGCTCTGGAACACATTGTCAAGGGAGGTGTTTCCCGAGGCATATTACCTCCAGATATTCAAGAAGAACACCAATTCCGACCTTATTTCCCTTGGCTCTCACGATGTTATCTGAACATTACAGTATAGCCCTTTTCGTGAGAACCATAACATAAAAAAAACTTGTGTTATCGCGGAAACATTAGCTGTCTTTCAATTCTGATTGGTCTATCAGCGTTGGTGTTTTCAACGATGTAACCATAGATAGCGAAGCAAAGTCTGTCAGTTTGGCATTGAATAATATACCTGTAGCATAATTATGTCTCTCATTGTTAACTCAATTGTGTAGTATGTACAGAATTATCTCGAATATTCAGAACATCGTGATATTATACTTATGAAAACACTAGCTCTCTTTCAATTCTGATTGGTCGAACAGTCTTGGTGTTTTCAACGATGTAACCTTCCATGGTTAGCAGAGGAAAGTATGTCAGTTTGACAAAAAATAATTATTGCTGTAGATGTCAGTATGAATAGCTCTGGTTATATGGATGGTTCATTTATAATGAATATTTCATGAAATAGTATGTTCTGAACATCTCTTCATAATTATGTCTCTCATTGTTAACTCAATTCCTGACGTTGCTCGGCAACACAATTTCGTGAACAATGAAGCGACAGAATTATCTCGAATATTCACAACATCACATCGCATATTATGATAATTTCAGAGATACTGAAAACAAGAAATGTTATTAAAATTTCTTGACCTGGATGATAGTATGAAGAACAGTTGGAATTATCCTTGTTGCGAATATCCACCAAACTCAGTCATGTGAATGTCACAATTCTGATGCATATTTCCTGGTCAAAACCCAGAGATAACTTTTCCACGTTTTCCGGATTCACAGAGAATCCCAACCATTACTATTCACTCTGCAAACAAGTCCTTGTTATTGCCTACCTTTCCATTTTTCCAGATTCGCGTATATATCGAGGATTCCGCGGGTTCTAAATATTTTATTTAGCATTCCAGGCACAGGCGGTTAGTTTACATATACCGTACGTGGTTAGAAAAAAGGCGATGCAGGTTCAATCCACACACACAGTTTGCAGGAGAGCGTTCATTTTTTGTTCACTTGAGTATAGAAATGCTGAACGCTCAACAAACTGAAAACTTCATGCACACATATTTCTGGTCCTACAAAAAGCATCATTTACCTAAAAACTTTACATAAATTTGTATTTTTCAAATGGAACATCCTGTTCTTCTAATCGATTCAGCTCTTTCTTCTGGTTTCATATATATATAGATATATATACATTATTAAGATTATCTTTGGCGGTTTTCGAAAAAATTAGACTCTAAGGCAGCTGTAGAACGCCAGAAATCGCAACATTGTCCTCTGGCGTTCTAAACCTGCCTTAGATCTATACCAAGAAATCTATATATATTTTTCAAAAACTGACAAAAGATAACCACATTGAAGTATATACATATGAAATCAGAAGAAAGAGCTCTACCGTTCAGAGAAATAAAATACAGGGTGTTTCATTTGAAAAATACCAGTTTATGAAGAAATTTTAGATTAACGATGCTTTTTCGTATTTTCTATTAATATATAATTATATACAGTCTGTCCAAGATAAGGTTGCACAGCTTGGGGATCTCGGAAACGGTAGGAGATACGAAGTTTCGCATTCGGAGGCTCATACCAACAGCCTTCGAAAATTTTCAAAATTGTTTTAAGTTTTCCAGTTATATCGAAAAAAGTGAAATTTTGGAATATCTATTTTATTTTTTTTCTCCGTTATAATTAGAGATACAGAAAAACTGAACATACTTTTTTATAGCAACTTTTGATGACGTTTAACGTGGTGATACCGATTTTTCTTTGCGACGTTTCGTATTCGTAGAACCGTCACCAACTTTTGTTTTTCAAATACGGTCCTGATAATTCTTTCACAGATTCTGAAAGATTTCTTTATTATGACCAAGTGGAGTCATCTTCAATGATATACACTGCTCGCCAAAAGCCATGGAACCACACCAATTTCAGGAAAATGATATTAGGAGTCAAAATAGCTTGAAAATCACTTCGGATTCGGAATCAGGACGTCATAATCACTAACTTTTCATATATTTCCTAGAAAGTTTTCAGTTCAGAAAAATTAAATTTTGTGTCACTTCTCATGGAAGCACTCCCGTGTTTCTCACGTAATTATTGAGGTAGGGTTCTGAAATTTGCAGGAGGAAGGGAAAGTCCTAAAATAAAGTCAATCACGTAAGATACGGGGGTGTTGCCGTAAAAAGTGTGACAAAATTGAATTTTTCAGAACTAAAAATTTGCCAGGAAAAATATGAATAATTAGTGAATTAGGTGTCCTGATTCCGAATCTGGAGTGATTTTCGACCTATTTTGACTCATAATATCATTTTCCAGAAATTGGGGTGGTTTCTTGGCTATTGGCGAGGAGTGTATATCACTGAAGATGACCCCACTTGGTCATAGAGTGCATTTTTGGTATATCTCTCTTTCCAGCAAATTTCAGGATCCTTACCCAACGATTACGTAAGATAGAGTACAGGGATTTTTCCCTCAGAAGTGGGTCAGACTGTGTATTCTGAATGCCCATAAAAGAACAAGCGTCTAGCTAGACCAGTGAATCTTCAAACATCGAGGTCAAGTGACGTCACCCACAACACATGATATCTCTTCCTTCTTTATATTTTGAGAAACTAGGACTACTACGTGTAAAGCGATATAGCTTAGTGGTCTATGTATCTGACTTCCAATGAGCTGAGGCGCCAATATTTTTGAAAAAATTTCACTCAATTAATTTTTTTTAAATATACTCTGTAGGAAGACCGTTAATTCATGACAAGTTAGATTGAAAGTAATTTCTTTCCTTCCTTATTCATTAGACCAATATTAACTGAGATAGCTATTGAGTGAACTATAAATAATCAACCTGTACATTGTGCGATAGAAATAGAATGATAATATAGGTTAGTTCAGGTCGAAAAATATTTTTTCTCCCCGAGCGTCCTACACATCTGAAAAATTCCAAAGACACTAATTTTGACACGTTAAAAGCGAATCAGGAATCAGATTTGGTCCTAGACTTTTCGTTGAAATTTTCAAAAATGGCAGCAATTCATGATATTATAGGCTAGTTCAGGTCGAAAAATATTTTTTCTCCCCGACCGTCCTACACATCTGAAAAAATTCCAAAGAAACTAATTTCGACACGTTAAAAACGAATCAGGAATCAGATTTGGTCCTAGACTTTTCGTTGGAATTTTCAAAAATGGCAATTCATGATAATATAGGTTAGTTCAGGTCGAAAAATATTTTTTCTCCCCGAGCGTTCTACACATCTGAAAAACTCAAAAAATACTAATTTCGACATGTTAAAAACTAATCAGGAATCAGATTTTGTCCTAGACTTTTTGTTAAAATTTTCAAAAATGGCAATTCATGATAATATAGGTTAGTTCAGGTCGAAAAATATTTTTTCTCCCCGAGCGTCCTACACATCTGAAAAATTCCAAAGACACTAATTTTGACACGTTAAAAACGAATCAGGAATCAGATTTGGTCCTAGACTTTTCGTTGGAATTTTCAAAAATGGCAATTCATGATAATATAGGTTAGTTCAGGTCGAAAAATATTTTTTCTCCCCGAGCGTCCTACACATCTGAAAAACTCAAAAGATACTAATTTCGACATGTTAAAAACGAATCAGGAATCAGATTTGGTCCTAGACTTTTTGTTAAAATTTTCAAAAATGGCAATTCATGATAATATAGGTTAGTTCAGGTCGAAAAATATTTTTTCTCCCCGAGCGTCCTACACATCTGAAAAACTCCAAAGATACTAATTTCGACATGTTAAAAACGAATCAGGAATCAGATTTGGTCCTAGACTTTTCGTTGAAATTTTCAAAAATGGCAATTCATGATAATATAGGTTAGTTCAGGTCGAAAAAAATGTTTTCTCCCCGAACATCCTACACATCTGAAAAACTCAAAAGATACTAATTTCGACATGTTAAAAACGAATCAGGAATCAGATTTGGTACTGAACTTTTTGTTAAAATTTTCAAAAATGGCAATTCATGATAATATAGGTTAGTTCAAGTCGAAAAATATTTTTTCTCCCCGAGCGTCCTACACATCTGAAAACCTCCAAAGCTACTAATTTCGACATGTTAAAAACGAATCAGGAATCAGATTTGGTCCTAGACTTTTTGTTAAAATTTTCAAAAATGGCAATTCATGATAATATAGGTTAGTTCAGGTCGAAAAATATTTTTTCTCCCCGAGCGTCCTACACATCTGAAAAACTTCAAAGATACTAATTTCGACATGTTAAAAACGAATCAGGAATCAGATTTGGTACTAGACTTTTCGTTAAAATTTTCAAAAATGGCAATTCATGATAATATAGGTTAGTTCAGGTCGAAAAAAATGTTTTCTCCCCGAACATCCTACACATCTGAAAAACTCAAAAGATACTAATTTCGACATGTTAAAAACGAATCAGGAATCAGATTTGGTACTGAACTTTTTGTTAAAATTTTCAAAAATGGCAATTCATGATAATATAGGTTAGGTAGTTCAAGTCGAAAAATATTTTTTCTCCCCGAGCGTCCTACACATCTGAAAACCTCCAACGATACTAATTTCGACATGTTAAAAACGAATCAGGAATCAGATTTGGTACTAGACTTTTTGTTAAAATTTTCAAAAATGGCAATTCATGATAATATAGGTTAGTTCAAGTCGAAAAATATTGTTTCTCCCCGAGCGTCCTACACATCTGAAAAACTCCAAAGATACTAATTTCGACATGTTAAAAACGAATCAGGAATCAGAATTGGTCCTACACTTTTCGTTAAAATTTTCAAAAATGGCAATTCATGATAATATAGGTTAGTTCAGGTCGAAAAATATTTTTTCTCCCCGAGCATCCCACACATCTGAAAAACTCAAAAGATACTAATTTTGACATGTTAAAAACGAATCAGGAATCAGATTTGCTCCTAGACTTTTTGTTAAAATTTTCAAAAATGGCAATTCATGATAATATAGGTTAGTTCAGGTCGAAAAATATTTTTTCTCCCCGAGCGTCCTACACTTCTGAAAACCTCCAAAGATACTAATTTCGACATGTTAAATACGAATCAGGAATTAGATTTGCTCCTAGACTTTTTGTTAAAATTTTCAAAAATGGCAATTCATGATAATATAGGTTAGTTCAGGTCGGAAAATATTTTTTCTCCCCGAGCGTCCTACACATCTGAAAAACTTCAAAGATATTAATTTCGACATGTTAAAAACGAATCAAGAATCAGATTTGGTCCTAGACTTTTTGTTGAAATTTTCAAAAATGGCAATTCATGATTATATATGTTAGTTCAGGTCGAAAAATATTTTTTCTCCCCGAGCGTCCTACACATCTGAAAACCTCCAAAGATACTAATTTCGACATGTTAAAAACGAATCAGGAATCAGATTTGGTACTAGACTTTTTGTTAAAATTTTCAAAAATGGCAATTCAAGATAATATAGGTTAGTTCAAGTCGAAAAATATTTTTTCTCCCCGAGCGCCCTACACATCTGAAAACCTCCAAAGATACTAATTTCGACATGTTAAAAACGAATCAGGAATCAGATTTGGTACTAGACTTTTTGTTAAAATTCTCAAAAATGGCAATTCATGATAATATAGGTTAGTTCAGGTCGAAAAATATTTTTTCTCCCCGAGCGTCCTACACATCTGAAAAACTCCAAAGATACTAATTTCGACATGTTAAAAACGAATCAAGAATCAGATTTGGTCCTAGACTTTTTGTTAAAATTTTCAAAAATGGCAATTCATGATAATATAGGATAGTTCAGGTCGAAAAAATTTTTTCTCCCCAAGCGTCCTACACATCTGAAAAACTCAAAAGATACTAATTTCGACATGTTAAAAACGAATCAGGAATCAGATTTGGTCCTAGACTTTTTGTTAAAATTTTCAAAAATGGCAATTCATGATAATATAGGTTAGTTCAGGTCGAAAAATATTTTTTCTCCCCGAGCGTCCTACACATCTGAAAACCTCCAAAGATACTAATTTCGACATATTAAAAACGAATCAGGAATCAGATTTGGTACTAGACTTTTTGTTAAGATTTTCAAAAATGGCAATTCATTCATATAGGTTAGTTCAGGTCGAAAAATATGTTTTCTCCCCGAGCGTCCTACACATCTGAAAAACTTCAAAGATACTAATTTCGACATGTTAAAAACGAATCAGGAATCAGATTTGGTACTGAACTTTTTGTTAAAATTTTCAAAAATGGCAATTCATGATAATATAGGTTAGTTCAGGTCGAAAAATATTTTTTCTCCCCGAGCGTCCTACACATCTGAAAACCTCCAAAGATACTAATTTCGACATATTAAAAACGAATCAGGAATCAGATTTGGTACTAGACTTTTTGTTAAGATTTTCAAAAATGGCAATTCATTCATATAGGTTAGTTCAGGTCGAAAAATATGTTTTCTCCCCGAGCGTCCTACACATCTGAAAAACTTCAAAGATACTAATTTCGACATGTTAAAAACGAATCAGGAATCAGATTTGGTACTAGACTTTTCGTTAAAATTTTCAAAAATGGCAATTCATGATAATATAGTTTAGTTCAAGTCGAAAAATATTTTTTCTCCCCGAGCGTCCTACACATCTGAAAAACTCAAAAGATACTAATTTCGACATTTTAAAAGGAATCAGGAATCAGATTTGGTACTAGACTTTTTGTTAAAATTTTCAAAAATGGCAATTCATGATAATATAGGGTAGTTCAAGTCGAAAAATATTTTTTCTCCCCGAGCGTCCTACACATCTGAAAAATCTCCAAAGATACTAATTTCGACATGTTAAAAACGAATCAGGAATCAGATTTGGTACTAGACTTTTCGTTAAAATTTTCAAAAATGGCAATTCATGATAATATAGGTTAGTTCAAGTCGAAAAATATTTTTTCTCCCCGAGCGTCCTATTATATAATTCATGACAAGTTAGATTGAAAGTAATTTCTTTCCTTCCTTATTCATTAGACCAATATTAACTGAGATAGCTATTGAGTGAACTATAAATAATCAACCTGTACATTGGGCGATAGAAATAGAATGATAATATAGGTTAGTTCAGGTCGAAAAATATTTTTTCTCCCCGAGCGTCCTACACATCTGAAAAATTCCAAAGACACTAATTTTGACACGTTAAAAACGAATCAGGAATCAGATTTGGTCCTAGACTTTCCGTTGAAATTTTCAAAAATGGCAGCAATTCATGATAATATAGGCTAGTTGTTCAGGTCGAAAAATATTTTTTCTCCCCGAGCGTCCTACACATCTGAAAAAATTCCAAAGACACTAATTTCGACACGTTAAAAACGAATCAGGAATCAGATTTGGTCCTAGACTTTTCGTTGAAATTTTCAAAATTGGCAATTCATGATAATATAGGTTAGTTCAGGTCGAAAAATATTTTTTCTCCCCGAGCGTCCTTGACATCCGAAAAATTCCAAAGACACTAATTTTGACACGTTAAAAACGAATCAGGAATCAGATTTGGTCCTAGAATTATCGTTGGAATTTTCAAAAATGGCAATTCATGATAATATAGGTTAGTTCAGGTCGAAAAAAATGTTTTCTCCCCGAACATCCTACACATCTGAAAAACTCAAAAGATACTAATTTCGACATGTTAAAAACGAATCAGGAATCAGATTTGGTACTGAACTTTTTGTTAAAATTTTCAAAAATGGCAATTCATGATAATATAGGTTAGTTCAAGTCGAAAAATATATTTTCTCCCCGAGCGTCCTACACATCTGAAAACCTCCAAAGATACTAATTTCGACATGTTAAAAACGAATCAGGAATCAGATTTGGTACTAGACTTTTCGTTAAAATTTTCAAAAATGGCAATTCATGATAATATAGGTTAGTTCAGGTCGAAAAAAATGTTTTCTCCCCGAACATCCTACACATCTGAAAAACTCAAAAGATACTAATTTCGACATGTTAAAAACGAATCAGGAATCAGATTTGGTACTGAACTTTTTGTTAAAATTTTCAAAAATGGCAATTCATGATAATATAGGTTAGTTCAAGTCGAAAAATATTTTTTCTCCCCGAGCGTCCTACACATCTGAAAACCTCCGAAGATACTAATTTCGACATGTTAAAAACGAATCAGGAATCAGATTTGGTACTAGACTTTTTGTTAAAATTTTCAAAAATGGCAATTCATGATAATATAGGTTAGTTCAAGTCGAAAAATATTTTTTCTCCCCGAGCGTCCTACACATCTGAAAAACTCCAAAGATACTAATTTCGACATGTTAAAAACGAATCAGGAATCAGAATTGGTCCTACACTTTTCGTTAAAATTTTCAAAAATGGCAATTCATGATAATATAGGTTAGTTCAGGTCGAAAAATATTTTTTCTCCCCGAGCATCCCACACATCTGAAAAACTCAAAAGATACTAATTTTGACATGTTAAAAACGAATCAGGAATCAGATTTGGTCCTAGACTTTTTGTTAAAATTTTCAAAAATGGCAATTCATGATAATATAGGTTAGTTCAGGTCGAAAAATATTTTTTCTCCCCGAGCGTCCTACACATCTGAAAACCTCCAAAGATACTAATTTCGACATGTCAAAAACGAATCAGGAATCAGATTTGCTCCTAGACTTTTTGTTAAAATTTTCAAAAATGGCAATTCATGATAATATAGGTTAGTTCAGGTCGGAAAATATTTTTTCTCCCCGAGCGTCCTACACATCTGAAAAACTTCAAAGATACTAATTTCGACATGTTAAAAACGAATCAAGAATCAGATTTGGTCCTAGACTTTTTGTTGAAATTTTCAAAAATGGCAATTCATGATAATATAGGTTAGTTCAGGTCGAAAAATATTTTTTCTCCCCGAGCGTCCTACACATCTGAAAACCTTCAAAGATACTAATTTCGACATGTTAAAAACGAATCAGGAATCAGATTTGGTACTAGACTTTTTGTTAAAATTTTCAAAAATGGCAATTTATGATAATATAGGTTAGTTCAGGTCGAAAAATATTTTTTCTCCCCGAGCGTCCTACACATCTGAAAACCTCCAAAGATACTAATTTCGACATATTAAAAACGAATCAGGAATCAGATTTGGTACTAGACTTTTTGTTAAGATTTTCAAAAATGGCAATTCGTTCATATAGGTTAGTTCAGGTCGAAAAATATTTTTTCTCCCCGAGCGTCCTACACATCTGAAAAACTCAAAAGATACTAATTTCGACATGTTAAAAACGAATCAGGAATCAGATTTGGTACTGAACTTTTTGTTAAAATTTTCAAAAATGGCAATTCATGATAATATAGGTTAGTTCAAGTCGAAAAATATTTTTTCTCCCCTAGCGCCCTACACATCTGAAAACCTCCAAAGATACTAATTTCGACATGTTAAAAACGAATCAGAAATCAGATTTGGTATTAGACTTTTTGTTAAAATTCTCAAAAATGGCAATTCATGATAATATAGGTTAGTTCAGGTCGAAAAATATTTTTTCTCCCCGAGCGTCCTACACATCTGAAAAACTCAAAAGATACTAATTTCGACATGTTAAAAACGAATCAGGAATCAGATTTGGTACTGAACTTTTTGTTAAAATTTTCAAAAATGGCAATTCATGATAATATAGGTTAGTTCAAGTCGAAAAATATTTTTTCTCCCCTAGCGCCCTACACATCTGAAAACCTCCAAAGATACTAATTTCGACATGTTAAAAACGAATCAGAAATCAGATTTGGTATTAGACTTTTTGTTAAAATTCTCAAAAATGGCAATTCATGATAATATAGGTTAGTTCAGGTCGAAAAATATTTTTTCTCCCCGAGCGTCCTACACATCTGAAAAACTCCAAAGATACTAATTTCGACATGTTAAAAACGAATCAAGAATCAGATTTGGTCCTAGACTTTTTGTTAAAATTTTCAAAAATGGCAATTCATGATAATATAGGTTAGTTCAGGTCGAAAAAATTTTTTCTCCCCGAGCGTCCTACACATCTGAAAAACTCAAAAGATACTAATTTCGACATGTTAAAAACGAATCAGGAATCAGATTTGGTCCTAGACTTTTTGTTAAAATTTTCAAAAATGGCAATTTATGATAATATAGGTTAGTTCAGGTCGAAAAATATTTTTTCTCCCCGAGCGTCCTACACATCTGAAAACCTCCAAAGATACTAATTTCGACATATTAAAAACGAATCAGGAATCAGATTTGGTACTAGACTTTTTGTTAAGATTTTCAAAAATGGCAATTCGTTCATATAGGTTAGTTCAGGTCGAAAAATATTTTTTCTCCCCGAGCGTCCTACACATCTGAAAAACTTCAAAGATACTAATTTCGACATGTTAAAAACGAATCAGGAATCAGATTTGGTACTAGACTTTTCGTTAAAATTTTCAAAAATGGCAATTCATGATAATATAGTTTAGTTCAAGTCGAAAAATATTTTTTCTCCCCGAGCGTCCTACACATCTGAAAAACTCAAAAGATACTAATTTCGACATTTTAAAAGGAATCAGGAATCAGATGTGGTACTAGACTTTTTGTTAAAATTTTCAAAAATGGCAATTCATGATAATATAGTTTAGTTCAAGTCGAAAAATATTTTTTCTCCCCGAGCGTCCTACACATCTGAAAATCTCCAAAGATACTAATTTCGACATGTTAAAAACGAATCAGGAATCAGATTTGGTACTAGACTTTTCGTTAAAATCTTCAAAAATGGCAATTCATGATAATATAGGTTAGTTCAAGTCGAAAAATATTTTTTCTCCCCGAGCGTCCTACACATCTGAGAAACTTCAAAGATACTAATTTCGACATGTTAAAAACGAATCAGGAATCAGATTTGCTCCTAGACTTTTTGTTAAAATTCTCAAAAATGGCAATTCATGATAATATAGGTTAGTTCAGGTCGAAAAATATTTTTTCTTCCCGAGCGTCCTACACATCTGAAAAACTCAAAAGATACTAATTTCGACATGTTAAAAACGAATCAGGAATCAGATTTGGTCCTAGACTTTTTGTAAAATTTTCAAAAATGGCAATTCATGATAATATAGGTTAGTTTAGGTCGAAAAATATTTTTTCTCCCCGAGCGTCCTACACATCTGAAAACCTCCAAAGATACTAATTTCGACATGTTAAAAACGAATCAGGAATCGGATTCGGTACTAGACTTTTTGTTAAAATTTTCAAAAATGGCAATTCATGATAATATAGGTTAGTTCAGGTCGAAAAATATTTTTTCTCCCCGAGCGTCCTACACATCTGAAAAACTTCAAAGATACTAATTTCGACATGTTAAAAACGAATCAAGAATCAGATTTGGTCCTAGACTTTTTGTTAAAATTTTCAAAAATGGCAATTCATGATAATATAGGTTAGTTCAGGTCGAAAAATATTTTTTCTCCCCGAGCGTCCTACACATCTGAAAACCTCCAAAGATACTGATTTCGACATGTTAAAAACGATTCAGGAATCAGATTTGGTACTAGACTTTTTGTTAAAATTTTCAAAAATGGCAATTCAAGATAATATAGGTTAGTTCAAGTCGAAAAATATTTTTTCTCCCCGAGCGTCCTACACATCTGAAAACCTCCAAAGATACTAATTTCGACATGTTAAAAACGAATCAGGAATCAGATTTGGTACTAGACTTTTTGTTAAATTTTTCAAAAATGGCAATTCATGATAATATAGGTTAGTTCAGGTCGAAAAATATTTTTTCTCCCCGAGCGTCCTACACATCTGAAAAACTCCAAAGATACTAATTTCGACATGTTAAAAACGAATCAGGAATCAGATTTGGTCCTAGACTTTTTGTGAAAATTTTCAAAAATGGCAATTCATGATAATATAGGTTAGTTCAGGTCGAAAAATATTTTTTTCTGTGACGGGAAAAAAGTTTGGCATTTCATCTCTGTTGGCAGGTTATAAAATGTCACTTTTCATAAATTACTTTTTTCCCGTGGGAAAAAAGTGAGTACTTTTTTCCCGGATATATATCACATATATATACTCTGTTAATGGCTTTTGTTGTGCTATAGTTCCGAAAAATGAGTCAATAATACCGTCTCCGAGAAAGAACTGCAAGTCCTTTTATCTTCCATTCGACTTTGCGGTTTCGTATATTACTAAACAACTACTGAATTCGCAATTTTTCAAAATCAAATCACAGAATTGAACTGACAGAAGTGACATCAGATATTTGATAACTTCGAAAGAATGATAAAGATGTCTATAAAACGCAGGTGTCCCTACTGTTAAAAACTTGAAATTTCACGTCGATTATTTTTTTTACATGTCAAAATGTGACGTTTTCCTTGTTTCAACCAATATCAATGCGTGATTCTAGCCAATCATTCGGAATCATACTGATAATTTGTTAGTATCAAATTACCGCGATGACTTATTCACGTTTGGATCTTCCTTCAAATGGATACAAAAAGGGACCCATAGACTGCGATGTTGATAGGCTGTTTTGTTCGACTAACAAGTCTGTTCGAACAAAAATTGCGCACAACCGAAGTGTGTGGCTGTAAAATGTTCGTTTTCGCTGGCCACACACTTTAGTTTTGTGTCTTTTTTGTTCGAACAGACTTGTTCGACGAACAAAACGGCCTACCAACAACGCAGTCTATGGGGCACCTTTAGAGAATTAGCATTGACTTGACTTGGTTGTCAAGGTAACGCAGCTATTTGTCTCAATGTAAACATTTCGAATTCAGAACCGACGCCATTGTTAAGTATCAGTCAGACTTCGTATTTTGTGATTTTCTCTAACGTTTAAACGAGTTGGTATAGGTTCGGAAAAACTTTACAATTATTATTAGTCATTAACAGAAACCGACATGAGCACGAGATTTGGTCAAAGCTCGGCTGATTCAATACATTTAGCTGTCGAACAAGCAACACCAATCAACACCACAAAAAGCAAGAATACGATATGGAAACAGTTTTTGGAGTTCTGCCTTGAACGTAATTATGAGTTGACTGCAACAACCGAGATGAAACAAATCGCATCAATTATGGAGGACTGGGCATATAACATGCGAAAAAAAAATGGAGAAAACTACAAAGAATCTGTTGTCAAAACTTTGTGGAATGTCACCGCAAAACTTATCCAGGAAAAATATTTCAGGGAGTATAATAGAAACATTGATCCGTTCACTGATATTGAATTTAAGACCGCGCGAGATGCGCGGAATTGCAAACGTCGAGAACTTCAACATATTCCTGAAAAAAGAAAAGCATCTTCTGTTGCTCTCAAGAAAGAAGAAATAGAAAAAATGATAGCAGCATGGGACGAAAATACTCCAAATGGCTTACAAAGGAAGTTTTATCATACTGCTAGCTACGAATTGGCTTGGAGAGGCGGAGAAGCGACAAAAGCATTAGTACAGTATTTTAGAGAAGAAATGGATCATTATGGAAATCAAACTGGAAGGATAGAATATAATCCAATAATTTCTAAAACAGCACAAGGAGGATCGCACAGGTTATCTGATAGCAAATTTTTAACGCCAAATGAAAATGAGACTGAAAAATGTCCAGTACGTCTCTTTCGGAAGTTAATGTCGAAAAGAAGTGCAAATATTCAAATTGATCGTTTATTTTTAACACCTAATCCAAATTGGCAGCAACCTTTGTCTAAGGGGTGGTACAAAAATCTTCCGGTAGGACAAAATGAAATAGCAAAATGGACAAAACAAGCGGCCCGAAAGATTGGCTTGGATCCTAGCAAAATCAAGGTTACAAACCATTCACATCGTTCTTCTGCTGTGACACAACTCGCTAAAAGTGGAGTAAGTGAGCAGCAGTTGTTGAAGATAACTGGACATTCATCTGCAAGCTCCATCAAACCCTATCTTCAACTTGACAAAGAGCATCACGCAAGCATGATAAACAACTTGAGAGGAAACACTGTTTCGACCTCTTCATCTCAAGGAAATTGTACAATAACATACAATAATTGCACCATTACAAACGTAAATTGTAAACATTCTTGATTGTTTGATATATAATTATTTGATATATAATTGTTTGATATATAATTGTTTGATATATAATTGTTTGATATATAATTGTATGATAAATGATTGTTCAATAAATAATTGTTTAATAAACATATTCTGGGGCATTTTGCGAAATAGTAAAAAAAATAATCACGCCGAATTACATTCGTGTTGGTTATTTTTTTAAATAATTTTAACTAGATTTAGCACTCGTCTTTGTTGCTATTGAGAAATCCCACTCGTGGACTTCGTCCACTCGTGAAATTTCTATAGCAACAAAGATTCGTGCATCTAGTTAAAATTATCAAAAAATTACCACCACTTGTGTAATTACTGTTGATAATTTTCAGATTTCGAAATAATGTAATATCTTCTCAATATTGATTCGTCCTTCCTTCTGTCACAGAAAAAAATAGTGTATTATACACGGGAAAAATATTAGATTTTAGCTCACGGTTTTTTGTCTCCCTCCGCTACGCGTCGGAAGACAACACAACCTGGAGCTAAAATCTACTTCTTTTTTCCCTTGTATAATAAATAACTATTTTCTCCCCGAGCGTCCTACACATCTGAAAACCTCCAAAGATACTAATTTCGACATGTTATAAACGAATCAGGAATCAGATTTGGTACTGGACTTTTTGTTAAAATTTTAAAAATGGCAATTCATGATAATATAGGTTAGTTCAAGTCGAAAAATATTTTTTCTCCCCGAGCGTCCTACACATCTGAAAACCTCCAAAGATACTAATTTCGACATGTTGAAAACGAATCAGGAATCAGATTTGGTACTAGACTTTTTGTTAAAATTTTCAAAAATGGCAATTCATGATAATATAGGTTAGTTCAGGTCGAAAAATATTTTTTCTCCCCGAGCGTCCTACACATCTGAAAAACTTCAAAGATACTAATTTCGACATGTTAAAAACGAATCAAGAATCAGATTTGGTCCTAGACTTTTTGTTAAAATTTTCAAAAATGGCAATTCATGATAATATAGGTTAGTTCAGGTCGAAAAATATTTTTTCTCCCCGAGCGTCCTACATGTAGAGTATCCTGTATATAGTTAAGAATTACAGATAGTAATCTTTGAAATGTCATGACATGGTTGTCAGGATACACATTTGGATTAGATAAATAAATAGACATTCAAATTAAATCTATTTGAATTAAGTCATAATTCTATAAATATTATAACATATTTACATGGCGCAGTCGTCCTACGCTTTAAAACAGCAATAAGACTGGTAATCAATTGGAAAGTATGGGTGATAGTCGCGGAATAGCACCTATGTCCATGGTAGGTAGCATTGCCGAAAATTGGAAGATATGGAGAGCACGCTTTGAAAACTACATCATAGCCAGCAAAATTAGTAAGGAAGAAGAAAAAGTGCAATGTGCTCAAGTACTTCATCTCATTGGAGAGGATGGTTTCAATATCTACACAACATTCACATTCGAGGATAATGAAGAAAACAATCTCAAGGTACTGCTAAATAAATTCGAAGCACATTTTCTACCAAGAGAAAATTTAACTTATGAGCGCTACAAATTCATATCATACAAACAACAACCAGGACAATCATTGGATCAATTTGTTACTGAACTGAAGAGAATGGCAATACGATGCAAATGGGGAACTCTGCGAGAAGAAATAACAAAAACTCTTCTAATCTGTGGTATATCTGATTCTGGAATGAGAGAAAAACTTTTACAAGAAGATGACAAACTGTCTTTGGAGAAAGCTATTGAAAAATGTTCCATCATCGAATCATCAAGACTTAGAAATGCAAGTTTGGAGAACCACTTCAATGAAAATGCGTGGAATAGTAATTCAGTGAATATTATACGTAAGGGAACATTTAACTATAAAAAATCATCATCAAATAATGAATGTCAGTTTGACAAAAGTTCTGATACAAATCGTAAAATTAAGTTATGTTATAGGTGTGGAAAATCTCATGCAATCAACAAATGCCCTGCATTTGGAAGATAATGTAGTTATTGTCACTTTAAAAATCATTTTGAAAGTCAATGTTTCAAAAAGAAAAACAGAATTCATGAAATAGCAGCAGACGAGGTGGTGGATTCTATAAAAACTAATGATGATTTTTTATTTGTTGGATCAGTTTTGGAGGTAAATGGAGTAGAAAACAATAAAGAATGGTTCACTGATTTAGAAATAAATAATAGAAATCTCAAATTAAAAATTGATACAGGGGCTATGGCAAATATATTGCCTTTGAAATCATTCAGAAGATTAGACATTTCATTGAAAAAAATTTGTAATACTGATATAAAACTGAAATCATATACTGGCAATGAACTCAATATCGTAGGTACACGGAAAAAAATCATCTGGTTGGTATAGGCACAACCAGATATCTTGTGACACTAACCATTTTTTATTGTTACTATAGCCAGATTATCGTTATAGTTACCATTTGATATGGTGACAGCAACAATGTGTATCTGGTTGTGCCTATATTAACCAGAATATTGTCACAGTAACAAAAATTTTTTACCGTGTAAATGTACCTTGCCTTGCTTTAAAAATGATATGATCCTGGATTTAGATTTTTTTATTGTTGAGACTGACACTCCAGCAATCTTAGGTTTATCTGCCTGCATCGATTTCAAATTAATTAAAAGAATTGATTCAATTGGTGATGAGAATATTGAATATAAAAAATTGATTGATGAGTATGCTCAGCTATTCAAAGGAATAGGTTGTTTAAATAAAGCTTATGAAATCAAATTAGAAGAGAATTCCCAACCAATTATCCATCCCACAAGAAAAGTTGCAATTCATTTGTTAGATCCTTTGAAAGAAAATATTGACGAATTAATCAAAGAAAAAATAATTGAGAAAGTAGAAGGTAGTTCAGACTGGGTTAATCCATTGGTGATAGTTCGGAAGCCAAATGGTAAAATTAGAATATGTCTTGACCCAAAGGAATTGAATAAAGTGATAAAACGTGAATATTGTAAGATTCCAACATTCGAAGAAATTTCTGGGAAATTAGCAGGAGCAACATTATTCAGTACTCTTGATGCCACATGTGGTTTTTACCAAATTCCTCTAACTGAAGAAAGTTCGAACATTTGTACTTTTGGTACACCTTTTGGCCTATATAAATTTCTTCGTCTTCCATTCGGCATCAAGACAGCTTCTGAAGTTTTCCAAAATCGCTTTAGAGATATTTTCAATGTCAACGGTACTGAAGTGTACATAGATGATGTAATTGTATGGGGAAGAACAAAGGAAGAACATGATGAAAGATTAAAAAAAGTATTTGAACTCGCTAAAAATAATAATATCAAATTTAATCTCAGTAAATGCAAATTTGGTAAAAAAGAAATAAAATACATGGGTCATATCATCTCAGTAGACGGCGTGGCTCCAGATAAATCCAAAATAAAAGCAATAGCAGAGATGCCACGTCCAACATGTAAAGAGGATGTTCAAAGACTATTAGGAATGCTAACATACGTAAATCGATTCATAAAAAACTTTTCTGACAAAACTTCTCCTCTAAGGAATTTATTGAAGAAAGATAACGAATTTATTTGGCAAAAAGAACATGAAGACTCATTTGAAGATCTGAAAAATGTATTGATGAGTAAAAAAGTTCTTCAGTTTTATGATAGGGATAAAGAAACAGTTATTTCGGTTGATGCTTCAAAATCGGGTGTCGGACAGCCCCAGTCTTACTACAAAATAAATTACCTTGTGCGTATGCCTCAAAAGCATTAACTGAAACTCAGACCCGATATGCTCAAATAGAAAAAGAGCTATATGCAATTTGCTTTGGAATGAATAAATTTTATGAATATGTTTATGGCAAAAGAACTATCGTGGAAACAGACCATCAACCATTAATTTCAATTTTCAAGAAACCATTGAATAAATGCCCAGCTCGTTTGCAACGTATGATGTTACAGTTGCAGAAATTTGACATCGAACTGAGGTTTAGACCAGGTAAAGAATTACTTTTAGCGGATGCTCTATCTAGAGCATACTTAAATGAGAAATGCAATAGTGACTTTGATTCAGAACTAGAAAATCATGTTTGTTTGGTCAAAATGGAATTAAATGCAACTCCTGAAAAATTAGCACAATTAAAATTGGAAACTGAGAAAGATTCTGAATTGAGAGACTTGAAAGAGATGATTTTGAATGGATGGCCAAACTCAAATAATAAAATTAAAAATCATTTAAGAATATATGCTAATTACAAAGGTGATTTAGTAATTGTTGATGGATTAATATTCAAAGATAACTGTTTACTTATTCCAAAATCATTAAGACAGGAAATGTTGGATCGAATTCATTGTAGCCATCTTGGCATTAATAAATGTATAAAATTAGCACAAGAATCGTTATTTTGGCCAGGTATGATTGATCAAATAAGACAAAAAATTTCTCAATGTCACAGTTGTCTCACTTTCGCTAACTCACAAATGAAAGAACCGTTAATTTCCCATTACATTCCAGATATCCCCTGGAATAAAGTTGGATGCGACATATTTGAGTTATACAGTAGAAAATATCTCCTTGTAACAGATTATTTCTCAAAATACGTAGAAGTTATTAATTTGGAAAATAATTTAAGCAGTCTTAATGTAATAAATTCTTTGAAAAGAATCTTTGCGAGACATGGCATTCCTTTAACTGTTGTATCAGATGGAGGACCTCAATTCTCTTCTAATTTATTTAAAGAATTCTCGCAAGAATGGGATTTTCAACATTCAATATCCTCACCCACTAATGCACAATCAAATGGATTGGCTGAGAGACATATCCAAACAGTTAAAAAATTATTAAAAAAAACTTTGGATGAACGAAAAGACATCAATCTAGCATTGTTGCATTATCGAACAACTCCAATTTACAAAAATATATCTCCTGCAGAAATACTTATGTCAAGAAAACTTAGAACTAATCTGCCAATAACAAGCCAACAACTAAAACCTTAAAACCTATAGTTCAAAAAGAATATAACAAAAAGGTAATTACAGATAGACAAGTCAGTCAACAGACATACTATAATAGTAAAGGCACTAAATCACTAGGTATACTTGAAGATAATTTGGAGGTTTATGTGCAAATAGAACCACAAGGTATCTGGTATCCCGGAAAAGTATTAAAAAGAGTCAGAGATAGAACTTATATTCTAAAAATGAGAAATGGATCAATCTTAACGAGAAATCGTAGATTCATAAAACCAGCTAATCTTTCGAACAGAAAGAGTGATATAAATAATTCATCTTCTTCGAGAAATCAAATAGTGGAAAATAAGGAGACTAGGTATTTCATTGAACTCAAGAATAATGAAAACAATATTGGGGATAATGATAGTTCAGAATTGGAACCTGAACAGCATATAGTAGACAGAGATGATAAGACAAATAATTCTATATATTCGAGTTCAGATAAATACCTTGCTTCTACCTCCAATAGCGATCATAGTAGTGTCTCTATAAATAATGATGAATGTAAAGATTCAAGTTCAGAGGAGAACATTGTTGAAAAAGAAACAATCACCTCATATGGTAGAGTTTCCAAGCCTCCTCAGAGATTGGGTCTATAATAATAATCGTGTTATATTTCATCTTCCGAAGGAGGGGGATGTAGAGTATCCTGTATATAGTTAAGAATTACAGATAGTAATCTTTGAAATGTCATGACATGGTTGTCAGGATACACATTTGGATTAGATAAATAAATAGACATTCAAATTAAATCTATTTGAATTAAGTCATAATTCTATAAATATTATAACATATTTACACTACACATCTGAAAACCTCCAAAGATACTAATTTCGACATGTTAAAAACGAATCAGGAATCAGATTTGGTACTAGACTTTTTGTAAAAATTTTCAAAAATGGCAATTCATGATAATATAGGTTAGTTCAGGTCGAAAATATTTTTTCTCCCCGAGCGTCCTACACATCTGAAAAACTTCAAAGATACTAATTTCGACATGTTAAAACCGAATCAAGAAACAGATTTGGTCCTAGACTTTTTGTTAAAATTTTCAAAAATGGCAATTCATGATAATATAGGTTAGTTCAGGTCGAAAAATATTTTTTCTCCCCGAGCGTCCTACACATCTGAAAAACTCCAAAGATACTAATTTCGACATGTTAAAAACGAATCAGGAATCAGATTTGGTCCTGGACTTTTCGTTAAAATTTTCAAAAATGGCAATTCATGATAATATAGGTTAGTTCAGGTCGAAAAATATTTTTTCTCCCCGAGCGTCCTACACATCTGAAAACCTCCAAAGATACTAATTTCGACATGTTTGAAACGAATCAGGAATCAGATTTGGTACTAGACTTTTTGTTAAAATTTTCAAAAATGGCAATTCATGATAATATAGGTTAGTTCAAGTCGAAAAATATTTTTTCTCCCCGAGCATCCTACACATCTGAAAACCTCCAAAGATACTAATTTCGACAAGTTAAAAACGAATCAGGAATCAGATTTGGTACTAGACTTTTTGTTAAAATTCTCAAAAATGGCAATTCATGATAATATAGGTTAGTTCAGGTCGAAAAATATTTTTTCTCCCCGAGCGTCCTACACATCTGAAAACCTCCAAAGTTACTTATTTCGACATGTTAAAAACGAATCAGGAATCAGATTTGGTACTAGACTTTTTGTTAAAATTTTCAAAAATGGCAATTCATGATAATATAGGTTAGTTAAAGTCGAAAAATATTTTTTCTCCCCGAGCGTTCTACACATCTGAAAAACTCCAAAGATACTAATTTCGACATGTTAAAAACGAATCAGGAATCAGATTTGGTCCTAGACTTTTCGTTAAAATTTTCAAAAATGGCAATTCATGATAATATAGGTTAGTTCAGGTCGAAAAATATTTTTTCTCCCCGAGCATCCTACACATCTGAATAACTCAAAAGATCCCAATTTCGACATGTTAAAAACGAATCAGGAATCAGATTTGCTCCTAGACTTTTTGTTAAAATTTTCAAAAATGGCAATTATGATAATATAGGTTAGTTCAGGTCGAAAAATATTTTTTCTCCATGAGCGTCCTACACATCTGAAAACCTCCAAAGATACTAATTTCGACATGTTAAAAACGGATCAGGAATCAGATTTGGTACTAGACTTTTTGTTAAAATTTTCAAAAATGGCAATTCATGATAATATAGGTTAGTTCAGGTCGAAAAATATTTTTTCTCCCCGAACGTCCAACACATCTGAAAAACTCCAAAGATACTAATTTCGACATGTTGAAAACGAATCAAGAATCAGATTTGGTCCTAGACTTTTTGTTAAAATTTTCAAAAATGGCAATTCATGATAATATAGGTTATTAGTTCAGTTCGAAAAATATTTTTCCTCCCCGAGAGTCCTACACATCTGAAAATCTCAAAAGATACTGATTTCGACATGTTAAAAACGAATCAGGAATCAGATTTGGTCCTAGACTTTTTGTTAAAATTTTCAAAAATGGCAATTCATGATAATATAGGTTAGTTCAGGTCGAAAAATATTTTTTCTCCCCGAGCGTCCTACACATCTGAAAAACTTCAAAGATACTAATTTCGACATGTTAAAAACGAATCAAGAATCAGATTTGGTCCTAGACTTTTTGTTAAAATTTTCAAAAATGGCAATTCATGATAATATAGATTAGTTCAGGTCGAAAAATATTTTTTCTCCCCGAGCGTCCTACACATCTGAAAACCTCCAAAGATACTAATTTCGACATGTTAAAAACGAATCAGGAATCAGATTTGGTACTAGACTTTTTGTTAAAATTTTCAAAAATGGCAATTCATGATAATATAGGTTAGTTCAAGTCGAAAAATATTTTTTCTCCCCGAGCGTCCTACACATCTGAAAACCTATAAAGATACTAATTTCGACATGTTAAAAACGAATCAGGAATCAGATTTGGTACTAGACTTTTTGTTAAAATTTTCAAAAATGGCAATTCATGATAATATAGGTTAGTTCAGGTCGAAAAATATTTTTTCTCCCCGAGCGTCCTACACATCTGAAAAACTCCAAAGATACTGATTTCGACATGTTAAAAACGAATCAAGAATCAGATTTGGTCCTAGACTTTTTGTTGAAATTTTCAAAAATGGCAATTCATGATAATATAGGTTAGTTCAGGTCGAAAAATATTTTTCTCCCCGAGCGTCCTACACATCTGAAAAATTCCAAAGACACTAATTTTGACACGTTAAAAACGAATCAGGAATCAGATTTGGTCCTAGACTTTTCGTTGAAATTTTCAAAAATGGGAATTCATGATAATATAGGCTAGTTCAGGTCGAAAAATATTTCTTCTCCCCGAGCGTCCTACACATCTGAAAAGTTCCAAAGACACTAATTTTGACACGTTAAAAACGAATCAGGAATCAGATTTGGTCCTAGACTTTTCGTTGAAATTTTCAAAAATGGCAATTCATGATAATATAGGCTAGTTCAGGTCGAAAAATATTTTTTCTCCCCGAGCGTCCTACACATCTGAAAAATTCCAAAGACACTAATTTTGACACGTTAAAAACGAATCAGGAATCAGATTTGGTCCTAGACTCTTCGTTGAAATTTTCAAAAATGGCAATTCATGATAATATAGGTTCCCAGGTAAGAAGCTGACGCCATTTGTACGTCAATTATATATGGTCATTTATGGTAATTGACGTCATATGACCTCAAGATGACGTCATTTTGACGTACTTAATATGACGTTATGAAGACGTCCTTGATATGTCGTCAATATGACGTCATCTGATGGTCATTTTCATGACTAATTATGACCATCAATTATTGAGTCATCAAGAAGTTTTCCATCTCTGTTATATGAAAACGTTAGTAGTTATGTTATGTTATATAACATATATTATTATGTCACTCATCATATATTATGCTTTATAATAATTTTTCCTTCAATCTGTGCGAGATGTGTGTTTTCGATGGTCTCTGAGATAATTGTTAATTATATACCCTCTGTGCAAAGTATTTTCCCTAAAGCTATTAAAAATATAAGACCAAATGTCACGTCATAAAAAGCTTATAACGTTGTTATTCCGGAATGCGAATTCAAATCAGAGCGGGAGAGTGCGTAGAGAACTGTATCTGATTGGTCGGCACGGACCATGCGCAGACATGCGAACGTCGACCGCCAGCGCCAACCCACAGCCGTCTTCAGAAGACGGCTGTGGGATGTGGCCATGATGAAAATAGACTGGTGTAACCACTTGTCAATTGTTTCTTTCCAAAACGTGTAGACCGCGAAACACCGTAGCAAGGCCGCACCGGATTGACTGTAGATGGCGTAGGGAACATCGTGCAACATATAATTCACAGATATAATGAAAATTTCACGTCTTTTTCATTGAATCAATCACTTTTTCTCAATGTTTTTGAATTACGAATCAATATACGTAAATGTAAACAACAAAACAAAACAACCATTGTGTAGCAAGATCACTTCGGGAACAGCGCCATCTAGTGTTAGTTTTGCGCGGCCTTACTACGGTGATAGAATTCGACATAATCAAGTAGGCCAGAGGTCTACAAAAATGTCTAGGGTTTTGTAAGAGGGAGCTATTTCACCATACATATATCCACCTTTGATGTGGCCAAGCCGTTCACTTTCGCTTCGCCGTTGCGGCCATGATGACCATAACAACAAAATAACAATACATAGAAGGCCATCATTATCATCTTATTCGGCTATCTATGTGGTGTGGTGTGGTGGTCATACTTATTCATATTCATATATCAAGTAGTAGAATTTGAGGATGGCAGCATGGTCATTATTTTAGACAAGTGGTGTATGCCGAAAAAGCAGAATGTGAATTGGACGCCATTGAAGGAATACCATAGGGTTCTGAGAAATCTCTTGAGTGCATCATCCGAATGGGATAAGTTTCCAATAAAAAGAACATTTTGTGAAACTGGTATTTATAGTACCTACTTATAATATTATTTTGCATTTAATGTGGTAAAGGAACATCAATATAATTATACAAAAAAAATCTCATCTTTTCTGATGATATTGATACAACCCTAATGCAACAGTGTTTTTTTTTACCTACAGAAAATTTCGAAATACCACAAAATAAACTGAAACATGCAGAAGATTTCAGTGATATAAATAATCGTAAAGATCACGTCATTTTGACGCCATTGGGATGAAGTCATTTTGACGACATGAAAGTGACGTCATTCGTCTTTGACTTAGAAGGTCATAAAAACGTCATTATGACGTCATTTTGGAAGTCATCCTGACGTGAGGCCTGACGTGATAATGACGTACAAATGACGTCAGCTTGTTACATGGGTTAGTTCAGGTCTAAAAATATTTTTCCTCCCCGAGCGTCCTACACATCCGAAAAATTCCAAAGACACTTATTTTGACACGTTAAAAACGAATCAGGAATCAGATTTGGTCCTAGACTTTTCGTTGGAATTTTCAAAAATGGCAATTCATGATAATATAGGTTAGTTCAGGTCGAAAAATATTTTTTCTCTCCGAGCGTCCTACACATCTGAAAAACTCCAAAGATACTAATTTCGACATGTTGAAAACGAATCAGGAATCAGATTTGGTCCTAGACTTTTCGTTAAAATTTTCAAAAATAGCAATTCATGATAATATAGGTTAGTTCAGGTCGAAAAATATTTTTTCTCCCCGAGCGTCCTACACATCTGAAAAATTCCAAAGACACTAATTTTGACACGTTAAAAACGAATCAGGAATCAGATTTGGTCCTAGACTTTTCGTTGAAATTTTCAAAAATGGCAATTCATGATAATATAGGTTAGTTCAGGTCGAAAAATATTTTTTCTCCCCGAGCGTCCTACACATCTGAAAAATTCCAAAGACACTAATTTTGACACGTTAAAAACGAATCAGGAATCAGATTTGGTCCTAGACTTTTCGTTAAAATATTCAAAAATAGCAATTCATGATAATATAGGTTAGTTCAGGTCGAAAAATATATTTTCTCCCCGAGCGTCCTACACATCTGAAAAATTCCAAAGACACTAATTTTGACACGTTAAAAACGAATCAGGAATCAATTTTGGTCCTAGACTTTTCGTTGAAATTTTCAAAAATGGCAATTCATGATAATATAGGTTAGTTCAGGTCGAAAACTATTTTTTCTCCCCGAGCGTCCTACACATCTGAAAAATTCCAAAGACACTAATTTTGACACGTTGAAAACGAATCAGGAATCAGATTTGGTCCTAGACTTTTCGTTGAAATTTCCAAAAATGGCAATTCATGATAATATAGGCTAGTTCAGGTCGAAAAATATTTTTTCTCCCCGAGCGTCCTACACATCTGAAAAATTCCAAAGACACTAATTTTGACACGTTAAAAACGAATCAGTAATCAGATTTGGTCCTAGACTTTTCGTTAAAATTTTCAAAAATGGCAATTCATGATAATATAGGCAAGTTCAGGTCGAAAAATATTTTTTCTCCCCGAGCGTCCTACACATCTGAAAAATTCCAAAGACACTAATTTTGACACGTTAAAAACGAATCAGGAATCAGATTTGGTCCTAGACTTTTCGTTGGAATTTTCAAAAATGGCAATTCATGATAATATAGGTTAGTTCAGGTCGAAAAATATTTCTTCTCCCCGAGCGTCCTACACATCTGAAAAACTCCAAAGATACTAATTTCGACATGTTGAAAACGAATCAGGAATCAGATTTGGTCCTAGACTTTTCGTTAAAATTTTCAAAAATAGCAATTCATGATAATATAGGTTAGTTCAGGTCGAAAAATATTTTTTCTCCCCGAGCGTCCTACACATCTGAAAAATTCCAAAGACACTAATTTCGACACGTTAAAAACGAATCAGGAATCAGATTTGGTCCTAGACTTTTCGTTGAAATTTTCAAAAATGGCAATTCATGATAATATAGGTTAGTTCAGGTCGAAAAATATTTTTTCTCCCCGAGCGTCCTACTCATCTGAAAAATTCCAAAGACACTAATTTTGACACGTTAAAAACGAATCAGGAATCAGATTTGGTCCTAGACTTTTCGTTGAAATTTTCAAAAATGGCAATTCATGATAATATAGGCTAGTTCAGGTCGAAAAATATTTTTTCTCCCCGAGCGTCCTACACATCTGAAAAATTCCAAAGACACTAATTTTGACACGTTAAAAACGAATCAGGAATCAGATTTGGTCCTAGACTTTTCGTTGAAATTTTCAAAAATGGCAATTCATGATAATATAGGTTAGTTCAGGTCGAAAAATATTTTTTCTCCCCGAGCGTCCTACACATCTGAAAAATTCCAGAGACACTAATTTTGACACGTTAAAAACGAATCAGGGCTCAGATTTGGTCCTAGACTTTTCGTTGAAATTTTCAAAAATGGCAATTCATGATAATATAGGCTAGTTCAGGTCGAAAAATATTTTTTCTCCCCGAGCGTCCTACACATCTGAAAAATTCCAAAGACACTAATTTTGACACGTTAAAAACGAATCAGGAATCAGATTTGGTCCTAGACATTTCGTTGAAATTTTCAAAAATGGCAATTCATGATAATATAGGTTAGTTCAGGTCGAAAAATATCTTTTCTCCCCGAGTGTCCTACACATCCGAAAAATTGCAAAGACACTAATTTTGACACGTTAAAAACGAATCAGGAATCAGATTTGGTCCTAGACTTTTCGTTGGAATTTTCAAAAATGGCAATTCATGATAATATAGGTTAGTTCAGGTCGAAAAATATTTTTTCTCTCCGAGCGTCCTACACATCTGAAAAACTCCAAAGATACTAATTTCGACATGTTAAAAACGAATCAGGAATCAGATTTGGTCCTAGACTTTTCGTTAAAATTTTCAAAAATAGCAATTCATGATAATATAGGTTAGTTCAGGTCGAAAAATATTTTTTCTCCCCGAGCGTCCTACACATCTGAAAAATTCCAAAGACACTAATTTTGACACGTTAAAAACGAATCAGGAATCAGATTTGGTCCTAGACTTTTCGTTGAAATTTTCAAAAATGGCAATTCATGATAATATAGGTTAGTTCAGGTCGAAAAATATTTTTTCTCCCCGAGCGTCCTACACATCTGAAAAATTCCAAAGACACTAATTTTGACACGTTAAAAACGAATCAGGAATCAGATTTGGTCCTAGACTTTTCGTTAAAATATTCAAAAATAGCAATTCATGATAATATAGGTTAGTTCAGGTCGAAAAATATATTTTCTCCCCGAGCGTCCTACACATCTGAAAAATTCCAAAGACACTAATTTTGACACGTTAAAAACGAATCAGGAATCAATTTTGGTCCTAGACTTTTCGTTGAAATTTTCAAAAATGGCAATTCATGATAATATAGGTTAGTTCAGGTCGAAAACTATTTTTTCTCCCCGAGCGTCCTACACATCTGAAAAATTCCAAAGACACTAATTTTGACACGTTGAAAACGAATCAGGAATCAGATTTGGTCCTAGACTTTTCGTTGAAATTTCCAAAAATGGCAATTCATGATAATATAGGCTAGTTCAGGTCGAAAAATATTTTTTCTCCCCGAGCGTCCTACACATCTGAAAAATTCCAAAGACACTAATTTTGACACGTTAAAAACGAATCAGTAATCAGATTTGGTCCTAGACTTTTCGTTAAAATTTTCAAAAATGGCAATTCATGATAATATAGGCAAGTTCAGGTCGAAAAATATTTTTTCTCCCCGAGCGTCCTACACATCTGAAAAATTCCAAAGACACTAATTTTGACACGTTAAAAACGAATCAGGAATCAGATTTGGTCCTAGACTTTTCGTTGGAATTTTCAAAAATGGCAATTCATGATAATATAGGTTAGTTCAGGTCGAAAAATATTTCTTCTCCCCGAGCGTCCTACACATCTGAAAAACTCCAAAGATACTAATTTCGACATGTTGAAAACGAATCAGGAATCAGATTTGGTCCTAGACTTTTCGTTAAAATTTTCAAAAATAGCAATTCATGATAATATAGGTTCCCAGCAAACATTGAACCAGCGGGAGAAGTCCGGCCTAGTGCAGGTTAGTCTGGGAAAGTGACGATGCCGGGGTATAGGTAATGGGCCGATGATTTTCCCATGCCAAGTAACCATCAGTTAAAAATACGATGATGGTCTTGTGATGGTAAGATGTCTGGAACTAATTGAATACTAACGAGATCTGGCCCTTTGCTGGCCAATTTCATATTCACTACCCGTCCCCCTGGCGGATGTTTTGGGAACGTCTACATCAACAATCAGCTGATCAATATCATATGTGACTAAGATGGCTGACTCTCGTGAGTAGTGATCGCGTACTAGTTTGTTTATGTCGAATTAATGTGGTCCTCTCTTTCTGTGGTGGTTATTTATGATGGCAGGAGTATTTTCAATTGATAATAATAGAAGACAATTTCTTCAACTATGATAATATTGAGTAAGTATCAATGTACCTACATAGTGTTTTGAATGTCATTATTTGATGCATGTGTTTGGTATCTCGTAACCTCATATACCTAATGATTATGATAATTGGAGTTAACTATACTTCTCTAAAAGCAACCATCATTTTTAACTCGTCTGTTATGCTATCAAAAGCAATCTCAGGTTATGTGAACCTATCTCTGAATTGAATAACTGAATAACAATAAGATTTCAGCTACAGACTTACCTGTGCCAACACCATAATGAGAAGTGAAAAGCTCCATGTTATCACGTCATTTGTCTATATTATCAAGTGATAAACTCATGCAACTCATAGGCCTCTAATATAAAACAAATTATGCATTTTATATTTCAGAAGTACCTCAAAACGAAGAATCAACTTCGAAGGAATGCTACCCAATAAGATGTAGATACCACACATGCACCAACCAGTAAGCAGTCACTCCGAGAAGTTCCATCTTCATTTATTAAATTTGTTTTCTTGAAATCTGGTATGTGTCTGATTTATGATGAGAGGGTTATGTTATGAAATAAAGAGGTACTAGAACTTTCAGATCCATTGGACCCCTAAAACCCCCACCCCTCCCCTACCTCGATAGTATGTAACCAATGTCGTTAATTGGCCATTACAGTCCCATCATTTATGTATATGCTGGGCTTGCTATGGGAAACTCAATGTGTCGATTTTGTTGTACTGGCCTTTTGCCGGGGAACTGAATATGATTGCTGGGTACCCAGCACTGGGACCAGCTGCCGGCCGCAGTGTACTGATATATAGAGTCCCGCATATGGGACCATTCACTGGGCCGCTAATGTCAGGTAAGGGAAAAATATACTAGGCCATTGATGCCCCATATCAAGATGTTTGCTGGGTTAGTTCAGGTCGAAAAATATTTTTTCTCCCCGAGCGTCCTACACATCTGAAAAATTCCAAAGACACTAATTTCGACACGTTAAAAACGAATCAGGAATCAGATTTGGTCCTAGACTTTTCGTTGAAATTTTCAAAAATGGCAATTCATGATAATATAGGTTAGTTCAGGTCGAAAAATATTTTTTCTCCCCGAGCGTCCTACTCATCTGAAAAATTCCAAAGACACTAATTTTGACACGTTAAAAACGAATCAGGAATCAGATTTGGTCCTAGACTTTTCGTTGAAATTTTCAAAAATGGCAATTCATGATAATATAGGCTAGTTCAGGTCGAAAAATATTTTTTCTCCCCGAGCGTCCTACACATCTGAAAAATTCCAAAGACACTAATTTTGACACGTTAAAAACGAATCAGGAATCAGATTTGGTCCTAGACTTTTCGTTGAAATTTTCAAAAATGGCAATTCATGATAATATAGGTTAGTTCAGGTCGAAAAATATTTTTTCTCCCCGAGCGTCCTACACATCTGAAAAATTCCAGAGACACTAATTTTGACACGTTAAAAACGAATCAGGGCTCAGATTTGGTCCTAGACTTTTCGTTGAAATTTTCAAAAATGGCAATTCATGATAATATAGGCTAGTTCAGGTCGAAAAATATTTTTTCTCCCCGAGCGTCCTACACATCTGAAAAATTCCAAAGACACTAATTTTGACACGTTAAAAACGAATCAGGAATCAGATTTGGTCCTAGACATTTCGTTGAAATTTTCAAAAATGGCAATTCATGATAATATAGGTTAGTTCAGGTCGAAAAATATCTTTTCTCCCCGAGTGTCCTACACATCCGAAAAATTGCAAAGACACTAATTTTGACACGTTAAAAACGAATCAGGAAACAGATTTGGTCCTAGACTTTTCGTTGGAATTTTCAAAAATAACAATTCATGATAATATAGGTTAGTTCAGGTCGAAAAATATTTTTTCTCCCCGAGCGTCCTACACATCCGGAAAACTCCAAAGATACTAATTTCGACATGTTGAAAACGAATCAGGAATCAGATTTGGTCCTAGACTTTTCGTTACAATTTTCAAAAATAGCAATTCATGATAATATAGGTTAGTTCAGGTCGAAAAATATTTTTTCTCCCCGAGCGTCCTACACATCTGAAAAACTCCAAAGATACTAATTTCGACATGTTAAAAACAAATCAAGAATCAGATTTGGTCCTAGACTTTCTGTTAAAATTTTCAAAAAATGGCAATTCATGATAATATAGGTTAGTTCAGGTCGAAAAATATTTTTTCTCCCCTAGCGTCCTACACATCTGAAAAACTACAAAGATACTGATTTCGACATGTTAAAAACGAATCAGGAATCAGATTTGGTCCTAGACTTTTCGTTAAAATTTTCAAAAATGGCAATTCATGATAATATAGGTTAGTTCAGGTCGAAAATTATTTTTTCTCCCCGAGCGTCCTACACATCTTAAAAATTCCAAAGATACTAA
Source organism: Phaedon cochleariae (assembly GCA_918026855.4). Classification (NCBI taxonomy): domain Eukaryota; kingdom Metazoa; phylum Arthropoda; class Insecta; order Coleoptera; family Chrysomelidae; genus Phaedon; species Phaedon cochleariae. The sequence goes on along the minus strand of OU896713.1, from coordinate 2,390,416 downwards.
TTTCGACATGTTAAAAACGAATCAGGAATTATTAGTATTCTATTTCTATATTAGTGGAAGAATAAGGATACTTATATTATATTTTCCAATTAAAATTCTGAGTTTCAGTCAGCAACGTTATTATTTCCATGGAAATATCCAGATTTTTATTCAGCCGAACGGATTGATTAAAATTCATGGTAATCCCATATTGTTCAAAATCCAATTAAACAAAACCTTTCAAAAACCTGTACCTATATCCGGGAACAACGAAAGTAAGTGGGTTGTGAAAACAATATCGCAGAAATAGGTTTATTTCGGTCTACAATAATTTGTTATACGTATATTCCGGATAACGCAGCGTATATATGTAGTGGATTTATGAAATAAATGCCATGTTGGAAGTAATACGATTAAAAGCGTTGTTGAATGAAGCATGCGGAAATTGTATTGAGTTGTATTTGAAATTTCGTTCCCCATATCAATTCTAATACATCTATGGTCTCTGGCCACAGTGTTATGTTATATTATCTACAGACACACCAGGTTCCAATCTCTATAAAATCATATTTATAAACAACTTAGCTGAAAACAAATTTTCGTATCTCAAACAAACCTAAGATTGACAGAGAGTTATTTCCAGAAGAACAAGAGACGGATAGAACAAAAAAAAAATTTTAATTTTTTTTTTTTTTTTTTTTTATTTTTTTTTTATTCACTCACATATCTTGGGAGAGAAGCAACTCGTCTTAGAAGATGTACAATTTGAGAAAAACGATCTAAATGCCTCGAAGAGGCAAAAATTTCATCTCATATGTTCTTGAATGCGGTGATTAAACGTTCGTCCTGTCAGACCGATATACTCCTTGTCCAAGATAAGGAGGTCTATCATGGGGATCTCGGAAACCATAAGGAATACGAAGACGGTTGAATCAGAGGAGAGTTGTGCATTTTCAAGACTAACAATATGCCGTTCAGAAAATTCCGAAATTCCGAGTGGTTCCGGAGATATGCCTAAAGAACCTGAATGTTTCGATTTCGATTTTATTTTTTTCTGACGTTATTCAAAGAGATATACGAAAATACTTTCTCATCGCCTCATTTTGAGCTCTACAAAACAGCGTTGAGTGATTTTTACAGGGTATACTTTTTTAACGTGCCATAAAAAAAATTTATGATGGTTTGTCCGAAACGTAACGTCGTAGAGAAAATCCCTCAACGCTGTTTTGTAGAGCTCAGAAAGTGCCAATGAGGAAATGTATTTTTTCTTTATCTCTTTAAATAATGTCAGAAAGAAATAAAAGGAAATCTGTTTTTTTCAGGTTTTTCTGGTATCTGAACGGCATATCGTTAGGCTTGAAAATGCGCAGCTTTTCTCCGATTCAACCATCTTCAACCACATGATTGTTGATAAAAATAATCACTCTTCAGGAGAAAGCCCAATCCAGATCCGAAACGATAAAGTGCGGTGAAATAAACACGATGGACAGACCGGCCGGCCATTAATACCAGCAATGAATGTTTGATTTTCTGGAATCGGGAATGCTAGTACGTCACGGCTCATTTAATGTGGTGCCAAGTGGCCCCAAGAGTGAACGTGGGAATACATTGCCCGAGGGAGACGGAGCTGATAGCCGGACTCTGCGTGAGCATTGTTCGGTGTTCGCCGGAAATCAGGTGTGGGATCGATCGGATTTTGTGTTGAAACGTATACAGAGGAGTGCACAGAAACGGCCTGTGCTCAGTACATTTTGTAGCACCAGTTGGCCAGTGGTTGAATGAGTATTTTCATCAAGATGGGTGAATTGGTACAGGAGGTCCAATACACTGGCCTGCAAGATCGCTAGACTTTACCACTTGCAATCTATTATTATGGGGTTATGATTAAGACAAACTGTAGTCGGGACAAGTAATTACGAAGGAAAACATGAAGATGAGGATAAGGGAAAGTTTTGCAATCATAACACTAGAATTGTTGTCAAAAGTACGGAATTGGATTAAACATCCTGCTCAAAAAAGTATTCAGCAGAATGGAAGATATTTCTCATGAACTGATATAGTCCATATAAGTTTGATCTTTTCTCATTCGCAGTTCAATTTTCATGTTGGATCGCATAATAGGTATTCATCAAATTTCAGAATCCGATCTCGAATGATTCAAGAGTTACAGCACTGTTCTTTTTTGTGTTCTCATGTGTAATACATACAGAACGTATATTTTTGTTCAGGTCGAGTCTCGCAACCGAATTTTTTTTCCCAATTCTAGTCGCCCGACTGACATGAAAACTCAAAAAACATCTAGTTCGACGTCTCAAATCGAACAAATAACGAATTTCTTGATTTTCTCGCCAAACTTGAAAAATTGTTAAATTTTTCTTTGAAAAACCATTCATTTGGGCCGACTTAAAATGCATTATGGCATTTTCGGTAAAGAAAGAACAGAATGGAGGTTCCCTGATGACAGGAAAATTGACTTAAAAAATATATTTGAAACGAAGGCTCCATCAGAATTTGTGTATATGATCAATCCGATATACGGAAATTTTTAATTTGACATTGCAATCACGTCACATGGTTATTCAACATGACAAACGTCGATCCTATGAATATATATTATTGCCTCATTTATTCTGAGAAACAATACTTGATTTCTGTTTGGGGTTCTGCAAATAAATCAATATTGACACCTTCACAAATTTTACGAAATAAAGCAATGAAATGTATATTCAAACAACCTTTCTTGGAACGAACTACGAATCTCTACAAACCTAGAAATATTCTTGATATTGGGTCTATTTATGAAATGAAATTATGTACATTTATTCATTTGATGAAAAATCATTCGAACATAATATTCACCCAAATCAGTAGTATTCTTAATCATAGTACTCGAAATTATAATGGACTCTCCACTATCAGAATCGAAACCAATTATGGAAAAAATATATTTTCTGAAGGAATAATTATTATTATATTATAATCATAATTCTCTTCCTGATTCGCTGAAAAAGTTGAATAATATATATACAATTTCAAAAGACGGCTGCAATTCCATTTTTTGTAAATGTGGGATGATCATCATGCATATTCTTAATGCTATTGGTTTGTTATCATTAATATTATTTCAGAATTCATATTCATAATAACACATATACATATCATATATCATATTATATCTATCTACCTTATACCTATCATGATAAATTTCAAATAAAGAAAGAAAGAAAGAAAGAAAGAAAGAAAGAAAGAAAGAAAGAAAGAAAGAAAGAAAGAAGAACAGCAATGGAGAAAAACAATTGAAAATAGGTACCTCAGAAAAAAACTAATCAGCTATAACCTGATTTTCTTAAAAAAAAATAGGTTGAAATGAACCAATCCACTCTTCATATTGATTTTCCTACAGAAAAAATGTTGAGATAAGAGAAATTGCAATATATACAGTGACCTTATAGAAGGGAAGCAAAAGATCGTAAATAAATATGTCTTTTATACATTTGTTTCATAAATTGGTCGAAGGTCCATTAATATTTTATGGAAACTTTTTTCTCAGTAAACAAAAAAGAAAATTTTGGTAAAAACCACCACTTGTTCATGGATAATTCATAAATTCCCCTGGAAGTAATTCAACTCCCAAAGTGCATTTTCAAGTTAGAACAAGACCCACGACTCCGAAAAAGAAATGAAAAAGAGTGCCCATTATGAATGACTGTACAGGTTGTTGAAAAACTTCAGAAATACATAAAAGTGTTGGATTACAAAGTTCTAATTCTTTTAACCTGAAGCTGAAATATTATTGATGGATCCTTTGAGTGGATATTACACTTGCTTCGGTTCTCTGCGAGTACTTTTTTCCTTTCTCGAAAACTTTTCCTTGTCAGATACATTTGTCAAGTCCTTTCCGGAAATAAGTTGTGATACGAAAAGTCCGCTGGAAGCTGTATTATCGACCTGGACAGGGGGATGACCACCGGTCGAGGTAACAATATCATCTGGATCCCCTTTGCCACCATTTTCCATTGCTGCCAGACTGACGCCTGCTCCAAAATAGCTTTTCCTAGGACTATCTACATATATGAAATCTACATTGGCACATTCCGTTATGATTGTTTCTTGATACAACAACAACAGCAATTTTACAACAACAACAACAATTTTTCTAGAATGAGATTCTCGTAACAGAGCTTGAATGATCAAAATGTAAAATATGAAAAAATATCGAATAATATAATCATGAGACATTATTATGCTAAATAAATTTACAAGTAGTTATACGTTTATACATCAAAACAACATTACAAATAATAAACTAACAAGATACAAACACAAGAGAATGAATTTGAAGCTTGAAATATGTGAAGGCAGAGCATTTTGTGGGGGATAAATAAAGACATCAGTTAGAAAAAGGAACAAATTAGAGAGTAGTAGGAATTCGTCAACGGCATGATATGTCTCTTTGATCAGTAGTTTTTTTACGTTTTTTTTTTCAATCTACAATGTAGTGAAATGCCCTTGATCATATCAGGTAGATTGAATAACTTGAGTCCATTATAAACAAAGGAGTTTTTAACAAGGGTTTAATTTGTTATTAATATTATTAATATATGTCCTTGTATAATATTGGTGTTTGAAATTCTTATTGGCCAATTTCTGCCGTTTTTCGTGAACTAGACAACCAGTTTCCAAAACGAAGAGAGTAGGTAACGTTCATCATTCTCTGTTCCACAAACATTGATTTGCAGGAACCATTAAAGTTGGCCTTACATAAATATCTCAATGCTTTTTTTGGATAATGAACACTGCCTTGAATTGATATTCACTACATGTTCCCCAAAATGGCAAACCATATCTCAAGTGAGACTCGACAAGCGCATAATACGCACCTCGTCCCCAATTCATTCGCTATGACTCTAACCGCATGGGTTCCACTTGAAATTTTGTTTTTAATGTATTGAATGAGATCTTCCCACTTCAGTTGTCCATCCATTTCAAATCCCAGGAATTTATTACAATCTTTATGTTCTGTAATTTCGTTTTCGAGTCTTAAAGTTTGTATAATGCATTTGAATGTGAAGAGGTTAGTTTTTTTGACATTGAAGGTGGCTTCATCTGCTGCCCACCACTCTGTGAAAAGAGTAAATGTACCAGTAATTGGTAGCCTAGAAATATCATTGATATAAAGCAAGAATAGAGTTGGTCCTAGTACAGATCCCTGCGGTACCCCATTAATAATTGATCCCTCAACTGACAATATGTTGTTTTTTCTAACTATTTGCCTGTAACTTTTATTTCTATAAGCAATTATAGCGAATGCACAAACCAGTGATAGTGAAAGCAGGAAGATTTTTTCAATACCTTAGTATTCTTTCCACTGTACGAACATTGTTGTTACCTCACATAATTTTCCTCAGGGATACAGAAGAAACCCGTTTGGGTAGTACATGAAAGTTCAAAGTGAGTCAAACCTTCGAAATAATTTTCGCAATATTCTTTATGTCGTGAAGGACCAATATCCATGTAAGGTACCTACTCTTTTTGAAAATATTTTCACAAAAAACTGCGTCTGCGTCTGTCAATGAGAGTCCTCATTGAAATTCTTTCTCATTCTATTGTTCGGGATTTGATTCCCTTCTATACAGGGTGATTCAAAAGTAAGCGGCATCCTTTCAGAGGCGTATTCCTTGCATGAAAATAAGGCAAAAAGTTCCTATTGATAAGGATCCGAAAATGCTTCCTAAGGGAGCTACGGCCCTTTGAATAGGACACCTCAAAGACGGTTTTTTCTCTATAACTTTAAAATCCTTCACAACAAATTTTTAAAAATTGGTGTACGGCATAAACATTCGATGGTAAATAGGACTCCGTATTCGAAATTTCAGAATTTCATTCAGGGGCGTCACATGCGGGAGAGGGTAAGTGTAAAAATATCCCTTCTTCTCCGGATATTCAGGTTACTGTGATTTCGTTTGGAAATTATTTCGAATACGGAGTCCTATTTACCATCGAATGTTTATGCCGTACACCAATTTTTAAAAATTTGTTGTGAAGGATTTTAAAGTTATAGAGAAAAAACCGTCTTTGAGGTGTCCTATTCAAAGGGCCGTAGCTCCCTTAGGAAGCATTTTCGGATCCTTATCAATAGGAACTTTTTGCCTTATTTTCAAGCAAGGAATACGCCTCTGAAAGGATGCCGCTTACTTTTGAATCACCCTGTATACCTCTGTCCGTTGTGACAATACTTTGACAATACAAAAGTCACGTGCGGTTTGACAACTCTCACATATGAACGCTTCGGTGCAATGGATTGGGGATCGCTCCCTACAGGGGGTTTTAAATACCGATGCCAGTGGCGTATACACTGGGCCCGTACAGAAAAAAGGATTTTGTGACAAATATATTTTCAGTTATATATTTCCAGTAGTAGTAGTATTAATAGTTAGAGTAGCAGTAGTATAAGTACTTTGTTGGTGATGAGTATATGTATACACACCAACGGGTCATCGACTTTACGAAAGGTTTTTATTCCTCGCGCGGAATCATCTCCGGCTGAGGCTGCAAAATTGGAATTGATATCTCGTTTCATAAATAAAAATTATCTGCTCTGCCGGGGATTTGATCTAGTGGCCTTGTGAAGTTTTCGTTTTCTGTTCAATTGATTCCACAGAAATTATAAAACTATCACTGAAGATGTGATTTCCATGAAATTCTACACGATATGTTTTGCTGTAGCTTTTCACTTGAAGGAGCTGCTGTATCAGCGAAACATCTCCATTTTTTTTTCATGTTTTTGTCATTATTATCGAAAGTAAATAAGTGCATCTCTGGAATTAATCACAACCTATTCAAGTGAATAGTTTGTGAAACATCAAGACTTGTTACAATTTTCATAACACAGGCCTATATATTTGTTGAGGAAGTGTAGGGCATCAAGGGAAATCGTTTGCTGTATGTGAAGTTAGTGTAACTTCAGCAGAAGTTGTATTCGTTGGAACCCTCGCCCTGTTTATCTCTTCCCAATTAATAATAAGCTAGAAGTCAAAGTCATTTCCACAAATCTTCGAAACATAACGAAAAAAAAACAACTAATTTTCACCTGAAACGTATGTATCGATTCGAATAACGAATACTGATGCACGTGTTTCTTGCCTTACTGCCGAGTTGTTTTAAGATTGTAGCCAGGTTAGCGCTTGACCCCTACAGACCAGTTTCGAGCTTTTGGCCCTCACCAGTGTGAGATAATTACCAGCCAATGGTCCTGAGACCGCCAACCGAACCCGAAATATGATGACATTAAGTGACAGTAACTATAATAGTTAATTCCATCAATGATATTCCTCACTATAGCCATGATGAATTTCTATCGTTCTTGAGCGGTGAAGAGGTATTTACCATGAGAAATCAAATATACAGGACGTGCATGAAATGTTGTAAGTATTTCGGGTCTAACTTGCTTTTGTTGACCTTTATATATATAGACGTGTTAATACACGCTGCGGTCCATAAAATCCTACTTTAAGTCCATGATACCTAAAGAACCATTCGTTTCATTAGCGCATGAATTGGGTATTTCAATGCTGGCAACACTGGGGAATCAAACTAGTGCTTTCAAACTATGGTGAGTTCAAACATGAAGTTTTTGAAAGTTTTCGTTAGTTCTAAAAACTTTTTTTTGCGATTTATTGTGTCATAATATGTAATTGAATACCCATGTTATTTATTGTTTCAATATCAGGAACATCCTGTAGATTTCGGAAGGACGAGTCAGGAAAGTAGTCATTTTTCTCCCGTAATCTACCATTGTTGCTGGATTTCTCAACATTTTACAGTGTGGAAATATCTTTGAGTTATCTACCTATTGCTTTTTATCGATATTTCATTCCGCTTTGAGCATTTTGGGTATTTCGTAATTTTTTCCAATTACCTTCCAAGTTCGCCCCTGTTAGGACTCCGCCACTGGCGCGTCGAATCGCGATTTCGGAAAGCGACGCGTCACGACGCGGTGTACACACGCGTCCACTGTGCTAGGGCACTATCGCTCTGCTCTACCTCTACTAACGCGTCGAACAGCTTTCGGCAGGACGCCCCAGCGTCCTGTCGCGTACGACGATAGTCCGAGAAAAGTCGCTTTTCCGTACTCGAAATATCGGAATTCACATATACCGGGTGCCACATGAGAAATGTAACAAGCCTGTCCTTTTTTTATTTGGAGAGATAATAATTTGAAATTCACAAGGGTTATATTATCGATGATGTCGCTTCCCTTGAACCCAATAACAATTTTCTTCAACCACTTGTTCGATCGAAAGTAGACCCATTTTTTCTCAAATAGCACACTGTATATTTCTGTTGCCTATCTTATGTATGTATGTATGTGTGTGGGCGGTCCGGGACCTGACGCACTTAGGCCTCCCTTTTCGGGCCCATTGTGCACCCACATTCCTGGGATCGCAAGTCAGCCATTCTTAACATCCTCTGGGTCCAGGATACTGCTCCCAAAATGGATATCCCTTGCTGCCACTATTGCCGGGCATTCAGTGAGGATGTGAGTAGAAGTCTCTTCATCCTCTAGGCACCATCTGCATTCAGGATCCTCCACAATCCCGAATCATGCTGAGATGTTTGTTCAGGTGGCAGTGCCCTGTCAGAAGGCCCACCACCAGTTTCAACTCCTTCCTGTTCAAAGCCAAGAGGGCATTGTAGCCTATCTTATTTGCCTTGGAATTCTCTATTCAACTATGTATCACAATTTCATATACGTTCATTAATTAGCTGTGAAAATTCATTTTATTGAAATACATGAAGTTGGCTGTAGCCCGAATATAATGACATTTCGATGCTTGATAGGCTTAGAAATCCAAAGATCATCACTAAGACTATATTATCAGAATATTTTCCATGCCCTAATTGGTCCCAGAAGATTTCCAATAATTTCATTGAGTTTAAAAAAATCATCTGACAATAATTCACGATATTGGGAAAACTAAGATAGAAACTCAGTTTTTTCCATTTGGCTTCTTGTAAAGAAACTATTTGTCTTTAGTTTCTGCCATGTAACCAAAATATGATCATCCCTTTGAATACATGAAACTGAAATTGTTGTAATAATTGATGTAATGTCCTAATATCGTGAGTTATCTTCGGGTGATTTTTTTCAAACTCAATGAAATTATTGGCAAATATGAAATCATCAGTTGTTTGCAATTGTCAGCATTTGAACAAATAGGTAGGTATCCTCTGAAAACGATTAGCAGAGTCGCGAACAAAAGTTTAATGAAATAAAAGCATTGTTCAGAGATTTAAAAAAATCTAAATATCCGAAGATAATCCCAACCATTGATCAGATTTTCATATAATAATATCCCTTTTTATATTTTTTCTAGCGAAACAATTTTTTTTCACAAAATTCAGTATGTTTCCGGAAGAGAAGAATTCGATGACGACAGATTTCAAGTATCTTTTTTAGACAAAGATAATTCACTAATCAATGAAATCTCCATCCTCATTTCTATATTCATGCTCCTCCTGTTTTAATGTCGTTTCTAATAAAATACAGCCCATTACTTTAGATTAATACTTCATTTCTCTATATCCTGAACACGATATTTCAACAAATCCTGCGTCAATCATTTGTCATGTCTACAGTTGACAAGTGACAACTGACAATGTTTTTATCAATTAAGGGTTCTCTCCACAACTATTTGGAGGTTGGTGTCCATTGGATACGACTAATCTTAAACATAGTTACATTTCACTTGAACACCTTCATCATTCTTTCTGTTATCATCCCGAAGTTTGTTTTTAACAGAATCCTACTATAAAAAAAGTGGCATAAATCATTCACGTTTGATCGCCCCTATCCCTACCAAAAAGGTAACTGTTCTTTTTAATCCTCTTGTTGGATTTCAGTCACGTGGACCTTTATTCGGTCCAGTTGGACCGTACTAAAACTCATTCACCAAACAATCGGTGAACTGTCGACGATCGCAGTAATCGTTGCAACGATTTCTGCTACCAGTCAAAGTTGACGTTGCATCTGATGGTCGGTGTGTTCTGGCCGAGTGTTATTTCGCATTAGAGGTTCTCTATGGCATGCTATGGCCTTTGTTTGTCCCCGAATAAAAGGTGTTTACTCTAGGTAAATAAACAGTAGGCCATGAGTTTTTTTGTATGTGGGATAGTGTTGTTGGCTCCACCGGTTTGTGATCCACGTAATCCTTGGTATTTGATTCCACGAAAAAAATATAAACTGCAGAGCTCATAGCTCACGTTGTGGACCAATTGATCAATATTTATGAACGAATCATAAATGAGATGCGAGCATATCATTATCTGATACGCGAGGATATCGTAGCGCCTTCTTTCCACTTCCATCTCTATTTCACTAGCACTCCATAGAAAATACGAAGTCAGCCGCCTTGATTTGTTTGCTTGCCGTCTTGCTGAATCCCGTCAAGGAGCCCATAGATTGCGTGTTTGGTGGACTGTTTTGTTCGTCGAACAAGTATGTTCGATCAAAGATGGCGCAAAACCGAAATGTGTGGTGTGTGGCTAGCAAAATCATATACGATAGTATCAGATCTATTTGTACGGTCCATGTGTTCATAAGTTAGGTCATTCTCCCTGAATCCCCGAGAAAGTGTGACAACATTGAATAATTTGTCACCTATAGAGACAGTGTCAAGATGGAAACATTGCTGTAGTTACAAAAAACAGAGTTGTTGTTGATTTTGTCAATCAATTTTTATAATCAATCATACAGTCCACAATAAATCATCGAAAACAATTTTTCACGCAATTATTCAAACTGCAATTGCTCTACATATTTCCAACAGTTTTTTTTTGGTCCATCGACCCAGATAAAGCAGCGATTTCTATGGTGCACATGCGATTGTAGTTCCTATTCCAATTGTTCCTGATATCTGCACTCCGGTGAGTCTGTTCCATATTCCCATTCCTTATCCGTACCATATTTCCTATCCTGCCATTTGCGATTATAGGTCGGGAATAAATCATTGGTCTATTTCATTTATATAACTATTCATTGTGTATGCCCATTAATTATTGTTGCAAAAGTGCGTAACGATTGTATTTTTTGTATCGATAATCTGTTAAGGTGACTTTCCTGATATTTTCAAGTGAAAGGTAAATATTATATATTTTGAGTGATGAGTGAAGAATTGAAAACATTAGTCCGTATGCGCGGAGCAGTTAAATCAAAATTGACTTCTTTGGAAAAATACATTGATGTAATTAAATGTGCTGATCCTAAAGACAGGCCATCAGTAACAGACATTGAAGTAAGATGTGTATCTAGCGAACCAATAATTCGCGAATTTGATAATATCCAAGTCAAGATCGAAATTGCTTGCGATGAATCTGTATTGAACGAACAATACAAGGAACGCGAAGATATTGAAAAACGCTATTTTGATGTTATTGCTTTCATGAAAGACTATATGAAGCTTGCATATGCCGATTCTCCAAGTTCCAATAACTCTGACATACCAGTCTGTCTATCTAGACATAACAATAATTCACAAGTAGATCCATTACAGAGTATAATTTTACCCAAAATTAAATTACCTACGTTCAAAGGAGATTATGAGCATTGGATGGAATTCAAAACAACTTACATATCTGTGATTCATTCTAATACTTCACTCAGTAATACACAAAAATTTCAATTTTTACGAGCTTCATTGGAAGGTTATGCTAAACGATTAGTTGATAGTATCTCATTTTCAGAAAACAATTATGACAATGCATGGAAGATACTATGTGATCGATTTGACAATAAGCGTGTTTTGGTTCATAATCATATTAAATCCATTTTAGGTATGAATCAAATTCACAAAGAATCAGCTATTCAATTTAGACAATTATTAGACGATATCTCAAAACACTTGACAGCGCTAGATAGTTTGAAACTATCAAAAAATGTTTTGTGGGACATTTTGATTACCCATTTGATTTCAGAAAAGCTTGATAAAACCACATACAGAGAATGGAAGGAATGCAATCATTCTAAAGAATTGCCTACTCTTGATGATTTTTTTGATTTCTTGAAACAAAAGGTTGATCTTTTAGAAACGTTACAAGATCAAAGTTCTCAAAACCAATTTTCGAAACGGCATAATTCTGTCAAAAATCAATTTTCTAATAACTCTTTCCAAACTCAAATTCATACTTTATCAAATCAATTTCATCAACCGAAATGTAATTTTTGCAAAAAGGGACATACTATTTACAATTGTGATGAATTTCTGAAATTAGATATTCCTTCTAGGCTCAATAAAGTCAATGAGCTCAAATTATGTGTCAATTGCTTAAGATTTGGGCATTCAAAGAACAGATGTCAATTGGGGCCATGCCGACAATGTAGAGGTTACCATAACACTTCATCGGGATAATAATACTCATCAGTTGGTAAGCTCTAACAATGAAAATGTTACAACTAATATCCAAAAAGAGAAAATTTCCACTGATTTATTAGTAAATGTCCATTTCAATCATTCAAATGTTACAAGTACACAAGTCCTTCTTTCTACCGTTACATTCAATGTGGTTGATGTCAACGGAAAACTACATATTTGTCGAGCACTATTAGATAGTGGTGCGCAATCAAATTTGGTGACTGAAGAATTTTGTAAAAGACTGAATGTTCAATTAATTTCTACGAAATTAGCAATTGTTGGTATTAACAAAATCGTGTCACATTTAAAAAAGAGATGTAATCTCACCATATATTCTAGATTCAACAATTTCAAAAGTACAATTTCATGCTATGTAATTCCTACTATTTCGAATGAATTACCTAATGAATTCATACCTATTGGTAATTGGGATATTCCGAAGAATATTCAATTGTCCGATACTCAATTCAATGAACCTCGAGATATTGATATGCTTATTGGCGCAGGACTCTTTTGGGAGTTAATTACTGACGGTAAAATCATTTTAGGAAAAGGTTTACCAATACTTCAAAACTCTGAGTTCGGATGGATAGTATCTGGTAAAGCTCCAATTGCGAATTCGAGATCAGTATGCTATCTAACTAGAAACATTAAATCTGAAGATGAACAATTGAAACGTTTTTGGGAATTAGAAGAGATTTCTACCGATAAAATGATATCGGTTGATGAGGATACATGTGAGGAACTTTTCTCAAAAAATACATCTCGTGATAACAATGGGAGATTTGTAGTGAAATTCCCATTCAAGCACCCTACTAGTCTATTGGGAAATTCATTAAATATAGCTATTAAACGTTTTTACAGCCTTGAGAGAAAATTTGCTTCTAATTCAAATTTCGAAACACTATATAAAGATTTTATACATGAATATATTGATTTGGGTCATATGAGCAAAGTTGAACCTACTATTGAAAATTCGAATTCAATGTATTATTTACCCCATCATGGAGTTTTAAAGGAATCGAGTATATCAACAAAAATGAGGGTAGTATTTGACGGATCTTGTTCTTCAGATAGTGGTTGGTCCTTGAATGATTTACAATTTGTTGGTCCAAAAATGCAAAATGATTTGTTAGCTATATTGTTGCGATTTCGTACCTATTCATTCGTTGTCACAGCAGATATCATGAAAATGTATCGCCAAATCATCATGCATCCAAATCATAGACAATTTCAGCAAATAATTTGGAGGGAACAACCAAGTGACAATTTTTCAATCTATCAACTGAACACTGTCACTTATGGTACCACGTCGGCACCATATCTGGCAATCAAATGTTTGAAAACTCTAGCTTTAGATTCTCAAACTGAATTTCCAGAAGCCTGCAAAATTATCTTGGCTGATTTTTTTGTAGACGATCTATTGACAGGTTCAAATGATAGTACACAATTATCCAAACTTTGTAAACAAATATGTTCAGTTTTGGAATCAGCAGGTTTCAAACTTCGAAAATGGATATCGAATTATCCAGACGTTCTTGAAAATATAAGCACTACTAATGACTCTCTAGGAATACTACAATTAGGTGAAAACGAGTGTTCTAAGACTTTAGGAATTCAATGGGTTAGTCAAGCTGACAATTTGAAATATAAAATTTCAAAGTGGACCTGTTCAGAATCAATTACAAAGCGTCAAATTCTATCAGATATTGCTCAGATTTATGATCCACTCGGACTTGTAAGTCCCTGTATAATTTTATCTAAGATAATTATTCAAAAACTATGGTCTCTTCAACTTTCATGGGATGAACCCATCCCTAATGATTTGTTTGTACAATGGACTCAATTTAGAACTGAATTATATCAGTTAAATCATTTAACTATTTCAAGAAATGTTATTGGAATGAGTTTTCAATTAGTGGAAATACATTGTTTTTGTGATGCATCAAAAAATGCATACGCTGCATGTGTGTATTTTCGTAGTCAAAATGAAGAGGGCACCTATAAAGTGAATTTACTTTGTTCTAAAACAAAAGTCGCACCCATTAAAACATTGACTACCCCCCGATTAGAATTGTGTGCTGCTCTATTAGCAGCACAACTATTGAACCAAGTCTCAAAATCTGTTTCTGTTCAGGTTCCATATTACATTTGGTCAGATTCTCAAGTAGTGTTGTATTGGTTAAATAGTCAACCTAATTCATTAGAAGTTTTTGTAGCAAACCGAGTTGCAAAAATTCAGAATTTGACTGAAATATGTGATTGGCAATATATAAATACAAAATTAAACCCTGCAGATATAGCTTCCCGAGGATTGTTTCCTATAAAACTAATACATTGTGAAATGTGGTGGCACGGGCCGCATTTCCTTTTGTTGCCTTCTTCAGAATGGCCACAATCCACTTTCGATATGTCAAACTTACATGTCCCTGAATTAAAAAAACCTAAAAATATCATGTTATCTACGATTAATGGAAATGTGTGCAACATTTTTGATAAATTCTCCAATCTCTATAAATTGAAGATAGTAATTGCAATTTGTTTAAGATTCATCAACAATGCAAGACTACAGAAAACCGATAAAAAAACCAACGGACCAGTATCTCTGATAGAAATAAATAATGCATTTTCAAAATTAATCAAGTTGGCTCAACAACAATCATTCAACGAAGAATTAAGAATTCTAACGCAAAACCATTCATTAGGGCCAAAGCATAAACTATCTTCGTTAGCTCCATTTATAGATACAAAAGGCATACTCCGAGTAGGAGGACGTCTCAAGTATTCTTCATTTCCTACGAATATCAAACACCCTATATTGTTGCATGCAAAACATAATTTGACAAATTTAATTTTCAGAGAAAAACATGCTAATCTTTTACATCCTGGTCCTCAATTACTTCTTGCAACTATTCGACAACAATATTGGGTGATTGGTGGTAGAAATCTTGCAAAACAAATCACAAAAAAATGTATCACTTGTTTCAAATTCAAACCCGAGCCTGCTATTGCTCCAATGGGACCTTTACCAGATCATCGATTTGTATCAAATTTACCTTTTCAAATTACAGGACTTGATTATGCGGGTCCATTTTCTATGAAAGATAGGAAAGGGCGAGGTTCAAAAGTCACAAAATGTTATGTTTGTGTATTTGTTTGTTTTTTGTCCAAGGCGATCCATTTAGAATTAATCACTGACATGACTAGTGAATGTTTCATTGCTTGTTTGAAACGATTCATATCAAGACGGGGCATTCCGTTTCATATTTATTCTGACAATGGATCTACTTTTCGAAGTACTCATAATGAACTTAAAAGACTTGGAGAATTCTTGCACAGCCATCAATCTGAAACAACAAATTTTGCTAAAGAATTCAATATTTCATGGCATTTTTCCCCACCATATAGTCCAAACTTTGGTGGACTATGGGAAGCTGCTGTCAAAAGCATGAAGCATCACCTTAAAAGAACTATGAAAACGACAATCCTCACCTATGAAGAGTTTCTTACGTTGATAAATCAAATAGAAGGAATTTTAAATTCCAGACCTCTATTCGCAATGTCCAATGATCCAAATGACCTAGAACCATTAACACCTTCCCATTTCCTAATTGGTCGTCCCATCACTTCCATTCCTACCCCAGACTTACAAACTATCGCAGACAACCGCCTTTCAAGATACGAATATATTCAGAAGCTGCAACAAAACTTTTGGAAACGATTTTCCAAAGAATATATCGGCCAGTTGCACCAATCTTACAAATGGAAAACTGGACCAACTCCATTGAGACCAGGAATGCTGGTTATGCTGAAAGCTGACAATGTACCTCCACATAAATGGTTATTAGGACGAATTCATGAGCTTTTTCCGGGCGTTGATGGTATTTCCAGAGTGGCTTCAGTAACTACTTGCAAGGGTGTTGTGAAGCGATCAATTCGGCATCTCTGTCCACTTCCCTTAGAAGAAGAAACCGAAAACTAGTTGGTGTTGTGTTCAGAACTTCAGAAAATATTTTGAAGTATCCTTCAAAAGGGGGGCTATGTTCATAAGTTAGGTCATTCTCCCTGAATCCCCGAGAAAGTGTGACAACATTGAATAATTTGTCACCTATAGAGACAGTGTCAAGATGGAAACATTGCTGTAGTTACAAAAAACAGAGTTGTTGTTGATTTTGTCAATCAATTTTTATAATCAATCATACAGTCCACAATAAATCATCGAAAACAATTTTTCACGCAATTATTCAAACTGCAATTGCTCTACATATTTCCAACACCATGTTCTAGCTTTCAGCACTGAATACCGAGTAAAACGAATCTTGCAGTTATCAACGTCATTCTAGCATCGAAATCTATATACACTGGGATTGTCTTGCTCAAATCTTAAAGCCTTTAGGCATAAGCTGAAGGAACAACTGGAAATAAAAGCGTACTATAGTGTTTCAGAATATTACAATGATACCTTCTGATATTTTATATATTCTCATGTGGAAACTATTATAGTATTATGTTCATGTTTTTGTGTAGTTTGTCAAATATCGTCTGATTGTTCGTTTTCATATATATAGTGACGAGATAATATATTACAATATAATATATTATGTTTATTTTTCACATTATTGTTATTATCATCAATGTTATTATAAGTATTACCATTCTATATGACGAATTATGAATATCATTATGAATAATTATTGTTAAATTGTAACCTGCTTTGTCAATGAGTTAACACTTTGGACAATAAAGCTTATTTGATTGATTGATTGATTGATTGATGGTATAGTTCGAGAACTACATTTCGATTAGAAAATGGTACCTGCAACATTATTTCAGATGAATTGGGGATCGAGTGATACGTCAGTTGAAAAGTCTTTCATTTTCAATTCGGATTCCTAATTTCAAATAAAATTCCAATTAATCCAAAATAAAATAGCGAATGATAATATTTGAACCTTCATACCAGAAGGTATAGGATAAATATATGTCAAAATGAAGTCATCTTGAAGAAAAATGATGATAAACATTGTGATTGATATATTTTCTTGACTATCATGATTCCCACAAGAACAAGCCACAAGAACAAAATCAAGAAGCAAAGTTCATATAGATGGCAGCTAGTCTGAATACTACGCTAACCATATTCTGAATCTTTCTCAATATTCAACAGTACGAATGATAAACGTGATAGTATCACCCTTATTGAGGAAATCCTAATTAATCCTATAACTTCAATAACGTCTTGAACCGTTTGAAATGAAATGGTCAGTAAGTTTATACTCTAACGAAACTTTCAGCAATCCAAACTCCCGTCCAACATTGAAGGCGATCATTAAAGACGAATCCGTTCGGAAAACGCATAACTCAATTAGGGGCGGCCTAAGTGGTATGTCTCTTTACGGACGACAAGGATTTCTTCTCAATAATTCAAGCTCCGGAATACTCCGGGCGTGACAAACTGAGAGCCTCTCGGAGACGTGTTCAAAGGTCCGCCCGGAGGGAAGCAGTGGACAACGGCCGGCAATTAAGACCAACTGCGGGCCGTTTATGCATTTTAATCAAACAACCGCGCGTTTTCGGTTATATATATATTTACGTTCATAATTCATCAAAGGCCTACTTGATTGCGGACGTACCGGGGCCGAGCGAATCGCTGGGATTGTCAAGGCTCGTTGGATACCTGAAAGGTTTTCAGAGAACCTTTTCCATTGGTCAGCTTCAGGATACGTCTCTATCTTCCAACATAAACAACAACAACAAGTAGATGTCAATAATATAGAATCTTCTTTGCCTATGAAAAGGTATACTCTTTCCAGTTCCATATGAATTATTTTTGCAGCTTGTGATTCTGTCAGTATTAGCGGGAATCAATGTTACCAGTTGGCGCTCGGTTTTCATCGTTCCATGATGTCAAAGCCAAATCAAAAATGGGGGAAAACAAACTCAATCCTCACTCAATCCCCTCAGTGCCATTAGCTTGTGTAATGTGTACTGATAAGAGTGATGTTTTTAAATTTCTTGACATTAATTGTCAATATTCGATCTGAAACGCTAATAATAACCGTTGTAGATGTTCTTTTGGCAGATATTTTGCTCTATTTAGACGGAAGAAGCCGACCAGTAGTGGAAGGAGAAGCAGTTCTCCGTGCTAATCATGTGATTTTGTGTGAGGCAGAAGACTTCAACAAAAGGCACATTTTTGCACTTTGTCTACAAACCTCGGCGATGAAATCTTCCCCAAATGAAGTAAAATAGAAGTTGGGGTCCAGAGGAACTCCTGTGGAACAATGGATTTGTATTTGTTCATGCAAAGCAGGACAATCTGGGTATTGTAAACATGTTGTAGCTGTTTTTTAATATGTCAATTGATTTGCTCGTCATAATTAGTTTGAATTGTTTGAACTATCTCCAACTCTTCACCCGTTCATTCACTGTTCACTGAACTAATGAAAATGTAATAATGTAAAAAATAACCAACTCAACCATCATCACTACCAACAGTGCCAACACTTTATGTCATTGACAAGTTTGAATAAAGCTACAACAAGCTGAATGCAATGTAGTCTATGCACTTTATCCATAGACAACAGTTTGTTTTCCCCCAGTTTGAAGTTCGTATTATGCAACCTAGATGTCGCCCACTTCGTAAATCTCGCGAATAAGTAACCTATCTTTGACTGAGTATACCGTTCTGCCTGAATCGTCTTAGGTGATAATGCCTACTTTGCCTAAGTGACAAATGCCTTTTTGCTCTGAAAGTCAGGTAGCTACCTAATTCTTAGCAGGTTCTGATAATTGGATCAAGATTACTCTACTACTGTCTACGAAGCCTTCATAAGCTAGCAACTCAGGAAAAGGAACAACTCTTGTTATGAACTTGATCTAAGTCTAATTCCTGCCCTGATGGCACGACAGCTTGACGGATGGACAAGTAGCTTGTTACTTCAACATCATTCCAGAATTCTAGAGGCACAATTAACTGATGAAGAAGGTTATAGACAGTGGCTGACGAACCAGGAGACTCTTTTGTTGGTGTTGTTGAATAGGCTGTGAATGTAGTTGAATAAGCTATGGATAGAAAACCTGTTCATTGTGGCCAACAGCATGATTTAAAAATTTAAATGAGCACAATGGCTGTATGCTGATAACGGGTCATTACGTCATTATCCCTTGAATAGAAATACCTGCAAGCAATATGCAGAATCTGTAATGACTGACTTCTGAAGATACCCAACACACAAGAGGCTTTTCTGAGGATGTGGTTGAGGATGTTGTGGATGATGTGGTTGAAGTTGAATTTGATGTGAATGATGTGGTTCAAGATGTTATGGATGATGTGGTTGGGTACGTTGTGGTTGATATGGTTGAAGATGTTGTGGATAATGTGGTTGAAGATCCTGTGAAAGAGAACTTGTTTACCTAGACAGTGATTTCGAAAAGACGATAAGCACGATGGCTGAAGTGATCAGGTATTGGTATCGTATTGGTCGTTCTAGTGGGGTACTGGTAATGCTTAGGAATCGATCCCTGGGTGTGTTGACTTTCTTCTTCATTACTGCTTCAGTCCAGTCTTTTGATCATAATTAAGTATGACGTCCAACTAGCTTTTGCGAACTTCCCAGCTACTGTCATTAGCAACAAAGAGATGAAGAACAAATAGTGTCTAGCAGACAATAATTAATTAAATCAGGGCATGCCGCCAGGTGAGTGACAATAATGAATCGGTCAATTAGCCGAGATTTTATGACAGGTGCGACTGTAAAAGCTCACGGCGTCAGGAAAACCGGAGAAAATTTACATCAGAATACACTTATCGCTGGAACTTTTCTGTAGTGATTTATTATCTGATTAATAACGGCCGGTCAACAGGTGTAAACGCTCCAGATTGTCATTTATTTTTGGCCGGTAGGAGTCGACGACGCCGTTACAATTATTGCGAGTGACTTCGAATCGCTTCTAATTGATCTGGCAAACTGGTCAAGGTGAGACAAATTGTGACTAGACGAGTTTATAGTGGCTGTTAATCAACATCGTCTCGAAATTTGATTAGATCTTCCTGCACCATTATTCATATTCTCAATAGTATCATACTTTCGAATGAGAAGTTTAAGAAAATTGAAAATTCTAGATTGAAAATTCTTGATTTTACTTCTTTACATCACCTTATCCCAGAACAACGTGCAATAAATTCTACAGCGTGAACTAGAGGTCAAAATACGGCAATTGAAATCAACTTACCTTTATAATATACCAGGAGAAGGTGACAGATAACGTTCACCCATTTTATACTGCATGCCTTTTTCAGGCTGTATAATTAACCCCCTGTAAAATGGGAGAATGTCAACTGTCACCATCTCCTGGCCTATAAGAAAATATACTGTTCAGCTGTGAGAAGGCGATGCAGCGAATAATTCCGTTCTCAGATTTTGACTCTGGTTCACCCTAAAGAATTTCTTGCCCGTTGTTCTGGAACACTATATACAGGGTGAGTCAAAATGTGTTCCAAGCTTTCTGAAGGTATTAGTACGTTTAAAATTATCAAACTTTGAAAGATAAACTTATGGCTCAAAATGCATATTCCAAAGTTGATAAAACTAATATAATTTATTCGCATGTAGTACATTTGTCTAATACACTTCTATATTCATGATATCGTTATAAAGGGTGTTTTCAGAGGGTTGGTCATGTTTTTTTAAAGAAAACATCTTTCTTTGTGCCTATGAGTTTTGGTGAAAAAATAGAAGCATTTGATTGAATGAAGAGAATTACATGAAAAATGTACATATCCCTATCAAAATACGAAAAATTGAACCGTTTCCGAGATATTTGAGTTTTTGTAGTCACCTGATATCAGCAGAATAATTCATCGGTGAAAATATTTCAGGAGGCTATGACAAATCTTGTCCTCAATTTTGACGTTTATGACATAAACATTGTTATTGTTTGCCTAGTAATATTATTACTGCAATTTTCAAGTGAGATTGCAGAGATATTTTCCGCTCGATGCGTTCCTAATTCTATAACAATTTTCAGAATTGTGCAAAGATTGCGTGAAAAAGAATGTTTCGAATAAAAAAAAACAGATAGGTGGCCGGCTCAGAAGTTCGAGGCCTCCTAAAATATTGTTTCTGATGAATTTATTTGCTAATAATTTCATGACACTACAAAAACTCAAATATCTGGAAAACCGTCACACTTTTTGTATTTTGACAGGAGTGCTGTTCTAATGTGATTTTTTTTGCTTCATCAAATGCTTCTGAAGATTCCTAGAATAATACGAGGAAAAAAGTTATCTACAAAAAATCATGACGCTAAATATGTCCTTTATAACAATATTAAAAGTGTATCCAGAAAATGTATTTTATATAAACACACACTTTTACAGGCAACCTCATTCAGGTAGCTTCTACCGTTTATAAATAAGTTATGCGAAAAATTATTTTAATTTAATCAACTCTTGAAGGATATTATCTCCCTTTATGAACATTTTGGACCATTGGTTTATTCATCAAACTATACTTATTTCCCAATGTACTATCATCCCTACGTACCCTGTATATCGGAACATGGATCTCGAAAACCATTTCATGAACTTGAATGTAAAATGTACAATCAGACTATTGTAGCACTATATATTCTCACATCTCTGCACAATATCGTGAATAAAGCGAATGTTCCGAATGACTTTTAAAATGTTCCTCTCGTCCCTATCGGAGGTAATTCCAGGAGGAATGAAGGAAAGAGGGTCTATCGCAGATGCACATCCGCAGAAATAAGGTGCTCCTAATGGAATATGGCTCCATTCAAATCGAGAATCAAACCGCATACGTAAATATTGATATCAGACGGAATTTCATTTGCTGCATCTTCCTTGATGGTATTCAGAACGGATACATTATACCATGCTTGAGAAGCGTTGGATGAAAATGCAGTGAACGACCTATCTAGATTTGTCTGCAAGTCTTATACAAACTTGCAGAGTATACCTCATTCATATCTTTGTTTAACCACTTTCAACCTATATAATGTCCACTCTTGTCGATTTCATCTTTGAACTTCGTTTAGTGTTTCCCCCCCTCCTGATGTATTCATGGAGTTAGTGACTCTTCAGCCAAGAATGGTAATGGACTTCTCGATTTCAATAATTATAAAAAAAATCTATTTTAATTTCATCTCCCAGTGGTCAGTATTGGCATAGAAGGATTCACAATTAGGAAGTTTGGACTTCTGAGCCAATGATCAATGTAGCTTGAGATACTCCTTGGTAGATACTTGGTCAGTTAAAACCCATTTCTATTGTTCGAACTCACTAAACTGGACTGATCAAAATATTCAATACATCACTACCGAAATGAAGCTCATTAGTTGTGTTGAAGTTCAAACAGTAATCATTACAAAATGTCCTTGTTGGAACCGTTTGATACAAACTCATAGATTGAGATTCTTTAACATCTAGGCATCTACTAGTTGATGAGGAAAGCAAAGTATATCGATAATATGATAATGGCATATAAGGATTTACTCTTAGCAAGTTTGGACTTCTGAGCCAATGATCAATGTAGCTTTAGATACTCCTTGGTAGATACTTGGTATAAGTTGGAACCGAGGTTGAAACCCATTTCTCTAGATCGATCTCACTAAACTGTAATGATCAAAATATTCAATAGATCATTACAGAAATGGAGCTAATTAGTTCAAACAGTAATCAGTACAAAATGTCCTTGTTGGAACCGTTCGATACAAACTCATAGAATGAGATTTTTTAACATCTAGGCATCTACTAGTTGATGAGGATACCAAAGTATATCAATAATAAAAATATTGTAGTCAACAAACTATAGCTTATTTTTGATTTGACAGTGTATTCATATGCTTTCTGATGTTGAAGTTAGCTCCATTCTCTTTTTGAGCATACGATTCTTCCCTCTAAATTAACAGTTTAGAGATAATCATACACCTTGATGGTTTATGAAACCTGAAAAGATAGCAATACTGATTCAAAATGGCAACCATTGAACTAGAACATCATCATTTTGAAAAATGATAGTGTCTGTCACTGAGAAGTGTCACACTAAAAGACAATTTCCAAAGAATTCAATTTTACATTCTTCATGTAGAAAACGGGAGCAGATTCGTTCCCAAAACGTTCAAAGATAAGTAAAAATTCGATATTTTTTCTATATATCTATATTTCTATTTTTCAAACATTTTTCAAAACGAAGTGTCACTGACCAAAGATTCGATTTTTCCTTCAGGTTTCCAGATGGAAATAGTATATTATATAGCAAGAGTTGTAAAACGCATATTACACATATCGTGCGTAATTGCTTAACAACCCGAGAAATGTACTATACTTTTTCTACGACCACGCTATACATCCTTCAGGATGGTACAGATATTGTGTTAAGACACAAGTATCGAATACATCTCACGTCCGTTTGAGCTTATACTGCATAAATAGGTTACAACTACAATTCTTGTATTATTTGTTTATTGGTAAATGGCATAACAAGCCATTTTCCCCAATTTGAACTAAAATAAAGCCCTTTTCTATATCTCAACAACTTCACTGATAACAGAACACACATTTGATGTGTGTACATTTGATGAATATATTAACATTCATAATGGTTATTCATAGTCACTCTGCTGTTTTTGAAAGTAACAGTATTTTTTCCCAAAATGACATGATATTATTCACGAGTATTGAGTCCATGATATTTTTGATATATCGATTTCGTATCTCTCTCGAGTCAAGTCATCTGTTGCCATTTCTGCTCTCTTCAGAATTTCTAATGGTGTAGAAGTAATCTCAACCCCATCGCTTGACAATTTTTGACCCAAATTGAGAAATATCAACAGAAAATCTCATCATTCCAAAAAAAATTGATTGCCAGATTCCGATTTCCATTTGATAACTTGCCTACTGATAAAAGATAAGAATCTATCTAGCAAGTGACATTAATTGAAATTGACACATCGCGCCTGGGCAACATAACAGTCATATATCAACATACCTATAAAAACCGTGCTTTAAAGAACCGTGAACGCAGTGACATTTTGGGAAAATCATCTGATTCATCCTACAACACGTATATTGAAATATTACTCATATTTTTCATTTCATAGTAACGAGGAGAAAAATCCTGAATGATCAAGCAAATTGAAAAATGATTTCACTTCAAATTATTGCGCATACCTATATTTTTTTCGAAACTGTACTTCACCGAGATATTGGAAGAATTCCTCCGAATTCATTCGGTCTAGTAGAAGCTGTGATGAAAGACTTTCGGAGAAAATAAATAAAGGGTAATAGTCGGTAGGCGGTGCACTCAGAAAGAACCGTGAAACGAAGATAAATTACCTTTGCAAAGATGAGTTTTTTAGAGTTCATCGACGTGAAGTTAGTATGAATTTGTAAATATATCAAAGTCTAAGGACCTCTAGCCCACTTTTCATTATCCCCTTCGCGGTACTAGTGGCGCCATTCTGTCGGCAAACGTCATTTGGCCAGAGGCTGCACAAAAAATCCAATAGGGCGCAAAAACTCAAAATATAAAATAGCACAAAATGAAAATAGTTCGTCTCCGCTAACACAGTATAGCTTATTCATCTGAAAAAGCTACAAACATAGATAGATAGATAGATTTATTTGGCTATTTTACACAAAGGTTTTCAGAGTACGTCGAATCTTTGCACAAAAGAGCAATAATACTACATATGGGGCTCAAAATACAAGTAGATTATTGAATTCAAAACAATTTTTGACCAATAAACTAGAAGGTATACAAACAATCCAAAACAATTCCAAAAAGAAGGCTGACTGAAGATATGTAAGGAGATTGAGAACAATCATCAGAGATTTAAAAATTCAGACACCCTATAAAAAAAGTTTACTATGAGAAAATGTTTCAGTTTAGTTTGGAGATCTATATTATTCAAGAAGCGCAACTTTGAGCTTTAAATTAAAGGAATGTGATTCTGATTTTGTTATCCTGTAACGGGGTGAGACTATTTGGTTTGCTGATCTCGTTTCATATACATGAATATCTGAGGAAAGAGTATAATCGCTCCTGTTTGAGTGAATTTCAGAGATAGTTTGATAAATATAAATTCAAGGTAGTGTCATTATTTTCATATCGACAATGTTCTCTGGAGCCCACACCAGCAAGAAGGTGAATGGCTTCCTTCTGAGATTTGAAAATACTTATAGCATTGCTTGAGTTCCCCCATAAAATGGTGCCATAGCTAATGCGGCAGTAAAATAGTCCAAAATATATTTGTCCCAACACTTCAGGACTTCGGAAAAGGAGCCCACTACGTGTTTTTGTGTCTCATTTGTTCACACTCAACACTTCAATTTCCGTTAACAATATCATTTGTTAACGTTCGGCGATGGTTTTTTATGGAAATTAATAGTATAATGAATGTCATTTAGTAACCCCTGAATAAAATAATTGGATCTGTTTCATGTAAATGGCGAAGAAAATATTAATTCGTCGTCATAACAAATTTTCAAAACAACAGAATGAACGACGAATGTATTTTTTCTTCGTAAGTTACATACAGAAGGTCCAATTGTTTTGTTCGGGGTTCACATAATGATGTCTATTATACTATTAATTATCATAAAACAATATCCCCGAACGTAAACAATAGTTATTTTTGTATCTAGAGCGCGAATTGCTTCTTTGGTGATCGAGATCTGATGTCTTCCTCCTGTAGGAAAAATATTTAACTCAGTATCCTATTTCAGGTTTATGAATGTAAAATCTTTTTTGAATTTCGTTAAGCAATGGGGAATTTACAAATTAATTGTCAAAATGCTGTACGACATCTGTTGAAGTGCAACTAATGAGGCTCAATAAGTTGAAACAGTCACATCAGCACCACAAATGGACACTCAGGTAGAGCAGCAACAATAACAAGTGTGAAATCACTTTTAATTCACCTCGTCACTTCCTTCATTGCTCATTTCTTGATTGATCACCCACTTCACTTTATTTTTACTTCATGAATTGGTTTTATATCACTACTCGAAGAAATGATTGATGTTACGTCATTTCTGGTCTTTATTTAATTGGATATACCTACTTGAAAATCAATAATATATGAGTTGAGATTCAATACGTTCGTAGAGGAAACGTTACCGAGGCCAAGAGTTATAATAGTGCCGATGATGATGAATAAAAAGTAGGAGCTCAAAGTCATTTCCAGAAATGTTCATGAAATGAATGAAAATGATATAGATAGGAAGGGAAAAACAACTCCTTTCCTGGCTATATGCCACGCAGATCACTGAATTATATCCTCCAGAAATGTATGCAACGATTCGTATGGACGAATACATATTGCAAGTGTTTCTTTCCTAAATGCTGAAGTGTGCTTAAATTGTTCAGAAACGCTTGACTACCTACAGACCGGTTTTGAGCGTTCTCCCTCATCAGTGCAGAGGTGTCCCCAGATGGCGTAAACACATCCCAGCATTCAATACTCACGAGGCGTTTGGCCACTGCGAAATGGACACAACGCCACCTAGGACGGCAGGGAAGAATTACTCCAAAACTGAAATTCTCATTTCGGATAATGAACGAAATGGCTGATTGCCCTTCTGACGTAATCTCAACTACGAAAACGCCAAAATGCTCAATGTGGAATGTTGTTAGCGATGATGTGTTACGGTTTAAAATTCCACTGATAAAAATAATGAAACAATACTGCTTTTATTTCAATTTATTAATAATCAAATTTCTTTTCGGGTAAACAGCCAACTTGATAGTTGAGATCAACCTCAGGGCATATTGATTAGAACAATCTGAATCTTCGCGCGCTTCACACTGATCGTTTCACCTTGGTCCGTCTAGAGAACCGAGCCCGTGAATGATTTGATCCTTCCGTTTGGTACTGATCTACGCTCAAGATTGATAAACCGACTAGTCAGGCCGCGTGACGTCACTCTCTTATTAAGGTGGATCTGAAATGGATCGTAGGCTCGCGAACTTGACCGTTTCATGAATGATCATGGTTCAATCGCAATTTCCATTTGTCAAAAAATTCAAGGCCAAGGTTGAAATCGAAGATAGGTATTTTTTTGTAAAAATCAAGACATTTTTCAACACGTGTTTCTTTGGGATAATTTGGCTACTTGTTGGAAGTGCTAGCACCTGTTCGGTGGATTTAATTTTCCCTATAAAAGAAAAGTTAGGTAGTTAAAATAATCGTTGAAATCAAAATAATGTTATATCAAAGGATATAGGTTGCATCATGGAGATGGATCTTTGATTCAACAATTGACTACCCACAAGATTTGTTGATAAAAACTTACCTAAAGGCCACACATCATCATTGAGGTAGGTTCTTGGCTCAATTGTACTAATTTCTTATACTCATATCCAGAACTCTTTCCAGTTGCTTTTCTTAACATAAGATCATTTCTTGTAGGCCTTCTAGTATATACCCTCTCAGACATCCCGTACTTGCTTGTACCATTGAGCTTATGATACCATGCATGATTTGCTTGATAGTTGAACCCTAATCTAAGTACTGCATTACCTATGCTATTCACCTTTTGCTTGATTAGAGTAGCATTTGAAGATCAGACATCAATCGCAGAAGAAAGTACTCTAAGATGAAACGATCAGTCTGAGGAAGCCCAAAGACTTCTGTGCTGCAAACTGAACCTCAGCAGTATAACCAGGCGAGTCTGTTCCATATTATTATTGTTAGTGCATGATAACTGCTTCGCTTTGCTTTCTATGCGACTTAACTGATTATTAACCGTCCTGTATTTCTCATACCTTCAACGACAGCAGTGTTAGAACTCACTCAGGGAGTTAGTTATATGAGGTTTGCCAAAATTTATAATTTACTTTGAAAGTATTAGGTGCAGTGTACAGGATTACTCACCTAGTAATCTTAAGGGTGTGTTTCTCAGTATTTATCTATTTAGTGATAAGTGTTCATAGGTTTAAGTCTGCACTTTCAGTATATATACTGAAGGTACCCTGGAAGGCTGAAGTGGAACCTTCAGAGCTAGGTACTTGTAAGTGAGTAGGACGTAGGTCAAAATCATTACTGTGTTTTGTACTTATTTTGAATTCACTAGTCAATCTAGAGATAAGACTGCCTACCTCCCACTGTGAAGACAATCAGGTGTCGCTAATATAGGTCATTTGAAGCATACCTATTTCTCATTTCTCAATTTGTCATTTCATTGTTATTGTGTAAGAAGAACATCCCATAAGACCACTTATTAGTTTCTCATATCAGTATATTTTGATTTTGTATCATTCGACGATTAGGATGGTTGTTTACCTGTGTCATCACTTAGAATGTGAAACGTAATAACTGACGTCTGACCACGTATGACACGGAACACAAAACTTACTTGAGTTCTCTGCGCACTGTCAATCACAAACAAACCAGTGTTGCCGCGCTTATTAATTTTCCGTGGGGACCCAAATCTCGGGGTTGCCAAGCCAGAAGTTTCGGTAGAACTAAGTATATGGATATGATAAATTAAATCTTCTATGATTAAACCAAGTGATCTGAATTGAGCCTTGCTTATTTCCACACCCTCTCTCCCTGAGCCCTGGGAATAATATTTTCTCAAACTTTTATCTAAGATATCTCGTACGCTTGATCTTTTCTTATGTCACATATGGATAAATAGCAACCGGGGAAAAGACAAGGTAACAACTGGCGCCCAACCAAGTTTTGATTTCTTTGTTCCATATACAGGGTGGTTCGACAATGGATGTTTGAATTTTTTTTTGTTTTTCTGATAAAATTTGTCATTTGTAGATACTATTGTATTATTATTCGTAGTAAGTACACACAGATTTCCTACTGTTCATACTGTGGATTTTGTAAATACAGGGTGGGACTGTATACTTGTATTTTTTTTTGCTGTCAAATCTGTATATGGTTCTGAGATAATTATTGTACTTAGTAAAGTCAGACATTATTTCGTTTCATAAGTACAAGGCCTATAGAGTTTACTTTATTTCAATTTCACAAATTTTTAACTTGCTGGTTTGGCACACTGAGATTTTGGCTCATCTGCTGGGATTTACTGTTTTGAAGCGACGGATATAGTACTGGCTGTCGCACCAACTTTTTTTTTCTTTTTGTGGATACCTCATTCTCTTTCTCTTGAGAGGAAGGAGGGGGGTTTGGGTTTCCTTTCGTTGCTGAACTCTTGCTAGGCAGTTCATATACACGATGGAAGTGAATAGATTGTTAGGCGATGAAATCGCCTATGAACTGAAAATAAGAAATTTGCCAGTATTGACTACTGTGAATGAAAATCGAATGACATTGCGAGGGGCATTGAGGTGCGAACGTGAAGGCAGTAGCATGGTCAAAGTGGAGGGACTCAACCTGATTCCAGAGGAGGAGTATGAAATTTGTCGACGGAAGTTAGTTGATCTCCAGGAAGACATCAAACAATTCGATGTGGAGAATAGATTGAATGAGTTCAGGAGAATATCTACGAGACTGTACCATGTTCACCACAGGATACAAAGAGCTCCTGGTGGAGATGAACAGCAGGAAGAACTCAGACGCTCTCTACTATGTCGATGTATGATCCTGGTCGACGAAGTTGGAACAATAAATGAAGAAGTTCTTTACCCCGAGAATAACTCTAACGTAAGGAGTGGTAAAAATGACGGTATCATGGATAGTGAGAATCCTTTGACAGGTTCCCTTATAGACGCACCAAACCTTTTGCTTCCTGAGGTGACACCAACTCCGAAAGAAGCTTCAAGAAATAACTTACAGAGCCCTAAAGCCGCTGACGGTGAGGCTTGTGGACAGGATAATACCTCACAACCGAGACCTAGTGGAGCAGCTGACTTAGCTAGGGAGGCACTATTAGACATCCGCGAAATACGCCAGAGCCTAGGTGCTAGACAGGTACCGAGTAGAAACATCTTGAGAAGAGAATCATCCAGAGCTAGGATGGACGAGGTGGAGACGAATATACCTCGAGTCTCGTCTAGACTACGGGATTATCCTGTAGGTAGAGATACCCTAAGGTTTGGTCTGCCAACTGAGGTTCAATTCCAGCCTGAACCCGAAATTTCCAAGCAAAAACCACCACCGTATTACGACATTCCCAGGCAACAGGACATTCGGAGTACATGGCATTCCGTGCAGGCACCGACGACAAACGCTACATGTGATACCCTATCTGGCCTACAAAATCTTCACTTGTCTCCTATCAATAATTCAATGGGGAGTGGGCAAACAGCACCGTCATACTTTGATGTGTCTAGATGGAAGATCCATTTCGACGGAGAGAGTAGTGTGACCAATTTTCTAGAAAGAATAGAAGAATTGAGATACTCGCGAGGTGTTACTAGCACCCAGCTCTTGCGGTCGGCTGCGGAAATTTTCACAAGAGATGCATTATTATGGTACCGGACTCATTTTTTCGACTCGTGGGAGGATTTGATCCAACAACTAAGAAACGATTTCATGCCATACGATTACGAGCACGACTTATGGGAGGAGATTCGGAAACGAACCCAAGGAGCTAAGGAAAAAGTTATAATCTATATTTCAGTCATGGAGAACTTATTCAATAAGTTAGGCACGTCTAGACCGTCAGAAGAAACTCGAGCACAAATGATTCGACGTAACTTGCTCCCGTATATCCAATCTCAGATAGCGCTACACCCAACTAATTCCGTCGTGGAACTAACACGCCTGAGTCGAATGGTGGAAGAAACTGCAATAAGAAGTCAAAGATTCTGTCCCCCACCAACAAATTTCCGGCAATGTGTGGAGCCTGAGCTGGCATATCGGAGAGCACCTGCACACACAGCAAATGCTTTGGTAGCACAAATGCAGCAGCCTGAGATATCAGTGGGACCAGAATCCATTGCCACTGTTATACCAAATCCGTCGAGTGTCCATAATAATTCGAGACACCTCACTGATACGTCACCTTCTCCGATGAACCTAGTAAATGCAACATGTTGGAATTGCCACGAACCAGGTCATCGCTTCAAGAAATGCCTTAAACCACGTCGATTATTTTGCTTCCGCTGTGGTCAGGAAGGTGTTACAGCTCCTAATTGTATGACATGCCGTCAAAAAAATGGGAAGGGGGGCAAGCACTAGGTCGGGTGCAGCCGTCCCCATCCTCCCCACCGACCCAGACGCACTCAACTCTAGCAGTACTTGACTTCGTATTGGCACATGCTAAGAATGACGCCCGACCATATCTAAAAGTAGAGATATATGGGAAGGAAATTTTAGGACTCCTCGACTCCGGGTGCAGTACGACTGTTATTGGTCAGCCCTTATGGAACATGTTGAGGAAATTCTGCCCAATCGGAGTGACTAGCCTGAAGGTATGTACCGTCGCTAATGGTAATTCGTGTGAGGTCTTGGGCTGTATAACCATCCCGATCAAGCTGGAGAACCGGATGAAGCTATTCCGGATCTTGGTGGTACCTTCAATCCCTCACCATCTTATTCTCGGGGTCGATTTTTGGATACAGATGGGCGTGGTGCCAGATTTATACTCAGATAGTTGGTGTTTCGGGACCGGAAAATTGAATGAATCGAATATTGGCTTACTCAATGGAGAAGAAAATTTGATGCCAGATCAACGTAGGCAGCTAGACGAACTAATTAGTGCGACGTTCCAGAACATGTCTAAACAACCAGGGTGTACAACTATCGTGGAGCATGTGATTCGCACGCATCCCAACCAGATACCAATCAAGCAACGCCACTATCCGTTGAGTCCGGCTTTACAAACTCACGTCAATAAGGAACTCGAACAGATGTTGCAAAACGGGATCATCGAACCTTCTTCCTCTCCTTGGGCATCACCCATCGTATTAGTGAAGAAGTCTGATGGAAGTCACCGTTTCTGCGTCAACTATAAAAAGTTGAACGAAGTCAGCCTGCCAGATGCCTATCCCATACCCTTTGTAAATTCCACCTTGGATAAGTTGCGGGATGCAAAGTTTTTGACAACACTCGACATTAAATCGGCCTATTGGCAGATTCCAATGGCAGAGTCATCGCGACCACTGACGGCTTTCGTAGTACCCACTAGAGGGCTGTTCCAATTCAAAAGGATGCCCTTTGGGTTGCACAATGCTCCAGCAACCTGGCAGCGTTTCATCGACCGGGTTATCGGCATTGACTTGGAACAGTTCGTCTTTGTGTACTTAGACGATATAATTATCTGCACCCCTACGTTCACACAACATCTGGAAGTCCTACAGAAAGTTTTACAGCGAATAACTGGTGCGGGCTTGACGTTAAACAGAGAGAAATGCAACTTCTGTAAACCTGAGTTGAGATATCTAGGTTATATCGTAAATTCTACCGGGTTAATGGTAGATCCCGAAAAGGTGGAAGCCATAATTAAGATCCCTATCCCTAAAAATGTGTCTGAAGTACGACGGATAGTGGGTTTGGCTTCTTGGTACAGGCGCTTCGTCCCCAATTTCTCCACGGTGACAGCACCTTTGAACTCCCTCCTTCG
Source organism: Phaedon cochleariae (assembly GCA_918026855.4). Lineage (NCBI taxonomy): Eukaryota > Metazoa > Arthropoda > Insecta > Coleoptera > Chrysomelidae > Phaedon > Phaedon cochleariae. The sequence goes on along the minus strand of OU896713.1, from coordinate 2,357,515 downwards.
AAAGAATGTTAAATTCAATTGGGATGACTCATGCAATGTAGCTTTGGAGAATGTGAAAAATTATCTGGTGACTGCACCAGTCTTAACATGTCCAAATTTTAAGGAACCGTTTACTATTCAAACGGATGCTTCGGACTACGGTCTTGGAGCCGTATTATCGCAGGTACTCGATGGAGAGGAAAGGGTAGTGTGCTATCTTTCTCGCTCACTCACGAAAAATGAGAGGAAATTTACCACAACCGAGAAAGAGTGCCTGGCGGTACTGTTTGCCGTGGAACGACTTCGCCCATACATTGAGGGAGTACGTTTCACAGTTATCACCGATCACTGGAGCTTGAAATGGTTATACAGTATCAAGGATCCTGTGGGTCGTATTGCTCGTTGGGCGGTTCGCCTGCAGCAGTATGACTTCGACATAGTACACCGGAAAGGCAAGGAACATGTTGTCCCGGATGCACTTTCGCGGGCGGTACCCAAGTTGGACTCTGTTGAGGGTCGTACTGCTGCGGGGGAGCAACCAGACGAGGACAAGTGGACTAGGGATATGCGAGCGCGGGTTCTACAATTTCCTGCCAAGTATCCGTTATGGAGAGTGGATGGACACCAGATGTTCAAACGAAATAAGTTCAAATATTCGGACCTCCTCGATAATGATGCAGATCGGTGGTTATTGGTGGTTCCAAAGCCTGACCGACAACAAATCATTCGGGATCATCATGATCCTCCAACTTGCGGACATCCAGGGATCTACAAGACGTGGGCGCGCCTATCAGCCAGGTATTATTGGCCTAAAATGCGCTGCGACGTGGCTCGATTCGTGCGAAACTGTGAGGTTTGCATACGAACTAAACCTGAACAAAAAAGACCTGCGGGCTTAATGCTCAGTAGTATTCCAGCCTCTGTATCAAGACCTTGGCAGTTGGTAAGTGTGGATCTGGTGGGACCTTTACCCCGCACCACTGCGGGTAACGCATATATTCTGTCGATTTGCGATTGCTTCAGTAAATTCGTTTTATTGTTTCCGATTCGTACCGCGACAGCCGCTAAGGTTACGAAACTATTTGAGGAGCAGGTAATCCTTATGTTTGGAGCACCTAACAAAGTAATTACCGATAACGGTGTACAATTTAAAAGTCACATGTTCGTCGATAAGTTAGCTGAATATAAAATCACTCAAGCGTGCACGGCTAATTATCACCCGCAGTCGAATCCGGTGGAGAGGGTCCACCGAGTGGTGAAAACGATGTTGACGGCCTATGTCTCCGAAAACCACCGGGATTGGGATAAGTATTTAGCTAAAGTAGCATTTGCAATACGATCAGCGCGTCACGAGGTAACGGGAATGACCCCCAATTTTATTAATTTTGGAAGAGAAGTTAGTATTTCGGGCGAATCACAGTTACCCGTAGATGAAGAAATCCAATTCTCTAGAAACCAGGATCAGGGACATCGCGTTACTACTCTCACAAAGTTGTACGAGGATGTGACTAAACGATTAAGTAGAGCTTACGAACAAAGTCGGAAAGTATACAACTTGAGACGCCGCGATGAAAAATACTCTTTACACCAGGTAGTTTGGCGGAAAAACTATGCCATATCAGATGCAACCAAACAGTTCACCGCAAAGTTTTCTAATAAATTCGTGGGTCCATATACTATCCACAAGGTCCTGTCCCCTTGGACATACGAACTAATTGATGGATCAGGAAAAAGTTCTGGCGTTTGGCACGCTAAGGATCTCAAAGCCCACCCTCCAGAGCCCTAATGAGAGAAAGCCTCAGAAATATGTTTAGATAGTGACCTATCCGTCCAGTGGAAGCACTAGATGTCTGTCTCCAGTTTTTTTTTATCATGGAAAAAAAACTTCAATTGGGAAGGGGTGGTGTTGTTACGGTTTAAAATTCCACTGATAAAAATAATGAAACAATACTGCTTTTATTTCAATTTATTAATAATCAAATTTCTTTTCGGGTAAACAGCCAACTTGATAGTTGAGATCAACCTCAGGGCATATTGATTAGAACAATCTGAATCTTCGCGCGCTTCACACTGATCGTTTCACCTTGGTCCGTCTAGAGAACCGAGCCCGTGAATGATTTGATCCTTCCGTTTGGTACTGATCTACGCTCAAGATTGATAAACCGACTAGTCAGGCCGCGTGACGTCACTCTCTTATTAAGGTGGATCTGAAATGGATCGTAGGCTCGCGAACTTGACCGTTTCATGAATGATCATGGTTCAATCGCAATTTCCATTTGTCAAAAAATTCAAGGCCAAGGTTGAAATCGAAGATAGGTATTTTTTTGTAAAAATCAAGACATTTTTCAACACGTGTTTCTTTGGGATAATTTGGCTACTTGTTGGAAGTGCTAGCACCTGTTCGGTGGATTTAATTTTCCCTATAAAAGAAAAGTTAGGTAGTTAAAATAATCGTTGAAATCAAAATAATGTTATATCAAAGGATATAGGTTGCATCATGGAGATGGATCTTTGATTCAACAATTGACTACCCACAAGATTTGTTGATAAAAACTTACCTAAAGGCCACACATCATCATTGAGGTAGGTTCTTGGCTCAATTGTACTAATTTCTTATACTCATATCCAGAACTCTTTCCAGTTGCTTTTCTTAACATAAGATCATTTCTTGTAGGCCTTCTAGTATATACCCTCTCAGACATCCCGTACTTGCTTGTACCATTGAGCTTATGATACCATGCATGATTTGCTTGATAGTTGAACCCTAATCTAAGTACTGCATTACCTATGCTATTCACCTTTTGCTTGATTAGAGTAGCATTTGAAGATCAGACATCAATCGCAGAAGAAAGTACTCTAAGATGAAACGATCAGTCTGAGGAAGCCCAAAGACTTCTGTGCTGCAAACTGAACCTCAGCAGTATAACCAGGCGAGTCTGTTCCATATTATTATTGTTAGTGCATGATAACTGCTTCGCTTTGCTTTCTATGCGACTTAACTGATTATTAACCGTCCTGTATTTCTCATACCTTCAACGACAGCAGTGTTAGAACTCACTCAGGGAGTTAGTTATATGAGGTTTGCCAAAATTTATAATTTACTTTGAAAGTATTAGGTGCAGTGTACAGGATTACTCACCTAGTAATCTTAAGGGTGTGTTTCTCAGTATTTATCTATTTAGTGATAAGTGTTCATAGGTTTAAGTCTGCACTTTCAGTATATATACTGAAGGTACCCTGGAAGGCTGAAGTGGAACCTTCAGAGCTAGGTACTTGTAAGTGAGTAGGACGTAGGTCAAAATCATTACTGTGTTTTGTACTTATTTTGAATTCACTAGTCAATCTAGAGATAAGACTGCCTACCTCCCACTGTGAAGACAATCAGGTGTCGCTAATATAGGTCATTTGAAGCATACCTATTTCTCATTTCTCAATTTGTCATTTCATTGTTATTGTGTAAGAAGAACATCCCATAAGACCACTTATTAGTTTCTCATATCAGTATATTTTGATTTTGTATCATTCGACGATTAGGATGGTTGTTTACCTGTGTCATCACTTAGAATGTGAAACGTAATAACTGACGTCTGACCACGTATGACACGGAACACAAAACTTACTTGAGTTCTCTGCGCACTGTCAATCACAAACAAACCAGTGTTGCCGCGCTTATTAATTTTCCGTGGGGACCCAAATCTCGGGGTTGCCAAGCCAGAAGTTTCGGTAGAACTAAGTATATGGATATGATAAATTAAATCTTCTATGATTAAACCAAGTGATCTGAATTGAGCCTTGCTTATTTCCACACCCTCTCTCCCTGAGCCCTGGGAATAATATTTTCTCAAACTTTTATCTAAGATATCTCGTACGCTTGATCTTTTCTTATGTCACATATGGATAAATAGCAACCGGGGAAAAGACAAGGTAACAGATGATGTTGATATTGGAAGATGTTACCCTATTTTGAGGCCGTCTCCTTCTTCCCCGTTTATGGATTCACTGCGAACTATATGGAGGTGCGTCAAGCAACATTATTTTTCAGGGGAAGGAAATTCCTTTTCCTCTTTTCTTTAATAATGACTCGCTCCGCTGGCAGCCGAGACAGACGAATAGGAAAAACGATCACTTACAATGAAAGGTGGGTTCGAGACAATCGTTCCTTGTTTACCGAAAACGAGATGAGTCTCAGATAAACATTTAGAGTGAAGTTTTCCTGGAAACTACGATAGACTGTAACGTTTTTCTAATGTATGCAACTTCCAACTGATGGTTTTCATTTGAATTTGCATTGAAAATTGTTGATTCCGAACGATTAGTGAATGTAATAAAATTTTTTTTGTCGGAATTTGGAAAATATGACAACGCGAAAAACATTTTCTCTCGTGTAAAAAAACCCGAACTGAACATTGTGTTAAAGATGGGGGTATTTTTGAACAATTATTTAACGTATTCTTTTCTGCAGACTTATTTTTGGTGTTACTCGTATCACGATATACTACTACTTTGCATACAATTATTGTGGCGTGCACATACGTTGTAGTATATTTTGAAACATGAACTGTTTATAGAATCATGCAAGCAGCACGCTGGAGTAGGTATATCAATCGACGAATATTTTCAGGAACAATAGTATCACGAGTAGTATTCGTATGAATCTTTCATGATTGAGACAATAAACGAACGCCTCACGAGAGTTGCGCGCACATGGTTGTTTCTCGAATCTGACATCAAGTTTGTTGTTTATGGGTCTGAATTAGTGTCCATGAATTTTTTGGGATTTTTCGAGCAATCAGGAAAAAAATATTTTTCGAGTTGTATGAGCCTACTGTATCGCGCGTAAACCGCTGATTTGGAAAATCAAGGGAAATGGTTGTTTCTCGAATCTGACATCGAATTTGTTGTTTATGGGTCTGAATTAGTGTCCATGAATTTTTTGAGGTTTTTTGGACAATTAGGAAAAAAATATTTTTCCAGCTTTATGAGCCTGCATCGCGTGAACCGCTGATTCTGAAAATCTAGGAAAAGGGTTCTTTCTCGAATCTGACATCAAATTTGTAGTTCATGGGTCTGAATTAGTGTCTATGGATTTTTTGGGATTTTTCGGACAATCAGGAAAAAACAATTTTTCGTGCTGTATGCGCCTACTGCATCGCGTAAACCGCTGATTCTGAAAATCTAGGGAAAGGGATCTTTCTCGAATCTGACATCAAATTAGTTGTTAATGGGTCTGCATCAGTGTCTATGAATTTTTTGGGATATTTCGGGCAATCAGAAATAAAAATATTTTTCGTGCTGTTTGAGCCTACTGCATCGCGTAAACCGCTGATTTGGAAAATCCAGGGTAATGGTTGTTTCTCGAAATTGACATGGAATTTATTGTTTATGGATCTGAAATTTTTGGGATTTTTCGGGCAATCAGAAAAAAAAATATTTTTCGTGCTGTATGAGCCTACTGCATCGCGTAAACCGCTGATTCTGAAAATCTAGGAAAATAGTTGTTTCTCGAATCTGACATCAAATTTGTTGTTCATGGGTCTGAATCAGTGTCTATGAATTTTTTGGGATTTTTCGAGCAATCAGGAAAAAAAATATTTTCCGTGCTGTATGAGCCTACTGCATCGCGTAAATCGCTGATTTGGAAAATCTTGGAGAATGGTTGTTTCTCGAATCTGACATGGAATTATTCGGAAATGGATCTGAATTAGTGTCTATGAAATTTTTGGGATTTTTCGGGCAATCAGGAAAAAAATTTTTTTCGTGCTGTATGAGCCTACTGCATCGCGTAAACCGCTGATTCTGAAAATCTAGGAAAATAGTTGTTTCTCGAATCTGACATCAAATTTGTTGTTCATGGGTCTGAATCAGTGTCTATGAATTTTTTGGGATTTTTCGAGCAATCAGGAAAAAAAATATTTTCCGTGCTGTATGAGCCTACTGCATCGCGTAAATCGCTGATTTGGAAAATCTTGGAGAATGGTTGTTTCTCGAATCTGACATGGAATTATTCGGAAATGGATCTGAATTAGTATCTATGAAATTTTTGGGATTTTTCGGGCAATCAGGAAAAAAAAATTTTTCGTGCTGTATGAGCCTACTGCATCGCGTAAACCGCTGATTTGGAAAATCTAGGGAAATGGTTGTTTCTCGAATCTGACATCAAATTTGTTGTTCATGGGTCTGAATCAGTGTCTATGAATTTTTTGGGATTTTTCGAGCAATCAGGAAAAAAAATATTTTTCGTGCTGTATGAGCCTACTGCATCGCGTAAACCGCTGATTTGGAAAATCAAGGGAAATGGTTGTTTCTCGAATCTGACATCAAATTTGTTGTTCATGGGTCTGAATTAGTGTCTATGAATTTTTTGAGATTTTTTGGGCAATTAGGAAAAAAATATTTTTTCAGCTTTATGAGCCTACTGCATCGCGTGAACCGCTGATTCTGAAAATCTAGGAAAAGGGTTCTTTCTCGAATCTGACATCAAATTTGTTGTTCATGGGTCTGAATTAGTGTCTATGAATTTTTTGGGATTTTTCGAACAATCAGAAAAAAAAAATTGTTCGTGCTGTATGAGCCTACTGCATCGCGTAAACCGCTAATTTGGAAATTCAAGAGGAATGGTTGTTTCTCGAATCTGACATCAAATTTGTTGTTTATGAGTCTGAATTAGTGTCTATGAATTTTTTGGGATTTTTCGGGCAATTAGGAAAAAAATATTTTTTCAGCTTCATGAGCCTACTGCATCGCGTGAACCGCTGATTCTGAAAATCTAGGAAAAGGGTTCTTTCTCGAATCTGACATCAAATTTGTTGTTTATGGGTCTGAATTAGTTTCTATGAATTTTTTGGGATTTTTCGAGCAATCAGGAAAAAAAATATTTTTCGTGCTGTATGAGCCTACTGCATCGCGTAAACCGCTGATTTGGAAAATCGGGGGAAATGGTTGTTTCTCGAATCTGACATCGAATTTGTTGTTTATGGGTGTGAATTAGTGTCTATGAATATTTTGGGATTTTTCGGACAATCAGGAAAAAACATTTTTTTCGTTTTGTATGAGCATACTGCATCGCGTAAACCGCTTATTTGGAAATTCAAGGGGAATGGTTGTTTCTCGAATCTGACATCAAATTTGTTGTTTATGAGTCTAAATTAGTGTCTATGAATTTTTGGGATTTTTCTGGCAATTAGGAAAAAAATATTTTTTCAGCTTCATGAGCCTACTGCATCGCGTAAACCGCTGATTCTGAAAATCTAGGAAAATGGTTCTTTCTCGAATCTGACATCAAATTTGTTGTTTATGGGTCTGAATTAGTGTCTATGAAGTTTTTGGGATTTTTCGGGCAATCAGGAAAAAAAATATTTTTCGTGCTGTATGAGCCTACTGCATCGCGTAAACCGCTGATTTGAAAAATCTAGGGAAATGGTTGTTTCTCGAATCTGACATCAAATTTGTTGTTCATGGGTCTGACTTAGTGTCTATGAATTTTTTGGGATTTTTCGAGCAATCAGGAAAAAAAATATTTTTCGTGCTGTATGAGCCTACTGCATCGCGTAAACCGCTGATTTGAAAAATCTAGGGAAATGGTTGTTTCTCGAATCTGACATCAAAGTTGTTGTTTATGGGTCTGAATTAGTGTCTATGAATTTTTTGGGATTTTTCGAGCAATCAGGAAAAAAAATATTTTTCGTGCTGTATGAGCCTACTGCATCGCGTAAACCGCTGATTCTGAAATTCTAGGAAAAGGGTTCTTTCTCGAATCTGACATCAAATTTGTTTTTCATGGGTCTGAATTAGTGTCTATGAATTTTTTGGGATTTTTCGGGCAATCAGGAAAAAAAATATTTTTCGTGCTGTATGAGCCTACTGCATCGCGTAAACCGCTGATTTGGAAAATCAAGGGAAATGGTTGTTTCTCGAATCTGACATCAAATTCATCGTTTATGGGTCTGAATTAGTGTCTATGAATTTTTTGGGATTTTTCGGGCAATCAGGAAAAAAAATATTTTCCGTGCTACTGATGTCAGTTTATTTTGTGAGCAGCTGAAAATCCACTGTGCACATAAGCTGGAGTTACTCCACAAAATCAAATAACATAAGTTACGCTCGTTCGTATGAGTTTATTTTCCCCTCTGCCAGTGATCAGTGAAAGTAGTTTGGCAACGTCGCCATCACCGTTGCACTCGGTCAGGTTAGGTCCAGTGGTCGCGAGGGCTGGTATGCTGCTAATGGCAGCAACAGTACAACAACAATTAATCATGTCGAGTGTTGGTGCAACATGGACGCTCCGTACACGGAACAGCCATCCCAGATAAACACATTATGTATGGATCCGGTACACCGATAAACAATTCCGCAGAGGTGGCGTTATCGCGGCCCACGAGCACCTAACGCCCTCTAGCGGGAACGTGCGTCAACACAATGTAACTACATACAGGGTGACCATACTTTTTTAGTTCCATGTTCTGGTCCCCACGAAAAGGGATATCCTGTAATGTTCAGAGATCATCGTGAGAACCAAGGGACATGAGGTAGGAATTCGTTTTCTCCTTAAATTTCTGGAGGTTATATGCCTCGGGGAACACCTCTCTTGGCAATGTTTCCCAGAGCCTCGCTGTTCGTTGGATGAACGAGTCTTTGGAAATAGATGTTCTGCAGGTCTCCAAAGTGACCACGAAGAGGGGTGCGAAGCCTCAACTCGACGAATTAATTTCGCCGGGACTGCCAAGGAAGGAACAATTGTTGATATTTCAGAATAGCATCGTCCATAATAATATTTATAATATAGAGCCAGATCAACAACTTTTCTACGGTGTTCCAGAGAAGTGAGTGAGTTTGTGAGCGAGGCATCACCCACGATACGAATTGCCCTTTTTTGGACAGAATCCAACAGTTTCAGGGTATGTTTGGATGCTGCACTCCAAATATGGAAACATTATTCCAGGACAGGTTACTACTAAGATAATGTGCGGAGAGATTGGAGGCAACCAACCTCACACTTGAAACAATTAAAATATTCTCGGAGCTCTGAAAGCAGCTCGAACCAAACCAAAATAGACTCTCCGCGATTGAAAAGCTCAATGAATTATTTCTGGTCTGGATTCCTAGCCACTTTGGTATGGAAGGTAAATGAACGGCAGATTTCCTTGCAAGTAGTTTCATTGGACCAGAACCTGCCATTGGCATCTCAGCAAGTTTTGCCAAACATATGCTGAACACCTGGACTGCAAGAAGAATTTCATACTTCTGGCAGGACCTACCAGGACTGGCTCATTCCAAAGCATTTATACATCCTCAGAAGAATGTCACAAAACGAATGTTAGACTATGTAGCAGGCCTCTATCTACAGCCTGTCGTCTGAATCATCATATGTCAAGACTCGGGCTGTCAGTTATATGATCCGACGTGCCATCTTTGTCTTGAAGATGATTGAACAGCAGAGCTTGTACTTTGTACCCGCCTTGCCGTGGCCAGAATCAGGTTATCCCCATGTAAAAACTTCACAAACGATAAGATTTCCACAAAATTCTTGAATTCAAAATTTGAAGGAAGCTACGACTAGCTTTTTGGCCACCTGGTACTCATCCTTCCTTGCGCCATAACGAACCAAAATATTTGGTTCTTGAATATCTGCATTAAAAACAATGTCTTTCCAAAAATTAATTGCAATTAAAAACGTCAAATCAAAGTAGTGCAGCACAGTGAGGTATACTAGCAGGAAAAATGAAGTGGATCAAGCAGCTAAGAAAATCAGAATACAACAAGAGAGATGAGTCCAATATATACCTTCCTTAAGGTAATACATACTGAATTAGCTTACAGATTACACCTATTCAAATGCAAGAGATCATGTTAACCATATCATTTATAGAAAATAATAATAATAATAATAAACGCTTTTATTGATAGAGAGAAAGAACAAAAAAAATACATTAGAGGAAAAAAATAAGTCTATCTATCAAATGGCAGAGTTAGCTCTTGAACGTTCCGAAAGGAACGAGGAAGTGCATTCTTATATATATCTTATTCAGAAACGTTAACTGAATGTGTTCAAGAATATTGTGTTGATCTTATCGTTTGTGAAGTTTCTACATTTTTTGCCATGGATTTTCATCAAGTTCAGCCGAGTCTATTCAAAAAATCAGGTTATCCCTGTTTGGCAGGGTTTCACTTTCGCCCTCGGACCTGAAAGATCACTCACCAAGTGAAGTAACCTAATCGTCTTCATTAAGAAGCTGGATCTACTTGGTGAATTATGAATTGTTGAGAGCAAAAATAGATCCTTACGGATCGCAGTGGAGGGCTAAATAGACCCACTCACCCAACCTAAACCTAGTACTCACATAGTATAATGGTAGCCAGGGAGGGAGAAAACGTCTAATAGAGTTTCATTATTGTTAGATGTTGATCTGTGTAGCCGAATTGGTTGTAACATCAGTATTTTTCTCATTATGAATTTGTAACAAAAATACTATTAGCTTTTCTACGAATAGTGCAAGCATGTTTTCTCAGTGTAGGTCGAAGAGTGATGTGTGAAATCAACAATACATTTTTCTCCGTGTACTATTTAGGGTATCAAATTTGAGCATCAAACAAAGCATTCGCATTTGTCTAGCTATGTGATATGTGCTTATACAGCCAATCATCTTTATTAAAAATAGGTATACCGAATTAAATTTAGGAATTCATTCGTTCGACATTGGGAAATCAGAAGCCATCGCCTAATTTGATGCAGAGACTCCGGCAAATCGCACGGAGCATTCATTAATACTCCTCTCCTGTTTATCATCAATCATAATTAACGGGATTCAAGCAATAACCGCCATCTTAAAAGTTATATTCACCCACTGTATACCTAAACTTCTTATAGGTATAATTATTTAGACGTATAACTGCGCTAACGACCATCCATTAGATCGTTTACCTCATTAATGTGGATATTAGTTGGAATATACGATAGGTGTTTGTTTTGGTTTACGACTTTGTTTTCCAAACTCGAGAGGTGTGAAAAGTAATTATTTTTTGAACGCTCCGAGAGTCAGCTGCTTCTTGATGACAGCTTCATAGACGAAAATGAACCAAATATATAATTCTTTGATAAGTTGAATTAGTTATTTATACAGGGTGTTTCTTAAATTCGTGTAGACAATTCAGGAGCATGTTGCTGACGTCAAAAAAAGAAGAAAAGTTCGTAGAAACATAGGTCCGAAAGTTATCTGTTTCTGAGATGCAGAGTGTCAAAGTTGAATTCTTATTTTTGTTGTGATATTGGAATAAAATTTGATATCTAGGGGTATTTTTCAATTATCAAATTTCATGTTTTATGTAAATTTTTCTCTTTCGTGATGGTGGCGCCATGTCTTTTTGGTCTTTTGATACTTCTTTGTGTGTACCTGTATAACGTTTTATAGTAGAAAAATAGATTTCTAGAACACAGGCGCCTTACGAGCCACATGAAAATTTGCAAATGCATCGATTTTTTCGGATCCCAATAAATCGAAAACAGTTGCTCGCAGCGACCCCTATCAAGAATATATTTTTTACACAAGAGTGTTCTAGAAATCTATTTTCCAAGAAAGAGACAAAGGCACATAAAATTTGTCATTGAAAAATACCCCTAGATACCAAATTTTATTCCAATATCACAATTATTTTGACACTCTGTATCTCAGAAACGAATAACTTTCTGACATATATTTATACGAACTTTTCTTCTTATTTTGACGTCAGCAACATGCTCCTGAATTTTCTACACGTACTTAAGAAACACCCTGTATACCAGGGAATGGTGAAGAATAGCAATCACTCAGGAAATAAAATCATACCAAGTTTTCTGATTGTGATATTCTTCACCACCATCTTGCAACACTTCATTCAAAGGTCTGGTACTACCATCTCAATGAGGAGGTGTGACCACAGGGCAAGTACATCACAAAAAATATCACGCAGTATATTGTTTCGAATGTACGTATTCTTTATCTATGAAGCAACTCAACCACAACTGCTTTGGCTCTTGAGTTTTCCTGTATTTACCTCCGTTTCAAAAGAAATAAATAAAAAATGAACCTATGCATGTTTTTGAGCCTGCTGAGAGAAGAACAGTACTGATGAATAAGAGACACAGAAGAATGCCACAAAAGTTTCAATATCGGTTGAACTATTTTTGCGAAATTAATGAAGAATCGTTTTCTTCAAGAAACTTGAACACCTATGATTTCGGAAACATAAATGTTATCATCAACTTCAACTTCTTTTCCTAATTTCGACCCAAAGAATCTGACTCGATGTTTCGTGCAACATTGTCGAAACACCCTGCATTATTGCTGTTCCCCATCTTCTTTGGCTCACTTTTGCATATGCTATCCAGTCTAATACAAAAGTGACACTTTCTGTTACCATCACATGGACCTGATGGACAATAATAAATTTCATTTCCCCAGGGACACCAATCTTCATGACTCTGTCCGCAGGTCCCATCAAGTCCGAAGTTACGGTAAGGTAACTAAATTATCGGAGCTGTACGCCATCGTCAGAGCGAATCTCCAGTAATTATCTTCGAAATTCGTTGTGGGACTTGGGGATTTGCATCGGGCCTCGGCCATCTAGACACCTCCGCAGGTCAGGTGCTAATGGAATAACAGAGCCTCTATTGAAATCGGGGGAAAATTTGCATCTCTCGCCTTAGAGCAAGGTCGTGATCGAGTTAGGAAGGCAGTTCGTCATTATCCTCGAGTTGTCAGGCGAAATATCCACTAGCGATTCCTAAAATAAATGGAGTTGAGTCATTAACATCTCTAGAGAACCTTATGGTTAGTAACTCAGGATATTGTAAACACCTGATCACTGACTTATGAGACGAGTACAATGACTCGATTGTTTCACAAAAATCATCTAAATCTATTGTGAATGGAGAAGCATACATCCTCTTCTACGAGCAGAAGGTTGCAAGGACGCGAAACGAAGGTGGAAGAAGCAACAGTACGATTGATAGCAACGATTCTGAAGCAAGAAGCAAAATAAGGTCGAATTTAGATGGAGTGCTGTCGAATGGAAACGATATACTGAGTTGATTTCTTCGAAGAGAACCTCGAATGCGAATAATAGGAACAGCAATGTGAAATCTCAGGACAGTAATGGAGTTGAAGATACTGCTCTGAACAATCAAGAAAAGATCGAAAGGCTCACTAGAGTTAAAATAATTACAAAAAATGGTAGCAAACTTTCTGAAGAAATGAATTCTTCCACTGACACCATCCTTCATAACATTCTGCATAATATATCTGATATGTCAGTGCTACAAGGCGTGTCATCGTTCGGTTCGCCACCAAACCATCAGACTGTCAAGTCTCGAAAAATATCAGTCACGTGAATGTTTCATCGAAACATTGTAGGAGAAAAATGAGTAATACATAATCTTGGTCGTTTTATCAATTTATTCATGTTTATATTGTTCTAATATCTTATAATAGCAAGTATATATTATAATGTACTCAGGGCAGTCAGGGCTCACATTTTGTCCTGCGGTCAATTTTCAGGAGAAGCATTACAGGTACAGTTAGGCTGCGCTGAACCTTTTATATAAGATCATCTATGAGATCTCACACCCTGGCGTTTCAATCATTCCGGGACTTTGGACAGTTTCTTGAACAGCTGGAATATGACGATAACGCTATCACTATACCAGCCAATTCTAAACTGATTCTCTGGTCTCTCTGAAATTTTTCAATAGGCCGCACGGCACTCGATCATATCCCTCCAAACACTGGCCTTGACCGTTGATTGATATATTACGCTTAATCAACGCCTTGACTTATTATTTCCGCGAAACATTTACTGAGCAGGTGTCCGAACCGCATTCAGAAAATTTCCTTACTGGGATAGCAAAGAACATTTCAGATATAAAGAAATAGATATTATATGATGCTAATTTTATCTGCTGGGAAAGCAGAGAACATTACAGTCGTTATAAAAAAATGTTGATGGAAACCTCTTTGCTACAATAGTGAGATATCAATCTATCTTATGAGAGTACATTTTCAGTGCAATACAAGTAATTTTGAAGAATCACAGTTTTCCATCAACAGCATCTTTTCGTGATAGCAGGTTTACATAGAGTACCAGTGAAATGGTTTCAGTAAAGTGATTTTTTCTGTGAGAGCGAAGCCACATCACTACGTTTGTAGTTTTTTTGGCCACGACAGGTAGAAAAACTCAGCATAAAACTTTCTGGGACTTTTCTCAGTGTATTTACTTATTTGAATTTTGTAGGACGATGGAATGTCACGGAATAACTCGATCACACTGTCATTCCTACTTGACTGACTACCAACAATGACTGACATAAGCTGTTGAAAATCGACTAAGCAATGCGATTCACACTCATATTCTTTGAGAAACCTGGTATCCAGACTGGTGGGCAATCCAGATCCCCTAGCAAAACACATCAAGCAACAAGCAACCACAGAACGCCTCCGCAATGAATATGAACATGTTTTATTGTAATATGATTGTTTTTTGGAAATGTTGTTCCTGGTGATGAATACAAGTGAACAATCTTATATTCCTGAGGATATTTTTTTAGAACCAAGAACTGGAATAGTATTTCTGAAAATATTTGATTTCGAAAAAGGTGGAAATATTCAGACCATTTCCTGACGTCTTGATGAAGAAAAACATCAATAGATAGGATTGATAGAAAGATCCATAATACCATATAGAAATCATTGAAAGTGTTCCTGTATTATGATTCCGTTCCTAACTGGCGTATCTCTAAGGCATCTTCGAAGTGATGATCACAAGATAAAGGAACGGTAAATGAGAACGGTGTTAGGCCGTGATAGATTCCCGGGAATTGGAAAGGGCAACGAGGGGAAAACTGGCTACACAGGTGCAGGAACGCGACCGGCAGGAATAGCAGGAGTGAGACGTTTGTTAGGAATTCGATCACGTGTCCCGGCACCTCCGCAGGAAACAACAGTCGATGCGAAAAGGGATGCCATTGACTTCGATTTCACGATAAATACTAAGGATTCTCTGGAGACATACAAGATTCGGGGAAAGGCTCATTGAAGTGGACCATTCAACAACGAAGCGCAATATAAAATTTGCAGAATAACGATAATGGTCCAATGAGCATGATGCCATCCAGAAGCTTAGTCTGCACATTTTATTGTAAATCTTATAGATGGATATTTTTAGGCATACAACGTGTGGATTTTTGTTACAGCGTGTCTCACTTTGAACGGCCCCTCTTTTATATCTCAGCTAATAGTCATGCGATTCTTACCAAATTCGAACTGGTATGTAAAACAATCAATTTGATCAGTAGTGGTGGAAAAAGAGTATTCAAATTGTTAATCGGATTTCATCTAAATTTAGACTTACTTGATTTATATTTGGTTGGGACTATGACTAATTCTTTGCATTATTATATAGAACAGGTACAGTGTGTTGAATTTTCCTTGTGTTTACAACCAAGTTTTTAGCTCAGCTCATTGTTATTTGATTGAGGGTCTACTTATTATTCCAGATTTTTTTGGGATTTTCTCTCTTCGTTTCTATGAAATAAAAATATGAATACTATTTCAATATACGTGTAGTTAGGACAAATCAGATGATTTGCCCCAAAATGTCACTGCGTTTGAAGAATTTTCCTATCAGAGAGCCTAAAAGAAAAATTCACTAGCTTGACAATTTGTATTGAAAAAGGTTTGGAGAAATGAAATAAACGCATATAGAAAAATAGCAAATTTTCACTTATCTTTGGACGTTTCGAGAACGAATCTGCTCCCGTTTTCAACATAAGAAATGAATTTTTCGTATGGCGAATTCGTATTTGTCCTGACACTTTTCAGTTCTCAATGACAATTGGTGACGTAGGCAATCAAATGAGTTACAGGATGTTTCCATTAATAAATCTTGAATTTACCATTTTCATTTTCAGATTTCAGTAGTGATTACCATGTTCTATCAATATCAACTGAACAGGAAGCAATGCTATTGTCTCCGTTCAGAAGAATGCAAGCAGATTCCTTGATTTTTCTCTTCTAGTTGTTATCTTCTCTTCCAATGATTTCGATATTATTCCACTCTGCCATATGTTGTCCATCTTCAGTAAGGATATGTTCAGCTAGTTTCGATTTGTCGATGTGTCTTTTCTTTATATTGTATTTATGTTCCTTCGTCCTCACTGAAAGAGGTCTCGTCGTTTCACCTGTATAAAACTTTCCACAAACACAAGGTATACTGTGAATACAATTTTTTGACGATTGTTCTTCATTTTTCGGTTTTGTTTGAGTTAGAATTGATCTCATTGTATTTTCAGTTTTGAACACAGTTTTCACTTGAAATTTATCACCAACACGTTTTACTTTTTCAGATATGCCGGGAATGTATGGTATTATATGTGTCGTTATTGATGGTTGATTTTTGAATCGTCTCATCGACAAAATTCTTAGGATAGGAGTTGGGTTGGAGAACATTTTTAATGTGGTGGACCTCGTTATTTAAAATTTGTTGGTCAGATGATATTGATTTGGCTCTATCATGGAGTAATTTGATTATTCCTCTCTTAATACTTTTCTGATGATCTGATTGGAAATTCAGGTATCTGTTAGTATGGGTCTTTTTACGATATACACTTGTTACAAAGATGTATTTGATTTCTCAATAAGAACATCTAGAAATGGTAACTGATTGTTAGGACCTACTATTCACCACCCTTCCGCTTCGATAAATCCCAACGTGCATATGATTTCTTCCCCTTCTTGTAAATAAATATCGCACACACTTTGGCATCGAGCACACATTTCTCGCGGCACACGCTGAAGGAGCAGCTGATTCTGATTTAGTAACTATGCTGCTACTATACCTACGTACGGTACATGTGTCGCAGAACAAACAACTTTTTCATCGCTTTCGACACCTGATCCCTTCGACACACACGATGATGGGGAGAGGGTGTCTGGATGATTGTCTGAACTTTCCAGGGGGTTTATCCAGACCTGGAAATCGTGGGGGTGGATTTAGGGAGATTGGGAATTCAATGAGAAGTATGTAGGTACAGTGTGTCGAGTATTCGATCATTTTGCACGATATCTCAGTTATCTTTGTAGATAGAGTGTTGCGGATTCCTTATTATTTCTTTAGTTTTATGTGAAACGAATGATGCCGCAAACAGAATTCTCACTATCCTTCATGTTTTTGAGATACAGGGTGGAATTGAAAATTCTCACTTTTTGAGCACCTTCCGTATCTTGGTGACTTTTAAACTTATCGGCAGGACGTATAATACAGTGGCGTACTCATTTCACTTCTGTGATCACTCATTTTCAGTAAACGGAGCCAAAAAAAATTTTTTTTTAATGTAACTTCCATATTTCTCCGAAAAATAAACCGAACTGGATAAAAATATACAGGGTGTCCCATTTAAAAAATGAGCGATTACAGAAATGAAATGAGTACCTACGTCACTGTATTATACGTAAAACGTTATATAAGGCCCAGATAACTGAGAAATCGTGCAAAAGCATCAAAAACTGGATACACTGCACTTCTATACAGGGTGTTCTTCAAGTAGGTACGTCGTCAAACTTCGACAGGTGATTTTTCGCGTGATTATGAGACGAAAAGTTTATATAAATGTAGGTGTGAAAATGCATATTTTTCAAGATACAAGGCGTTGAAATTACTTTGACAGAATAGTGTTTTTGTTTTTCTGATTATGGCTTAGTCAGACTCTCACAACTACAAATAACACTACCAAATTTCAACAAAATTGGACGTAAGATTTTTGCGATATTTACGAAAAACCAATTCATAAAAAATGTTTGACAAGCTGTATCTTTCAAACTATGAAATTCCAGATTTGTATACCTTAGGAGGAATTAGTGGAAAAGAAATTCTCATAACTTCAACATCCAATACACAAAGTGGATATTATATGTCCTGCTTATTTGTAGGAGATGTCAGATCTGGAGGGTCTGGACAGAGACTGATACCAACACCTATCTGATTGCTCGAGTCCTTTGATAGCTAGAAACATGGCAAAAGGGTTTATAATGAGGCCTTGATATATAGGGTGCACCAAAAAAGTCTGGAGAGGCGAGGGCAATTATCTATTCTCGACCAACCCTCTATCTTTGACCATGTCTCAATCACTTGTTGGTTATGTTTTTTGGTTGGAATATTGTTATTTTTAGGGGCTGAAAATGGATGATCTGGGTTCAATTTCGTGTGTGTCAGTATTTTTCAACTCATTCGTTATTTTCCTCTTCTGTTTGTTGAGAGCTGCCTCTATGATGAACTAATCTTGTGATTATTTCGAACACAAAGTATGTGGGAATCTATCACACAAATAATTATCTTTTGACACTCATGAATTGTCATGATATTCAAATAGTTTCTAGGTTTTCAAGATACGAACTGAAAATTATTCTTACCACACCAAGAAAAATAATAATCTGGTACCTATAATGTGTCTTACTCGTCAGAGAAGATGTGATGGAACAAATTTGAGAAAAATCCCTCAGAATGAACATATTTAACAAGGTTGAAGATTTGGGACATCTCACGAAGAAATAAGTTCCCTCTCTCAAGTACCTAGTATGTATTTATGTATTATTTGTATATATTTCGTGATGTTTCGTGTTCTGTATTTTCTGACGGGTTTGATTGAAGCAGCTTCCTCATCAATCCAATATAACTGCATGTCACTATCTCCACTTTCCTGCTGAAATATTTGTCTGTCCGTCCCTGTTCCACACCACACTTTCTATCTACCTCCGAATTAACCTTGCCGATGAAATCCACTTCAAGTCCAGCAGGAGACGTCGACCCCCCACTCCAACTCCATCCCCCACCCCCTTCTTTCGCCCCCCCGTATCGGCTCCCTTTCATCCTGCGACGTCCTGCAGCCACTTACCGAGACCACACCGCATCACAACAATGAGTGTGTTTATGATGGCGCCTACTCGTCGATCTCCATGGCAACCGAGTCAGTCAGAGGTGTGTCACCTATGCGGGGCCAGGGGGAGACCTGCCGTGTATTACGAGGGGGGGTCATTGCAGGACGACTGACCGTCGATGGTTTCTCAAATTAGAGCCTAGCCATAGCACCACTATACGGGAAATATTACCACCGTGGCAAGTCAAGAGCGTAAAATAGTAGATTGTTTTATTAGGATCAAAAGTGACACTTTGTTTGACAAGCGAATTTTGCATTTGCGAGGCGGAGCGTTTAGCGAAGCCGAGCGAAAGCAAAATTTGCGAGTTGAACAAAGTCACTTTTGATCCGAATGAAACATGCTATTTTTTCTGCAACCGAAACAATTAACTCAAATAAACATGTGAAGTAACCACCAATGCCGTGCCATATGTATGCAATGCAACAAATATTGACAAATAATCCATGTGGTGAGAATATTCTACCTGCATTAACAGCAGGTTAGGTTTTCAAGGATGTTCGAATTGTAGTTTCAATATAAATACAACCACAGAGTGACATATTTGTGTATGGACCAGGTGCTCTAATGGCAAATACCGCGCCAGTGCCAGCTATAGGCACAAGACGTGGAAAATGTTAGGTTAGTGAGCATATCAACAATGATAATAGTGATTATTTATTCCTCTCCATACTACAATGTGTTTGACTTGATAATCAAATGAAGCTAAACAATATCGTTGTTTGAGACAAAAAAACTATTGCTTGCCGTGATTATTCAAAACCAAGTTATCCATCCCGAGGATAACGAATGAAATACAGATCAAGCAAGTATTTGAATCTTGAAGGTTCTCCTGATCAAAACAAAAATACTTAACTGAGATGTTTATAATTCAAATACTAGACTATAATAAGGTGTATTTATATCTCCAGCATGGGTATGAAATGCCAAATCTGCTGAAATCGGAAACAAATCAGGTATGCGTCTCAACCCAAATAACCAACCGTCACAATGTTGTTTATTCTTGATGACGTCCAGTACATCCTTTTTAGTTCCTAGGAGCTAAAGTTCAACTTTAGCTCCTAGGAACTAAAATTCAATTTTAGCTCCTAGGAACTAAATAATATGTTGCCTAGCAACATACCTATTTTGGTGTCAGTAATAGAAACGTCAATTTAAGAGCTAATTTTGGTATCAAAATGGACGACTTTTGTGTCGGTTGCAGAAAAAATTGTTTTTCCTCGAAAACTTCAAAATGTTGGCCTACGGCGTACTTTTTGTTATTTCCAGGTTGGTTTTCTGGTAGCAACCACTCATTACCGCCTCTTCCCACAAGACTGAAAACTTTATATGCGCCTGAGGAGAGGAAATCCCAAAAAATCTATAGAAATTCCTCATTTCCATTTATCATCACTATCATCAGTTCGTTGCCGGACTAGAGTGACTCATCGATTGATGTAAAAGAATCTCTCGCTGTTTTCTCTTTTCTTCCGGTACGACGGTCATTCCGGAATCCGGGGAAAGGTATATCCATATCGATAAAAGACTCGCTTGGAATTTATGATCGCCACATGAATCAACACTGATGGTCAGGATTGATTTATTGTGACGTTGATTGATTATTTGTACCTCAGAACCTCAGTTTATTCAGTTTCCGTGTATATCCGTCACCGGATAGGTTTCATCCCCTATAGATGCCAAATGGGGTGTATTTTTTCATCGGAGTAAACAAGTCCCATGAGTAGGGTCGGATCAATGTTTTGATGGGTCGTAGACAATTCGTTAAGATTATACAAGGTGTCTTTAATATGTCTCTACAAGGCCCATTATAGCAAATATTCAATGAAACAAAAAAGTTGCTCAATTTGGGCTCTGAAATATAACTTTGAAACGGCTCATTGTATTCTACTCAAAGGACCGCTCAATGGACTACATCATATCAAAAATTCATCGAAATCCACCGAATATTTTTTCATTTGCACCCCTCATTTGGTGGGGAGTATTAATGTAAAAATGCGGTTTCCATAGTTATCCGTGATGAAACATTTCCTATAACTTCTGACAGTCGGATAGAATTCTAATTATTTTTCGATTTCCAGAATAGGGCTTGGGGGTAATAATTCCCCCCCATTATATTTTTGTTATGAAGAATCTATTTTTAGAAGTGATTAAATGGAATAAAAAGTTTTGGAATATCGACCATTTTCTCAGAAATAAATGGTCAATTCCATCAAAATGTGAATTAAAACACCCCCTGGCAAAAAAACTGTCCATTTTTGAGGGCTGTCTCAATGAAAATAGTTTATATAACCACATGAACTACATCATACCAAAAATTGAGAGAAAACCACCGGGACCCAATTTACCTGAAAAATAAATTTGCGGGGTCCTTTGGTATGTTGTCAAAGCTTTATGGGACAATGAAAACCATATAATAATGAAGATGAGGTTGATTTTTGTCAGTAAATGAAAATCTAAATCGTCTACGCCAATGAAAAAAACGGGTATGAGCATGAAATTTGGATCACATTGCACGTATCTCGTTTACTATACAATAAAAAATCTAACTTTTGATTGAACTTGATTGCTCCAATGGTTTCGACAAAATTTTAATTTCAGTATCTATAGGTAATATAAAGAACTAGTGAAATTTCAATATGATTAACAGCAGATATTTCTTAGGAATTGTTGAAATCGTCATTATTTTCACATAATTTATGAGAGGCAAAAATGTATGTACTCGCAGTAGGAAAATGTCCGAACTGTCAATAGCACTCAAACTAAGCAACTTTGGTAACTTATTTGCTTGTTAATCGAATCGATTTGGTCTGAGGAGAGTTTTTGTAAAAACCTCCTGGGAAACCTTATATAAATATAAATTAATCACGAAAGATCAATCAGTGAACTTAATTTAGACAGCGTATTATAATTGTCCTGAACATAACTTCACGTCCTGTATACATATGTTTCGCTTGAGCATAGTTTAATCTATGGCTTGAGCAATCAAATGTAATATAGCAATACCGTTAACAGTCCACTACTTACCTAGTGTATAATCTCTGCCTCACCTAACAGACCTGAAGTCGGTACCACCGGACACCTCTTGTTGACTCATGGTCACCTGGTACTAGATGGCTTGGATTATCGATCTTTCCCGTTTATTGGTACCAATCGCTAGTTCTTTATCGGTTTGATTCATCAATATCTTCAAGAATATCGATTATAAATAATCCTTCGATCGGAACAGAAGAGAATATGGTGAATGCTGGATACACCACTGCTTGGAAGAATCAGTCTATAATCATTCACATCCATGTTCATGAACAACCCGAGTTGTATCCTAGCTATCGAATCATTGTTGATATTTCTTCAGCTACATTTTGTTATATCTTCATTTGTCTTATGGTATGCCTATGGTGTAAACATACTGAAAATGGTACCATTTGAACTCCAACCAACTCATGTTATCCTGTTAGCCATGGGTTGACTCTTTCTTAGGTACTGAAACTTGTAGGTGGTAGCAGTACCATTTCCTCAGGAGCCAATATACACCATGATCAAGAAAGAACCATTGAAGTATAATTATCTCAATGATTTTGATTCAAAATGAGTAATGAGAGTGAGGATGTAATAGAAGAAATTACAATAAATTTCCATCTCGAATCATCAGAACTGCAATCTTCTCTACCGTATTTATGATGGAATTATTTTCCAGGTCTTTATATTTTACTAATTGCAACAGTATATATATATATATATATTGTATACTTTGTTATGCTGATGGACTTCATAATGCCATAGCGTATTGGTGTTTAGTACCTTTACCATAATCTAACCCCCAATACGTTTATGTTTACCTGATAGCAACAGGTGGGTTCTTCCTCAGGTACTGGTACCTATTGGTACCTTCCAGTGTAAGAAGAGAAGACGAAGTTCAACCTGGCAAATTATTTTTCCTAATACTCACGTCAAAAATGTGTCATTTTTGATTATTTTCGAGTGTCAAAAAATGTGGTTCATTTTTGAACACATTGCGAAAATATGGCTGCATGGCGTTGAAAAAAGTACAGACCAACGTTGTTTAAAAATATTGATATATAAGTATCAATTCAAGAGAATATACAGGATATTTCACAATTCGACCGACAGGGACATATACGGTCTTCACGCGTCCAGTTTTAGAGATACAGGGTGTAGACGTTGATAAACAAAAATAGGTTTTTGGAATTGACTGAAGAATTGTTGAATATTTTGAATTTAAATTCGGTATATGGTTTCATCTTTGAATTGGTAATTTTTTACCAGAAAGTTGATTCGGGCAGTTTATCCAGTGGTGCACAGTAATTTTTCATCGTTTTCAGTGGTAGAAAATTACAAAAACATTTTTTTAGTGTTGTGTAGATAAAACACTCTTTTGATCTCATTCTGTAGCTAAACAGAAATTCGCAAAAAAAACAATTTTATAATTTATAATTTCGAAACACCCTATTTGAAGTAATTGGTAGTAAGCTTTCATTAGGAAGATTCTAGGAGACGTTCGATAGAAGTGTGTATCTGTTTATATCGATGAATCTGTAAAACGTTGAGTGTTCAGAACGTCCGTAAAGTTTGCTAAACACTCACAGATCCCAAGAAACGTAAAACCAATTATTCAGTTGCCGACGTGGAGGCGACGAAGGTGATAAACCTCGATAAAATGGCCTTTACAGTTTATCAAAACCGCCTATAATAGCTCCAGCTCCACGAGAAATAACCTTTCATAGGGCTTAATCTATAGCCGGTAATAAATTCCAGAATATAGACATGTTTACCTATAGCATCTCCCCATTACTTGTTGAAATCACTATCAGCCTTCTCTATGTTTATCTGGATTATTAATTTATCTTCTTCGCATAATCCCTTCTCGTCATTAGATTAGTGTACATCATCTCTTGTACTGATGGAACTATTATTCAACGTATACTGATCATTTAACCTCCTAATTGCTTCAAGCATTACTTCAAATTGCAATAATTGACATTTTCATAATTTGGCAACGTACACGAATTAGTGAAACACTGGCCTCATTATAGATCTATTCAAAGAACCGCGTAACGATTAACTTACCTGTGGACACGTCAGCAACAACTAATGATGCATTCGTTGTATTCATTCTGTGTTGAATCGGTTCCATACACAGGTTCTACACAGAAAAAAGTGATTCGTTGCATCAACAAATAACTCGACAAATAATGATGTGCACTTGGATTGCGTAAATTTTTGTTGAGTTAACCAGTATGACAAAAACAATGAATCGTCATAGAATCAACTTCGATCAACAAAATATATGGATATATCTCAAACACTAGTACCTAATACTGATTGAAAAAAGATTTCTTGATAAGAATATATCGTCGAGACAAGCTAGTTTTTTCTTATTTCAATGTTGAAATGACAAATCGTTCGGAAAGTACCCATTTGTATTTAGCATATTTCTCACAAAATCAAAAATTGTTAAATCCGCAATGCCCTATGATGCATGTACTTCATGCTAAAAAGCAGGTACCATCTGAGTTGAAGAGAATTAGATGTCGGAAAAATGGAATAGCAACATGCCTGGAAAATGTTTGTTTGCATGGATTGCTGCTTCAGAAAAATAATATTTCCCACACTTAATATTTGTACAAAAACGTTTGTTTTAATAGAGAGTTGAAAAAATAACTGTACGTAGACGTTAACGTACGAAAAATCCAATTTGAAATTCAAAACGGTGCCAAAGAGACTTTCAGAGCAGTCTACTCTCGCACTTCAATCGAAAAACATATCCTGCCAAAAATACCCCAAACATTTGCCTACTTTGGCAGCCTCTAAACAATTTTTTTTCTGTCACCTTTCAATATTTTTTATCAAAATTGTCAGCATTCACAACACAAAATTGTCCCAAAATCTGTAAAAGTAAGTAAGTGCCGTAAAGATATTGAGTGAGAATTGTTCATTTGGTTTCAACTTCTAAGCGATATTCGAATCTTCCTTATATCTGATCATTTTATCCCATATAGATAAATGACCTCATGATGAGGATCCCTCTGTACTTTACTGTATTTTTTATATATTAAATTCTGTGAGGGGTTGAATGTACAGTAATCTGACCATAATGCGTATAATTAAAAGTCCTTACAATGCCTACCTCTCCCTTGTGAACACCTACAACATAATATAAATGCAAATTTACCTTAGTTAACGCATCCATTATATTTAAAATGAATCCAGCATTTTCCATTTGGCAAGACGGGGTTCTTCAGTAACCCTCGCAATGGAATCCATAACCGTTTTAACAACCCTTTTGAAATAGTGATTATCCTCAGACTTGCACTTCATTATCTGTGTTGCCAACGTGTCAAAGGAAACTCCCAACAAGCACAGAAACAGAAGTATAATGTCATATTGTGACAAAAAGAGTCACATGATGAAATTAATCAATTCAACAAACTACTGGAAGTATTGAAAAGGAATATTCTCAGATAAATTATGAACATAAAAAAATGGGTGGCATTGAAACAAGTGAGGTACGTGGTTTTTGAAAGGTATCATATTGGTATAGATGTAGTTTTCATTAGGTATTAGATTAGTATAGAGGTCAGATAATTTATACGACGCTATAAAAACAGATGATATTTCATCATTGCTCATGTAAGATGGAAGTAGAGGCCATGGTACCATATCATGAGCATATTTTTATATTGAAACGATCATTGGGCACCAAAGATGTGTATACGACGATATGAAAGTTCAGAGAACTGGAGATTTTTTTCACAAACTACGTACTTAGCCCACTCGACTGCTTGGTTTTTCCACACAAACTACGTACCTTGTAGCATTTGAAATTGCTACAATTAGTTTTAGTTTATTATCTTTATGAGTAGTTTATTTTTAGCTACTGTATATAAATATTCACATGAAAAAGGTACATACCTACAGAGAACACTCAGTCATTTGATAGTCCTTGATAAATCAGATCATCTTTATTATAAAATACACAGCTGATTTCATTTAAAGATATTAAGTATTCAGATTATTTTTCTTGAGACTCAGCATACCTGTAGGAAGTGATGATTTTAGCTTCGGCTTCGTTCTCTGATCCAATGAACAGGTCCTGAAAATTGGGGAAAATAATTATTAGAGACTTACTCGGTTTTGAGGTGAACAGTTAACTCACCTGTGGTGTTCCACGGGGTGTTGTGCCATTGGAGATTCTAGAGGTTCTTACAATTTCAGATGAAGTCGTTCGAATTATTTGTTTTCTTTAATTTTCCAGGATTCTTTTGTTGGTTAGGTATGTCCTATTCTTGTTCTAGCGTGGTGCTTCGGTCGTTGTCAACATCAATAATCTTCGTGACTCGCCGAGGAAAAAAAGGAGAAGAAGAAGAAACAGTCATCTACCTTTATTGTCTATTCACATCATGGTTTTGCGAAAGCGAAAAAGAAGAATGAGAGATTCTTCTGTCTTTGGTTCCTGTTTCGAATAAGTTTATTTGACCTACTGGTTCCCAGCCTTATCTCGACCAATAAGATGCGAGGAAATATTTTTTCTCTCGTATTATTGGTTGTTTCGTGAGCGGTCGATGTTGAGGGTGGGGGAACAGTGGACTTGGAGAGACTTGGAGGTTCTTGAAGCTCTCTTCTTGGGCAGCCATGATGGAAGACGCGAGCCATTAAGTGTGGTGGTGATATTTTTGATCACTCGATGTACATCAGGTGAAATATCAAACAAAAATTATTTTTTTCAACGTTCTCGACGCTAGTCATAATCACCATCACCTATTTGGATGGTTTTCGCTGTTTTGGGAGCCATGCCCACGCCGCGTGCCCCAGCCGAGATGCTGTTTGGCGCTTCTTTAACCCTTCTTAGAAGGTGAGTGATGTTTTCAACAACTGGTTTTGAGACAGGAGCATTTTTGTACCACGTTTCTTCCACGAACATAGAACTGTAGGACATATTTTTTATACACTAGGGTCGTAGGAGAGGTTAGGGAGCATTAGGTCGGTCTGACCTGCCACTGATCTCCTGAGCTGCGTTTCGTTGGCACGCCGGGAGGAATACCCAGGACGAGGGGCTGCGGAACCCAGCACACTGGATCAGAGGGGGTCCTTTTCGTCCTTCTCTTTATGCTGCAGCTAATCCTCTGAGCTGCATGCTGTCGTCACGCCGGGAGGAATACCCAGGAGGAGAGACTGCAGAATCCAGCCCAGTGGATTAGTGGAAGCACCTTCTACTTCGACGCTGGACTTCTGGATTGACTGCTGTAGCACGCCAGGAGGAATACCTAGGAGCAAGGGCTGCAGCACTGGGCCCAGCAGTTCAGCCAGACCTTCACACATCGCAGTCACCTATGCTGCCAACATCTTTACACCAAGCGGACCGTGATAGGGGTGATACGGACCTCTGGAGAGGACCCTCCCCCTAATTCGACCAGGTTTTTGTTAGGGCATTAAAAATCTCAGAAATTAACATGATTTACCATATTCACGTGTAAAACTCCCTGTGAAGCTTCACCATGGTACCATGAGACAGCGGTCTCAGTTTTACATTTTTTTGATGATTTTTTTAGCTTAACATTCAGTAGAATAATGACAATTTCCCCACATATTTGATCATTTAGATATTTAGAAATTATCAATATTTATCTGATATATATTACCTAGCTTTGAGTATGTGTTAGGATCGTCCTCTACAGTGGTCTGGATGTGCCTTGTCTGGCTTGGGTGTAATAAATAGGTTGCAGGAATACACATTTGTTTCATTCTATTGGTTGTCCATCTCAAAATTTTCAGGAAACATATTTTGAGAGTATTTGCTGCTTACCATCAGTTATAGATATTTATTTGGTTTTCTCAATTATCCAAATCAACTACTAGTCTACTATTAAATTGAGTGGCGTCCAAAACTCAATATCAAACTCGAATATCAACATCGAATCCATATCAACTGTTCTCTGGCAAACAGCAGCCGTTCGCAAGTGTGACTTATTCCTCTTGTTATTCCAGCTGAATGAAATTAATCCTAATTTGGAAAAGTAGGTTACATAAATGTCGTCCAACGTGTAGGGCCCGAAAATTCGAGTTTTTTGAGTAAAATCATTTTCTAAAATAATTGTGTTTCCTGAGTTTTTTGAGTGGCATCTAGTAGAGTGAACTACTGCCCAAAAGGTCAACATAGATTCTGCAGGTGAAGTAGGGAAGTAAGGAAGGTAATTCTGATGGTTACTTGCACCCTTGGGGACACTACAGGTGAAGTTATTTTTGATGAGTGTTTTCTTAGGGTATTTTTGAAATTACATCTTACAATGCTACTTCTGTGACTGCATATTATTTTTTACATTTCATTTGTTCTTTTTGTAAAGCATAAATCAACATGGAGGCTCTAAAAGTAAAACATTTGCTAATTGGAGAAATCAACTATGAGTTGAGGATTAGAGGTGTTATTTCAGATAGGAATATGGATGACAAAAGAAAGACTTTGGGACGTTTGTTTGCTAAAGAGTTACAACAGGGTCAAGATGTTCTTAATCTAGTAGATCAATCATTTAATTTTGCAGTTGATAAAGTAGAGATTGAAAACACTTTAGCATCAATAACAACTTTGATTAGTGATTTTGAAGGTCCATCTTCAGACTCTACATTTAAAAGAGCTTTGTCTAGATTGACTCATGTTACTCTGAGAATCCAGAGAATTCCTTTGAATAATGCAGATGCAGACTATGCAGCAAAGTTGTCTTTTAAAAATGAATCATATGCTACTGCTTTATTATTAGATGCAGACCTGCATGAGAAAGTTGTGGAGCCTGAGCCTGTTCAGAATAATATGCCATTGATGAACTCTACTGTAAACCCTGGAGTTAGTATGAACCAAAACTCTTCTTTTTCACCTTACTTAAAGTCTACCCCAGTCTATAAGTTAGGAGTACAATTTGATGGGGAGCCCAAAAATCTTTTGTCCTTCATAGAAAGGATTGATGAACTTGCACAGTCTAGGCATATTTCTAGAGCTGAATTGTTTGAGTCAGCTAGTGACCTTTTCACTGGAAAAGCCACCTTTTGGTTTCGCTATATTAAAACTCAAGTCAATGATTGGGACTCATTGGTTTTAAAACTTAAGAAAGATTTTTTGGTAGCAGATTTTGATGATGAGATTTGGCAGCAAATCAAAAGTAGGAAGCAGAATAATTCTGAGCCAGTTGTTATTTACATAGCATGTATGGAAGCCCTTTTCAATAGACTCAGTCATGGAGCAGCTGAGGTAACTAAAGTAAAATACATTAAATTGGGATTAAAATCTGATTATAGGCGTAGACTAGCTCTCAGTGATATTGATACTGTTTCAATGCTTGGAACATTATGTAAGAAATTGGAGGAAGCAGATTCAATGGGCTCTATTTCAAATTCCAACTCTAGTAATAGATCTGTATCCATGATAAATGACCCTGAAATTGCTTTTGTTGCCAAAGATCAATCAGAAAGATTGCCTTTTAATAGAAATAAAAGTTTTGGAAATAGAAACCAGAAAAATAAATCCAGAAATGCCCCTAGTATCTCAAATAGCACTTCTTCTCCTTCTGCTTCTGGTGGGTCTCAGAATGCAAATAAATCCCCAGTCATTTGCTGGAAATGTGGTTTAGCAAACCATACTTTTCGTGTTTGCAGGTCTGGTATTAAAAAACAGTTTTGTTTTAAATGTGGTACACCAGATGTCATGTTGAAAGATTGTGATAAGTGTAGGCAGGGAAACCTGTAGAGGAGAATTTTGATGAAGGCTCTCAAACTTCTCCAAATATTTCAGGAGCCAATAATATTTTAGCAAGTTCAGATAAAATAAGGGAGGAAGATTTTCAAAATTTTGTAGCTCCTCTTTTAATTAAAAATGGTAATGATAACAGGCCTTATGTCAAAATCAAACTTTTTGATAAAGATGTCATTGCACTTTTGGACAGTGGGGCCAATATGTCTGTCATAGGCCAGGGAGGTTTAACGACAATAAAAAATCTTGATTTACTAATCAGAAACCCTCACCTGAACCATGTTTTTACTGCAGACGGTGCCCATCAAAATGTTGAAGGAGTTGTTGATTTGCCTATAAATATTAATGGAAAATTTCAGATAATTCCTGCACTTGTCGTACCTTCCCTGTCACAGTCTTTTATACTAGGCAGTGATTTCTGTAGTAAATTTGGTGTAACCATAGACTTTTATGATTTTAGTTGGGACATTAAGTGTCGAGTTTCTGATGAAACTGTCAATATTGTTGCCAATTCTTCAGATTTGAATAATATTTTAGAATTAAATGTTGATGACGAGCTTACAGCGGAGCAAAGAGAGCAGATGAAATATCTTATCAATTCATTTGGTGAAATCAGTAGTGATGTTCGCTTGGGTCGCACTGACAAAATTACTCTTGAAATTGATACTGGCGATTCGAAGCCTTTTAAACAGAGACAATACTTGATGTCTCCGTATATGTTGAAGATCTTAAATGAGGAATTAGATGATATGATTAAATTGGGCGTCGTTGAACCATCACATAGCCCTTGGAATAGTCCGGTGTTACTTGTCAAAAAACCCTCAGGGGAATATAGATTTTGTTTCGATGGGCGTAGGCTAAATGAACTTACCAAGCACGATAGCTACCCGCTTCCACGTATTGATAGAATACTTACTTTACTACGTAATGCAAAATACATTTCCAGTATAGATCTGAGAAAAGCATTTTGGCAAGTGCCTCTAACACCATCTTCTAAGGAGAAAACAGCTTTCAGTGTACCTGGTAGAGGTTTATACCATTTTAATGTCATGCCTTTTGGCTTATGTAACAGCGCACAGACACAACAAAGGTTATGTGATGCGTTATTCGGTCCCAAGTTTGAGCCAAATTTATTCACTTATCTGGATGACATCATTATTATCTCTTCTACATTTGAAGAACATATGAAACTTTTATCTGAGGTAAAGAGTATTTTGCAAGAAGCGAATTTAACTATCAATTTGAAGAAATGTGAATTTTTTAAGACATCCCTTCGATACTTAGGCTTTGTTATCGATAGAGAAGGCATTAGAACCGACCCAGAAAAGGTCTCGGTTATGGTCAATTATGCACGTCCTACTACCAGCACAGAGATTAAACGTTTCATGGGTTTATGTTCCTGGTATAGGAGATTTATTGAGAATTTTTCCACTTTAATTGCCCCTATTAGTGCTTTGTTAAAGGGAAAAGGAAAGAAGCAACCAATTGAATGGACTTCTGAAGCTGAAGCTTCTTTCATTGCTATTAAGAATGCTCTTGTGTCAGCACCCATTCTGTGTCCTCCTGATTTTGGTCAGCCTTTTACCATCCAGTGCGATGCAAGTGATGTAGGCATAGGGGGGGTGTTGACCCAAGAAATTCGTGGTGTTGAACGAGTAATAGCATATGCTTCAAGAACGTTATCTAGAGCAGAACGAAATTATAGTGTGACGGAGAGAGAATTACTTAGTCTCATTTTTTTGATCGACAAATTTCGTCCATATATAGAAGGCACTGTTTTCAACGTAATCACTGATCACCATAGCCTGCTCTGGCTACATAACCTCAAAGATCCTTCAGGAAGATTAGCAAGATGGTCCGTCAAGTTACGGCAGCATACTTTCCAGCTACGTCATTTAAAAGGCATTCATAATGTAGTACCTGATTTTCTTTCGAGGATACCTCCTGATGAAAAGGGTCCAGAAATAAATTTGATAGATGTCAAGCCTGTTGACACAGACAAGTGGTACTTCTCTCTACGTCATAAGATCCTTCGAGACCCTGATGCATACGCACATTTCAAGGTAGAAGATGACAAAATTTTTAAGTTTGTTCCTTCTAAAATCCCTATTAAGTCAAATATTGTTGAATGGAAAGTCATAGTACCTAATTCTCAAAGAAAGGCAGTCATAAGAAATTCACATGATCCTTCTACCTGTAGTCATTTTGGTTTCTTTAAAACTCTCTCAAGAATACAAGAACATTACTACTGGCCCAAAATGAGAAGTGATATTTTAAGATATGTTAAATCATGCAAGGTGTGTCAGTCACAGAAATTATCAAACACTCCTCGTATGGGACTTATGGGAGCTGAGCGTACAGTCAAATTCCCTTTTCAGACTATTGCAGTAGACATTATGGGACCATTCCCTAGATCCTCTAAAGGTTTTACCTATTTATTGGTAGTCTCAGATTTTTTTACAAAATATACCTTATTGTGTCCTATGCGTGATGCGAAGGCACCTAGTGTCGTCAAATTCATGGAAAACCAAGTATTTTTAGTATTTGGGGTACCACAATTTATAGTTTGTGATAATGGTCAGCAATTTGCTGGTAAATTGTTTAAGAAGTTAGCTGATACCTACAAGGTACAAAAAATATGGTACACCCCTCGTTACTCGGCGCAATGTAATTTTGTAGAAAGAACTAATAAGACAATAGGTCAAGCGATTAGGAGTTATGTAATAGATCATAAAGATTGGGATAAAGAATTATTTAAAATTCAGCAAGCCATCAATACCTCTATACATGAAGTCACCCTGTATAGCCCTGCATTTTTGACATTCGGTCGTAATGTACCCCTTTCTGGTGAATATTATGGCAATCTTCCTAGCACCCAAGATATTGAACTTTTACCTGACAACAGGGATAGTTATGTTCAGAATATCAGTGGTCTTTGTGATGTCTATAAGACAGTTCAGGAGAGATTACATAAGGCTTACCAGAAGAATGCAGCGACTTACAACCTTAGAAAAAGAGATCATGTATTTAATGAAGGCGATAAAGTCTGGAGAAGGAATAAAATTCTTTCAGATGCTTCAATTAAATTTAGCGCCAAGTTGGCCCCCAAGTATGTGTTATGTACAGTTAGGAAGCGAATATCACGCTTAGTTTATTCTTTGGATAATGTCGATGGATCTCCTGGTGGAGAATGGCATATCAAAGATTTAAAACAGTATTTTGGATCCAATTCAGATGTCTCCGTTGGGTAGATATTCTGTTGGATAGATATTTTTGCTTAAACCATAAATATTTTGATTTGTATACCTATCCGATAGGTTTGGTTAGGTAAAAATTAGTTTTGGATTTTTTTATGAAAAAAAGTTATTTTTTTGGTGCTCTGACGCACAACAAATTTTAGAGACTACTGTCATGTAGTAAAGTATGGTTCAGTTGTAACCTAGTTTAAAGGATAGATGGTATATCCCTTGATAGTATGCATACTAGACCCTAGTTTTTTGATGATTCACAAGGTCTGATCAACCTGAACATCATAACTGCCAATGTAAATATTGATTTTTTGGTGAGTTAGATAGTTGTACATAGTTTTTGCTCAGCCCCACCAGTAAATCAGATGAAGAAGCATATTATGCTAAAGGATGAAATTTTCATAGCTTGACTTGAACCCCGATTCTGACCTAAATAATTTTGAATAATTATACCGATTTTGACAGTTACTCAATTTTGACAGCTACCCTATTTTGACATTTACCCAAAGGTGACAATCATGATTTGTGACTTCCTTTCAAGGAACGTATAGTACACGTAGTTACTGTAGTCCAAAACACTTCTGAATTTACTGAACATTGGAAAAAAATGTCTCAAGTCATTGACCCATTTTTTTCTCTTGGCAAAGGGGTATATGTAGCATTTGAAATTGCTACAATTAGTTTTAGTTTATTATCTTTATGAGTAGTTTATTTTTAGCTAGTGTATATAAATATTCACATGAAAAAGGTACATACCTACAGAGAACACTCAGTCATTTGATAGTCCTTGATAAATCAGATCATCTTTATTATAAAATACACAGCTGATTTCATTTAAAGATATTAAGTATTCAGATTATTTTTCTTGAGACTCAGCATACCTGTAGGAAGTGATGATTTTAGCTTCGGCTTCGTTCTCTGATCCAATGAACAGGTCCTGAAAATTGGGGAAAATAATTATTAGAGACTTACTCGGTTTTGAGGTGAACAGTTAACTCACCTGTGGTGTTCCACGGGGTGTTGTGCCATTGGAGATTCTAGAGGTTCTTACAATTTCAGATGAAGTCGTTCGAATTATTTGTTTTCTTTAATTTTCCAGGATTCTTTTGTTGGTTAGGTATGTCCTATTCTTGTTCTAGCGTGGTGCTTCGGTCGTTGTCAACATCAATAATCTTCGTGACTCGCCGAGGAAAAAAAGGAGAAGAAGAAGAAACAGTCATCTACCTTTATTGTCTATTCACATCATGGTTTTGCGAAAGCGAAAAAGAAGAATGAGAGATTCTTCTGTCTTTGGTTCCTGTTTCGAATAAGTTTATTTGACCTACTGGTTCCCAGCCTTATCTCGACCAATAAGATGCGAGGAAATATTTTTTCTCTCGTATTATTGGTTGTTTCGTGAGCGGTCGATGTTGAGGGTGGGGGAACAGTGGACTTGGAGAGACTTGGAGGTTCTTGAAGCTCTCTTCTTGGGCAGCCATGATGGAAGACGCGAGCCATTAAGTGTGGTGGTGATATTTTTGATCACTCGATGTACATCAGGTGAAATATCAAACAAAAATTATTTTTTTCAACGTTCTCGACGCTAGTCATAATCACCATCACCTATTTGGATGGTTTTCGCTGTTTTGGGAGCCATGCCCACGCCGCGTGCCCCAGCCGAGATGCTGTTTGGCGCTTCTTTAACCCTTCTTAGAAGGTGAGTGATGTTTTCAACAACTGGTTTTGAGACAGGAGCATTTTTGTACCACGTTTCTTCCACGAACATAGAACTGTAGGACATATTTTTTATACACTAGGGTCGTAGGAGAGGTTAGGGAGCATTAGGTCGGTCTGACCTGCCACTGATCTCCTGAGCTGCGTTTCGTTGGCACGCCGGGAGGAATACCCAGGACGAGGGGCTGCGGAACCCAGCACACTGGATCAGAGGGGGTCCTTTTCGTCCTTCTCTTTATGCTGCAGCTAATCCTCTGAGCTGCATGCTGTCGTCACGCCGGGAGGAATACCCAGGAGGAGAGACTGCAGAATCCAGCCCAGTGGATTAGTGGAAGCACCTTCTACTTCGACGCTGGACTTCTGGATTGACTGCTGTAGCACGCCAGGAGGAATACCTAGGAGCAAGGGCTGCAGCACTGGGCCCAGCAGTTCAGCCAGACCTTCACACATCGCAGTCACCTATGCTGCCAACATCTTTACACCAAGCGGACCGTGATAGGGGTGATACGGACCTCTGGAGAGGACCCTCCCCCTAATTCGACCAGGTTTTTGTTAGGGCATTAAAAATCTCAGAAATTAACATGATTTACCATATTCACGTGTAAAACTCCCTGTGAAGCTTCACCATGGTACCATGAGACAGCGGTCTCAGTTTTACATTTTTTTGATGATTTTTTTAGCTTAACATTCAGTAGAATAATGACAATTTCCCCACATATTTGATCATTTAGATATTTAGAAATTATCAATATTTATCTGATATATATTACCTAGCTTTGAGTATGTGTTAGGATCGTCCTCTACAGTGGTCTGGATGTGCCTTGTCTGGCTTGGGTGTAATAAATAGGTTGCAGGAATACACATTTGTTTCATTCTATTGGTTGTCCATCTCAAAATTTTCAGGAAACATATTTTGAGAGTATTTGCTGCTTACCATCAGTTATAGATATTTATTTGGTTTTCTCAATTATCCAAATCAACTACTAGTCTACTATTAAATTGAGTGGCGTCCAAAACTCAATATCAAACTCGAATATCAACATCGAATCCATATCAACTGTTCTCTGGCAAACAGCAGCCGTTCGCAAGTGTGACTTATTCCTCTTGTTATTCCAGCTGAATGAAATTAATCCTAATTTGGAAAAGTAGGTTACAACCTAGCCCACTCGACTGCCAATAGGGACTAAAAAAACAAAAACAAAAGAAAGTTGAAACAATGCCAACATATTTCTTGTTTGTGGGAAATCAAGACAGTCGAGAGAGCTAGGTACGTAGTTTGTGGGAAAAAATCAAGACAGCCGAGTGAGCTAGGTACGTAGTTTGTGGGACAAAATCAAGACAGTCGAGTGAGCTAGGTAAGTAGTTTGTGGAAAATAATCAAGACAGTCGAGTAAGCTAGGTACGTAGTTTATGAGAAAAAAATAAAGACAGTCGAGTGTTTTTTTTTCACTTTCTTTTGTTTTTTGTTTTGTTTTCTATCGGCAAGTGATTATCTAGGAACTTGTAAATTATTTAGTTTTTTCATCGTACCTCCCGAACTATTGAATTCAGAGAAAAATGTTATATGGATTTTTTGTAGATTCTATCAAAAGGAATAATTTTGATTCTATAACATTTTCAGATATTTTCAGTTGTTTTCGAGATATTTGGAATTATCTGAGAATAAAATGTCCAATCAACAAAAGGAAAAAATATTTCATGGTTCAGTGGAAGTCGATGAGCTTCATCTATCGATAATCTTTGTTTCTCAATAAATCTTCATGGTACCCTATGGGTCGTTCAAAATTTTTTTTTCATATTTTTTACTTTATTTCCTGTACTATTGGGTTCACAGAAAAAATTATGAGTGATAATTTGTAGGAAATGTCCCAGTGGATAACTTTGCACTCCTGATAATTTTCGATTTTCCGACCCTGCTCAATTTCAATAGGCTTCGTCTCTCCCTGATAGTTTTTTTTTCACAAAAAATGAAATCGATCGGACCACTTTCGCGATTTGTAGAGTTTTTACAAGAACCACCTTAGAGTTTTCCGATTTCCTTCATATTTTGATGACATGATATTGTTTTGAGTACAATAAGATGGCGAAATTTCAAGTCGATATGTCAAAGGGTTCCGGAGATATATCGATTTATGATTACCACAGAGTACAGAGACAGACAGACAGACCACACACAAAAACCAAAGTTGCTCAAAATTCGATGGGGATCATTTTCTCCAAAGTAACTATACCTCTATCTCGCTTAGTTTCCGAGATAGCATTTTTGGCAAGGCCGTAGTATACTCCACTATACCTATAGGTATAGCGTCGTATAATAAGTGCAAATATTTACACGGGAAAAATATTAGATTTTAGCACACGGTTTTTTGTCTGTCAACACAACCTGGAGCTAAAATCTACAACTTTTTTCCCTTGTATAATAAATAACTATTTGATGAAGTTTATTTTAAAGCGTTTCAACTTTCTCAACAGACAAACTCATTTCTCGCAATAAAAAAGAATTCAAAGTGTACTTGAAAAACGAAAAAAGACAACACTGTGGCATTTTCACCGCCCTCGCGACAATACCTATACGGATAGAATAAATACCGAACAATATCAGCAAAGACAATGAAATGGTAATGGAGAGCCCCTCACCTGCCAAGCGTGTTAGCCATCACCATGGCAACCGCTGATAGCAATTTGCATACTAAAATCTTCGCCAGCTGATAATTGGAGTTGGACCGCGAAGCATAGATACACACAGGTAGAGCACCGATTCTCTTTTGTTTTGCCACCACGTGATCCCCCTACAGCATACAGGATCAAGGAGGAATTTCCAGAGTGGATTTATCCTACGATATTTGCCGGTTTTAGACAAAAGTAATTCACGTAACAAGTCCGGAAAAACTGTTTTTTGGACGAGTAGACACAATTCTAGGATGAGTCGTAGGCGAGTCCTGGAAGTCTGTGAGTCCAAAAAAACTGTTTATTTGGATCTTTCTTTTATTTTATTCAGACCAGGGAAGAGTCCCTCTTATCCTGACATCTATTATGAAACAAAATAAAAACGGTATTGAAGTTTGATGCGAACAGCCCTTCTGCCCAAAATAAGTTTCAGAAATACATTCTGAGAATTGAAAGAGATCGAACGGAATAAATAAATATCAAAAACTTGAGAATAGTAAGTTTGGTCATAATATCGATACATTCTCTAGTCTATGGACAATCTCGGTCTTTTGAACTTTGATTGATCACCTGGGTCATAATCAACTGCATTTCGAAGAAGTTGATTCTCATGAACATCAGCTTTTTCGAAAGTCTTGATGTTTCGTTCTCTTATGACTGACACGATTGAAGTTTCAGATCCCTGGCGATCTGGTTATTCCGAACATACCAAGGAGATCCTGTCACCATTCTCGTGATTTTGTTTTGTAATGTTTGTAATCTAGTGATATGAGATTTAGCTGTGTGGCCCCAGACTACTACTGAGGCATACAGTAAAATTGGCCTGATAGCCATGATATAAATATTCAATTTTTGTCTCAAACCCAATTTACTTCGTCTGTTTAGTAATAATGGATACAGGGCTCCAATGGCTCGTTTAGCTTTTGAAACTTGCTGTTCAATGTGCTGGGCCCAGGTGAGCTTTTTGTCAATGCATACACCTAAGTATTTAACTTGTGAAGACCACTCTAACTCATGACCATCCAGGATTACAATACAATTTCTTCTATATCAATTCTCATTTGTATCGAATACTGAAAATTGAACAGAATACCTATACCTACTAACTGCTACATTTGATATTTCGTATATGGACATTTTCAAACTCACTATCGCTGCTGCTTTCGATAGTATCTGGTTGATTCAACAAAAAATTGCTTATAGTCCAACAAAAATAATTCAAGCATAAATAATTTGTTGATCCAACAAATCCTTTTTTCCGTGTATAGATTTGCCTGCACTAAGATATGGCAAATATCAGAAATTCCAAAGTGAAGTTGTCCTACAGGATAATGAAATTAATCAATTAAGCCCTAATTGCACGATGGATCTGTCAATTATTATTTTGTACGATGTAACACTTCTTCTGGCAAATCTGGCGCAGTTAGACAAATTGAAAGATTTTCCTGACAACTATTTATTGCTTAAGTGCAATCGAATCTTAATGCAATTAGCTTAATTGATAAAATGATATTGCAATAATGATAATTTTTAGCGAAACTTTTTTTTCGTCGTGTTCGTTCAGCACCTTCGTATTGCAAAGATACTTCAGCAGTAATGAGCTCGAAATTTGCACACAGAGTTTTCTTAGGAGGTTATCTGGATTCGGTAATCAGCAGGAAATGTGTGGGAAGCCTGGCGCTTCTGAAAGCCCCTCTTTGACCCTTTGAACTTCGAGTGGCTCGGCATTGTCAGCTGAAACCAATTTTTTCACTCCTTTCACCTTTATTATCTCCATTATATCCCTACCTTCCTTCGCTCGAGTTCCGCTTATTATCAATTTTACTTAATTTTCCCCCGTAATTATCCGAGCAGTAACAATAACCATTGAATCCATCTAGAGCCAGCCATTTTATAATGACCTTTATTGGATTAGAGCGTCATAGGGTCGTTTTGAAAGATTAGAAGTGCCTTGGATGTTGGATGGAAACAGGTGAGGGTCGCGTAATCGAATTTCTTAATTTTACTAGCGAATTAAAGAGTTTATGAGGCTTTTAAGTTTGTAATTCTGGAATATAAGATCACTTCGAGGGGAATCCAATCATCATTCGATGAAATTTATTCGCCTTCTTAAAGTAAAATCGCTAATTATAGAGTGTCATTAATAGGACAATTTCAAGAATAACAACGAGAGGTATGGAGAAGATACATTGATATGATGAATATACGACAAAAAAAAAACGATCACTCGAAAACAAATCAATCTTTTGAAACTATGTGGTCAGATAAGCCGTACACGAGAGATGGAGATTTGAGTTTTCGTGAAAACATCAATAACATTTTTCATTTAAAAATGATTCATACGATTTAATTAGAAACCGTATATAGAATGATAATATGTATGGTCCCCAGAATTGAGCTGGAAGTCATATGGAGAAGACGAAATGATTTGATAATGTGGAACTTTACAATAGAATTGAAAAAAGTTCACTAGACCATTCTCTGAGAAGAAAAAAATCAAGGCGAATTCCAGATGGGGATTTTGGTGTACAAGTGATGGGAATTACGGGAATTTGATCAACGCAGTTTTTAATGGAAATGGAGGAGATCACTGATTTCTCAAAACACATCGTGAGCTATATACCAAAAAACTACCAGTAAATATGATTTAGAATTGTTTTATTCATACTAGGACGATGAAAAAATTGAATATTCAGAATTATATTATATGCATATCTTTATATGAAGGAGAATGCAAATTCTCTACTTCAGAAGAATTTGTTTTCAAATTCTTATCATGTGTGTTCAATAGATGTAATTCAATATTCGTCGTGGCATATAGCCAGGAAAGTAGTTGTTTTCTGTTGGATAAACCGAGAAAGAATTAATATTTTCATCACATGGAGAATGCGAATTCTCAATGTATTTCTTTATATATAAATCCATTATTTGTGTTCATAAATATATCTGAGAATGTTCCTTTTCAGTATATGTTTTCATTTATATAATACCTACATGTTTTCCTTTTCTGTTATGTTATAATGGGATTACCAAGTTTTAGATTGATACAAAGTTGTGTGGACCTGGAATTAAAATTGACTAAAAATTTTTTATGTTTTTATACCAGATCCACCCAGATCGAGACGAAGTAGATGTGTTGAAGTTAGCTCCCAATAAATTATCCGGAAAGTATCTGAGACTCAATCTAGTCCGACACTATAAAAGTCAAGGATCAAAGGCAAGAATGAGCCACTATTTTCAATAAGACTGTGAAAAAATTCACTAGCAATTGCTCTGAGAAGGCATCCACACATTTGAAAAAAAATTGAAGTTATAAAATGTAGATCTTGTGAGATAGTTTGTTCTTGAATGTGAGTTTGTTCGGCAGATGATGTGAGTTGTCAATTACCATCCCAAAAGACACCGTTATTCAGTCTTTACATGGTTAACATTCCCATTGAGTGAAGCTTCTCGTTAAAATGAAAATGCAAAAGTAGTTTCATCAAGAACTCAAATTATGTTGAATTTTTTGTTAATATATCTCAAAGGGTAGCTATAAAATGATTACCCAATACGGTGTGGGCATGGATTGACACAAAGTCTCAAACATTTTAACCGTGTATGCCAGATCCATCGCGATCGAGACATAGGTGTTTTGCGCCCTATAAATTATCCGGAAAGTATCTGAGACCCAATCTAGTCCGACACTATAAAAGTCAAGGGTCGATGGCGAGAATGACCCTCTTA
Source organism: Phaedon cochleariae (assembly GCA_918026855.4). Classification (NCBI taxonomy): domain Eukaryota; kingdom Metazoa; phylum Arthropoda; class Insecta; order Coleoptera; family Chrysomelidae; genus Phaedon; species Phaedon cochleariae. Next base: position 2,316,473 of record OU896713.1, on the reverse strand, counting down.
CCCTCACCCTAGGTGGCCGCAGGTCACCGGCTATTAGTAGCTATAGCAACTACTCCTGTAATTAAGTCCCTGGACCTCAGGGTGCGTCTCTGCGGACCTCAAAGGGATCTCCTGTCCGTGCACACACCTTTGTGATGGCCTAAGTAGATTATTGTAGAAGAGCGGAGTTTTTACCGCCGAGCTTTATTATCGCTATTATGTTGCAGCTTAGCTTCGCAGCTATATCGGCTTGGTGATTTCTGTCGGATAGCTTTTGCTAGGTGTATTGTGCAGGGTGATCCAGTTTCCAATAACGAGACAATCAATAGACCTATAATTCTGAGGAGGAAAGTTCCTGGAAAGATTGGTCGTGAAACGCTTCGTTTGCAAGATACGAGGAGTTTCATAGGGAAAGGTAAATAATGCAACTGTGGATAGGGGTTGATGGGTCTTCGACATCTTTTAACCGAGATACGGGATGTTTCATTAATCTTGCCCATATCTTTATTGCATGTCTCATCATAACTATCCAACCAACCTGTTTATATTTTTTTAAATTGGTAGACTTCCTCAATCTATCCTGTGGAATTGTTTGAGGCATCAAAAAAAGAAAGAATCCAGATCCAGCCCAAAAACAACACCCTATACATTTGAATTTTTCAATTTTTTTGCCATATCTGAGAAGAGCATCAAGAGTGTATTCAACGATGTACTTTTCATTAATGCACGGGCGATTTTTACTACTCATATTATGTGCTCGAAATATTTTTTTTGCTCATTTTGGGGTATAAAGTGAAATCAGACGCAGAAATTCATCTCCACGAATTTTAATGATGTTGTTACAAAATCATAAGGGACATATTTCGGTCTCCAGCCTAATAGAAAGTTCAACAATACAAAAACAAAATGAAAGTTGAAGTGAAAGAATTACCATACTTGTGCTTGATTTCCTTGGAGATGAAAAACATGTTCGATGCTATTGTTTCTTGTTTCTTTCATTTGAAAAATCATAGTTAGTGCTACTTTCTAGAAGAAGCGGCAACGCCGGATCGTTTCGAATATTTAAGCCGTGTAGATCATGTTAATTTATACATACCTTCGAATTTTTAGGTTTATAGAAAACTATAGTTTTTTCTGGGACGGGAAAAAACTTTGTTCAATACTGTTTGCTTTGATTCTACTCGTTTTTCATATTTGGTTTCCATTCTGACTTCAAAATTGTCAACACTGTCATGTCAAATGTCTAAGTCAAATCAACATTTATAATTATGATACCTTTTTATGTCTTCCCTTCTGATGGCTTGCCTCGAATGGAGATGAAGCTCTTTGAGTAGATTTTTATTAATTATCGTTTCATTCACTTACCGATGTTGAAATCACCCCTAGTTAAGATTTTTTGGCTTTTCAGTCGTTTCAAAGTCATTTAGTCTAAAACCGTACTGATTTTTCTATATTCGACATGTTTCAAAAATGTTTTGTTATTTCGTTATTACTTCAGAAAGGTATGTACTCGGGTATGTACTATCTCAGCTGACATACTGTTTTAGATTTAAGATCTTCGTAATTTCCAGTTTCTCCTTCCTTACTATTGTGTCTGAAGATGGCCCTGGTGCCGAAACTAGTCACACACATGAGTGTTTCATATTAAATTTTGTGGTCGACGGACTTCAAGTTTGTTTCTTTTTCTCCTTTAAAAAAATACTGGACTACTTTGAGAATGGATGGTTTCCATGACTTGTTTGTTAGTGGAATGGTTGGTTGCTATGAAAATGTGATTATCTATATCCATAATGATTACAGTTCGACAACTTATGATATTTCTGACAGTTTTGTGGAAAAATATCGGTATTTTTATATCATGGACAGTGATATCGACTTAGGAGGACTCACTCCTCCAGAAATACGGGAGGTGGTAAAAAATATTGAGTTAAATTTGTTGCCGGAGAAGTCTCGGATGAAATATAAAAGAAATTATTCCCACTGAGAACAATGATTTTGCGGCCCAGGCAGGAAAGTCATTATTTAACTACCTAGGCAGGAAAAGTTATATTTTGCTGATTGACATGTGTCTGCGAAATCAATATTTATTTGGTGTCAATCGGAGAGAAATATTTGAAGATATTCTTTTCATTCCGAAACAACAATTTTAGATATTTCGATCATGTCTCTCATTAGGTATCCGTTGTAGTTTCAATAATCAGGATAATAATTTTTGTTTTACTGGAAAAATATGTAGAAATCTGGCAATGTGAAATTCTTCAAATTGCAGAATTTGAAATAGTATTCATTGGAAATAAGTTTTCACAATAAATTAGAATATTTTTCGTTCAGCTGAACATTTTCAGATATTGGGAGCATTGAAAAAATCTCCCTTCAAGAACTATTTCATATAAATAAATCAGAAAACAAAAATTATCCGAGTTACCTTGCTATGAAAATTATCCATGGAAAATTCATGAATTGCATTGCCGGAAAGAACTTCCGAGCCTCTGGAAAAAATCTCAAAGTTAAATTGTTCATCACCCTAGTCGGTGGAGCTTGTTAAATATCGCGTGGGTTTCGTTAACATTTATAACCCTAAATAAGGAAAACATCCCATGCATAAAACATGAGTGGCCCCGAAACAACTTACCTGGCAAGTATCATAAAAGGGAGAAAATGAGAAGCTCGTTATTTGAACCCGAATGAAATGGAGAAATTTTGGTTGCGTCAAAGCAGGTGAGAACCGGAAATAAATGAAGTTGTAATGGAATATTCATGCAAATCTCAATAATGTATAATTATGTATATCTATTATACAGGGTGTTTCATTACTAATTGGAAATATTTCAACCATAGAATCCCGAACTCAAACTATGAAGTTTTAACCCAAATCACCTAAATAAAATATGTCTCCTGTCTGAGTTACCGGGTGTTTTATTCAAAAATTTTGAAATGTTTTTTGCCCAGTTCTTCAAAACTATTTGACGTATCAGTTTCATATTTGGAGGGAAGTGTAGGTATCATACATCCAACTGAATCATGTGAAATGAACTTTTCTAGCTATTACCAGAGAGTACGACAGGGGCAAGTGACTGGTTGATCCTTCCCAAATTCTACGCCACTGGCGGAATTGCAATTCAATCAGAATTTTTAGTCTCTTCAATACCTTCTTCATTAATATTGTACTCTTTCTTCATAGCGGTAAAGTCATTATTTTTCGAGATATTTCAAGTTAAACATGAAGCAGCACAATTATTTTGATTTTAATGTGTATCAATAATGTCGATATTCTGGATCAATGGACTGCATTCATCAATCAACTGAAACTTCAATCCATATTAACATAAAAACATAACAGACAGGAGCTGTTACAGGGCGTTTTAAATTTTTCAATATATTACATAATTGAACACCCTGTAACAGCTCCTGTCTGTTATGTAATAATGTTTTTATTGTTAATATGGATTGGAGTTTCATTTTATTGATGAATACAATCCATTGATCCAAAATATTGACAAAATTAATGCACATTGAAATCAAAATGATTGTGCAGATTTATGTTTAACTTGAAATATCTCGAAAAATGATGACTTTATCGCCATGGAGAAAGAGTACGATATCTACGTCAATATTGTTAGAGAATCAAAAATCTGTTATAGAATTCCAATCCTGCCAGTGGCGTAGAATTTGGGAGGGATCAACCAGTTAATTGCCCCTGTCGTACGCCTCTGATAATAGGTAAAAAAGTTCATTTCACATAATTCAGTTGGTTGTATAATACCTACACTTCCCTCCTGATATGAAAGTGATACGTCAAATAGTTTTGAAGAACTGGGCAAAAAACATTTCAAAATTTTTGAATTAAACACCCTGTAACTCAGACAGGAGACATATTTTATCTAGGTGATTTGGGTTAGATCTTCATATTTTGAGTTCAGAATTCTATGGTCGAAATATTTCCAATTAGTAATGAAACACCCTGTATAATTTTTGTCCCTCTGTTCTTGCACAAATGTGAGGCAATTTCTATAAATTTCTTGTTCCAGAAAAATATCATGAACAGGGTTAGGTTAAAGTTCGTTGATAGTTTTTAGGTGAGAAACTATACCTAAACGCATAATAATTATTCTGGCAACTATCTGAACTTTGCTGTTCAGTCGTATAATTTCAGATATGACATTTTCCGACTTACTTATACGGAAGTGCACCTCAGAGTTTCCACAGGTTTGACAATGGCCCCACACGACTCGATTCCGATTCTACATTAAGATAATCCGCCGAAGCTCGAGTAAAACGTTAGCTAATGCTTCCCTTGCTCTCCTGCATCGGGATAACTTTCCAGCGCTTTATGGAGTTTCAGGTGGAATATAATAGAGGTGGATGGGTTTCAATTAACCTCCCTCTCGCGTCTTACTCGAAACCAGTAATAGACCAGTGAAAAGGATATGTTTCCCGCTGCATCATTGTTATCGTAGTTAGTCTTGTCATCAGCTACATTGGTCCTTCGAGCCGGATCTCTGAAGAAGAATTTGTAGACATACGTAGACATGAGCAGGAAGACTGAAGAGATTTCTGGAGTTATACGAAAGACATACGATACTAGACTGCGAAACAGAGCCCGTACATTAGATCAACACTCCGATGAAGAAGTTGAGTTCAGAAGAGATAAAGCAGATAGATGAAGGAATACTAGTGGACAAGACAAAGATGGCATCCAAGACAGAATCATACGGGGTCGAGAAATACAAATTTGTGAAAATGGAAAAGGTGATGAGTTGAAGTGTTATTGAATTCAATATATTCTCATGATTATCTTTTTGTATACTGAGGTAGAACCGAGTTAGAAAATATTTCTCAAGTGATTTATTCTTCATTCAATGAAAGTAATTGTTCTCTATAACACATATTCATTCAGAAATCAGTGTATTCGATCGTTCTGAATACATCAGGACGGTCTAAACCAGCAGACAGCTACATTGGTCCTTCGAGCCGGATCTCTGAAGAAGAATTTGTAGACATACGTAGACATGAACAGAAAGACTGAAGAGATTTCTAAAGTTATACGAAAGACATGCGATACTAGATTGCAAAGGAGCGCCCGTACATTAGATCTCCGATGAAGACTTTGAGTTCACAAAACATAAAACAGATAGAAGAAGGAAGACTAGTGGACAAGACAAAGATGCCATCCACGACAGAATCATACGGGGTTGAGAAATACAAATTTGTGAAAATGGAAGAGGTGTTGAGAAAGAGAATTGATGAAGTAATTTATCCTTTAATCAATAAAGTTCATCATGAGAACGAAACAAATATTTCTTCGAAACACTTTCTTTATATTTGATTTCGAAAGCTAATTTGGCTATCAGGACACTTTGGAGATATTAGTTCTTCACTACAATATTCTGAGCTACTTATTCAATGAATCCATCGCGATCTCATCAATAGTTTTGAAGCCTCCATCAGTGTTGAAACATTCATTCCAGATTTGTAGTCAAATCTGTCAGATCAGAACTTTTCGTGCACAAAAATGTTTTTTGGCCTTTTGAAGCCTTCGTAGTCACATAGTATATGCTAGTGTAGTTTCTTCTGCTTTTTGCCAAACCCTGCATAGACTTTCTTCCACCAGTAAGAGCCAAATGTGCAAATAACCATACCCCAACTAGCATTTATAGTCGCGATTACGTAATTACGACTATTGGGTCGACTATTAAGTAATATTTACTAGTTGCGGTTACGTTATAATTACGTCGTTACTACGTATTTACGACCAAAATGGGGAACAAATCACGAGTAATTATTACGGTTTGCCGACGTAGCGGGAACTCACACAATTACGTAATGCTTACGACCCGTCGACGTCGAAATTACGTAAAGATGTAGTAAATTTTCCTACCTGACTTTCTATTTCTTTTCCACTTCATAAAAATATTATTTTCTCTCTTTATTATTCTTCATTTCATCCATGAAGTTCACATTCACGAAAAATGAACAAGTCCAATATGCCTAACCATTCAATAAATAATACAAGGACAAACACGCGAAATAATTGATACTCGAACTTGAAAAATTCGAACAACATTCAGTTTTTCGATAAATGTGATGATTTTGCCTCGAAATTCAAGATGCGCCCACAAAATACGGCTCATTTCACCAAAAATATGGTTTTATTTCATTCGGCTATTTTTCAAAAATCATCGTAAATCATGTTAATTTCCATTATTATGCAATTTGTGATCGAACGAATGCTATTATTCTTCATAAAATGATGTTTATCAACAAGAAAAACCAAAATTATTTCCTGTTCAAATGGTTATCACATCAATCAATATGGCTTCCAATCGAAAATGAATCAGAAAGTTACTTTTGGAACTCGTCAGTTATGATAACCTATGTATTGGTAACTTCAACTGAATATAATTACCGAAAAGTTGTTTCAACTATGAAGGAATTGTTTGAGTAGGAATTACCAATATGTTACTTGAAATATCACCAAGAATTGACTAAATTATTAGGTGATCGATCAAGTAACGACAACGTCGTAGAAACCTAATTGGTGACCATAGAGTAATATTGCAACTGTGAAGCCTTCTTGGGGTGGTAAGCGTTACCGTAATAATATATCCAAAGTTCCGAAACCTTAAGAGTAGTTTTGAGGAGTGACAGTTTCGAAATAGTTACTTCGTAATAAGCCATGAGAATTTCTCACTTTGAAGTTATTATCTAGTGTAAAAACTACGTAATTTTCACTCACTAAATAACTATCACTGACATTTATACTATGAAGTTCTGAAATAAGTGATAAATACGTTATTATCACTAAATATAGGTAATAGTTTCTTGAACCATGGTGCCTGTGACTGAAAATGCTAGTTGGGACTATAGATGATGATAGATGAGGAGACGCACCAAGCGATATTGAGTCTTAGATTTGAACATTATTTCCAGGACTAAACATAATCCAAGCCCTATCACGAAATAGGCTCAAAGGCAGACGACTAACTATAATAATCTATTATGTACTTATACCTACTTCCCATCCGCTATTAAAATATGTAGCTCACTGTATAGTGCGTCATCTTCAAGGTTAATTAAACCTAATGTCGATAGGTAGAACGGTATGGTATGTCGTTGGTCGGTTTGATTGTTCTCATATTATTTACCATCATTGAGTTGAACGATGTTGATATCACATTGTCAAAGTTCAGACTAGAAATTTGAATCGTCAATGGTTGTTCCTCAAATTTATTGAAATTATACAAAGCACTTACTGACTCTCAGCACATCACACATGAGGGCAACGAAGAGGCAGATTCACTAGCCCAAACAGTAACAAGTCAATTCTTCATTGTATAGCAAGAAATATACGAAAAACAAGCATCAAATCATGTATGTGAACCAAATTTCAAGGATGGTGGAACAATTCGCCAGGGATGATACAGAGAGAAGAGTTCATCAAAAACCATCGTCAATAATCACAGAGTATATCTACTATGTCAGGAAGAGAGGGAAACAGCAGTCCACCGTGAGGGATTGTCAATTTTATTGAGTACCTTACTCTGGGCCTCTGGGAGATGAGAAACTAAACCAAGAGCTCAAAGTTGTACAGGGGAACTGAGAGATAGCCTATGGAGTCTTACAGAGAAGAGTAGGCTAGCCAAAGGACGATTTATATAAGGCAAATACGATAGATCTGAAGAGGTCGCGGTGTGGAGGCAAATAGCCCAAAAGTCCCAATCTAATATAACTCAAACCAACACTCCACATTTCTGTCAACATAGTGGACATGTGCCGAAATCTTCAGTCGTAAAAGAGAGCGGTATTTGTAACATTGTAGTTTTATGTTCAGCCTGAAAACCAAAATAGCACGCACCTGTGTCGATATTTTCAATTTAATAAAACGTTCAGTTTGGTAATTAAATGGGTTATCGTTGAACGTGCGTGTTTCAGGATGGCTTTAATGCTACATCAGCGAGCCATCATAAATTCCGGTAAATTGTGCAGGTGGATTGACATTTGAGCATCGCACACATATAAATGTCAGTGAGTTGAATACCAGATTATCCACGTGACTCCTCTAGTTAGCATGATATTATTATCATGTCTTTCAAATTTCATCAATAGTTTTGTGTGTACGGATGAAAAGCGATGTTGCTAAAGACACACATATGACATGCACTGAGAAAATAAATGGTGGTTTCGAATTAGTTTCATCAAACACAACACATATTCGTGATATCATTTATTTGAGTGATCAATACTTAGACGAACCTATTGCATACCACCTCCGAATATTAATAGTTCAAATTACTATTCACCACTACATCAAATAACATGGTCCATATGCAGTAACTAATAAATATCTCTTATGTATAGTGGTATTAAGATTATGTTGAATATTACTCCCCTGATATTTCTATTTACCACTACGTATCAGTGCGTACGGTAATATTAATAGGTTTACTTTTTGTGATGTACAAATCTACCACATCAGAGAGTAATATGCCGAAATCACGAAGCCGATCGTCCACGTTCGTTTTTTTCAATGCATGCAATGGCGTTGGCGTGGTCGTTTCATCAGTTCATAGTTCATCTTTCGTTGCGTTCGTCTCGTGAATCATGAATGCAATTATTTTCTTTGGCCCATGGAGTTTTCATTTGCAGTGCATGTGTATAGTGTAAGTACCTACTTAACTACAAACTGTTGGTACTGTGAAGTGTGAACTGTACCTGATAGTGGTAACTCGAAGAGTTGTTACCGGTAATCAACAGTAAGTAAAATACCTATTCGTTTCATCTTGGAATGGCAGGTGAATGTTGCACGCGTTATTGAGGAGAACGAGAAAATCTCAATTTTGTTGCACACAAAAATCAAATTTACACAATAATTCGATTTTCCTCTCATTCCCAGCTTCATTCATGTACTCAGATCTCTACTACCTACCTAATTATCATAACATACCTGCAAATTATTGAGATTCTGTGATATTTTCTAGTTTTTTCTCCGAATAAGTATGTCCCTGACGGTGGTAGAAAAATATTGATCCATAGTTTGAACAGACAGAATTGCACAGACAAAAATGAACGAATCTATAAGTAGAAATCACTAGTTTGTAGTGGTCAATATGAATTAAATAAGTAGAGTATAAATTTATTGTTTGTAGTGGTAAATACGAACCGACGAGCTGACTAGTATTATTAACTCATTTGTAGTAGTGAATAATAACCGTACAGGTAGGGTCACTAATAACTGGTGCTTCAGTATGTCACATTGCCTCAATCATACTATTTTGTAGTGGTTATATTTGATGAATGTAGTGACATGGCGCCTATTTAACCACAACGCTTGGCATGATATAGTGAACTTTAGGTATCTATACAACGGATAATTTCTCTCAGTGTGACACATAATTTATATGACTTTCTTCATAGGGAAAGTCCAGTGGTGAAGTTATAGAAATTGGGACACGGCGTATAGCGATCGTCGAACACTCCACTTTCTAGAACGTTTATCAAGGCAGTTGACAAGGGTTGTCTCGGGAGTTACATCAATCGGTTTCTAAGACACGTCCGGACCTCACCTTGAAGCGGTGAGAGTTGCGTTGATTACTTCTTGAAGGAGTTCATTACGTGCTGAGACCTGAGACGTTTCAGTTCCAGACTAATCCCACGTGTTCCAGAGGTGTATCATTTGCAATTTTGGATTCGTTGTTACCAAAGTAACTACATTTTATTATATATTGGATCTTTCTCTTATTTCATTCAGACCAGGGAAGAGTCCCTCTTATCCTGATATCTATTATGGAACAAAATGAAAACGGTATTGAAGTTTGATGCGAACAGCCCTTCTGCCCCAAATAAGTTTCAGAAATACATTCTGAGAATTGAAAGAGATCGAACGGAATAAATAAATATCAAAAACTTGAGAATAGTAAGTTTGGTCATAATGTCGGACAATCTCGGTCTTTTGAACTTTGATTGATCACCTGGGTCATAATCAACTGCATTTCGAAGAAGCTGATTCTCATGAACCTCAGCTTTTTCGAAAGTCTTGATGTTTCGTTTTCTTATGACTGACACGATTGAAGGGAGTTTCAGATCCCTGGCGATCTGGTTATTCCGAACATACCAAGGATATCCTGTCACCATTCTCGCGATTTTGTTTTGTAATGTTTGTAATCTAGTGCGATATGAGATTTAGCTGTGTGGCACCAGACTACTGAGGCATACAGTAAAATTGGCCTGATAGCCATGATATGATATAAATATTCAATTTTTGTCTCAAACCCAATTTACTTCGTCTGTTTAGAAATGGATACAGGGCTCCAATGGCTCGTTCAGCTTAACACCACTATATTATTTCATATATTATGATACTTAGTTCACCATTAAAATTCTGAAAAACCTACTTTGTATACGAAGAAAGATGTTTTTGTCGTAAGACATTTTCAACTGTGAATTAAAACTCCATGCATCATCGATTATCATTTTCACATCTAAAATTTCAAACCTAGAAACATTTCTCAATGATTTATTGATGTAACTACACTCAGCGTCAAAAAAAACCGGCCACCAAAAAATTTTGTCGAATTGTTCACCATGTAACGTTTTTAATTCTTGCTCTTTTAAGAAGATATGGATTTTTATCGACAATAATAATTGAGAACTTATAGAGCATCTTGGGGATGAACTCCAGAAGCTCATTCGCCTTAGTTCGGCCATGTCAGAGACTCTTCAAGAGCTACGATTCGCCCTTCAAGAAGATTTTTAGGCAATTCCTCATGCCTCGTTAAATGACACGTTATTGACTATTATACAGTTCTGCTTTTTGTTTGTTTTTGTAATTGAGATTTTTTCTGTAAGTGCTGAGAAAATGAGGTAGAAATATGTGATATTAATTCTTCAAGTTGTTAATCAATAAGTTTATGTAGGTTCTGATTATTGTTATCACAGAACCAAAAAGGTACGTACATTTAATGAAAAAAATGATCGTGAAAATTTAGTTCGACATCAATTTTCAACCGATGCTCAAATTCATTGATTTGATGTATTGTTAATGATTGCCTGACGTTCAAGTGACTATATCAATCCTTGAGTTCATCTGATATCACCAAATCTTGTCCGCCATCTTGGAGCAGCCATTTTTTTAATTGATGGCGGACAAGATTTGGTCCGATTCCATTCAAAATTGGTAAGTTGGGGTTCTTGAGGTCGGAGATCATAATTTTATTGTTCAAATTTATAAATTCAATATGGCAGCTTCCAAATAATTTTTTGTTGAATGTAAAAAATCCACAAACGATGAGATTTCCCAAATTCCTTACTGACACCTTTCGCTAGCACAGTTAGTAGCTTTTTTGAGTGAAATACTGGTATTTATTCCGAGTCAATTGAAAATTTTGCAATAAAAACCAACCAATATGATTTTCAAAGACTCATTTTGGAAGTATCAAATTTGCTTTGGTATTGGATATTGGAATGGATATAGTGAAGTACTGAACTCAGGTGATGATTATTTTTGTGCAGATGCCACGGAAAAAAAGGAATTGTTGAATCAAGCAAAATGTAATTGAATGAAGCAAATAAAAGTGTCATATATGCACGACAAAATATAATCTTGAAATGAGTAAATCTATGTCTTGTTTCAGAGCGAATTTGAAGTTTGAAGCAAGTGAATATGTCTTGCATGAACTCTGGATCTTCTTCAATCAATAACAAGATATTGATTCAATCAAATATTTAGTTGATTCAACGAAATATTTAGTTGATTCAAAGAAATATTTGGTTGATTCGATGAAATATTTGGTTGATTCAATGAAATATTTGGTTAATTCAATGAAATATTTTGTTGATTCAAGAGAAACTATATATCCATTCGACAAATTGTTTTGTTGAACCAAATTCAATATTCGGGAATTTTCTGAAATTTCACATCAATGGAATAAACAAAACTAGGAAACTAGTCGACTCCTAGCATAGATCTTTAGTCTTTACTTCTCTTTAGCTGATGGAGAACTATTTCGGATTGCTATAATCATCCTGAGTTCGACTTATCTAGCTGATATGACAAACACGAAGAATCAGGCTTCACGTATATAATGAACTCGAGGCAGACATATAGACGAGGCGAAATGATCGCCATCTAGAGGCAAAAATTTGAGTTGATGTAGAATGAACAAAATATTTCATTGATATTACATATTTCGTTGCTCTATTCAAGCAAATGATCCGTTCGAAACGAGTTCATTGATACATCGGAATAAGATAACTTGTATGTTGTTTCAAAGATATATTCTCATCAAAATGATCATTGTTTGATCAAATCAACAAAATGTTTATAGTTGAATCAACATCGACATTATTTTGGATCGACATAATTTGTTTTTGAAGAAACCATATATTTTGTTGATGGAATTGATATCATACTGTTGATTCAATTAGACTTCATTCTTGATTTGAACAAGCTGCTTCCATGGAATAATCATGTATCTGGTTGATTCAACAAAAAATTACTCAGTCCAACAAAAATAACTCAAGCATTAATAATTTGTTGATGCAACAAATCCTCTTTTTCCGTGTATGTGTGGAGAATTCGAGAGTACATTTCTAGAGAAGATGATACCCTTTCTCACCTTTACAATCGGTGGTAAAAACACTCTTTACCAGACCTGGGACCTCGGAACCCGACATATCTAATCGTTTTCTGTTGGAGCAAAAACTTTAATTCAGACAATAAATCAGATCGGAGGTGTTCCGGCTTGGGTTTGGCGCGTCACTGGAGTTTTTACCCGACCCGGAATGCTCCAGACTCCGGAATCAGGAATATCCTAGCGTTTGTAACACCTGCAATTTGCCTGCTCGCAAAGTAATTAGTGTTTTTCTGTGAAGCACGCGATACGGGACCACCAATAAATACGTGTCCGTTTGAAAGTGATAAATGGGTTTACTAACCTCCATAGTTGGCTGCCATTTTGAACTAGAAAAAGTATTAGCGATCCAATGTTAATGGATACTGCTGTGTAGAGAGATCATAGAGGGTTAATTTTCAAATAAATGTTCTGAAATATATAAATCATTTGTGGATCTAACCTGACACATAAAAGTACAACTAGTTATTGATATTCCTCTGATATCATTGAAGTATCACTTCTCTTGTCGCTGCTACTCCATTATTACTCAGCTCCTCAGCAGGATGTAGATGTAGAAGTCCAATCCAACGTCTGCTTGATCATTGTCGTTCTAAATGACAACCTAATTAGGTGGTTAGTAAGCAAGAACTATTAATTATACCTCTTCGCGTACTAGGTCGCCCGAGGTCGCCTATACTAGGTTTTCATTTAGATCGACAATGTCAGTTACAAGACAGTTTGATTATTGCGCATAAAGACCGTGGAATACGAGCCAGAATGGAATAAAATACCAAAATACTGGAGGAGTTTGTAGTAGTGCCATCAGAAACGACATCATCCTGTGATTAATGGTAGCATTTGCACAATGGGATGAGTCTTTGCATTCTTCATTACGAGGTACGATTTTTACAATTATTTTTTGAGACTCTTGTATGATTTGACGAATCAAAGATTACATGGGAGTGCTTTGAAACACTCATGCAACTGGGTAAGGGCAACAAAGTCACACTTATATGGGTTCCAGGGCATGAAGGGATCAAAGGAAATGAGGTAGCTGATCGCCTTGCAAAAAAAGGTGCAGCATCTGCACTTTTTGGTCCTGAGCCTTTTTGTGGGATAAGCAAATGTCACCTAAAGGGAGAACTCGGGAAATGGGAAGAAACTGAAAAGTCCTCCTACTGGAGAGCAACTCTAGGTCAACGACAAGCGAAAAGGTTCATCAACCATTCGCAGAACCGAGCCAAAGAGCTACTCAGCCTCAGCAAACCAGAGCTAAAGCTTATCACAGGCTTTCTCACAGGACACGTCCCTCTGAGGTACCACCTCAAAAAGATGGGTCTGGCGGAGACTGACACTTGCCGCTTTTGTAACAATGCGACCGAAACCGCGGAACACATACTTTGCTCATGTGAAGTATTAGTCCGCCAAAGGCTGATCCACTTAGAACAGGTCTATCTCACCCCTGCTGAAGTGGAGAAGTAAACCGTCAGGAAAATCGTAGGCTTCATCAGAAGTCTAGGGTTAGAGGACCAAAACTAGATAGGGGTACTCACAATAGATCTTCTAGGTCGCAGTGATCGAGAGGTCTCCCAGCCTATACGACCCATCTACAATCTACAATCTACATGATTTGACGACTTCGCTTTATACATGGAGGCCTCGAAATAGACACCATATTTCGAGTCATCTTTATGAAGTTCGCAATACTCCGCAAACAGTTGATATTATTGAAGTATCACTTCACTTGTGACTACTACTCCATTTTTACATACCCCAGCTAAGAAAGATGTAGAAGTCCAATGGAACGTCTGCTTGATGGATAATATGTGGCTTTCCACTTAGCAGGGATTACAGGAGGAATATACGGCAGCATAAAATGAGTAACGCGTATAATAAAACCAGTTACAAGACAGTTTAATTATGGTGCATAAAGACCGTGGAGTATACGAGCCAGAATTGAAAAAAACTACCAAAATACTGGAGGAGTTTGGAGCAGTGCCATCAGAAACGACATCTACCTGTGATTAATGGTAACAGTTGGCACAATGGGATAAGTCTTTGGACTTTTCATTTATATCGCTGATAAACATATATTTTACGAGGTACTTCGCTGTCAGTCTTTCTCATTTTTACAATTATTTTTTTAGACTTTTGTATGATTTGGTATGCACTTGAGTTTAATTATCTATAGTTCAAATCTTGCAACTGAGTTTTCACCTACTTCTAATCGTCTGATCAACTTGAAATCTGGCAGATGACAGTTGACAACGCGTTATGGACTTCATGATAGAAAAAAATATGGCGGCTCCAATGTGGCTGACCAGATTTGTGATCATATGGTTCGATTCGATTCAAAATTGGTTTGTAAGGGTTTTTGGGGTTGGAAATTTTGAATTCATTGTCGGAATTGATGAATTAAAAATAGACGACGAGTTTCGTGATTATGGTGTGACCCTATTGAAAATACTAGAATGAAAAATATTATTAAAAACAAGCTTTTTTTAAATTTTATTCGCTAATAGTTCATTTTATCGAGATGCACCAAGAGCACCTTTTTTATGTAAATAGCCCTGAGATTCCATAATTTCATGTCAAACAACTGAAATTGCGATGAACAAAAAAGTTGGGGTTATTTTTACCACCTACTTCCCTACTTTGACACACCCCTGTATTTTATTTTGAGGTGATTTTAACCCCATTCGAACCGGCACTGAATAGTAAGTAGATAGACAAAATTTCAGATTTTCATTATACAAGGTGTTGGAGATAATAATACAAAATCATTCTCCGAGGCCTCCCTTTGTGAGGCGCTGTATCTTTCTTGGGAGTCACTTCAGAAAAAAATGTTACAGAGGTTTTCGTAAATATTTCACCCACTCTATATGCTCCCAAAGTTTGACCACCTATTTTGGAATTACCTTGTATATATGGAACATGATTTTTCCGCGTTCTACCATAACTTGCCTGTGAAATGCAGAAAATTTCGGAGATGTACTGAAATGTCGAAGAAGAGCTGCGAGATCTTGCGTCAAGGACCAAATTAGCAAGTCTCCATTCTCCAAGTTCCTGCATTCTCTTACCTCTAATACCTCCATAAAATAAAGCAAAACGCACCTCACAACTAATCTCTACCATTTCTTCGGTAAGTAGCCGGTAGACGCTGAATAATTACTTGGAGACGTATTCTTTGATATTCCGCGATAATCTAGCAGATATTAATCGTTCGTAATTAGTTGCGAACGCCAATTTATACTACATGAATGCTTGTTTATCAACGCTGAATCCTGGATTTATCAAGAGAAATATCCGCATGTGTGTATATGTATATTAGTCAGTTCCATTTTGTTTCTCATGTTGTATTTTACATTATCGCTCATCGATAAGATCCTTTATATTTAGTTCCAACGTGTTCAGTAACTAACTTATTACCACTTTGTACACAAAAACCTCAACATCAACAACATACCCTGTATAATGAACAGACTATAATATAACTATAATCCTGCAAAAAAACGTCATTGAAATTGCGAGTCGCACTGTCACTGGCACTGGCCTCAACACAGTGTATCCACGACATTTTGTTCAATGACAATGTACTAATGTAGTTTGTCTTCTTCTTCTTTTTTTATATTTCTGGGAACTCAGGAATTACACTGTTGCCCGTGCCACAAAATAATTTGGGATTAAATTTAATCTCGGTCATTATTAGAAATACGAGGATATTCAAATACTTTTCATACACGGAATGATCAATAAAAAATAGGTATGTGGCTTGAATTCGAATAGTGCATGTGTACTACCATATTGATCACTTCGAAAAAAAAAATAATTAAAGTAGGCGGAAATAGCATTTCAATTCTGGAACTTTTTACCACAGACCAAATAGTTATTTATTATACAAGGGAAAAAGTAGTAGATTTTAGCTCCAGGTTGTGTTGTCTCCCAACGCGTAGCGGAGGGAGACAAAAAACCGTGAGCTAAAATCTAATATTTTTCCCGTGTATAATACACTATTTTTTTCTGTGACAGAAGGAAGGACGAATCAATATTGAGAAGATATTACATTATTTCGAAATCTGAAAATTATCGACGTGAAATTTCAAGTTTTTAACAGTAGGGACACCTGCGTTTTATAGACATCTTTATCATTATTTTGAAGTAATCAAATATCTGATGTCACTTCTGTCAGTTCAATTCTGTGATTTGATTTTGAAAAATTGCGAATTCAGTAGTTGTTTAGTAATATACGAAACCGCGAAGTCGAATGGAAGATAAAAGGACTTGCAGTTCTTTCTCGGAGACGGTATTATTGACTCATTTTTCGGAACTATAGCACAAGAAAAGCCATTAACAGAGTATATTTATGTGATATATATCCGGGAAAAAAGTACTCACTTCTTTCCCACGTGAAAAAAGAAATTTATGAAAAGTGACATTTTATAACCTGCCAACAGAGATGAAATGCCAAACTTTTTTCCCGTCACAGAAAAAACAATTTTTCTAACTACATATGTTGGTATTTTCAGAAGACGATTGAAACTCACTTTTTTCTAACACAAAATGGAGATGGAGGAAGGCTAAATAAACATTGCCTTTATATACACCTCAAGAGGAAAATACCGGGAAAATATATTGAAAATAACTTATAAAATCAAAACAATAAATTTTTTCACCAACCTTGTATTTGATGGTTTTCCAAACGATGCCACTCTTCAATCTTCATATTGTTCCTATAATAGGTATATTCATTACATGTGGAATTTGTGAGTCTGCTTCAGTACAAAGAATTGAACAAACCGCATTTTCCACCTATACATCGATTCATCCCTCGGACGTTAGACTCAGACCTATCCCGGAACACAATGGCATCGACTCGCAACCGCCCTTTATCAAATTGTAAAGAGCTCTTTCACATAAAATCCTATAAGTTCATCGAGCCATGGTCATCGCTTATCCTGTCCGAGTTTAAAAGGGGCTCCAGGTCGATATACCGTACACCTTAATTTTATGGGGGATACACCAGTTAAGTCCA
Source organism: Phaedon cochleariae (assembly GCA_918026855.4). Lineage (NCBI taxonomy): Eukaryota > Metazoa > Arthropoda > Insecta > Coleoptera > Chrysomelidae > Phaedon > Phaedon cochleariae. The sequence continues at coordinate 2,298,851 of OU896713.1, read as the reverse complement.
TAAAAGGAGATTGCTCTTTCTCGTCAGTACTGACTATTGAGGTCGGCTTTTGAAAGTTTGAATGATCGAGTAAACTCGAGAGCGAAATAATTCTTCTTCTCGTTGTATCTAGTGCAGCGCGTTTTGCTGACTGTTTCGTTTTTCTTAATCTGAACAGAGTCCTCTATTGATGCAATAGATGTGTTCCATGAGTCTATCAATCGTCTGGCATTATGTCTGGCCAACATCAGTGATTTATTCTTCATTTTCTCATCTGAAGACTCACTAGCTGAGTGTCCAAAATGGAGTATTTCATCTGATTTTCATTTAGGTGTTTAATTTAGGAATTGTCTTCTGTTTTGGTGATATTTATTCCACTCATAGATTTGAACTGGTCAAAAAGAAATCGATATTAGAGAATATTATATACTATAGTTTTTCTACGACTGTAACAGATAACAGCGACTTTTTTGATATCTTCGTCTTGTAGCCATCTGATTTCCTCTCAAGTAATGCTCTGACAATCCATAGACGATGAGATTTTATTGAAATATTAACATTGGAGTCATCGTGATATCAGATAGTCTCATTGATGTATCGAACACAGTCAAACAAGAGCCATTTTGTGTTATAGCCGTAGAAAGAAGTACTTCCGATGATGTGAGAAGATCAAGGAAAAGACTGAACAAACTCAATGTCAGTATACCAGGTGTCCTATAATAAGCGTGCAATACTTCACAAAATATCTTAATTTTATCTCTAACCGTTTCGGGAATGATAATAAAAAACCATCATCAGGAGAACCTCTGACTGTAGCTCCATTGAAAGCTATTTTTGGACCCAAGTTCATTCGAACTTTTTTCTCATTTTCCTAGTCGTGCAATCAATCTATCATCAATTACTAATGGGACACTCTGTATATGTACAGTTATGTGATATCTTCCAAACGCATCAGCAAAGTTTTGTGAATCTGATTGGAGATGTGGATTCTTCTTGATTATCACATACATTTCAGAAAGGAGTTGCTTCTATCAGGGGTTGCTACAATTTTGTTCAATTGATATTTCTTGACTTTTCTAGGTGTTCTCAAAAACCAAATTTAGATTTACTCACAGTACGTATGGAGGACTTTGAATCATTTCCTTGATTTCCCATCAAATTCCAAGAATTTCTGATGATTCTGGGTTCTCTAAATTGTTGGCAGCCCTGTCATAATAGTGATTATCTACCATATATCCGGAACATATGTCTACAGTCTTTTATATACCTGATAATTCTGATATCCGATCGGAGAGAGTTGCAGAAGCATTTCCAACAAAATGATCGCCAAACTTCTTCAAACTTTTCCGATTCTCAGGCATTAGCAAGGGCTTGCATATAGAGCAACATGTGATACCCACGGTTGACTCTCTCCAATATGGCACGTGAGCAAGCGAACATGCAAGAGCAAATCTTTCGCATAAATCACCATCTGCATATGCGAATCGGGATATATCTACGAATGGCATCGCTGAACCGGCAACATATTTCGTTGTTAGACTATTTTTTGGCTCTTTCTCATGATCCCATGTCGATTCTCCGCGAATAGGAATTAGGAATAGGTAGCGATGCAGTGTCATTCGTGCATTGATGGGAAAAAGTTCGGATAGTATGAGAAATGCTCTGTGAATGATTTGATTGAGCTCGTTCCAGATTCCTAGGGTTTGCATCTATTATTATTGTCCTTGAATACAATGTGTATGGTCTACGAGCTTTCAGTCGTTATCATAGAGTGGTACGTTCAATAACGTTTTTTTCTGTGTGACTGTTTCTTTTTTCTTTAACCTTTTTGACCCTGAAACTACTTTTTCCGATTTTGTATATATTTTTCTCAAAAACGGTTGATAGGTCCCATAAGTCGAGAAAAAATTATAAAAAAATGTCCGATCTCCAGTTTTGGAAAATACAGCTGTCCCTTTAAAAGGACGGTAGGATAAAGGGCTACTGTTTGAAAACTGATCAAATAAATAATATGTAAAATACTTGAAACTTTCAGAAACTAATTAGTATGATAGGCCAAAAAATACGTTATCATAGCCTCATCAAGGCTGTGATTCTCTTCAATTGAAAAACCGTCACTATCGATTCAAAACTTGACAAAATCCTAACGATCGCGATTGACCTTGTTTAAGATGTCAAAAAAATTTAATGTGACACTGGCGACTTCTTCAAACCGTCAGCTGAATCAGAAAAGTACACGTTTCGTTTTGAAGTCCTTTTAAAAGGACGGTAGACGTAAATGGGTTAACTAAAAAGAGTCCTCTATTGATGCAATAGATGTGTTCCATGTGTCTATCAATCGTCTGGCATTATGTCTGGCCAACATCAGTGATTGATTCTTCATTTTCTCATCTGTTTCGGAAAGAGACTTACTGGCTCAGTGTCTAAGATGGAGTATTTTATCTGATTTTCATTTGTGTGATTAATTTAGGAATTGTCTTATGTTTGTTAAACTGATGACTTCCACTCATAGATATGAACTGGTCAAAAAGGAATCGAAATTAGGGAATGAGTGATTTCCCACGAGAATGAAGTTTACCCGCTTGATCGTTCGTGAACAGCTTGCCTGTCGTTTGAGTGTCATTATTTTTCATATTATTGCAGAGTCTGAGTAACAATTCGGAAACAAGCAGGTGTTACTTGGCATTTCGAGGCGCTCCATTAAATGAATTCTTAATATACAATATCGTTCGCAAGAATGTAATTTTCTGTTCCAATATTCGATAGACGATAGACAGTTAAAAAATATCCATTTGAATAACCACCTGTGTAAACAAAATTCTCGATTAATTAAAAATCACAGCGCCTGTCTTTCACGTTTCATCGGTCGTTTACTCTAAACCTGCAGGAGGTAGAACGATCAACACATCGATTAAAATAAACCTGTCGACTTTTCACTTTCCACCATTTTATTCTCGGTGTATTTATATGGAAGCTGTGAATCTTTTGCCGTCACAACAGATTCGTTCTCTCGACTTATTTATCACAGGTGAACCAGTCTCACGTCTATCGAGTCCCAGGATTTTGCCCAATAAGCGAAATCGGATTCATGTGTGAGCAGTTCTCTTTCAAACCAGTGGCATCCACAAAAGAAGGAAGAGAAGTAGTTTTCACGTTAAATAAATCTCAAGATGAATTCATGAAAACTCACCAATACATCGATCTTCACCAACCAAAGAGATTATGGTATATATATGTATTACATTATGATTTCATGAATCATTCACCCATTATCTCATTGTATCGAGTGCAGCGCGTTATGATGTCTTTTTTTGTTCTTTATCCATCATCTGATGAAAATTGTTACAGTTCGAACTCCCAAAAATGGAAGTCAGGAGGTGCCCCTATTTTCCAAATTACCTACTTGGAAATATTGCTGTTCACACATATCTCCAAGTATCTTCAGTGTCACTATCTTGTTATTTTCGATATTGACTGCAAATGTGTTGCCGTTGCCCGAGCCGTTGCCTCAAGCAGACTTTTCGATTTTGGCAAGAGGAAGTAAATTCAGACACTAGGTAGGTGATTCCCTATTTGAACAAAATTTGGAAACTGGATCCCATTCATCATATCTCCATAATTTCTGCATTCTTTTCCGATTTCCCCTCTGCATCAGTGGAGCTCGTGGAGCTGATGGAATATTTAGCTTCAGAGAAATGATTCAACCACAATTTCTATATATCAAGCTACATATATTCTTATTCCTGACTATAATGTGTAAGTTCACTTGAAGTCTCCGTTTCGCGTTTGGTTCGTTTTCTTCTCAATGTACCCGCCACTGGGTCAGAGAGCTTGGAGCAGAAATAAAGGTACCAAAGGTGTCGCATTGAGGTGCTTTTGCTGACTCTCCAAAATTTTATCACACACGTTCACCTTGACGATTCGTGACTATTCGAGATTTGTGGGAATCTCAGGCACTGAAACATAAGCATTTCGTTCTGAATATAATAACAGAATAACGAAACTGGAATACCGATGGACCTCATTCCGTTCTACCTTGTATACTTATTTCTTCCGTTAATCGAAAATCAATACGGCATCGTGATACAATCGGAAAAGTTCTTACCCTCTTTCGATTATTTCGCTAGGATGGAATGAAAGAGTTTAATTCTCAATACGAAGGAAGGCAAGGGGTAGATAACGATCAACAGTCAGAGGTAGATTTTCCCACTGTATACAGCTACCCTAAATGAGAATATATCTACCGCATAGAGGGGAGGAAGTCTTGAAACAATGATGAAAAACCTAATGAATAACGTAATGAGTACATTTCAAGCATTCCATGATTGCTGTTTATATGTTAACCAATGACCCTCCTCTATAGAATTGTCGTTCAAACCGACGACAGTGTTCTGAGGGCAGTCCTGTCAGAATTCACAGGTTGCTCCTGTTTCACAATTCCATTCCATCAGCTGATGTAGACCATTTTCTTTGCGATTTTCATAAACTTTTCGCTTCAAAGCATGATAGTGTTGTCCTTAGAAATTTAAATTCCTTATGATGTCTTTCCCAAAGACAGAGATACAGCTACGTACAGCTGGCTGAAAGTGATATGAAATCGATAAATATTGAGTAATTTGGTAATACTCATGAAGGAGATTATAATGATGATGATAACAAATACAAAACTCAGATGACGATGTTTGAACGCCAAACATGAAAGAGTACAGTTCGATTGAAAACTGGATCGATGAGGATTATTCTGGCAATACGTGAGTGCTAGAGGGCTTCTATATATATTTCACACGTGATTTCACCCCAATGCACGGACTAGCGAATGCACATAAATCTGCTAACATTTTGCGTTGACGTCAGGTACAGAACGGTTTTTGATAGCAGACCAGGTGTGGCATCCAATCTCCGGAAATGTTACTCAACGAATGAGTTTTATTATTAGAAATCTAGTGATGGATGCGTTTATTTGAGTTTGTTGAAATGCATATGCTAAATTTTATACCTGCGACGGAAATAAAACTGCGCTTGCTATTGTGTATTGTGCGTTTATTTATAAAGTGGATACCTGGTATTAGGTTTCAGCAGGAACTATGTCTATTAGTGTAACAGGAAATCTGGTTCTTCTGTTTGTAAAGCTTTACGGTTATTTCACTACCATTCCCTTTAATTATTATAGTACCTCACCTGAAGTAGCACGTGTTGAAATCTAAAACTGGAAACAGTATGCTCCATTGACCAGATGTGATCTCAACTGAAAGTTAATTAACGATTATATGAATGCTGAGACTGAACTGAAATCGAGTCGAGAATATAATTATGCACACTGCCACAGATACAGTAAGTACCACATGCATATGACGTCGAAGTATCGATCCACCATGTATTTTGCTGTTTACCAAAATTGATAAAACTTATCTCAGCCGCTATTGGTTCCCGAACACAATTTATCAATGTTCAATGAAACTGTTTCATCCCATTAATAGGTGTTCTACATTTTGCTGTATCCGTACGAATCTCATTGGTAAACAGTAGTTAATAACTGTAATTACTCCTAAATTATTATCGGTTCTGTTTGTCATTTATTTTGAGTTATATTCGCTGTAAACGATGATATCGTTATTGAACGCTAAATGTATCAGGCATTTGTTCATTTAACCAGATGAGACTGATGGGGATACGCATCAGATACGAACCAGCCACCAGCTAATATCTGATCTTGCTTTTTCGTCATTGATAGCGATAACTTTTCCCCTCAAAGCACCTTTATGTTTTTAATTACCATTCACAATGCACGGAGATTGAGACATTCCACGTCAATGACTGGGGAAAGATAACCTTACAACCTCGAGGGTTGTCTTTTATCGAGTCTTTTATCTACCGCGACTTTAATAAAGCAATAGGCCAGGTTCTTGGACTTCGACTTCGACGTTCTGCTCTATTCTCATCTTTATTACGGTTTTTATCTTATTTACGTCGGGAATAGTTTCTTGACTTCAATAAATCAATGATAAACAGTTACTCGTTAAATCAGTTTTATAAAGAGGTGAAAACAGTGAAATTATTTGTGTTTTCAAGGGTTTCTCTTATCACAGACTATCCACATTCCGAGCCACATTCATTCTCATAATGATGATGTTAAGTATATGTACTCATCACCATTGTCAACAACATAAACTGTCCTAGGGGATCATTATAATTATTTTTATCGCATTTACTCGCTATTCCTGATTTCCAAATTGGTTTATCCTTAACCTGAAATATTGTTCTCCTTGGAGAGGTCCCAATGAGGTGAACACTGAACATCAGGTTAAGTTATACCCTCCTCTCCACATACATTTTCCAAAAAATATCGTTCCTCGGATCTTTCCAAAGGCAGATATTTATATTGCATATAGGAATTCAAAATTCTCTTTTCAAGGCTGTCCAGGAAAAAGATTGAAATAACTGAAACATCCTCCAAAATATAAAATCTTCAACAGGTTTTTATTTGGGTTTCCCCTCGGGGAAGTATCCCTATCCCTGTTCAGGAAAATATTTCAAAATGAATGACACACCTCCAGAATGAATGACAACATCTCCGGAAACATCATCATCTTCACTATGGAATACACGGGAATGCATCACTAATACTTATACTCGTACTTATATGTGTGTCATTTCAAGATTTGATTGTTCGTTAGAGTTTTCTCAACAAAATATTGTGTGAACCAATTCTCATTTAATTTTAAACAATCTTGTTTTTGCTTCCGTTCAACTGAACTTTATTTTGAGAAGTTTACGGAATCCTGATGACCTGATGGTGAGATATAGTTTGATGATAATACCTATATTCTCGCACCTATTTGGTGATGATCATACTCATGATCATAAACTCCCACCTCGCTCCCACTCATCACATCATTCCGGTGTTGCTTTGTTGAATGAATTGTCGCAAATTGTTTTGATAATGGAATATCTCGAGAACAATATTCAATGTCACAGACTTGTAATTTGATGGGACTGTGGAACAGTTTACAACACCTGTTGCTCCGTGTTGCTCCCACGACCATACCTTAATAACAGAGAGCACATCAGATGACGATGGCACCATCATATATAACTATTGATTCATTGAGTCTCCTTTTACGATTTGAAAATGTTTCCGAAAACATTCTCTTGAAAATCTTTCCCATATCAGTTTTGGTCAACTTATTTGATGAATTAGGTATAGGTATACCTATTGGGAAAAGGTCGGTCTATTTAAATGGAGTTGAAAGCCTATTTTTTTTCCTCGATTTATGCTTGTTTAGGGACCAGTAAATTCTTTTTCAGAATATGGCATGGTTCCGTGGGTTTTATCGGGTTTTCCTGCGGATGCAAAGCAAATGCACCATGCTTCATTCAGCACAATGAAAGTCGCCCCGTTGCGCATTGGCCACATCATACATATTCTGAAAGGTCTTCTGTCCTGTCTCACCTGTGTTTTTCTTCTTTTAATGGATTAGGTTCTTCGGAAATTCGACTTGTACCACACACAATTATTATAGTTCTCTGTAATAACATGCTGTTATTGGTACTCAATAAATTCTATTCTATTCTATAGTAGTGAATGGTAGTCCATACAGTCCACCCCCACCATCAAAACAAAGATGGCGCTGTCGCTGTCAACGAACGCATGTCAACACTATGTTTTCGATTGAATCGACGGCATAGAATCAAATTTTGGACACAATATTGGCCAAATCGCGTTATCATTGCGAGTAACTTTTACCTTTACGTTGCGGCTTAGCTTGTTTCCTTCTCCCACGTGACCCATCCGAGACCATCATCATCTAGTCGACGATAATTCGCCCATCAACCCACATGGAACCCACGCGCACATTCACCGTGTCCCAGGTCAGTTTTATCTATCTAGCACTCTGCTGCAACGAATTTTTGAGGTTAGGTGGCGAGAGCGGAGACGTTTGTCCGCGAAACGCGTACGCAATCCCCGCGAACGTCAGACTCCTCCGGTCGACGGCAGTAAACACGCTTTCCGTCTCTCCATTGGCCGCTCCTACCTGGTCTGATTGGTGCCCCCGCAGGCAGGTCGACTCCTACCTGCATGGTCCGCACACCTTGACACCCACGCGGCTGGTTGCAGGTGAGAATCAAGCGGGCCGAGGTTTTCGTGGTGTCAGCTGATCGGGACGGACATTTTGGGAACTGGTAGAGAGAGGAGCGGTGTTGCCGGGTTTTTCTGGCTGGCTATCCGTGATTTTCAGATGGAATTTCCGTGTTTACGTGTTTTACAGGACATTACCAAGTTTTTTTGTGATTAAAATCTACAAAACAAGATGTTTCGAAGAATAATAGTGCTATTTGTATATCCATTTGCTTCATACAGTCTCGAAATTACCATTTCGTACCTACCTATGCAATCTAGACCGACGGTTGGATACGTATATATACAAGTATATATGAAACATTGAAACGTAGTAATTTTTGTTGATGAAGGAAAGATGAGACATGAAGAAATAAGTATATATACCTACAATAACGTTGGCTAACAAAATGTCAGAATACCTATACCTACCTATATATAGTTATGATTTATTGGAAACCTATCAAAAGTTGTGGATTTCTTGTTATGGAGAAGGTATGGCAGCATAATTATATATCCCTATTTTTCATTACCTCAATATTAACGATCAATTTCGATACGCGAGTTAAATAGTGTAACATCTCAAAAATCGTATAGTTTCGAGAAAACCGCAATTGAAAATTCAAGTCATAATAATTTTGAATCTGAATTTGTAGATTATGTCTCAATAATATAATATAGCCCTGCCAAAGTGGTTTTCTGTTTACTTCCTAAAATCAATAAATTTAGAAAAAAAACTCATGGTGAAAATGATTTGCTCGGACTTGTAACAACATCATTATTATATAAGTAAGTATATACAATCACTACAGAAACAATAATGATGTAACATAGTGATATAAGTTCATTTTGAGTGTTGAAATTGACTATATTTTGAGTTATGCAATATATAACTTGTAACAACTCTGAATTTATATGGAAATGAAGTTTCCTTCAGTTCTGTAGAGTAACTAGCACCATCTCTTGGTCAATACTGAAACTTTCAGTTGTTACAGTATAGCACGCGTAAGCAAACAAAATGATGAATCAGATAGCGTATACAACTCAAAATAGTTATTTTTCGAGTCATTACACTATTGTTTGTACTCGGGTATTGATTTGTCAATTAACGAGCGATTGTGGTTGGTACCTATATATACCTTGTGACACTGACTCATAGTCTCATTTGTTTTTCTATAGCCATATTTCTGAAATTTTGTACATCGAATATGATCGGTATAGAGGGCTCTTCCTCACATTTTAGAAAATTCTTTTCATCCTCCAGTTTTCCTAGCATGACATCAACTTTCGATTTTCAAATGGAACACCCTGTATTTTATTCCAAAATCGGTAAAAGATTATTATAACGAATTCAACAATATCGGGTTAGATGGAGTAATTTCAAACGATTACGAAGATATTATTCGCATTCTCTTTCCGTTTGCTCAATTAGTGTGACAGATGAAGAAGTATTTTGAAATAACCCAATCAAACCCGGTATTGTTGAATTCGTTATGATAATCTCTAACCGATTATGAAATAAAATATAGGGTGCCTTCATTGGTAGGAATGGCAGGTTAAATAAAGTGAATGGAAAAATGTTGTAACGAACAACGTATTTATTATTTATTAATCGGCTAGCTAGCTAGCTATTCCCGATATAGAGAATAAGCGTGACTACACCTAGCAGTGTTTCTTGTAAGCTGTCAGGTGTTTAGTCATAGTATATCATCATTACAAGATGACAAAATACTGTGGTTTAGTTATTGCCGTCAGGTAGAGCGACATTTTCTTTCGCGAATTTTGGACCGTTAAAAATAGTCTTCAACATAGAGTAAATTGATGTGATCGGTGCATGACTCAATATCTTCTACCAAAAAATCAAAATTGCCGTGTTTGAACGGTCCTGAAAATTCAACCGTTACCGAGTTTGCAAACACGGTTATCATCATGTCGTTGGCAACACTGCAAAGGGCTGCCATTCTCGCCTCCCACTTCTCTACACCATGTGGTGAGAGGCGGGAAACGGGAAATACCAGTTTAATTTTTGATTCTTTGAAGGAAAGTTGGTTGAGAAGAGGGTCGCTTGGCAGCGCTGTGAGCTGGTTGGGAAAGTCGGTAAGGTAGGCCGCGGTTCAAGGTAGTCGGTGTGATTGAAGGTAGATGGCGACACTAAGACAACATTATTATTAAAACATATACATATTTCTTCGAAAATTTGTTTATTCCTGAAATAGTCTAATGAATGGGGAAGTTTTCCATATTGAGGTTTTTATCTCACTATGAATTTCGTAAAAAAATGATATATACGTATTGTTTCTTTTTTCGTAAGATCAAATTTCACTTCAGAAAAAAATTATTGAAAGACGAACTGTTGGCTCATCCACCATTCCTATGTCTTACTTTCTGGAAATCTACCTTCACACACAGAGTGCCGACATCATCAATATGTCTAGATTTCCGGAAATTGTTCTTTGATATAGGTTCCTAAATTCTATACTTTGTCAAGTATTATGAATATAGGTAATTCCCATAAATCTATCATTAGCTGGATCATAGATCTAAATACACACGTTGATCACTAATAATGAAGATAAATTATGATATTTTGCGATATAGTATCTATAATTTTTCACCATCATTATAATACAATATGTTATTCCTAACTTGTCAGTTTTCTGCTAATGAATTCGTTTTTCCTTAATAAAACGGATCTTTTTTTTAGGAAAGTCCACACCACTCAAAATACTGACAGGCACACCAAGAGGAAGGAGCCATCATGGGTGTCGGCTTCTTTCTGTTCTGATCGATGGCAGTAAATTAGGAAGGATAGTCGTATCATCGAATGTAGCCGATAGTGATTAATTGATTCAATATTTTCGTTCAGGATCGAGCTCTATTCGAGATATGTTTCAATGCATAAATAACAAAACCATAACCTGTCAGAATGAAGCCAACTACCATCTGCATTCCTGCTCCGAGTGCATTTGTGGTTATGTATGTTTTTGTTTACCAGTTTTGCTTCTTCTTCTATTTGTTGGATAACACGCTAACTTACAAAATTACCGGTAATTATTTATTAGAAAATTCGCAAGTTAGACACATAATGCTTTACACATAATTTATTTATTTTTTAAATTCCTTACAAAAGTACAAAAAATTATTAGTATCACAAAACAGTGCAGCATGTGGGAAATTGTATCACATTTTAGCTATAAATGGATGGTTGACAGTTGATTTCATCAGCTTTCTAGTACATGAGTTGCAAACCAGGTGTCACTTTTTCGACTATATCACTTCCTAAATGAGGTAGATCTTCAGGCTTCAAAATGCCTTTGGGTAGATAACCAATCAAGTTCTTGACATGGTCATTCAGCATTCGTAGTCTTTCTTCTTCAATAATTCGTTTCCTGGAAATGAAAATAATCAATATTCACAATTCCCCTGATGTCTGGATATATTTGTTTACCTCTGTTCTATTTCCATCTTTTCTTGTTCTTCCATCTTCATTAGAAGCTGCAGCTCTTCTGCATGTTTCTGTCTTCTTTCTAATATCATTTGTTCCACATCTCTTCTCAACTGCAACATTCTCATTCTCTTCTTCTGAGCTGAAAGTTGCTCTAGCTTGTCATCTTCAGCTAGTTTCACTAACATCTGAAAAATCATCAACAAAAATATTGTTACTATGAATATACACCACATATTTATTAAGCGTTTACCGCCTCTCTGAATTTGGCTTCTTCTTTGCTATCTTGCTCTAGTTTCTGTTGCTTGTCTTCCATCTGTTTGGCAAGGGATCTTCTGGTCTCTATTCTCTTTCTGATCTGTTTTTCTAATTCGTCTCTGTGCCGTTTCTCCGACATCTCTTTCTGTTCTTCTTCCAATAACTCTTGGATTATATCTTCTCTTTCTTGCTGTTTGGCCTATTAAAAAATTATTCCTTCATTGTTTTCCGAAAAAACACCAAACACTCATCTACTTCTACTTCTAGATAACCCTAATAACTTGCATAGTATCAGATAAAGCATTATCATATTTTCACAATGTTTTCAAGATTAGATTTTTATGTAGAAAATAATCGGTAAAGATGTTTTCCCGACTCTTGAATCTATTATAATTTAAATTTTTTTCCAACTTGGGAATTTCCTTTTTCATAAACATTTTTCCTGCTACTATATGCTATTTGTTTGCAAAGACTACTTGTTTCAACTTCAGATAATAGCAAAATTAGTTACATACTCCACAGTCCACTTTCTTAAAAAAAATAGTTCTATTCAAAATGAAACTTGAGTCATTTCAAACACTTTTGCATTCACCGTTAATTTTAAGAGGCACACTCTGTACATCCCTAACGACATCATAACTTGACAATATTTTGAAACCTGTCATTGAATAAATGTATTTTCGTCAAACTGAATGATTTGAAGACGGCTTTCTCTCATATTATTTTATTCCATATAATTAAGAAGAAAAGCAAGTCCTGAGAAATGGCAACCAAAGCAAAAAATGCGCCCAATAAAGCTTTCGGAATGAGTCTGGACATGCTGATGGACTCGATGGAAGAAACCAGGTTCAAGAAGAAACACCAAAACCTCGTAGAGAGACTGTCGAGAAAGTACCACTTCAGCTACATCGAGATAGAATGTTTGCTGATAGTCTATTACAAGCTGCAGAAAGACAATGTGGTGCCTCAGCCGGGCGTGAGCAAGTCTCAGTTGAGAGATGTCTTCCATTTTGCTTTCGACATGACAGATGACGCCCTGATGGACAGAATTTTCTGGTCTCTGATCAAAGGGACCAGCAGTTTCGTTTCGATGGAGACCTGGATAACTATTCTTTCTTTATTCCTGAGAGGGAGTTTGGACGAGAAAATAAACTACTGCTTTTCAGTAAGTTCACCCTTTTTCATGAACCTATCAGGGGGTCCAAGAAAGTCTTATACATCCTTTTAACGCCTTTGTGAATTTAACTACAAGAGTCTAAAAGAAAAAGTCAATCGATAGTCGGTGACACCTTGTTTTCAAAAAAGATTGAAGAAAAGGAATATCTACAGGGTGAACAACTAAGAACGACCGTCGGCCTTATTTCAGCAACGAATAATGGTATAACTTTGAAAAAAATATATCTCGGGAGGAGTACCCTAAAAAATAGATCGAAAATACTCTTTGGGTTCCTGAAATAACCGCTATAGGTGGCGTAACGGCTATGAGTAGATAGAAAATTGAAATTTTCTCCACATTTTGTATCAAGATGAATTGAAAATGCCGTGTTGGGACACCCGTATATGAGTGTGACATTTTATTGCACCATCATCACACCTTTCCAACGCAAATTGATTGATTGATTGATTGATTTGAAAAAAAAAATGTAATTGAATCCATTTTTATTACATGATGGGATAGAGAAATTAAATCTCAACAGACCAACGAAAACCACAGGAATGATATATTTTCGCTGACGGAAGATATTAACGATCAAAGTTGGCAGAATGAGTGATGACAGCCGTTCTTAGTTTTTTACCCTGTACAGCATATCTCACTTTGAACGGCCTCCTTTATATCTTAGCTATAAGTCCATCGATTCTTACCAAATTTGAACTGGTATGGATAATTATCAATATGATGAGGTTTTCAGAGACAAACATCATTATGTACAGTGCCGTGAGTTTTTATTGAAATATAAGAGGGTTCATTCCTTATGAAATTCAATTAGGCATTTTGTTGAGGAAAACCAACTTCATAGTATTGTTCCTCATGCCTTTCATTGTGTGACACTTTGTTTGACAAGCGATATTTGCGTTGGCGAGGTGGAGCGACGCGAAGCCTTAGTACCTAAGAGTTAAACTTCAACTCCAGCTCCTAGACACTAAAAGTGTTGCCTAGCAGCAAACATACTAACCATTTTATAGTTTTCGTAAGAAAAACATCAACTTCAAAAGCTTACTTTGGAACAAAAATTGACGACTTTTGAGCCGATTGTAGAGTAGTAGACAAATCGAAAAATAAAATTTTCACTTCATCTTTGGACGTTTCGGAGAGAATATTAGACTACAAATTTAATCGACGGGAACTTTCATGTAATGTTTTATCTTTGAAAATTTTCAGGTATACGACTTTATGGGAGAGGGTATTCTGGGAAGAGAAGCCATTTTCCACCTTCTGAAAAACTCCTTAGTTGGTGTAGGTGGTGATGAAGATACAGAGGAATCAGTCAAGGTGATGCTTACAGTGTGTCCACTCTTGTGAATCCTTTATCTTTTGATCCTCATCGATTTGTTAGGTAGATTTGGAATGTATATTCAACAAGTGGGTGAGATTTAGTGAAAAACCTCCCAAATTTGTAGGAAATTGACATCATTAGTGAAAAATGTTGTCGAATGTATAAACTTCAAATAGATAACAAAAAATATTATGAAGATCAATGAAACATTGAAAGGTTTTACAGGAGTGATGAGTCCTCGAAGTGGACACACTATATACCAGTTAACAATCTTTTTATGAATTCTTTAGGATATGATAGAAATTATCACCAAAAAAATGGACTTTGACAGAGATGGTAAAATTTCCTTCAGCGATTACAAACAAGCGGTTCTGAAAACTCCTGGACTCCTGGAATGTTTTGGACAATGTCTGCCCAACCGTTATACAGTGAATGCCTTCCTTACATCTATGACTCATTATGTAAAAAAAGAAGTATAGTTTTTCAAAATAATTGAGCTCTTACCTTTTCTTCATAAATTTGCTTAGCAATGTTTTCAGATATTTCAGCTTTTCTTGCTTCTAGTTGTTCCCTTTCCTCTTCTCTAAGACAAAAAAAACGGATTGGATATTTAATATACACATATAATTATGCATGACTATTATGTCCCCTTTACAAAAAACGCCTATTTCAGTTTTACTGAGATATATGGAGCATCCTGTTGTATATTTTTGAGAGTTTGATAAATGAGTCTGCAAAAACAAACCCTCGTAAAAACAGAAATGAAAACCAATTTTTCTCCAAATGACATTAAAAAGTGTCTTGGCACAATATACTTTACTGCCTAGGAAGAAAAAAAATTAGTTGCTATGCAATGTTCAAAGTAAGTTCAGAGTAATAATTTCAACAAAGATGAACCAAATTAGTAATCGAAATTGGCAATGACATTGAGTGAACACCGGTAATTTTGCCCTCATCGTGGGATGGTTTTTTTTTCGAAAAATTTGTTTTATACATATGTATTTTTGTCTGCCCACTAAACAATTTCAATTTACTGCAAATTTCCAGCAAGTACATTTTTGCGAGTGTAAATTACACATTCAATTTGCAGCAAGTTAACTCAGAGATGGCATCTTCCTCCTACAGAATTCACAATGGAAACTTACATGATGGAAGTTGTCAGAAAATTGAATGTCAACCCATACCGAAGTTCCAGTGAGTTTACTCTAAATGATAATTTTGCGAATTCTCAGATTATTTGCAGTAAACTTGCAAAAAATTATAGCTGTCACTTGAGAACTCTCTGCAATTTTTACGAAAATTGTATCTTGAGCTGATGGTAAACTCGCAGGTTAATTGTTTTATATGGTCTTGTAAATACCAGTAATACTTACGACAAAATCAGGGCGAGTGGATAATGAGTTATAGAAGAGCTATAATTCTGAATTTGCATTGAAATTACACTTTGGTAGGCTGGTGCAAAATTTGAAAATATTTTTGATACTGATAAAAAAGGCCAACAATTTCATCAAATTTGTTTGAAGTGACGCCATTTTCATCTCATTCTTGAAAAACATTCGACAATGTTCCATTCGGATGAATTGAAGAATATGGCATTATATCAAATAATTTGATCAAATTTGATGACATTATACACGGGCTTTTGTCAGTATCAAAAGTATTTCCACATGCAAATAATTGTTTCTACCAATCATATTATTAGAACGAAATTAATACAATTCAAGATAAGAGATGATAATACCACTATTGAAGCAATACATTTTTTGATATATTTTTATTCAATTTTATATCATCTTCACAAATAAAAATAACGATTATTCATAAAAAATTATTAAAAATTCTAGTAGAAACTAAAACATTCGTTTTATGAGTATGGAGGATAAAGGCTTTTTCAGTTGTAAATTTTTCTAATAAATCTCGTTTTAGCATAATGGAATCAAATCATCACTATCTTCTCAAAAAGCTATCATCCATGTTGGGATATGATGCACGAACAGATTCTGAAAAGAAATAAATAGATATCAGCTGGAATGATTGTGAAAAAAATTACCTATTTTTTTCTCAATGTTTCAGAATTGTTATATTCATACACAGGGTGGACCATTTTAATCTATTATGGATAATATAGTTCTTTCCGGAAGCCGCTAACAAAAAAATGGTTTCCACAAAAGTTGAAGGGTTCAATGGAAACCAAATAATAGATCTACTCACAACTCCCCCCCCCCCCAGGCCCGCATACGGAGATGATTTTTTTTTTCAATGGGAACCCTACTTTTTCACAACGGATTCTTGTTTACGGTGAAAAAAAAATGTCTAGCAAATTTTTATTTGGGCACCAAATTTCTAATTTTGGTACATGAGTTGGAGAAAATAAGGCCCTCCTGCTAATCTACTTTGGCACTACTTTATGTTTTTAAGCAAACCCTCAATCTGGTTAACGAATTACATGAATGAAGTAAGATTCTTTGTTTTCTCCAACTCAAATACCAAAATTATAAATTTGGGGCCCTTTAAGGGGCGCAAAAAAAAATTTGCTAAACATTTCATTTTATTTTCTCCGTAGAACAAGAATCCGTTGTGAAAAAATTGGGTTCCCATCTCGGTTCCCATGGAAAAAAAATTTCTTATCCCAGGGCCGTATGGGTGCCCTGAGGTGGGTTGTGAGTAGGGCCATTCTTTGGCCCCCATTGAACCCTTCAACTTTTGTCAAAGCCATTTTTTTGTTAGCGGCTTCCGGAAAGAACTATTATATCCATAATAGATTAAAATAGTCCACCCTGTATATATAGAGTATCCAGTAAACTATGCTTGGGTCATAATAGACAATTTCCTAACCTATCAGAAAACAACAACTTGACCTCAGTAAAAACCTCACGGTTTTCGAGATAAGTAGAGGTAGGTATTTGAAACAAGCTTTTATAAAGTCAGTAATATTGAATATGAATACCTATACCACAGATTAACAAACTTTAATCTGTGCCTATACCTACCATCAGAAACATGGAGGTAGAAAATGAAAACAAAAGAGCATCATGAATGTTGAAACATTTTTGACAATCTCTGTTTAGCATTTACAGGTTAGGTACCTATATCTGAGATGTTTTTTCACAAAATTGTGTTATAATGGTTGGTTAGAAGGAAGCACGATGAAAATATTCATAGGAAAAGTTTCCATGACGGTTATAATCATATATCGTAATTACGTCTATTGATATTTCACAATTTTTCTTCCACCTGTATCAAGTCTCAAATTATTTCTGGTTCATGAAAGAGTCACGATGATTAAGATAATGAAATATGATTCACTTACCGCCATTTCTGCTTAACTATGATCTTCTTTAGAAGGGTTATTGAATTCCGAACATTCGATAGGTAATTTGTTAAGAAGATAAGAAATAATCACACTGCGCACCAACACCAAAACTCATCACAACTCACTGGCAAAGACAAAACAAGATGGCAGAGAGGTGAAGAAGGAGAACAAAGAGACAATTATTACGCTTGCGCATGCATCCGAATTGTATCACGTGATACATATAAGCTTAATGGAAACTTATGATAAATTTGTAGAGTGTTACTTGTGGTAAATTGATAAAAATGATTTTACTATAAACTTTCACTAGTGAAGTTAGATACTGAAAGTTTAACGTCAACTCTCATATCGAGGTGGTGGTAAGTTCATTTTTTTCAAGTTACAATAAGCTCATTTTTGAAAACTTTCTAAAAATCATCTTACAGGCAATTTTCGAATGGAAGTTGCAAATAACCAAATTTACAGTAAATTCTCATTTAACTCGCGAAGAAAGATTTCAATTGTAAAAGACTATCATACTTGCTGCAAATTGTTGTAAATTACAATGTTTAGTGGGTGTAAAACACGAATTTGATGATGAAAATGTGAATAAACTACTATTTATCGATATATTTCAACAAATTCCGCCTTCTTTTTCCCCTTGTGTTGGATGCATTTACAGCTTACAGCAGCATACTTGCTCTTCTTATTTGGCCATTGATATACTTCAATGACACATTTTTATATAGAAAATTCAACAGGGAATATGATTTTTATAGAGTTTTCCATATTTAGTGAAAAAGCATACCAGATGAAGTCCATTTACGGGATGTCAAATGTCAACGGATTGCCTTCGAATGACATTACACACGCCATAATTTTAAATTATATTCTTCCTTCTTTTCACTAAACATGGATAAATCACAAGGAAATAATATTTCTAGTTGACTCATATAATAGAATAAAATGCGTCATACATTGTGATATACATATATAATATATAAATAATTGTCCAATGATGGAAAAAGAAGAGGGCAAATTGTTCTGAATATGATCCAGAAGACCAGGCGGCAAAGAAGGTGAAATTTGTAACTTTATAGTGAAATTTCTTGATAAATAATGGTTTGTTCACATTTACATTATCAAATTCGTGTTTTTCATAAGTGCGAAATTACCAATAGCTCTAAAAGCTATGGCTTATTTTATCGAAAATATTGAAAGAACATGATGCAGAATATTTGAACAAATAGGAAACATCATGTTATCAGAAGACTTGAGCCGTCTTATTTTTTTTTTATTGACGGAGAAAAAGATAAATAGTGAAAGGCCAAATGACATGAAAATAAAAAGTCAATTCATCAGTTCCACCAACCAGAACTTGATGTTTTGATGAAGCGGTTTGGTGGACAAGTCGGCTCAAGTTTTGAAGAGAGTGAAATGAGTAGAATAAGGAGAAAAAATGATATGTTGAACATGGCAGAAAAGAAGATTCAAGCCTTGGCTGGTTTCCTATGAAACACCAGCAGCAGCATTGAATCTTGTGCTTTTCTGCCTAGTTATACAAATAACCTTTGTTCCAGTATGATCTAAGCAATCAAGAGACAAGAGACGAAGTCCCTGTAAAGTGAAGAATAAGAAGCAATATCACTTCCAAAATCCATAATTTCCATAGCCTTTGTCCCAACGTTCTGAGCTTGCTACTCTGTTTTTATGTACAGTACACCAAATTCGTCTTCCCAATTTATTTCTGTACCTGACACATTCTAGGAAGTTCATAAAGATGGTGTAAGCACTGATAGAGAGTTAATAGTCCATGGTCTGAGCAATGATGGAACGAAGATATGGTGTAATTACTGATGCGCTTTCGTTTCAGAGCAGCGAGAGCAATGGTTCAGTTGATCGTCTAATAGATGGCGACATTGCACAATTATGACTTCTGTCAGTCTTGAAATTGTCGCAGATTTTTCGAATTCAGAGTTGTTTAATCCCACTGTTACATATGTTCCGCGTACCTAAAATGGCATTTGCCATTTTATTTCCACTCGTAACAGCAGCAATAGCAGCATCACCATCTAGCGGGAAAATGTAGAATCAACGTCTCGCTCGTTGTGACGTAGAGAAATCATAGTAGACTGGTCGAGTGATTTTTCTGAAATTTTCAATACGTAATAATGGCCGAATGCGCACACCACATCTTACTTCCATCATTCTACTCATAGTTGTTATGTGCCCATAGTCAAATACCTCATTAAAATGAGAATATGTAGTCTAGATGAGACAGGAAAATGATAGCCAGCCAAATAAAACAGAAGAAGAAGAACAAAGTTGTCATGCCTTCATGGTTGGTCTACCAACCTTACCTTAGCTCAGGCACAGTATAGACCCTTTCTGTGGTTCAGGTGAAATAAATTAAACTGATCTAAAAATTGTATGGATACTATGATTTAACTATTGACCATGCTATTAATAAATTTGTCTAGCAAAAATGTGCTACAGCTATTATTCATATGTCTTTTGGGTTAAAAATATCCTCAATTTTTTTCCATTAGTTTGTAAATTGTTTCATTTTGCTCCCTGATTTTTTTTTCAATATTTCTTTCTTACCTGGCCTTGATGCTAGCAGCTTTGCTCATCAAATACTCTTGTATTTTTCTGTTTTCCTCTTCAATTTCATTCTTCTTCTTCCTTTTCCATAACTCTTGTGCTGCTTTGAATCCATCCATTTCCTCCCTGGTCCTTTTCATCTTACACATTTTCTCAGCTATTTCTCTCTCATCCTCATCATGGATTCTTTGAATGATATCATCAATGAGTTTTTTCTCTCTCAAATATTCTTCATACAGGTGGCGCTTGGATTTTTCTCTCAGGATTATTTGGTCTTGCAGTTCTTGCTTGTAGTGGCGTTTCTTCATCATGTCTTCTTGGAAGATTTTCTTTTTGTATTCAGATTCCTCAACCCAGGCAGTTTTCAAGATTTCATAACTTTGTTTCTCTTGGATCTATGAGGAGATTATTTCATTCTAGTGTTTGATTTAGAAATAGTATAGGCAACAACCTTCCTAAACTTCATAATGCTTTAATAAAATGAGAACTTGATATTCATTTGGTTTAAGAATGTTGATATTTGTACTGTGTGCTGATTGGTGAAAAATCAAAATGTGAACCTCATTTCACCTCATAGGTAAGGAATTCAGGTATTCTTTTTCAGATATTCTCAAATGAACTGAATGATGCATGCATAGGAATAAATCTATATAAATGCAGAAACCCCAGAGATACCTATTCCACAGTATATACACCCTTGAGGAAAAATTCTGTCAGATTATGACTATATGATTTGCATGTGAACTATAATTTGCAGCTACCAAATCTTGTATTTTATCTATCCTATTTTCTTGCCTGCTTTATTTCAACATTGAAAATCATGGCTAATCTAGTAACCTTTTGATCATGTATAAGTAGATTTCTTTCTATTTCATTCTATTCTATTATTAAAAATTATGGCACACCCAGTAACATTGTGATCATGAACAATACTCACCTTTTCATTCAGTCTTTCTGCTTCTTTTTGTGCAATTTGAGCTGCAAGTTCTTTATTAACATAGGCTGCCTTAAGTTTTCTCTCCAAATCTCTCAGTTCATGTGAGTTCTCACGTAACTGCTGCCTTTGGAAAATGAACATAAAATTTAGTGGAGTAGAGCTTAGGAAAAAAACATAGATTTTTAGGTTAGGGGAGACTGGAAAGATAGAAATTGTTGGATAGGAGGACCACACATTTCACATCTTATTGATTCACAATATCAATAGTACCTTAGTCTCATTTGTTTGATTTCCTCCCTTTTCACCATATCTAATCCCCTAGCCAAATCATTTTCTCTCATCATGTGTTTCTCTTTGAATGCTGCATTTTCTATTTCTTGCTGAGCTCTCGTTTCCTCTTCATGCTCTCGTCTTTGGATATTCAGGTATCTGTTCAAATTGCAATATTTATTTTTGTTTTCTATATGAGCCCTCACAGATTCAATAGTGTCCCTGTATTTTTCTCTTTCCAACTCCTCTGTAAGGGCCAATTTTTTTTTGTGATTCAATGCCTGAAAATAGATGATGAATGATCTTGAAATTCAGCCCTTATAGCAATTTCACAAACCATCACAGGATAACTCGTTTTTAAAATGATGAAAAATTATTAAAACATTTTGTTTCTGTTTTCAAAAAATGACATGACAGCAATTCAAAATAACACATGACATGACAGCTGATTCTAGAATTACAAATGACATGTGCTTTAATGTCGATTCTTCTTCTTCTACTTTTATAGTCGCTCCCTACTCAACGCCAACTGAAAGTTGAAAATTTAAACTATTTGCCTCGGTTTTTATCAGAGTTTTTTTCGATGTCGGTTTCATATTGGGGAATGTTTGAACTGTACAAAATCGAAAATTTTACTTCTACTTTTGAGTGAAAATAGTGGTCGGAACAATAGTGTATGAACAATTTGTGGTTTGCTGGTGCTGATCTGAGATGATATTACCTTCCCACTTTCAAAGGTACCTAATATTTCATAATATCAAACTTAAAGCCAGAGGAAACAATGTTATAAAGAAACGCCATGACAGCTATATACTTATAATATTTATTTGTTTCACTAGGCAGAAAAGTACAAGATTTAATGCCACGGCTGACGTTTCATAGCCTAGGCAAGGAAACCAGCTAAGGTATTACATCTTCTTCTCTGCCTTGTGAAACATATAATATTTCCTCCAATAATTCTTTTCAATTTCACCCAAAGTCCAAATAATCCATCATTTTTTGTTCACCCATAGTCATTGTCAATTTTGATTACCAATTTGATTCACATTACTTGGAATGTTGCATAGTAACAAAATTTTTCTGCCTAGGCAGTAAAAATACACCTTTTCTGCCTGTTAACTATCATTGAAAAGCCATTTTTAATGTAATTTGAAGAAAAAAGAAATTTTTTGATATTGTTTCATTAGGATTGAATATATCACAATAACAAGAAGCTATACATAATTAGGTTTTTATTCAATTGAAATGTAGATAAATACACTGAATATCTATTTCATGTGTAAAAATTCATAGGTGATTATGACCACAGTATTTTATAGCAGCTGCTTCTATAGACACCTATCAGTCCAAACATTTGTTCATTTTCTTTTCTTCCTAGCTTCATTAGGGTTTTTCCTCATCCAGTGCTTGAATTCTGCTCCAGGTCTTATGCACAGCTGTGCTGATTTAGAGTTAACATCTCTCATTACAAAAGGTGAATATCCTACAACAGAAAAAACATTTTATAGGTTTATATTAGTGATTACTCAGTAATTTAGTGTAATCTATTTATTTTATGGTTTTACTGAAGGGAATTGATATTTTCTCATATAAAACCCAGTGGCAAAGTGCAGCCAAAATTGTGTGCACCAAACTTCAATGTCACAAGGAATTCCAGTTGCTTGTACACCAGAATTTTATTGGACTTGACCCAAGGAATTCCAAGGATTTCCAAGTAATCTCAAGAAAATTCAAGGAAGTTCAAGGAAATCTTTGAAAATCCAGGGCAATCCAAGGAATTCCAAGTGAATCCATGGATTCCAAGGAAATCCTAGGAATTCCAAGAAAATCCCAAGAATTCCAAGGAAATCTAGGGAATTTCAGGTAGATCCAAGGAAATCCAAGGAATTCCAGTTGTTTGTATACCAGAATTTCATTGCATTCTACCACTCATATTTACCAGCAATCCAGTCATCTTCCATTGGATTATTCTTCATCCTTGCAAGCCTACTTGGTTTATTATCAGCCATAGGTTGATCTGCCACAAGTATTGGATTATTTGGGTGCTTTCCTCCCTTGATTCTTGGTAGACTATATTTCTTCCCTCTACCAGTCAGAGGCCTTCTGGTATTTATATGTATCTGCATCTTGCCATTCTCATCTAGGGACACTGCTACCTTTTTCAGAGTGTCATTACCACATTTGGGACAGAATTTTTTGGTCATGATGCTGGTAGTTTTGAAGCAGGCATAGCAGCGTAAAATGTAAGTTCTCAGTTGCTTGATGATACGCCCATCTAAGGCTGATACATTGAGGTTCATCTGCAGCAGAACATTTTGCATGGCAAAATCTGTGGTGATGCATGCCACTGTGACATGCTTTTCTTCCATAAGCTCAGAGTTGACTTGCTTTTTGGCAATACCTACATTGGAAGGAGTGATCCAACCTTCATCATCTCCCTCAGAATCTGAACTTCCAGAAACAGCTTGTTCTTGCACTGGGACCAAAATATTCTCACTATCTTCATCACTCTCATTACCTGATTCTTTAATATCTGATTCATCAGTTGGAACACTATCTAACCCAACTTTTTCTGCATCTGTAGCTTCACCCTGGTTAGGATTTTTGGTTTTACCTGGGAGATAGAAACCAGTAACATCTGGATTGATATCTGGTACTTTATTTTCTGTATTGATCACTTTTTGCATTATTGGCTCAGTTCGAATATGATCTGAACCTACTTTTTCTTTTTCTAGTTGGTAGGTGAGGGCAATGACTTTGATATCAGTTGCTGACAGGCTGGGATA
Source organism: Phaedon cochleariae (assembly GCA_918026855.4). Taxonomy (NCBI): domain Eukaryota; kingdom Metazoa; phylum Arthropoda; class Insecta; order Coleoptera; family Chrysomelidae; genus Phaedon; species Phaedon cochleariae. The sequence continues at coordinate 2,274,669 of OU896713.1, read as the reverse complement.
GTCACCAGTTTTCTTTGAAAATTCAGTTACAAATCGTATATTCTCTGAGTTCACATCTTCAACAGCTAAATCATAGGGAAGCACTACTAGCCGTCTGAGTTGTCTCTTGTTTGTAATTTCTGAGACAACTTCTGGACATGTTGTTACTTTTTCTGCTATATCCTGCATTCAAAAATACAAAATATCGTGATTTAATCGCACAGCCTAACACATAGTTAACAGTATAGATCCCCAAAAATGAGGACAAAAATGTCAGTTATTATTACATTGCTTGAACTACATTAACTACAAACCTGTAATTGAGCATTTTGGATGAAAGCTGTAGTATCTACTACAAGATATTCGACCAATTTTTTAGACGTCTGATCCATTTTTGCTATTTACAAAGAGAAAAAACGAAAAAAACACATCTTACATGTCACGAAAACATGTCAAAGAAATAGGTCGCGTGCACGAAGACCGACCCTGGAGGCAAAATATTGAAACACAACCTCATTCTTCTGTGAATTATTGAAACACAACCTCACTCTTCTGTGAATTATTGGAACACAACCTCACTTTTTCATTTGTTCACAGAGGAATCCAAAGGTTGAAATAGTTTTTCACAATATTTTGGCATACGAATCGTGTTTCTTGCGTTATTCATTAATTCAAGCATGCCTTCGCATTGTGCTGTTGTACAATGCACAAAAAATGCAGCAAGAGACTAGGGAATATGATTTTTCAGGTAAATAGTAATCTCACATAGTTAGCATTATGAAATGTTGTCATTCCTTATTAAAATTCCTTCTGCCTTCTGCCACTTCTGCAATACAAGCTAATGCTGCTAATAGATTGAAAATGTCTACAACACACACGATCGTCAGCATGTCAGACCAGTCCTACCGATTGATTGCATGAATCCAATCTTCTTGCATTATTCTAGAAATTTTAGGTATATTTCTATTAGCTGATCCTATTGCAGAAGGAATTCCGATGAGAAATCAGAGAAATAACCAAATTTCAAAAATGAAAACTATGTGAGTGACTATAGTAGGTACTTACTTTTGAATCATAATGTACCATCCGGATTTTTTCATCTTCCGCTGCAGTTTTTGTGCATTTTACAACAGCACAATGTGATGGCATTAGCGAATTGATGAATAGTGAAAAAATACGATTCATATGCCAAAATAATTAAGGAAAACTATTTCGATCACTTGTAAACAAATATGTTTTGCCTCCAGGGTCGGTCATCTGACAGTTCTTGCACGCGACCTATTGAGGTTAGTAAATCGAGTTTTCAGGTTAATAAGTGAAATATATTTCTTCCCTTTTTATGTTCGTTGTTCTTATGTACAGTACACCAAATTCGTCTTCCCGATTTTTTTCTGTACCTGACACATTCTAGGAAATTTATAAAGATGGTGTAAGCACTGTCAGAGAGTTAATAGTCCATGGGTAAGCCCCTCAATAAATGAAGAATGGTTGACAGGCGCTTTACTTCAAATCACAAAGGTTTTCATGAAAAAATAATATACCTCAAAGGGTTTGTGAAAAAAGCAATACCTACCTCTGAAATTCTTATCTCATTTTATATAGATTCGAGGTTATCAGTTAAGATAGTTTTTCATGATAAACTCTTATTTGCGCAATTATTTTTGAAATCTGAAGGAAAAGTAACTTTCAACAATAAATAACAGTCATCCTACTTGCTCAAACTTTTCCACTAAATATTTGGACAATTCAAGAAATTGCACACAAAGGTCAAATTTCAATTCTCCAATGGGTTTTGATAGTTATTTATGTATCAAGGGCGTAAAATAGGCTTTCATGGATCGTTGATTTCACATCTCTCAAGAACGATAGAAATATACATATCATGGTTGCAGTGTGAGATATCATTGATGGAATCAACGTTGACTTCACCATGGGGTAACTCAGTAACGTACGTGAAAATAAAAAATAAAATTTCCAAAAATTCTTTTTTGAACACTATAGACAATTTTGAACATTTCCAAAGGCCGTGTCTCCTTCAGTTTCCTCATGCTGTGCAACCATATCTTGGTCACACTATTTTCGTCGGTCAATCAATCTACTGGAAAACTCCTGAATACTTCCCTATGGGTGAAAAAATAATAAGAAACACATTATATACGTTATATTTAACTTTATTAATTTATAATTCTTTTATAAAGTTTCATATGAACTGGATAGCTTTCCTAAATGAATCCAAGCCAATTAATAACTTTCAATCTTAGTGTACTAAATTCAAAATTCATATTTATATATAAGTTGTAAACATTTGAGTTGGATTCATATTGGAAAAAGTTAGTAATAATAAATGTAATAATAATAATAATAATGATAATGATGATAATAAATAGTGACATGACATCTTTAGAAAAGACTTGTAATAAGTATACACATTAGATTATATTGAAGTTTACTTTTGAGCATTTTGAGTACGCTCTGAATAGACTGTCATGTCATGATACATGGTAATCCGTATGATCTGAAATATGTAGAGAATTCAATATTATTATCGTTAAAAGTATATTATATAGGTATATTTCTTATAGTACATGATGTATGAATTTTCGTGAATTCAATTTCATGGACTAATAGGTATATAGAAATTCTTCGACATGTTTCAGAATCAAGGGTCGGATTGAAAAAACCTGTCTTAAGTAATTATACAATGGCTTTTTATATAATACAATATTCAAATATCCCGATTTTTTTTTTGTTACTGTAAAACTAATGACTTCTCATTGGCATTTACTGTATGAACTATTAAACACCAGCAAAATTGACAGTGTAAAAAAAATATTATAATTTCATACTTGCATGGATCGAAAGTGTCACGCATTCATTTGTCTAATTTACTCATATGTTTTTACAATATCATATTACAAGTTATTCAGCGGGTTATAAATATTTTTTATTCAAATTATCTACTATTATAATTATTATATAATATATTGTTGATAATTTCATTCATAATTAGTTTGTGTAAAATGTAATAAAACTTGACATGCAACGGAGTATATGGCTATACAACCTTAAAATTGATGACAAATGATGATATGGCAGGTACTCGCACCTTTTAGTTCTGCTCTTAGTAGATAAATACACGCGAAAAATCTCTAATACTGTATTCAAGCATGTGAAATATATTAAATTCCTCGTATGTAGAAGCATGAGGATAATATATCGTTATGTAAACGAGGTCCTAACTCTAACTAGAGTACAAATAAATAGTAGAATAAATTAAACGTCTGTTAACTGACTAGAAAAAAACAGTTCACCATTTTGCATTTTTGGTCCTAGCATTCTAAAGACGGTTTGACGAAATCAGTAAGTCACAAGTGTGAGGATTTATGACACGTTCAGTGTAGGCGTTTTCTGATGGCGAAATCAGCAATAAATCGATGATGAGTCGAAATATACATATTTCAACAGTGATTTTCAGCTTCATCTGATTGAATGATTGACATCTATCAGGAAAGCCGAAATTACATCAAAACTGTTTACCACACTCGTCGCAATGAAAGATATACACTGAGTGGCTAATTTCTTTTCCAGAATAGATGTGTGGTGGAATGATACATGCAGTTTAGGGTATGTGTGGTGGAATGATACATGCAGTGCAGGGCATGTTTGTACTTAATTGTCTCTAAATGTAAATTTCTAGGCCCGGGCGATTTTCCTATTATCATTATCAATATTTAAGGAAGCTTATTGTGTGTGCATATGAAGTCATTACCAGTTGAATTTTGATTTCTCCTTCACTAAATCATGGAAATGAATTTGATAGTAATAACTATATTTGGGTTTGGATAATTTCTCAGTTAGTCGTAGCTCATTCATGGGTGTATCTGTGATTGCCTCAAGTATAATCATGGACTAGAGGGCAGGGCTTTGACGTGGGTCTCACCAATAAATTATTGCCTACTTCGCTGCCAGAAAACCTTTAAACACCTACATATAATAAAGCATAAAAAATAACATCAGGTAACAATTCTTTGGCGAAAAACTGAGACAGTAGAAAATCTAACAACAACTAAGTTGGAACCCTTATTTTGGCATTTAATTCAAATGTGCAGGGTATATATCTCATCAGTTCTTTTTTGATTTTTCAACGTGAATCTTCATTAGATATAAGTGATGGGAGATGAGAAGTGTGGTATCCACAGAAATAGATTAGTAATTGTAATTCAAATATCATTATTTCTCCTCGATTCTGCATATTTCGTTCTAAATTGAAGATGAATATATTATATTATTTACAGAGAAATAAAATCGAGAACTAACTCTCCCATCACTAAATTATACTTGATAGTATGTTTCTATGTTGTTTATTAGATTTCAGTTCCAAAAGAATAAGGCAGTTTATGATTCATGAATTAGTGCGTATTGTATAACAATATTATTGTATTTCAAATCCTCGAAAGCTAGGCGAGAAGGTCGTTGCCATAAAAATTCTTTTTGATTAGAAAGGTACGGGTAGTTCATCGAAGAAGCTGCCTACATAACTAAAACTATAACTGTCTGAGATCATCAATGACTAGAATGGTTCAAACATTTGTGACTTGACTCGTTTTCAACACCTATATCCGTATGAGTACCTCGAACGATCTTATTGTGTCCGTTGTTAGTTTGTATAGAGTGCCATACACACGTCTTCCACCTTTAATCATTATACCTAAAAGACCTATTTCTACTCGTAGCTAACAATAATGATGATAATGAATTGGGTCGAACAGAAGCGCTGCTGATCCTGAATGTTTTAGCTTCTAAATTTATCAAAAGTTGTTTTCTTTTATTTCACTGGAGACAGGTACGCTTGTCCGTGACAGAAAAAGGACCAATACATTTGTATAAAACGGTGCATTGAATGGACCCCAATATATTTACAGCATGGGATGAGATGGGTACAGGCTGTTCGAATCACCAAAATATCTGAACGATGGATTCATTTCCAACTCGCGTTAAACTTGTGAAACGAAATGTTTTATGTCCCAAAGGCATGTAAAAAAATTATATTTATCGAACGGCACCTGTGCCGATCACTAATTCTGTGCAAAGTGATCGGAAATTGGAATCACGGCAGCAAATAAATCGCTGTGCCAAGAATTTGACTCGAGTAATGCACAGGTAGCGTTGTGAGATTGGATGACATAATTCCTATCTATGTATCAAATCGCGAAATTGAGTGCGGATCATCGCACAGGAAAGTGCAATTTTTCAATCATTTTCTTCGTTATCCGATAAGACGGTTGAAATTTGCAGCCAGCTCTCCGACTAACCGTTCATTCTATCGTGTGGATGGGTTAATGTGCTTCTCTTCCACGCGCCGTTCGTTTTTATGTTCGGTACAGGTGGGCGGAGTTTGAGAGTAGTGGGAGGTGTTGATGAAGGATTGTAGGGGAAGTATTTAAGGACGAACGCGGATCGCGCAGTGCTCAGATCGTCTGAAATCAGAAGACCGTTCGGACGAGATTAGGGCTCAATCCGTTCTGATGATTCGAACAACCTGTTTGGCGAGACGACGACTCGCATTCGGAAGCGGAAATAAATGCCGCCCCGCAAGATGAAGAAACAGTTACACAAATAGTTGCAAAAACATACCCTGTATCCTTGAATCACGTCGCTGCATTTAGACATTACATTATTTCTGTTCTCATCTAATTGGGGTGACCGCGTTTTTTTTTGTGTTAGTCATAGATGTCGGGAGCTGTCACTCTCCCACTCGGTCTGGTTAGTACTAAGAAAATAGTATTTTTTTTTAATTCCAGCGCCATAGGAATGTCATTAGCAAGCGTGGAATGCACTATTACTAAAGAAAAGAAAGCGTTTCATTCTAATGAACAATAGTTTTACTCGCTTAGTACAAAAAATTACGATTCCGATTTTGAACAAAAGATCGTGTACTCATTTGACGATTGTAATTGGGTACCTTTTGCCTTCTCATTTAATTGAAATGATTATTGTCTGTTACTTTGATAATTTTATACAAAGTGCTCCTCTATTTTTCACCTTGCCTAATCTTTTATTTATCTGTACATTGAATTGTTATCATTTTTGAAATTGAAATTCCAGAGTTGATGAAGACAAAAATTGTTTGTAAATTGAAGCAATTTGGCACTGAATACTCAATACTCACATTTGTTCAACAACGATGATACGAATTCAATAGCCAAATAAGTACTATCCTTTTTGACCATCGCGATGAATCAAAAATTTCTATAAGAATACCTACCTAAGAAACTATGTGTTCACACAAGTTTTTGTAGAACATCAAAATCAATAAAAGTACGGTTCCATCTAAAGATGTATCAGTCAATCTGTTAATATTGCACGATAGTTTCAACCAATCGAAGAATAAATAAAATAAATATATAAATAGAGAAATAAATAAATAAAAATGTAAAATGTGTATCTGCATACATTAGATGTAATAAATATTTATATATGTTCACTAAATATATGTCTTAAGATTAAAGCAGATGATAGCACTGGTAATTCTTCTTGTGAGAATATTCGGAAACGTCTATCCCTCATAGTGGAAAACAAATTTCTAATGAGAATGTGGAAGAATGAATTTAAATGAATACAATATTATTTTTAGAGAGCAGAATTCATGAATAGTGAACTAAACAATGGGTAGATCGAAGTTCAAGAAGATTTAGCGGAGCTATCCTCCGAGGACTAAATTAATTCTAATCATATTAACTAATTTGCAGCCGAAGGCTTGATATAATTTGACTAGAGTGGCCCAGCCGAGTTTTGCTTCATCCACTCTTCCTCCGGACTGGGACTTTTTTGTCCGGCAAAGCATAAACTAACTTGTCAACAACTATTTTGGCGAAAACGCACAACTTGCATTTTGATATATTAATCAACTCACTTACATTTGATAAAATTCATAAATCTCGAACGTATATTGTTCTAAAATCGATAAAGACGGCTGCATACCTCCACGGTGACTCGCCACTTCTTGGTTTCTCATTTTTGTCTAGCCTAAGTCGCTACGCCTACTAATTTACAGATTAATATATAGTTGGTACTTTTTAAAGATTATGTTACTTAAAGTTTAGTAGAAATATTATACTATATTTTTGTATAGGTATTGTTAAATAAATATTTGTATAAATATTGTGTCATTGGGTCTCTTACAATTCAAAAAATAATAGAGCCCAGACCACGTGACTCCGAAAGATCATTTCGAACGGCATTCGTATGTTTAAATTCGGTCGACTCAGTATTAACAATATTATCAACAATGCATCGTCGTCCCAATCGTATACCTCAATCAAGAAAGCAATCAACAATAATAGCATCGTATCAACTCATCTGTATCCTTCCTATGGTTCCATACCATTCCAAATGGAAACATCATCCATCTGCTCTCACAAATTCTCTTTTCTTTTTGGTGGACGTTTCAGGACATCATCAACATTTCTAAGAGTTTCTCAAAGTACCGATGTAGTAGTCTGTTATATTTTCAACTATTAATAAATTTTTTGTGAATGCTGATTTTTGGGCTAGGGTCAACTTTTCAACAATAAAGAGACCCTAACGAACCTATAACGAATTTTTCGAGTATATTTGGACATGCCTTCACTTGTAGTAATTTCTAAAATACGGCTGAAGATGGACTTTTATAAGTTCGAAACATGTCCCGTTGATCAACTACATCATGATTGAAGTTGTGGAGATGACTTTGAGCTTTCCTTACTCCTTTTAAAAGGAAAAATATTGAAAAATCGACAATGAATCGCCAATAATATAAAATTTTTACGATGTTTATTGTCATTGTCAATTTTTAAACAGTCAAACCGGGACTAAACAATATCAAAAATTTTTGTTGAACATCAATTTCCAATGATCATAGTCCTGTTATTATTGAGATTTGAATAAAATAGAATTTTCGGAACTTGCATAGTTTGTTGGGGCATAAGTCACTCGATAAGTCATATGAAAAAAAAATTCTGAAAAACTGAAATGAAATAAATTTCCAAGGATGCATTTGATGGAATTTGGAACGGATGGATAACTTTTGAACTTGGAGGTAACCGATCATCACTGAGTTGTAAAGAAAGCAGTACGAAATGAACCTTGCGGTACACGTTCCCCTAAAGAATAAAACTCCGAGCAGCTGTGACGAGCAACGCATCATCACAGGAGACACGCCCGGACTGATTTGGCAACAGGGCAGACGGACGCACCACCACCCCTAGAGATTTTTTTTACATATTATTCAATTACAGTTAACACACACATTTACTTACAACGAATATAGAACAGTTTCAAAATAAATACACATTATATGTCACGTTACGAGAATACAAAACGGCCTGTACAATCAAACACTGATTTGTTATTTAATCACAGCCCATTTGGAATTTCTCGGGGGGTAGGAAACGGTTTGGTGGCGCCACCGTACTGCAAAATGACAAGTTCAACCAGTGAGAGAACGATGGCGAAACCATATTTCGAGATAGCATTTTTGGACCAATCAGAAACATTCTAGCTATGACGGTATATGTTCAACGGAGCTCCTTTTTACTGACACCCAGTATGCTGAAAATAATCCGGCACGAAGGACCACTGTTGAAATTTTTGTTCTTCTCTTGACTATTCAATATCGTCTTGTAAATGTCAATGACAGATTTCTGATTCTGACATCAATTCAATTCAATTTCCACCTAATGTCTTTCACCATAACATATACATGGTATTCATAAAATGAATTACCACTGTATGAGTAGCGACTGAAAAAATGCAGCTGATGATTTCATTGATGCGCCAGTACCATAAACATTTTTAATTTTCCCTCAAGTCGACTATTGTGGATGAGCGAATGATGATGATGTTCTTCTTCGGTCAACATATCAGCTGAGAAGTGGAAAAAGAGTTGATGATATTTTTATTTGACGTGAAATATATTAGGTTTGCACACTAGACAAATTGTGAATACTTCAATGTCAAGGAAGAATACTATCTCTAATCCACTGCAATAGGTAGAATCGTTCTGATTGGTCTGAAAATATGTCCATAGCAAAAGTCATGGTTGTTTGAACTCTTGCACCAATGACGAAACGATCCTCGAAATAATAAGAATCTACCAAGAAATCACCCACTCGTACTTTTTCCTTCGATTCGAAACAAAGATCCCCATCGAATTTCGCTCATCAGTGGAACTTTGGCGCTCGGAGTAATGCCGGACGCGTTCGCATGGTAAAACTAAGTGTTTCATATAATATAATAATTTATAGTGTATACTAATGGCGGATGAGTACCCTGATCTGGGGCACCCATAGGTCTGAGGGCCAAGGTTAGTAGGGCCTACTGGCGTCCTTGGGCCTCTTCAGCTGGACCTTGAGGCGCTTCATCCCGATCTGGAAGCCGTTCATCGCTTGGATGGCGGCCTGAGCACTCGCGGGGTTGTCGAATGATACGAACCCTACGAAATCAAAATAATAGTTAACGAAAAATGGAGTAATACTATCGTGGATTCATGCTTTCTTGATTTTCTTGATCGAATATTGAATAATTACTCGTGACAAGTCGACTGGAAGCTAAACGAGATTAGTAGTAAACCTATGGGGATACCAGCTCAAGCCTGTCCTTGACCTAGAATCGGCATAGGGGCACTACATTTTTAACCAGCTTCTATTCAATTGATTTTGATATCAATTCTTAGTCATTTATTCATTAGCTATCGATATACATTTTCATTTGACATGGATATAATGAAAACTCTGCTCGTGAATGATATAACTGGTATTGCTTCTTCTTCTCTGTACTGATGATGAATGTGGATATTTGTGGTACATCACAAACCAAGACAACTTTACCAAATCGAATACGTCGGAGTTCATATACGCCATTAATAAAATATAAAATAATACTATCGTCATTTCATAAGAACTTCCTAAGTTTCTTTATTGAATATTCAAAATAATCATTAGAAATACATTAAATTGAAACAAAATTAAATATTGAGCTGGTATCGGTATTAAATTCAACTAGTTTCTATTCAACTGAATTCGATATCAATTCGTTGGCATTCTTCCATCAGCTATTCACATATTTTTTTCCTTTTGACATCGATATTATAATGATTCTACTAGAGAATAATATAATTAGTATCGCTTCATCCTCTTTGTATCGATGAAAACTGTGGATATTTTGTTCCATGGGTGGTGTACATCACAAACAAAATAGGTCTTTTGACAATGAGAATGATTGATTGAATACATTTCCATGAATTATTGAATTGAAATAAATCAAACATTCAGGGTTTTTCATAGTTCACATGCAGTAATGGGAATTGGTATAAAATCAACACTATTATTGGTTATTTTCATAATTTTAAAATTTGAAAAAAAATTCATCTTGACTTATAATAGGTACGCACCGAAACATTTGCTCTGATTTGTGGCACGGTCGATAAAAACTTTGGAGCTGATGACGTTTCCGAACGGTAGAAACATCTGCATCAGCTCAGCGTCTCCGAATTCTTGGGGCAAGTGATAAATGAACAGGTTACATCCTTCAGGACCCGATATTGAACATCCTGTAGGAATAAGAAAAAAAAATATGAGTGATTTTCTTAAAAATCTGTTTATTCCAGTTCAGAGTCATTGTTAGCTCTATTTCAGTAATGCAATGGAAGGTTACCGTAAACAAAATTTCTGGAAACAAATTATTTGTGAAAATCTTTGGAGACAATTTGAGATATAAATTACATTTTTGAAAATATTCGGCTAACGATGATGCTGCCACATCAGATGAAATAAATATCTATAATAAATATCTTGAACCATATTTCGGGATCTGAATATTTATTTCTTCTAATGCTTTTTGTTTTTTACACAAAACATATAAGCGATCAGGGCAACTGTAACACAATGCATTGACATAACACTTAACAGAGAACACAAAGATATATGCAACATTTGATCATGAAAAAATATCAGCTTTAGCATACTGATACTATAAAAGGTGTTGCCAGAATCGTTTTCAAATATTTATAGGTTTGCATGTCACAACATTCCGAACGTTCATTTTTTCAGACCAAAATGCAAAACGGTGGTTTTCAAATAAATAATTTCTGTCATATATTTTGCACCTTCTCATAATATATTATAACAAAAAATAAATGATTGCACATGTCAGCACAAAATATCTTCTGTTTGTTTCAATGATGAAATGTTTTTAGGTGCAGTGTCTGTTTTGATGTTTTGATCTGGAAAATCGGAACGAACGGAATTCTTCGCTGAAATTTGATGTTTTTAACAATGTTATTGATTCTTACCTTCTCTTTGTGCAGGTGCCACTGCTGACATCGGTTGTGGTATAGCCTGAGGGAATTGACCATAAACGGCGGGGTAAGCTGCTGACAAATATAAACAAATCACACCAATACTTTTCCACCGATGCAATATTCATCATGCGTGAATTTTTAATCTTATATGGAACATCAAGTTTCTTTCAAGCGAATTCAATAGTGAATCTACTAAATTTTATACTAGATTATTCACTATGGAATACTATACATGAAGTAACTTGATGATGATTTTCTATGGTGAATGATGAACTTGAGGCCAAACATTCATAATACGTACCAACTCGCATATATATTATTGATTATTCATCTATTCGTCATTGGAAGCTACATTTATATTAATGATAAGAATCTTATCATGCACTAATCAATCCACAACCCAAAATTTTGGTAATATGTCATGTAAATCGTTAAGGTTTCCGAGTCACGCGAGCCTGTACTTCCTCTGATACTTATCACCTTTCCTTTGTTTATGTAACGTTTCCCCAACATCATTTTGTTGACGTCATAAATTAATCTCGCTGCTTATGTAAATGCAATCCAAACAAATTGTAATTTGATTTGCTACACTCATTTAACTTTCATCGAGCAATGAATAGAATGGAAAAGCTGCTATATCAAATTCTTCCATGAATGAAGTTGAAATAAAAAAAAATGCTACCTAATATAAATTTCTATACATCTACTCATGGCTTTTTCCATACAGTTCAATTTCTATTTTTAGTTTTTTTTTAATAAAATAAGCCAATGAAAAGGAATGGAAGGATGATGAATTCTCTAATTTTCATTTGATATTTCTCTCTCTATCGTAGGTATGAATATGTACAATTCCACAAACTTCACTCTGTATAGTATATTTCTGAGGCCGAAAGGCTAAGTATATGTAGCGACAACATCTAACATAAAATTCCTCAGACATCGAAACACTTAGTGAAAAATCAAGCTTACATTGAAATAGATATAATGGTACACCTTTGAAACACACATTCATCTAAGAATATTGATTCATGAAGATGTATCGAACAAGAACCCAATTCGAGTGTTGACTATTTTGTGAAGTTTCAGATTATTAATTTTACAATGCGATGTACACAAAATATTTGATAATTTCTTATAAGGCTGACTAACAGAAAACGCCCTAAGGCCATTGCGCCGGTATTTATTATCTGATTTTAAAAAACAAAAATGCAAATCAGATATCTATATCTATTCAATTTCAAATCTGACGATTGTCAACTTTTTTCCAAATGGCATGATTTTTGTTCTGGTAGAGATTTTGTTTCTAAATACAATGATAAATAACAAGTTGAATTTCGAGCAAAATTAGTTGAAAAAAAAAAGTGAGCTCCGTCGACAAGAAATGGATCATTCATAACTTTTCCTAGTTTGTAGTTTCCTAAGAAAGTCATTTGTTTTCAATAAATCATTAATTCATTCACAATATTATAATGTCTTTTTTCTATAAGGAATGGAGTCAATCTTCAATGACTCGATAGAAAATTGGATGGAAAGATCAATTTCTTGTCGAAGGTGCATACATTTTTTTCAACGGATTCAGCGAAAAAACAATTTTTTCTTCATCATTGTATTCACAAAAAAATCTAATCTAATTGAAAAAAAAAATGTTACTACCACCTTGAAGTATCTGATTTGATTTGCATTTTTGTTTTGAAATAACGGCGCTATGGCTTGGAGCATGTTTTGTCAGTCAGCCTAAAAATATGTACACAGGTGTATTGGAAAAGTGAGAGAATCTATAGTGAATATCGCAAATCATGATATCACAATAGCTATCATAATATCATTACATACATATTCTCGACGTAGCCATTTCTGTTCCAATTTCCTTGACAGTCTATGATATTTTGTATATTTCATTGAAGATGTCATATTCAGATGATATTAATTATTCACACATTCATTTACAATCACATATGGTTGGATAAATTCAAAGAATATGTTTATTTCTCCAATTTAGTGGCTTGTTTACTGATGGTCATCCCGTATTCAAAGCTATGTCGAAAAAGTTCTATTTTAAAATTCTGCACCAGCGTAGTAGCCAGATAAGAACCACCTGCAATACTTCGTGTTTATCATGAATTGAGTTGGGAATCGCCGATAAATCTGTGCTTCGTTCAGAACACTGCCTTGAGTGTGTTGTGTCGTATTGTATTGTGCTCTGCAAAAATGAAATATTTATATCCCGCCTGTTTCCGACCAGCGTGGTGTGACAGATTCGAAGAAAAAACCTCAAATCGGGTTCCTGTTTGATCACTCTTCATCGTTCAAGAAACGGTAAAGGATAGACTTACCCACTCCCGGATATGCCGGTTGCATCCCCTGGTAAGCGGGGTGTTGTATCGCTGCCTCCCCATTGGGTAGACCTTGTGCGGGGATGGACAGGTGCAGCGCGTCTGAAACGTTTCGGAACTATCATCTTCAAGTACATTTTTGCTAGAAAAATCGGTGATATCACGAGTATGTGATGTGAGATTGCAGATCATGACGATTGAAAGTATTTTTTTTATGGAAATAGCCAAGTAGGATCAAAAAACGTATTTATTATCATTTAATAACATGTCAAAATATAAAGTTTCAATCAAACAATTTATATTTTAGTATAAGAATGAAAATATATTGGAAATGTTTCAATAATGAATGCACCATAAAAAAAAATGAATGAACAAAAAAAAATAGGAATTGAAAAAAATTGCTGAAATCTCTAGCTTCTCTTTCTCACAATAAATCCCAGCATATACATAATTTCTTCACCTCTCGCGTTCGCTATATATTCCTAAAGTTGTCGTTTTTTCTATCTTTTTTATCTTTTTATCTCAATTCTTGAATCTTTATGAACAGACCAATTTCACGATCTGTTCGCTTATATCAAATTCATCCATAGACCACTAAAAAATAACGTATACTACGATACAAGCATCTCGATTGCTTAGGTAGATTACTCGTTTTTGAAGTGGAATCATAATGTCAACATTATATCAACATTTTCTGTAACTTATGGTATCTGAATGAATCTGAATCTGAAATCTAAATACAGGGTGATTCATAGATTTGGTCAAAAAATTCTTGTTATCGTACTTTATTTCTCACAGCTACTTTTAATCAATCAACTGCAGCACTTCTATTCGAAATGGCATTTTACTTCAATTTCAAATCTCGAAGAAAGTTTGAGTAAACGTATTTCCAAAATACCATATGAAAATTTGCTGGGTCAATTCTTTGATAATAAAACTTGTTACCAAAGTCCTGGATTTTCTCAATATCATATGTCAGTCAAATGACAAGAAGTGGCTTAATGTTTCATGAAAAAACGAGACGAATCGAAGAAATTGTGGAAATATTCACACGAGATACAATTTTCTACTTTTGATTACTCAAGACTCACCCTGTATGAGATCTCTCGCCACTTGGAAATATTCAAATTGAGATGCTTTATTCGAATGAACAAGCTTTTATTGAATAGCTTAGAAGCTAATGGGCAATGAAAACTAAAACTATAAGAATTTTGAAATGATGCCAGTTAGTTTTCAAATTTATGGTTGAAATTTGATAATTTGGTGGATGCGTTGTGTTAAAATTTTTGTGTATCCGAACAGTGTGACACTGGTGCCTGTGAAAAATTAGGATCTCACGTAATTTGGTGAAGGCGAATTTGAATTTATGGTGGAAACAAACTCTACTTTTTGGTGGATGGTAAACCTCTTCGTTAGAAGTTTCACTAATGGTTGGGAACGAAAGAAAGTGCTTGTATCAAGAGTTATAACGGAATAATGCCCTAGATTTTGATTATTTGTCCACCACAAAATGAAC
This sequence comes from Phaedon cochleariae, assembly GCA_918026855.4. NCBI lineage: Eukaryota > Metazoa > Arthropoda > Insecta > Coleoptera > Chrysomelidae > Phaedon > Phaedon cochleariae. The sequence goes on along the minus strand of OU896713.1, from coordinate 2,259,503 downwards.
GTGATGGACAGATAATGAAAAATGAAAGCTACTGAAATCATTGAATGCCATAATATTTGATCCCGAAATTAATCGAATAGTTTATATTTTAGTTCATGACAATATCTCACATTTTGTATTTTGCGATAGTTTACATTGTGGTGTATACGTCTGATGGTGTTTCAATTTTGATATGTTGATAATGTTGATGAATCTTTGGTCGATTAAATTCAACCTTACCCCATATTCCATTACTCAATCAGATCATTCTACATGTTTCGAGCCCATACAGGCTCATCCTCAGTGAATAGTGAAAAATCTACAACGTTATATGGAGTCTTACTAAAATTTATTCACTTGATCATGTAGTTATTCAAGTACAATTTTTTCTTCTTCTCCAAGTAAGTAGCTACCTACTTCTAAGTATTGAATAATGTAACTTTTCGTAATGTTGTAGAATTTTCACTATCCTCTGGGGAATAGTCTATATGGGCTCGAAACATGTACGATGATCTGATTGCGTAATTTGATCACTATTGAAATTGTGGTGACGATTTTGTGTTTTTGATCCCTGGTACTTTCATTCTTGTTTTGGAATCCTGCAGTACATAGACATTTCATGACAACATTGTAGGAAAATTCAGATGTTTTTATACTCACGTGCTTGATAAGTTTGAGGGGGGATGCCGTTCGTGTACACTTGCTCTTGACCTCCTGGTTGGCCGTTGGGGGTTTGCGCCGCCATATTGAAAGTTGGCATGGTGGGTGAGGGTAGACTGGGTATTGTGCCGTTCACGGGTTGACCGTTACCTTGACCACCGGGTACATCTGGAAAACAAAAAAAAAAGATTGAAGATTTCGGGTTTGAAAGGTTTTTTTTTTTCAATTGACTCGGCCGTTACTTGATGGAAATCCATAACAAATGTAAAAACTCCACAAACGATAAGATTTCCACAAAATTCTCAAACACAGTAGCTTCGTCAGGTGATATACTGATACTATGAAACAGGGTTGGCATGAATTAATTGATATGAATTAAAACAGTGATTCAATTCGTGAAAAGTCATGAATTCATTCAAATTTTTGAAAATGAGACAAATTGCACTATATTACCTTTGATTTTAACTAGTTTAAACTGAAAAATTCGATCGTATTTTGGCAAGACTTTGTTATTTCAAGCATAACAGAGATTTTTACTAACAGATATATATATACAGTATCAAGTATCATCCATGAAGTCCATAACATATGAGAACAGGTTTATTATCACAGCATCGAATTTTTTTCTCTCGGCGATCCATTATGCATATCCGGTAACTTGAAAATCGATTTTGACACATGTCACGTGATCACTGGTATGGTGATGAATAAAAATAATACTATATAGCTATATATTTTCGAATATTCTTCAATTTTGTTACAATTCTCTTTTTTTTTCTAACAGTAGTGATGTTGATGATGTACAAGTTGAATAGAATTCAATTTCATATGCTCACATATGGAGTTTCCAGCCATTATTTGAGAGAACTGAAAAAAGCTATTTTCATTTTTTTTAAAATAATTTCATCTTCCCATCTAACCCCACTTTTTGCCATCGTAATTTTTTGAATTTACCGCCTACAAGTGTTCAAGTGACATGTGTCAAAAACGACTTTTTAGTAGTCAGACATGCATAATAGATCGCCGAGAAAAAATGTTTCAATATTCTACCAGGTAATAAACTTTTTCTCCATGTGTTACGAACTTTATGGATGATACTGGATCTATATGTATCTATTATTTTGTATTTTGAAAAAATTACATGTAATATTATGATGTTATTCTACAAGATTTCGCTTTGGGTAAATGAAATTTGTTTTTTTTTTCAAATGAATTAATTCAAAAAAGTCTGACTCAATTCGAAAAGTCGGACTTTGATGACTTTTTTATAAAAGTCACGACTTATTCCAACCCTGCTATGAAATCAAATGCATGTCTTGTGTTTGAGAATTTTGTGGAAATCTTATCGTTTGTGAAGTTTTTACACAACGTTGTGTTTGTTTTCTTTATTTTATTCGGAGCGGATGAAATACTAATTCGATCAAACCTTCTTCATGAATTTTGGGAATGAAGATTGTTTCATCGTTGTGAGAGACTCAGTGATGCCATAGATGGTATTCAATTTGATGGAGAAGTATTGTTAAAACCCTTTCAGTCACGACTTTTCATTTTTTCAGTTGAAAATTTTTCGTGAAATTGGGGGTTGAAGTGATTTTTTATATGATTTTTGAGAATTTTTTGAAGTCCGTACGGCCTTGATTTTTCTAAAAAAAATCATGTTCGTTTCAACGAACATGGTGACTCTACGAGAAGGAGAGGAAATAAATAGCTACAACATTGTGGTTTATTTCATATGGTAATCCTTGAAATAATTACGATCACGAGTAATACATAGATGTACACTACATTTCATACAATAAAAATGTGTTTTTTCGAGGCAAGCTCCATTTTTGCACTTTGCTCCATCCCCACTTCCATCAAATATTGGTAAATGGCACACTTCATCGAGTCACCATGTTCGTTCTAACGTACATATGATTTTTCTCGAATTAGTGTATGAAAAAATATGATATTCGATCATTTCGTTTTTTATATATTATAATGAACATATGAGGCATTGAAAAATGAATTTTTGAACTCAAATTCACTTACTATTTTATCAAAACAAACACGAGAAATGTGTTTATGAACAATAACAGCTGACTCACTGTACACACAGAAGGTAAATAAGCGAAACTTGTATAATATCCCGAGAGATAGTGCTACCTATATCAGTCATTGGATATAAAGGTCCCTCGCGTCTGATGTGGTGTATAAATGGAATGATAGGTGTCGCCTCAATTTACTATTGGCACGAAAAGTACATTTTCGTTTTAACGACCATGGTGACCGAAAGGGTTAATATTTTGATGCATTACAGTTTGAATAATGGTGAGTGCGCGTATGGATTTGATGGACGCACTTTGTTGAAGTTTTGGTGGACGCGCCTTGTGTATTCGAGTAGAGTTTGGTGGATGTGATAAATAAAGATCTCCCATAATTTGGCGAAGGAGAATTTCGATTATGGTGGAGACATCAGTGATGCCATAGATGGTTTTCAATTTTATGGACTGTTGATATTTTGGTGCATTACAGTTTGAATAATGGTGAGTGCGCGTATACAGTGTGTCCCACTTACCATGGGTATCTTTTTAACGGTGAGAGATACGAGGTCGGTTAAATGACACCAAATTTGGAGTTTGTCAGGGCCAACTATAATGTGAAAAAACATTTTGATAAAATCTTCGTTTTTGTTTTATACGCAAAAAACAGATTTTGATCATCTTCATGTCTCCTCCGTAACTTCTTTATTTATGAAAATATTCAAATAGGAATTTCACATTCTCATGACAGTTTTTCAAAGTGATTTCGAAAAAAATATGAAAATACCAACTCTTCTAGAATTTGAGATAACAGCATCAACTTCAGTTTTTCAAATGTAGGTCATAGCTCACTATGACTTAGTTACAAATAACTTTTTTTTCTCTTCCAGATGATATGTCGCAGTTATAGTTTTGTGTTGATAACAACGGGATTATCGTCATTTATACAAGAACAAAAAATTATTTGGAAGCCGCCATCTTGAATTCATAATTTTAACAAAAAAATCATGATCTCCGACCTCAAAAACCACCACTTACCAATTTTGAATGGAATTGGACCAAATCTTGTCCGCCATTTTGGAGCAGCCATTTTTTTCAATTTCAACAAAAATTCCATAACTCCGATTAAGTTGAAATTTGACAGGTGTTCATAATTTCGGTGACAATACATTATGGAATTTTTGTTGAAATTAAAAAAACTGGCTGCTCCAAGATGGCGGACAAGATTTGGTCCGATTCCATTCAAAATTGGTGAATGGGGTATTTGAGGTCGGAGATCATGATTTTTTTGTTAAAATTTGCGGCATATCATCTGGAAGAGAAAAAAAAGTTATTTGTAACTAAGTCATAGTGAGCTATCACCTACATTTGAAAAACTGAAGTTGGTGCTGATATCTCAAATTCTAGAAGAGTTGGTATAAATTTCATATTTTTTTCGAAATCACTTTGAAAAACTGCCATGAGAATGGGAAATTCTTATTTGAATATTTTCATGAATAAAGAAGTTACGGAGGAGACATAAAAATGACCAAAATCTGTTTTTTGCGTATGAAACAAAAACGAATAGATTATATCAAATTTTTTTTTCACATTATAGTTGGCCCTGACAAACTCCACATTTGGTGTCATTTAACCGACCTCGCATCTCTCACCGTTTGAAAGATACCCATGGTGAGCATGGTAAGTGGGACACACTGTATATTTGGTGGACGCGGTTTGTTGACGATTTGGTGTATTCGAATAGAGATTCTGGTGGATGTGATAAATAAAGATCTCCCATGATTTCGCGAAGGAGAATTCCGATAATGCTGGAGACAAATTTCAAACTTGGTTATCTATGAGCATGAAAAACTTGGATTCGATCAAGCCTACATTATGAATTATGAGAATGAATATTTCATCAGAGATAGCGATAGGTGAACATTCAATATCAAAATAATATTAATTCCAAAGAACCTATATATTTTCACATTTTGTTCGGGATATTCCCCTTTTTATTACGAATATAACAGGGAGATAGGTCTAGCTGTCACACTTTTCGAGAAAAATTTTCATCTAATTTGACAAACTCATAGTTAGTGTCGTCATCATCAGAAAAGCAAATGCAAACGCTTCGGTTTCAATGATTCATGATCAGATTTTTCTGGGGAAACATTCCAGATTTTTTTTTGGGATTTTCTCTCCTCGTTTCTATGAAATGAAGATATGAAAAAGGTTTGGAGAAGAGAAATTGAGATATATAGAGAAAATATCAAATTTTCACTTATTGTTGGACGTTTCGGGAACGAATCTGCTCCCGTTTTCAACATTCTTTATGTTTTGATGCAAAAATGAATACATTTCTGTTATCTCAAGAAAACCATCCCAAGAACGGTAAACCAGCAATCAGAGATGTAGGTCTGCAGCTAGGGTGTATATCAAATTCAAAAATATTTGTTGTCATCATAATGAAAATTAAGCATTTTGACGATTGTTAAGTTACTACCATAGAAACACCCTCATTTTCTGAAATATAGCAAATACCAATGAAACAACGTTCATGTATAGATACCTGATGATGGGGGTAATGCTGAATTCGCCATACCATTCATAGCTGCATGAGGGAGCTGCGTTGCTATCGCAGCCATCGGGTTAATGTAAGTTCCTTGTGCAGTCGCAGCTGCCATAATTGCAGCTTGTTGCTGAAAAAAAAAATTAAAAAACAATTCGTTAGAAGGTTTCTGATTTGTAGTCTTCAGGGTGTATCAATTATTGAAATATTATTAATCTCATAATTTTATTTTCATTTGCACTATCTGTTGACGGAAATTCGGGTACCATCGAAAAACAATGACAGACAGACATTTTCCAATGATTCCTATTTATATAAGTATCACATCCTATTGAAAAATATATCTCACCTCTGAAATTAACCTGCATGAATTGCAATATTCGAAGCCCTGGAAACTGCTCAAAATACGCAAAACTTTCATACTTTCATGCTCGGTGAGATTATATTTATTCATTGAAATTTTGAGAATGAAAAGATCTCTAACTTTCGTATCTACACTTTTTCCACATAATCTCAAAATTCATATGGGAGATTCAGATAGCCAAGTTTTTAGTTTTTCAATCTCATCTTTCACCTCCTTTTGACTTGATATCGAAAAAGCACCCTGATTTTCAATCAAAAATTCTCGCGTCAAAATGTTTGCTTTTTTAAAAAAGTCGATGGACTTTGAGTTCGTTGAAATCTCTTCTTCTTGATGGTGTAGAAGAACATATACATCACTGTAGTAAATGTTCTCAGGAAATGCAAAGAACTCAAAAAGCAGCAGTCACATTATTTTAGATGAAATCCCCTTCATTATTTAGAAGAACTATTTCCACAAGTTTTTTGCAATATTAATGGATTCGATATTTTTTGATCATCTGTGTAACATGAAATCTCACGTTTTTCAAGTGATTAGTGTTGATTTCAATAAAAAGCTCAAAATTGTACATAATGATTCCAAAACAAATTCGGATTCGAGTTTAGTTTTTTGCATTTTTTGAGAACATTAAGACTAGTAATTTATATTTCTTCACACCATCAGAAATTGAAGATTTCAATGAACAAAAAGCCCACCGACTTTTTTGGAATAGCAGTAATTTCAAAGCGAGAATTTTCGATTGAAAATTAGTGTTTTTGTGCAAAAAATCCATTCTACCAAATTTCGTGAAAAAACATTCTTTACTGTGAGAGATAAAAATACAAAACCAAAAACTTGGTAATTCCAATTTTCCTCATAAATTTTGAGGTTATCTTAGATCTTTTTATTACCTACATCTTTGCTTTTCCACTTTTTTCCATGGGACTTTTAGTTTTGTCAGAAATCGAGATTAAAAGTTTTTCACCCTTAAAACCTCACCCTGTTCCACTTTCCGACCTCAGTTCGACCATAATTTATTTTTTCTCTCATCTTTGTTATATTCTATTCCTTTTCCATGCAATTTTGTTAATACGAAGTCGAATGGAAAGCAACTTATTTATATAAAACTCTAGAAAACCGAACGAAAGTAAACATCACTGTAACTACTCGACATTTCGATACTCCAGTTAGGAGTACAAACTTTTTTTATTCTAGGACGAGCGTAATCAATTATAAACAGAAATATGCCTGTGCGAAATGTAGCGTGTATACTTCAAAGAAACCATAAATGTTATGAGTGTGCTCGCCAAATACTCCGCAATCTTTGTGTAATGCCCGGGAATTATTCGTCGAAAACAGAAAATATTTACCTACCCGGCATTCCCTCACAGGATTATAGTTGTCAGTATTTCGCTTCATTCATCTATTGATGTGTATTGGTTACGAAATGATATATTTTCCGAAGGCATGTAAAACCATTCCAGTTGATCGAATGGCACCTGTGCCAATCACTATCCTGAGCAAAATGATTGAAAAATCGCACTTTCCTGTGCGGGAAATTGCGCTCGATTTCGCGACTTTGATAACGAGATAAGAATTATGCCATCCGAAACCACCTGGAAATGCAATAATTCAATTATCAAGCTCCACTTTTTTTATCATGAAAAACTCTCAAAATTATTGTGAATTTTTTCGGACATCACCGTTTCACGGCATTTCAACAAAAGCGCCTTCCCAATGTAATACTGTTTGAAGAATCATATTCTGGTACTAAAAACTAAATTAATCGTGAAACAAAGAAATTGGGACATTTTTATAGAATCGGTCACTAGTTTCGCACCTCCCTGTATATTATATAATTTTTTCCCTATCACGAAACGATTAGTTAGATCAAATTAGCCATAAGCACCAAATTTAGTGCTTCTAGGAGCAATGGTAACGAAGACAATTGAAGAAAACTGCATTCAAGTGCCTACCTTAGGAAGAATTTCGAAATATCTCTATACAGTTTGGTTTGTTTACATTTCTATTATGAAGAAAAAAACATTCAAGTAAAAAAAAATGTCGCATGATAAATTCAGTGAATTGAAGTCATTTGGGTGCTATTGAATAAGGAGGTTAATTGAAATAGAATCATCACTCAAATACCTTTCAGTTTCAACAATAATGCCACGGTAATTTTCGAACGGCTAAAAATTTACCGCGAGAAAAAACTGACGACACGATCTCGTAAGTAGGGGCAGACCATAGCACAATATTAGTTATTCAATAATTCATAAATCCTCAATTTTTGTATTGGTTATGTTCCTAATTAGACAAAAAAACAGCAATTGTCCCAAAATATTCCCTCATCTGTTGTGGCTTATTGCTTACAATTACATTTGTGTTAATAATAATATTATTTTATTAATTCACACTACAGGACATTTGAGGGTAAACGTGACAACACTGTATCACGAATTGTGGGCGGTGCCTTGTCAGTTCTCAGCATTTATCACATTGTTGCCAAGTCTTCAACATCAACATGATACTTTGTTATGAGGTATAAGAGATATTCAGACATGCAGGTGATTCAAAAAAGTGAAGAATGAACTATTATCTCATGGCTTCCTAATATTATGTTTTATCTCCTGTTTTAACGACAGGAATCTAATAATCTTTTTGATAAATTGATTAAAATTCGTGTCTTGACAACCTTGGTTCATGAGCTAGTGGAAATGGAAGATTATCTGACCAATAACGAAACAGCATAAAACTGACGTTATCATTCATTCGACAATTTTGAACAAAGCATAGACTCATTAATTACATAAAAAATTCGTGAGAATTGTTTGCAAAAATTAATTTAGTTCCCTAACTACACAGTGGAATAATTCATCATCAATCCACTTGCCCATTCTACTGCGTTATGTATCTCCTATCCGCCATTTTTTTTCGTCCCTGGCTATTGAACCGTCCAGTCGGAATGCCTGGCGGTCCGAACACGTCTCTGTAATGAGCACCCGAAAGGAAATACAAGAGCAGGACGTCTGACCACAAGTATTCGTCCTCGTCGAATTGAGTATCGAATTAAATCTAGCCGGTCCAGCTTGAAGGGATGAAAGCACTCTTCCGATACTAATATTCAAGGCGCAGCCATTCATAACGAACAAAGACAAGGATTCTCTCTTGGGATATGAGGAATGTCGCTGTTGAGAGTTGACTACCTAGGCGAAAGCTCTTTGATAATTGGTAATGAAAAACAAATTAGTATAGCTTTGTTTCGTACCATCAGTATTTAATTACGACTACAAGTGTACAGGACCAACTCCTTCTTGATATTGAAAATTTTGTCTGGTATTATTCCCCCATTTAATATTGAGAATTCTACATGAAGGGATCATGGTACTCCTCTCTTGTTATTTTTCATATCGAACGTTTGTGATAGCCACATATTTATTCAGAAATCTTTTAAAAGTATGTACACCTAATTTGTATCCTGTATCAATAAATCCAAACGAGCTATAAAAGTTCTGCTGGCGCCTGGTTTCAACTCCATAAAAAAGTTGCACAAAAAATAAGGGAGATAGCTCGCAATAGTGCCGATGATGGGATACCCTGTAGTGTACAGGGTGTCCCACTTGAATGTGTCACCATCCTTCATCATCACAAATCTCAACATATTTTGGTTATTCAAAATCTTCGCGAGAATAATCTTGTACGAATTTTTTTTATCTACTTCTTTTTTTTATATCAACAATTTTTTCTTCAAATGAAATGATCTATATTTTTTTCCATAATTCGATGAAGGCTGTCAACCTGAATTCAAAAATATATGTATCATTCATATATGATCTAATAACATTTTGAGCATTTCATTAAAAAAAAAATACAGCTATTTTTTTGTATTCCCTGATTAATTCATTCATTGATTCTATTTTTATGAACTCCTGTCCTTTTGTTATTTATATCTAGAATTATGTTGAGACCGTTTTCTCCTAATACTATATAAGGACCTTTGTGAATTGCCTCTAATTTATTTCCTGTGTCATTCTTCACGAGAACTTTACTTCTCATGTCATAAAATTCAGGTTTTGTACAGGTTTTATCGAATAGTTCTTTCCTCTTATGCTTAGATTTCAACAAATTATCTCTGGCATCCTCATAAGCTACCTGTAGACGATATTTTAATTCATCGGATATTCTATTGGATGGTAGTCGGCTGTGTTTCTCAAAAACAAGTTCGTATGGGGTATACTTGGTTTCAGAACCAATATGGAACCTAATGGCTCCACAAATCTGGATATTTTGACAGCTGAATTCTTAGAAAAGCGCCTACGCTTCTGCGAATTTTCGAGAGCACCTAACGTTTCATGATGATACGCACTGGAATTAAGATGGTTTTCCGATAGAAGTTTGAGTGGGACACCATGTACAGGGTGGGCCACCAGTAACGCCTCGGTCTCTAGAAGGCTAACCACTTATCTTCTTGGAATTCTTCCTCTCTAGGAAGTTGCATGTCAACATAGGCTACCATTTAAAATTATTTCGAAACATACAGGGTGTCCCCAAAAACCATAAAACACTGAAGTTAAACTTTTTTCTATCGAACACCCTATATATTATTTCATTTTGAGATTCTCCCTGATGAGCTGATTTCAACGACCTATCATACTTGGGGTCTAGCAGTTATAATTACTGAAATATAGGGTGTGAAAAATCGAGATTTTCCATGTTCAAGAATTTTTTTTGTCGAAACTATTCATAATTGGTCAAAACGGCTTACATGTCCCTATCTCAACTTTTGATTAACTATCTACTGATATTTAATTGGGACATATACCGGGTGATCAAGATTCTGAATTCTGCACCACCCTGTATTTATTTCAATTAAATGTCAGTAGATAGTTGATCAAAAGTTGAGATAGGGACATGTGAGCCGTTTTGACCAATTATGGATGGTTTAGACACAAAAAATTCTTGAACTTGGAAAATCTCGATTTCTCACACCCTATATCTCAGTAATTATAACTGCTAGACCCCAAGTATGATGGATTGTTGAAATCAGCTCACCAGGGAGAATCTCAATATGAAATAATATATAGGGTGTTCGATTGAAAAAAGTTCAACTTCAGTGTTCTGTGATTTTTGGGGACATCCTGTATGTTTCAAAATAATTTCAAATGGTAGCCTATGTTGACATGCAACTTCCTAGAGAGGAAGAATTCCAAGAAGATAAGTGGTTAGCCTTCTAGAGACCGAGGCGTTACTGGTGGCCCACCCTGTATATATTCGAAGAGAAGCGATACTCAGAGAATCCTGAGTCTGTCGATGTTTACCTGTGCGTAAGCTCCGTAAGCACCGAACTGGTTGAACACGAAAGGGTTGAGAAGACTCATGTTTCCGGCCATCTGCTGCATGCGTCTCAGTTGGCGTTCCTTTTCTGTATCGGCAAACTTCACTACTAAGCTGGAAGAGGCTCCCTGGAAAAGAATCAAAGGAACTTCGTTAGTGGTGCGGAAGATATATGCCGTGCTGAGTTTTGAATGGAGTTCGGAGCATCCAGGATAAAGGGAGATGCCGATCTAATATGCTTCCGTTGGGTATCTCATACGGGTTTCTCGGTATATGGTCTGGATGAATAACGAATAGCTATTTATGATACAAATGTTCGAAGTAGCATTTTATTTCGTTAGTGGGGACGCAAAAACAAAATAAAACCACTTTTGATATAATGCATCAAATTACTGTCTGAAAATATACAGGGTGTAACTGAATAAGTGTAAAACATTCAAGGAGATGATTCCTCATCGAAAAAAAGATAGGATCTTTCATATAAAGAAACTTCATTGGAGCATCCCTTGTTAAGATACAGCCCCTTAAAGGGGGTACATAAAATTTGTATAACAATTTTTTTCACAAACACTGAAAAAGTTACAATATTGAAATTAACCTGACGTTTTGTACTACCAAAAAGACACTTAGCCAGTAATTTATTTGGTTTACCCCATGGTTGTAAGGGGTGAAAAACGCAACCCCTAAAATTTATTTCCAATGTAACTTTTTGTCTTATTATTTGTTTACCATTTAAAAATTTATTTCCGATAGCCTGTTTCATTCTAAACAAAAAATGTCTCTTGGGTTTTTTGCCCAAAATAAACCAGTAAGCAGCAAAACATTATTTTACGAACAACTACAGAGATACATCGTCATAAATGCGAAAATACGAAACTAATCTATCTAGTAGGTCGCTATTAGCGATAGTGACAATTAAATTGGTATGACGCTGTCAGGTTAATTTCAATATTGTAACTTTTTCAGTGCTTGTGAAAAAAATTGTTATACAAATTTTATGTACCCCCCTTTAAGGGGCTGTATCTTAACAAGGGATGCTCCAATGAAGTTTCTTTATATGAAAGATCCTATCTTTTTTTCGATGAGGAATCACCTCCTTAAATGTTTTACACTTATTCAGTTACACCCTGTATAATACACTGGACAAAAAGTGTCAATTAATTTGTTGTATCTTGCAGGATAACTACTCTGGAGTACAATAATATCAACATCTCCAACAAATTCATCAAAATAAAGAAAGATGAAGTGCTTTCCTAAAGTACGGAACAAAATTATTTCTAGCCAAACAATCCATTTTCGAGAGATCTTCTGTAACTGGTCAATTTCAATTTTCAATTTGCCACATTTATTGAGGAGAATTGAGTATACGGTGTGGGGTGTTCCACGTACGCGTGAGAATTTTTTAGAAATTTATCGTTCAGCTGAAAATGAATTTAGTCAACACGAAAACACTGTATCCATAAATTGAGAGGTATTGAACACGGAACGTTAAGTAAAGAAGGTGCCAAACACATTCATGAAATAATACCACAACACAATTGTATCATACTATACTATAATTATTATACTATTTTGATGCATACATATATACCATTGGTATTGGAACTGTTTTTCCTGACCCATAACAGATTTGTTTAATTCTGACACCATATATATGTTTTTCCTTAACATTAATGATGTTTCTTGGGTCTTCAGTCTGATTATGGGTGTTGTGCCGAAATCGATCGACCGACTTGGCATTTTTTTCATTTATAGATACTGTTTGGCCACTTTGAGAATGAACGATTTCTATAGCTTACCAACATTTTGATCAAGGCTTTCGAGATTTCGAGTATTGGGAAGCGGATAATCTACAGTTGATCACCCTGTACATGTATGCGATCGCGCAATCCCTTTATCGACAAGGGCTTTCCCTTCCCGCTCCGCCACTCACGCGAATCTATTAGAAATCGTCGAATCTCCTGCTCTCGCTTGAAGGGCCCCATCCAATTCCGCATGTCTTCCTGCGGGATCAGGACGTGGACCGGCGACATTTTGTTATTGAACGCCCCCGGGATAGGCCGATCGCAGGGTCGGGGTGGTACGACGCGTTTTCAGCGAACGGCAAGATTGGTAGAACTGATGATGTTTATGAAAGGAGTTTCGAAATCTCTCGATTTCGGCTACTTTGTGAAAATAGCGAGGTGTGGGAGAATCTTGCTAAATTTCCGAAGTTTCAAACCAAATTTACAGGCATCATAACATATTCATTTGAGTTCACATTTTCATTTTTACAGTTTTTCGTCTAAATGGAAATGGTGCGTTATATTTTCGACTTTCAGTGGTGAATTCATGAAGGACACAAAGTCCTAACTCGAGAAAATCCTGTGATAATAGTTAATTCACTCACTTTTCGTACATAATACAAAAAGGAACTACCTAATATAATTTCAATACCTGCTTGATAAACTACTACTGTTCTTATAAATTATCATTCATAAGCATTTGAAATATTTCTGCTTTTGGGTGTATGATAAATTGACATTCATCATACAGGGCGTGGAATGAAATTCTGAATTGAGACTCTATCACGAATCTGCGATTAGAGGTGAGAGATAATATTTCCCATATCACTGATATGAATGATTATTTTTGGAAGTTTTCAAGCTCATCAAGATCAGAGTTTATGCCAGTATACTTCTCCTATACATTCCAATTTTCATTTCAATGCTGAATATAGTGGTAAGTTATATTTGTAGATCATTATACATCATATTATTCATCCGATTTGAAGAAGAATGTCAATTCTCAATTTCGGAGGATTTTATTTTTTATTTTTTATGTTCTCCTTTTGAATGTTCATCAGATATAATTCAATGTTCGACGTGGCAAATAGCCAGGAAAGTAGTTGTTTTCTGTTGAATATTCAGAATGATGTATGCATATACATATTTTTGTCTGAAGGAGAATGCAAATTCTCAATTTCAGAAGATTTTATATTTTATTCTCAAACTCTTATCGTGTGTGTTTTCAATAGATATAATTCAATGTTCGTCGTGGCATATAGCCAGGAAAGTAGTTGTTTTCTATCGAATAAACTGAAAAAGAGTAGATATTCTCATCACATAGAGAATGCGAATTCTCAATGTATTGCTTCATATTAATATATATCCATTTTTGTATGTCCATAATTCATCTGAGAATATTCCTTTTCAACACTGAAATATTTCTATTTGAAATTTGAACAAAATCATGAATATGTGAATTACTCAAAACATTTTCGAAAAAAATGGAAACATCGCAAGATAAGTGCAAGATTTCACAACAACAGCAGAAAAAATATCGCTGTGATGAGGATTTGACTCAGATTCAATAGTGGCTTAGGTATGGTGTTGAGATCTACTATTCAATATGGCATAGGATGGCATCGATATCAAATAGCGAAAGTTTTGCAAATTACCGCACAGGAAAGTGTCAGTTTTCAATCATTCTGCTCAGGATACTGGTTGGCAAAGGTGCCGGTCGATAAAACATAATGGCACATGCCTTTGGGTCATCTTTTCGATATGCAGGTGACAGTCGAAATTTCCTCCCGGCCCTTGGACTACTATCTCGTTATCAAATGACGGTTGAAATTTTCAGTCGGCTCTCCGACTATACGTTTTCCCGATTCCGTTCCACTTATTCTACCCACATGGAAAAAAATGTAATTATTGTTTTCTAACGCAATAACCGACTGCCAATCGCGCCAGGCGCGGATCCCGAATCAGTCAGTCAGAAGAAAAATTCCCCGAGCCACAGAACGCATGATTTGTTTGATTTCTCCCGTCTTCTCTGCTCGAAAACGATAAAATAACATCCTAAGCCGTATTATTTCTGGGGTAAATATGTCGGTATTGCTGCGATGCTTTCTGGCGGAGAGTTGGATATCGGGGATGAAGGATATTTGGTCCGGAATGAGACGTGAGAGTAATGAAACATTCGGAAAAAAGCCGATATAGTTTGATCGTTCTGACATTCACGTATAATGGCGTTTCCTCAGAGAAAAACAAGAAATTGATTACATTCAAAGCTCAATTAAGTCTTATTCATATTGTTAAGATTAGATAGATAGATAGATAGATAGATAGATAGATAGATTTCTCAATACAGTGAGTGCAAAAAAATACATTTTTTTTACAAATCAATGCAAGTTCCTAAGAACATTTGAGATAACGAGAGAGAAAAATAAATAATGTATACAAATCGGAGTTGATATTTGGCAATACTTTACAAATTTAGTGACAGAAATTATCATTTATATGTACAATGAATAGATGTTTCGGTATTTGCTTTTGTAAATTTAATGAAATATTTAATGAAATAGTTATTAATAGAAATAAACATTAATATTGAGGTTGAAAATACCATTGACTATTGTTTGAAAAAAATTCTTCTAGGATATGATAAATGTTTGACAGTAAATATTGTTTGAGTGATTTCTTGAAGCGATTCAGTGAGCAAATTTCTGTGAGTGAGTTGGGTAGGTGATTTAAAATTTTGATACCCATATATAATGGTCCTTTTCTGTTAGCATCATAGATGAACATTGGTTTCAAAATTATTCTGTTATTACGAGTATTATAGCTATGTATATCTGATAGTTTTTTGAAATTATGTTTTCTTTTAAATGCTTCGATTGTTACTCTGTATATATAAAGGTTGGTGAGAGTAAATATCCTCAAGTTGACAAAGTGCCTGCGACATGAGTCTTGTCTATTTAAACCCAACATGGCCCGGACAGCTTTTTTTTTGTAATATAAATGTGGAATTTGAGTTAACTGAGTTTCCCCAGAATTCAACTCCGTAGTTTAGAATACTATAAAAATAGGCAAAATAAACTGTTTGGGCAGCAGCGGTGCCGATATTAATTCTAATTGTGGAAATTGCATAAACGGCGCTTGCCAGTTTATTGTTAATATAAGATATATGAGATTTCCAATCCAATTTATCATCGATGATAAAGCCCAAGAACTTTGTATGCGTCACGGGGATTATGTTACCATCAATAGTTGTAATTTGTAATGGTTCGTTGTGTTTATTCGGGAGTATGGTCATATTTAAAGTTTTTTCTAGGTTAATCATAAGCTTATTGGCTCTGAACCAGTCAACTATATTATTGAGGCTAAGTTGGGTTTCTGTTTTCAGTTGCACAATATCTGGACTACTATTCAAAATGCTGGTATCATCCGCAAATAAAAAGAAATGAGACGACGGAAAGTTTGAGACCAGGTCATTTATATAAAGAAGAAATAGTGTTGGTCCTAGTATCGAACCTTGAGAACATAAGGTATATTAGTAATTTCGAACCATGAGGGTTTTATAAACATTTTATAAGTTGATCAAATCATTCGTTGACATTGAACTATGAATACTGACCAAGAAACTCTCATGATAAACGTGCAAGTCTAATAAAATTATGTACGTAAATAAATATTGGAGGTGAGGGTTTCGAAGTAAGTTTGGTCTGGGGCTACTCATCGTAATGATCATTATAATGTAAGTTGTTATTAGGTATTTTTATTCATTGTAGTTTTTTTATATTTTTCATCGCTACCCATATTGTTATGTTTGAATAGTCTCGTTTCAGCTACCACTAAAGTATTGGTGTTGCCGCTTCTACTAGAAGGTAGTAGCAACATTGATATTTCAAATGGATCGTATTTTTAGATTCTCCCTGAAGAGCTGATTTCATCGATTAATCACATATAGGGTGTTCAAAATCAAGATTTTTCAACTCAGGATTTTTTTGTGTCGAAACTATTCATTATCGGTCAAAACGGCTCAGATGTACATATCTCAACTTATGATTCACCATTTACTGAGATTTAATCGAAACAGATACAGGGTAGTTCAAGATTCCGAATTCTGATTCTGATGATTGGCAGTGACAAGCTATTTCAATTTTGTTTTAGGCTCTCTGATAGAAAGGCACAAGGGTCAATCTTGGCAATTTGCCCAACATAAGCTTGTCAGGAGTAACCATACCTTTGAAGTCATTCATTTCGATGCTTGGTATTACTATCAGCAATAACCTTTCTTGGGAAAATCACGTGAGATCAATTGCTAAAAGTGCATCCCAAAAACTTGGTTTTCTGTTTCGAGCCAGGAGCTATTTCACTTCCAGGCAGCTGCTTATGATCTATAAGGCACAGATCTGACCTGTCCTGGAATACTGTTACCATATTTGGAGTGTAGCACCCAAACATACCCTGAAACTGTTGGATTCTATCCAGAAAAGGGCAATTCGTCTCGTGGGTGATGCCTCGCTGACAAACTCACTTACTTCTCTGGAACACCGTAGAAAAGTTGGCGATCTGGTTGAACACATTGCCAAGGGAGATGTGCCCCGAGGCATATTACCTCCAGAAATTCAAGAAGAACAACAATTCCTACCTCATTTTCCTTGGTTCTCACGATGATCTCTAACATTACAGGAGATCCCTTTTCGTGGGAACCAGAACATAAAAAAAAGTTGAAAAAAATCCCTGTCCTTCCTAGAAACGCGTGATGTTCCACAAACATCATAGGAATTTCCTTTCGTGCGCTCCAAGAGATAACAAAAATTGCGGTATTCATTGTACTGACGTTTTCTCCACTGAAATATCTCGTATTCGTTTTATTCTCGTATAATGATCCTAGCTAGAGGAATGCAATTGTATAGTGAAGTCACTTGGTCGAAATCCATTCGCATTCCCAAACCGATCAACAGGTGGCCAGTAATATCGTACAGCAGAATCTGGCCGGCAATTACATGTCGCATTGTGTAAAATGTAAATAATCTGCTGGCATGTCGCTCGCGTTCCGATCCCGAATCATTCCCGATGTCAGGAAATTGGATTTTCATGATGTCGCGCCAGATTTACAGTCCTCTAAACTCTATTTGAACAGTTTTGCCGGATCGCTTCGGAATGAGACTTTTATTGCACGAAAATTGAATCATCTATGTATATTTTAGCAGAACTATCCGGTATACGAAACACTCGAACGTACTCGAAATGATGGATATTCTCACAAACGGAACGGCAAATCTTCACAATATTTTCTTCCTGATGAAATGTTCCCTACTCACTCTCCATCATTCGATGGCATTTTCAAATGGCAAGGGCTGAATGTAGTTGCTACTGCAAAAATAGTTATTTTTCTGTGACGTGAAAAAAGTTTGGCATTTCATCTCTGTTGGCAGGTTATAAAATTTCACTTTTCATAAATTACTTTTTTCCCGTGGAAAAAAAGTGAGTACTCTTTTCCCACGCTTGGTGCCCTAGAAGTGGTTCGGAATCCACTATGAGCTGTAGGTCCGGCTCTTCCTAACCCCGCACACTTTTCGACTTTTGGGGACTTGGTTTCCATCAACTTTGCAGTAGCGATATACATTTGGTCCCTGCTCGGGCGCCAAATGCTTCGATCCTTGTTATTTCAACCAAAAAGTTGAATGTTATTCCATTTCACTATCTTCGAATACTTAGATCCTTGCTTCAAATATTCCTTTCCTTCCATGTGGAGATTCAATCTTCCTGTGCCTTCAGAACCGTAAAAAAGCTAGAAACTCTCCAAAATCACTATGACTTGTCTAGTGAATACGTTGTCACCCGGTATACCTCTTATTATTTATATCATTGACCATTTGCAGAAGTCAAGTTAGGTTATATGACTCAGATAAGATCTTTCGAAGTGTGTCGACCACTCTCTTATGGGTCCCCCAGGCCCCCACTGAAACTCTAATCAATATTCCAGATCACCATCACTTGGAATAGCTATTACCGCTCAGCTCAGTCGAGGAAATGCGTTTGAAAGTATGGAAATTAGGTTTTTATTGCCCTGGAAATGGACGATCTTGCATATTTCAAGAGCACTTGAAGTATTGACTTGGTCGGTCAAATATTTGCCGAATATCCTCGATAGTTTTCGAAGTATTTCAATAGTCTTGTTCGACTTCTTCTCCGATCTCACAATCTCATTTTTCATTTGAGAGACACGCAACGAGCTTAAATGATTCATATAGCCTTTTTTTTCAATCGATATAATTTCTTTATGCCTCTAGCGAGTTCGTTATTTTCGTATTTCCTTCGGAATATAGAAGGTGAATTAGGCCTGGAAAGATCCTCGCTGTTTTGAATACAAATGAAATTTGTCAGAGGTTCATCCACTGAGATTTTTGGGTCACTAAGCTCTGCGAATTCCGACAATCCTTTGTCCTGACAGTCGAAAACATGCAAATTGAATGGACCGATGTCACACAAATTTGAATAAAATAGTACATCATTTTATGGATTGGATACTGAAGTGTAGGCACAATTCGCACAATTGATGTTTTATATAGATCACAGAGAATCAATAGGTACATCTTTCGGTTTATTTTGATACTTCCAAATGTATCTATCATTGTCTGCTAAATATGGGGAAAAAAATCTAGTGAGCTGGAACTCCAGCTCACTAGATTTTTTCTCTGGAGTTCCAGCTCACTAGATTCTTTTCCTCATATTTAGCAGACAATGGTATCTATATATCTGGTGTCTCAGAGCTCCTAGGTCAGCATCGGATATCTGGGTTATCTAACATAAAACAAATGTTAAACATTGTGAAATTCATGGGAGCAAAAAATCTTGAGTGGGTAAAAGTATTGAAAACGAATATTCTCAGATAAATTATAAACATGAAAAAAAATGGATTTATATTTATATAAAGAAATACATTGAGAATTCGCATTCTCTATGTGATGATAATATTAGTTCTTTCTCGGTTTGTTCAACAGTAAACAACTACTTTCCTGGCTATATGCCACGACGAACATTGAATTATATTTATTGATTACACACGATCAGAATTTTCTCCTTCAGATAAAAATATGTATATGCACATAATATTATTCTGAATGTTCAACAGAACTACAAAAACTACTTTCCTGGCTATTTGCCATGTCGAACATTGAATTACATCCAAAAGGAGAGCATGCAAAATAAAAATCCTCTGAAATTGAGAATTGACCTTCTCTCTCAAATCGGATGATTAATATGATGTATCATGATATGAAAATATATTGGATAGCTCTTGCTCCCATGGATTCTTCAATTTTTCGAAATTTTTTTGTACGTTAAATAACCCAGATATCAGCTGGTATGGAAGCTCTGGAACATTCGGTATATATAAAGATGCCATGAAACATTTGGTTTTCAATATTTTGATAGACTTTGGTACGTGAATAGTAATCTATTCATTCAAAAAATACCGAATATTGTGTTTTTTAGACGAGTATAGATATATGCTGAAAAGTTAGTTAAATTAGTTAGTTAGTTAAATTAGTTAAAGTTAGTTAATTACGCATTGTTACATACAGACTAAAATATATCAGGCCTTACCTACAGGTTTCACAGATGCGCATGCTGTACTATGCCCTATTTGAATCACACCTTACATATGGTATAGTTGTATGGGGCGCTGCAAATACCACTCACATAAAAAATATAGAACAGATACAAAAACTTGCTCTGAAAATAATTCATCACAAAAAAAGGACCTACCCCTCGGAGACATTATATGAAGAAACATCTATTCTACTTTCACAAAACCACAATTAGACAACATATTAATAAACATGAACTTAAAAAAATCGAGCATCAATATGCAACTCGTCACAAAATGAATGCCTCCTATGTCATGAAATCACAGAACAACACACTCCAGAGATCCTATTCATACTTAGCACCTCGGCTGTACAATCTTATTCCAGCGGACATAAATTCAAACAGCATCAACCTATTAAAAAAAAAGTTAAATACTGGATATTGAGCCTACCAAGACTGCAGATCCACCAATATGTGGATATGAAAAATATATATTACTATGCAGAAACCGAAAAAAACTAAAAAAGACTGTTTGTGCTTCAACACAAATAAAAATAAGTGAATAAACATATTACCATTTTTCATATATACTCCCCAAATGATTGTGACTTCAAAATCTGTCCATTATATTTTTCGCGTACACGTATATATTTTTATACATTTATATAAAATTTGTGAATTCATGGCTGTCATATATTATATATATATATATATATATAAATGTATGTGAATACTTCATTACAATTTGTTTATTTTTAACATTTCTATTAATATTTTTATCCCACGCACAGGTTCATCCTTCTGTGGGATTTCTATATTTATTTATCAAAATTCATCAAAATGTATAAGTATTTTAATGTAATTATTGTGATTCATGGTAAATAAATATTATTATTATTATTATTATTATAGTACCTGCCAGGCAAAATAATGTAAGATTTATTTTCCAACCAATTTTCGAATTTTTCGTCAAACGTTTTGTTGATATTTCCATATTTTCTGAACGAATGAATCGATTTTCAAAAACTGACAGGAATGTGGGGTATCATTTTGATGAAATATCACTTAGGTAACATTATTTGGGAATAACACCTTCATTCAGGGGGTTGGAGGTTGTTGCTAAGCTTGTTGCGTCAAACATTGTCCTGATAAACTCATTAGAATTTTTTTTATTTTGTGGAAAAATTCTGCCTCAGCCTGTAATGCGTTGCGATATACCGGGTTACACAGGGTATCGGGCCATCCCTGTAACTTCTGCATTCGTCAACGGATTTTTCTGAAATTCGGTATAGTTATATAAGCAATTATTTCGGATTTGATCACATTACAATCCAATATGGCGGACTTCTGGTAATTCTGGAAATGCCAGCAACTTTGTTTTTTCAAATGAAACACCCTGTATATTTTTACATATTCAAGTTCAACAGGTCGAAACAAGTGCAATCTCTGTTTCAAATGTAATTTTTTCGAAAAAATTCAAATTAAAATTGTTTTTTCATTTTACCTCGTGGATGAATGAGAAGTGGTCAAGACTATTCACGATGAGTCACACATAACAAAAAAACATAATTTTTTCTGAAAAATCCTTTTTTGTGTCACTTATCCAGGAATCAATTCAGCCACATCACTTTTTGATAAAAAATATTTGTTTTTCAAAAGGAACCCCTATGGGCCACCTACCCGTCTCTCTAGAACATACATTAAGGAACAAAATGACATATCATTTTTGTTTCTCGGTGCAGTAACAAATTGTATACATTCAAAAATCAACCACTAGTTTATGAATTTCCTTGCAGTTAGAATAATTTTTCAACTAGGTAGGCTGTGGAATGAATGACATTTGACATCAAGATTGCACTTGTTTTGACCTGTTGAACTTGAATTTGTAAAAATATGCAGGGTGTTCCATTTGAAAAAACAAAATTGCTGGCATTTCCAGAAAAACCGGAAGTCCGCCATATTGGATTGTGATGTGATCAAATCCAAAATAGTTGCTTATATAACTGTACCGAATTTCAGAAAAATCCGATGACGAATGCAGAAGTTACAGGGGTGGCCCGATAACCTGTGTCACCCGGTATTTTCGATGAACCAACCAGAATGTTGACAAGAAAACTCATATTCCTATTCGTAGAAACAAGGAGAGAGCATCCCAAAAATTTTGAAAAATGAATTTTCCACCTCCTCGATTAACTTACAGACAGTATTCGAAACAATCGAAACTATACAATTTCGAAGTTCCCGGAAGAGTAAATACGAACATAAACGATAAATTCAGAATTCCAGGGATTTTCAATTTATCAGCTGTATAGAGAACAAACTGCAACAGTTCATTGTATGTATGTACGCTCCAGTACCTGTCCAGAGTTAATGGCAATAGACTCGAATTGCAATTACGCGATGTAGGTAGGTATTTAATTGGAACAGGCGAACTGTATACTTCCATGGGTGGATCATCATTAAATTCTGTATAAATAGCAATAAGGCCAAACGCCACTGGCTCAACATCACAATCCTATGTAAACCCTTCAAAGTAGATTCACTCACATAAAATTAAATGGTAGTTTGAAAAAACTCAAATCACATCCTTTTATAGGTAGCCATACAGAAAATCAGAAAATAACTACCCATACGAGTACTTGATGCAAGACACTGCCATGTCTGTGTATCTAGAAGTAATTCGAAAGAATAAAAACCAACATTTGAAATTTAAGTGACGGAATATTTGAAATTATTCGAGAGGAATCGCTTATCCTGGAGATCCTGATCAGGATAATGAAACAAAACTATATAATTATGCCATTGTTATCGGTCCTTGATAAGTGGTGGGGGGGGGGGGAGTTCCAGTTTAATTCCATGTTTTGATGTGGTCACGTTCGATGAGTCCGTTACAAACATAAAAACATACAAACATAGAAACATACAAGCGCGGTAAAAATAGTCGGCTCTAGGTCTGGTCAGATGTTGAGCATGCTTTAGCTTTAGTTAGTGCTCGTTGAGCTAAATTTCGATGGAAAGCTGACTACTTCAACTCTAACAATTAGAACTAGGTCTTTCGCTATGATTCATGAATGTTTGTAGCCAAACAATTTCTGTTATTTTCATGTACTTTGAAATCTGGCAACTATGTGTCTCACTCACTTAGTCGTGACGTCAGTAGTGAGTATGAGTAGTAAATTTGTGATTTTGATACCTCCAAACCATTCTCAAAATATTCGAATATAAAAATATAAAATGGAATAAGTTCACTAGCCGATTGTTCAGTCTCCTACAGATGAGATTGATTCTTGAAAGTTTCCGTTAATGTCAATGATAAGCTCCTTCCATATTCTGTTCAACCCATCTTACCGATGTGAATTCCTAACTCCCAGTTCAGTTCAAGAAAGATTTCCAATCAATGATAGAGCAATACCATGAAGAGGACAACTTCAGTCAGATATTGTTGAAGGATCTCTGATGGTTTTGAACTGAACACGAGATCTGACGCCGAAACTGAAGCTATTGACGTATATTGTTTTGATTCCTGCAATTATTCAACACCAAATCAAGCAGCCAGTACTCCAGACCCAATCAAGCCTGAATTCTCTTGGCTCCTGATCTAGATCTGATCAATAACATTGACCCCCTGGTTTACTGTAGGCACCGAGGTAGGTCCCTCCTGTGCTTTTCTTCACTATGTGTCACCCAGGCCTCCTGATGAACCCAGTGTGAAGAAGCAGGTGGAGTAAATCACTTTTATAAAAAATATGGCGCCCGAGATGCCCGGCGTGACCAGTAACCGTAAGTACCAGTAGTCTCTGTTCGAAAATCTCCCAAGTAAGGACCTCCTTGAATACAAACAGTTACCTATTACTCTTACAAAGGTTCATCCAAATTCTGAACACCCGTCTTAACGGAGTAAATTTCTGACTCCTAGTTGAGTTGAAGAAACATTTCCAATCAATACTATCAAGAGAAAAACTTCAGACAGATATTGTTGAAAGTTCTTTGATAATTTGGAACTGAACACGAGTCGCTGATGTGTCTTGTTTCAACGTGGGAGGCCTCCCCATGGGGGACAATCGGGGGACGGTGGGATTGGGAGATCTGACGCCCAAACTGAAGCTCATCGACGCGTCGCCCATTACCGGAGGATTACAGTTCATTAGTTGACCGGATCAGCTCGTCTCGTACTGATACAAGCTGCCTACACGTCGGGAGATCGTCCCCTTCAGTGTATCCCGTTGGAATTTTCGGATACGCAGCCACGGAGTTGCGGGGACCGGGTATGACCTGACAGGGCTGCGATGAGGTTTCACGCCCATTTTTGAACATGCTACGACGACGTGATATAGCGAAACAGCAGACCTCGGAGCTTTACTCGCGCCTTGTTCCAACATCGATTTGAGATTACTTTGCCTTATTAGAAGCTCATGTTTTTATGAGGATTTGAAACATTCACAAATGTTTCTCATTCGCTAGATATTGGCAGCGATGTTATGCCTAAAACACTTTTCATTTGACAATACATCATTCGAAATTCTGCTATAGGTTACGTACACATTCGACAGATGACCGACCCTGAAAGTAAAATAACCTCACTTATATTCATTTGTTAACAAAGGATTGAAAATGTTTTTCACTAGTATTTTGGCATGAGAATCGATTGAAGACGCATGGTGAAACATGAAGTTATAGTCATGTTGTAGCCATCTAGTGGCAAAGCTCTAAGGTAGGATCCAGAGATCGCGACACACACTGTATGGCGCTGCCATCTATAGTCACACGTATAGATCCCTACGTCTATACGCTACAGAGTGGTACTCCAAGTAAACCACTCTGCTGACAGATGGCACTACCTGACATACTTGAGTGGATTTTTCCACCACCTATTCAACTGCTAGATCTCATAACTAAGAGATCCAGGATGAACAATTGGGGCTGCTGACAAGTGGGGCAACTCCGTTTATTCTGGATCTCTTAGTTATGAGATCTAGCAGTTGAATCGATTAAAGCATGCCATCACATTGTGCTGTTGTACAACGCACGAAAAATGCAGCGAGAGACGAAGGAATATGAGTTGTCGTAGTTTTTAATTCAAAATGTTGTCACATTCCTTCAGAATGCCTCCTGCAATAGAAGCTGTAATAGAGTGATAATGTCTACAACCGCATCTTGTC
The DNA here is from genome assembly GCA_918026855.4 of Phaedon cochleariae. Taxonomy (NCBI): domain Eukaryota; kingdom Metazoa; phylum Arthropoda; class Insecta; order Coleoptera; family Chrysomelidae; genus Phaedon; species Phaedon cochleariae. Next base: position 2,234,097 of record OU896713.1, on the reverse strand, counting down.
AATAAATTGAATGTTAGTTCTTGAAAATTTCTGTTTTATCTACAAATATCATCTGATAGATCTTTTGGAGTATAGGCGAAGGAAAAAGAGCAAATATCAGAATCATTCGTCCTTTTCCAAAATGGAAGAATGGTTACACTCACAGATTACCCTTATTGATTGGAAGATACAAATTGAGGACACCTCGAAGATACAAATGAAGAAACCTCGATCAATAAGTTTACTCATTGTTTTTGAATATTCCTGCAAAATTTCGTCAAATTATGTCATTTATCTCGATGGCCATCTAACTCGAACATATTGCGTGCTACATTGGAGATAAGGGCTGAAAACATATTTTATCTCCCCTTTGCCGACTCTAATGAAATGTTTACTATGCCCAGCATTATCTAAATTGTATAGTATATTATTCAATTATAACTTATCAACCTCATGTATATGTGTGTCGATGAATTAGGAAAATGTGATGAAAGTATACAGCTTGTCTCACTTTCAACGGCCCCCTTCCTCTATATCTCAGCTATTAGTAGTTGAAACAATTTGATTTGGTATGAATAACTACCAATATAATCAGTTTTGCAGAGCTGAACCTCATTTTCTCGACAGTGCCGTGCGGTGTTATTGAGATTAAAAAGGGGTTGATTTTTTATGAAATCATATTAGGAATTTTTTAACAGCTCTAAAATATCGACGATACAATTTACAAGTTACTTGGATTTCACCTCTTTTGGCAGTCCCTAAAGACTGCCCTGCTTTTCTTCAGAAGTGAGCTGAACTTATAGCACCGAACATTGACTGTTCATGTTCGGTGCTTATCAAAATATGACAGTCATGAAAATTATTGTCAGGATGTTGAGGAAAGCATCTTGAGTCGACAAACAAAAAAGAATCATTAATTTTGTAATTGAATAGTTCATTGTTACCTATGTTGTAGATCAATGAATGATGGTCGACCTTGAAACATATAGAAACACAACAGCTATTATCCTTAGAATTATAGATTCCATCAAAATTCAGTGATAGTGATAGAAGAAGTACATAATTTCATTTTCATTGATGCTTCCTTATGGACTCCAAAAGTCATTTTTCTTCGTTTTTTATTCAAATTTGTAATCCTTATGCCACCTTGTCACAACTCCCAACTTATACAAGTGACCTGGAGAAAAACAAAAAGTCGTTCCTACATTCCCTTCTCTATTTTGACACCTTCAATGTTCTCATATCGTTTTGAGGTGAAGCGGAAGAACCATGAATAATTATGGCAGACAGGCCATGACATGTAACGAGCCATCATTTGTTATCATACTGAATTTAATTTTCAACGCAAAACTTGAATATTCATGATCGTGCGTCGAAATTAAAATTTTCCTCTTCTTCAGCAACTCATGTAACTAGGTTAGACCGCAGGAAAGTTGAAGCGAGTAGCAGGAAAATAACTCACAGGTATTTATGGAAATCGAGATACTCCCAATTGAAAAATATATAATGCGATGTCTGCACTGAATAGCAAAGAACAAAATTAGCATCGCCTCGAGTTGTATCACTTGATATATATGCAGAAGGAAACATGGAATAATATTATCTTTCTCAAAGAACTAGAAGAAGTTTTTTAATGCGGAAAATTTCTCACCTCTTCAGTCATTTTATAATCACTAACATTCAATTCTCCGAAGTATATAAAATTACGCATCTTTGAAAAATTTATTCAGTAGATGTTCTACCTTCATACTAGATCATGGGCAGACTCAAGCACAGCTCAATCCTCCAAGAATCAGTTATGTCTTTCCACTAAATTTTTGTATCCATATCGAATCTGGCAACAGACATCTGAATTCTGGTTACGCAGAAATCTAAGATAATCTAGAACTCTGAAGGGTACCTTCCAAGCAGTAATGAATTTGCGCCTTCGAAGTTAGCAGCTGGTATTAAGTTAGATGTTTGTTATGTTCATTTCATCACCTATATTTATAATCCGTGATTCACTAGTCTCGAAAGACCGATTCTAATAATTAAAACCTAAAAAACCGATGTATTACATTATCATAGAGTTGCATGTCTATTTGTTAGATATTTTGTTATGATTGCGCAGTGAACGGAACGGGGTAACAAGCATTGATAGAGTCGCCTAGAAGTACGATTACTTGATCTATAAGCACTCCACTGTGACTCAACTATGAAGCATTAGTGGAGAGTAATTACTGCCTCATAGCTACATTTTCATTGTTTATCGAACCAAAATAATTCATGAAATATCTGATTCCTTGGAAGCTTGGGGTGCGTTCATAAACTTACTCTAAGTAAGGGTCGCTTACTCCAAAGCGTTCATGAAGTCACTCTAGCAGTTTAGTGAATGCATATACTGCATTCACAATCGTTCAGAAACTCACTTGAAGCGATGACGGCTGAATACCTAGACTGTCTAGATATTTAGCCGTCATTGCTTAGAGCATTGTCGTTCTAGATGACAACCTAGTTAGGTAGTTAGTAGGCAGGAGCTATAATACATTCTCGCATAGGTCGCCTACTAGGTTTTCATTTAGATCGACAATGCTTAGAGTAAGCCCTGCTACCCTGCATTTGAATAGATCAATGACAGTTGTCAAGTTTTGTTCATCGGTGATGATTCATGTGTTGAACGCACATCCATCTGAATAACGTAGTCTTCAGCGTAGTATCAAGTCATATCGAATATATTTCATATCTGGTATGTCGTTTCATGATGATATAATTATCCTCATGAAACGAAACCTGAAAACGTGTGAGTTTCATGACACTTGACAGTTGTTTTCTTGCATACCTTCACGTAAGAGTTTTTGAACTGCTGCTCTGAGTAGCCTTCAACGATATATTTCTTTCACTCTACTCACAGGAGTAAGTTTATGAACGCAGCCTCAGTGTTTGTTAGTGCCAAGTACTGACCTTGAAATGACTTTCAGAGGACGAGCAAACTTACGAAACTTTCTCTTTGATGCATGTTAGATGTTAGGTGTGTATAGTGCTCCGGAGAGCACTTATTTGAGATACGTTTCACAACGAAACTGAATCACAATGGAGATTTTAATAAACCCGTGTTACACAATGGTCTATTAAAGAGGAAATTGCTGTTTCCACGAGTGTTGTAAATCTTGATGCGCTTTATATCACCATCTCCACGAACAGAGTGATAATAAAGGAAAAATGGCACAGTGATGAACTTCACATGATGATGAGGAATTACGTTTAGAAGTCGACGTTTCATAGTGCTTTTAGTTTTACGATCGCGGTTCATATTCAAATTAGGATTATGTGTGCTGCACGTGAATTCTAGAGCCGTTCAATGATAATGAAAAAAAAACATGCATCCCAAATTGGACGCATATTTTTTCAGTCGAATGGCAAACCAGGCGGAGCATGTTTATCATCAGCTTTAATTCAATTAAAATGCAATAATACATGAATAATACCGTTAGTGGAATTGAAAATGTGTTACTATGGAAATATATTCACGATTCGTTCGATAGAATAGGCATTGTTTGTATTTTAAAATGTTTAAATTCGAATTAAACGCGTTCCAATAAATGAAAATCAAAATTTATTTACTTTTGTACTCAAGCAAATAACAATAGCGAAATTATTGGAGATTTTATAGGATGAATTCTTGTGTGAACTCAATCGTTTGATTCCTCACCGACAGGCTTTAATCCTTCTTGATGAAAGACTAACGACAAACATAATTCCATTTCTGCCAAATCGAACATGCAAATTGGAAAAAATGTACATGGTGGTGTGCACCGATATTTATTTGAAGCAAAAATATGTTTTCATCATTAGCTATAGAACCTCTGTTAGTGTTGTGATGCGAGATTCGCAGAAATCTCATCTATTAGGTATCCATCAATAGCGACTTGTCTTATGGCTTTCATGGTCATGGCTACTAGATTTCAATTAGAATTGAAATGAAGTGCTTTATAGTGACAATATGTCCATATTTCAGTTTCATAGAACTATGATGATTGAAATATTACTATGCTAATGGTGATAAAAATGTAATATACACCTTCGTAGCACCACGGGACCGTCTATCCCTAAGCTGAAGCCACAGGACATTATATTGGTGCCTAGGTAATAATGATATTCTGTACTACCTTGGTGTAGGTATAAAGAACTAATTTTGACCTCAGGAAAAAAATTTTTCGACCTATATGACCCTACTGCATTGCTCGAACCGCTGATTTCGAAAATCTAGAGGGAGAGTTCTCTATAAAATCTGACATCAAATTCTCTCTTTATATGTCTCATTAGTGTTAATAAATTTTTTGGGATTTCTAGGGCAATCAGGAGAAAAATATTTTTCGACCTATATGACCCTACTGCATTGCTCGAACCGCTGATTTCGAAATTCTAGAGGGAGAGTTCTCTCTCAAATCTGACATCAAATTCTCTCTTTATATGTCTGAATTAGTGTTTATGAATTTTTTTGGGATTCCTAGGGCAATCAGGAATAAAATATTTTTCGACCTATATGACCCTACTGCATTGCTTGAACCGCTGATTTCGAAAATCTAGAGGGAGAGTTCTCTTAGAAATCTGATTTCAAATTCTCCTCGAAATTCTCTCTTTATATGTCTGAATTAGTGTTTATGAATTTTTTGGGATTTCTAGGGCAATCAGGAAATTTTTTTTTCGACCTATATGACCCTACTGCATTGCTTGAACCGCTGATTTCGAAAATCTAGAGGGAGAGTTCTCTTAGAAATCTGATTTCAAATTCTCCTCGGAATTCTCTCTTTATATGTCTGAATTAGTGTTTATGAATTTTTTGGGATTTCTAGGGCAATCAGAAAAATCATTTTTTTCGACCTATATGACCCTACTGCATTGCTCGAACCGCTGTTTTCGAAATTCTAGAGGGAGAGTTCTCTCTCAAATCTGACATCAAATTCTCTCTTTATATGTCTGAATTAGTGTTTATGAATTTTTTGGGATTTCTAGGGCAATCAGGAAAAAATATTTTTCGACCCATATGACCCTACTGCATTGCTTGAACCGCTGATTTCGAAAATCTAGAGGGAGAGTTCTCTCTCAAATCTGACATCAAATTCTCTCTTCATGAGTCTGAATTAGTGTCTATGAATTTTTTGGGATTTCTAGGGCAATCAGGAAAAAAATATTTTTCGACCTATATGACCCTACTACATTGCTTGAACCGCTGATTTCGAAAATCTAGAGGGAGAGTTCTCTATAAAATCTGACATCAAATTCTCTCTTTATATGTCTGAATTAGTGTTCATGAATTTTTTGGGATTTCTAGGGCAATCAGGAAAAAAATATTTTTCGACCTATATGACCCTACTGCATTGCTTGAACCGCTGTTTTCGAAAATCTAGAGGAAGAGTTCTCTCTCAAATCTGACATCAAATTCTCTGTTTATATGTCTGAATAAGTGTTCATTAATTTTTTGAGATTTCTAGGGCAATCAGGAAAAAAATATTTTTCGACCTATATGAGACACTACTGCATTGCTTGAACCGCTGATTTCGAAAATCTAGAGGGAGAGTTCTCTATAAAATCTGACATTAAATTCTCTCTTTATGAGTTTGAATTAGTGTCTATGACGTTTTTTAGATTTCTAGGGCAATCAGGAAAAAAATATTTTCCGACCTATATGACCCTACTGCATTGCTTGAACCGCTGATTTCGAAAATCTAGAGGAAGAGTTCTCTCTCAAATCTGACATCAAATTCTCTCTTCATATGTCTGAATTAGTGTGTATGAATTATTTGGGATTCCAAGGGCAATCAGGAAAAAAATATTTTTCGACCTATATGACCCTACTGCATTGCTCGAACCGCTGATTTCGAAAATCTAGAGGAAGAGTTCTCTATAAAATCTGACATCAAATTCTCTCTTTATATGTCTGAATTAGTGTTTATGAATTTTCTGGGATTTCTAGGGCAATCAGGAAAAAAATATTTTTCGACCTATATGACCCTACTGCATTGCTTGAACCGCTGATTTCGAAAATCTAGAGGGAGAGTTCTCTCTCAAATCTGACATCAAATTCTCTCTTTTTATGTCTCAATAGGTGTTTATGAATTTTTCGAGATTTCTAGTGCAATCAGAAAAAATATATTTTTCGACCTATATGAGACCCTACTGCATTGCTTGAACCGCTGATTTCGAAAATCTAGAGGGAGAGTTCTCTATAATATCTGACATCAAATTCTCTCTTTATATGTCTGAATTAGTGTTTATGAATTTTTTGGGATTTCTAGGGCAATCAGGAAAAAAATATTTTTCGACCTACTGCATTGCTTGAACCGCTGATTTCGAAAATTTAGAGGGATAGTTCTCTCTCAAATCTGACATCAAATTCTCTCTTCATATGTCTGAATTAGTGTCTATGAATTATTTGGGATTGCTAGGGCAATCAGGAAAAAAATATTTTTCGACCTACTGCATTGCTTGAACCGCTGATTTCGAAAATCTAGAGGGAGAGTTCTCTCTCAAATCTGACATCAAATTCCCTCTTCATTTGTCTGAATTAGTGTCTATGAATTATTTGGGATTTCTAGGGCAATCAGGAAAAAAATATTTTTCGACCAGTATAAGGCCTACTGCATCGCGTGAACCGCTGATTTTGAAAATCTAGGAGAGGGGTTCTTCCTCAAATCTGACATCAAATTCGTTCTTTATGGGTCTGAATTATAGTTTATGAATTTTTTGGGGTTTTTAAGTCAATCAGGAAAAAAATAATTTTCGACCAGTATAAGCCTACTGAATCGCGTGAACCGCTGATTTTGAAAATCTAGGAGAAGGGTTCTTTCTCAAATCCGACATCAAATTCGTTCTTTATGGGTCTGAATTAGTGTCTATAAATTTTTTGGGATTTTTAGGTCAATCAGGAAAAAAAAATATTTTTCGACCAGTATAAGCCTACTGCATCGCGTGAACCGCTGATTTTGAAAATCTAGGAGAAGGGTTCTTTCTCAACTCTGACAACAAATTCGTTCTTTATGGGTCTGAACTAGTGTCTATGAATTATTTGGGATTTCTAGGGCAGTCAGGAAAAAATATTTTTCGACCCATTTGACCCTAGTACATTGCTTGAACCGCTGATTTCGAAAATCTAGAGGGAGAGTTCTCTCTCAAATCTGACATCAAATTCTCTCTTCATATGTCTGAATTAGTGTCTATGAATCATTTGGGATTTCTAGGGTAATCAGGAAAAAATATTTTTCGACCCATTTGACCCTACTACATTGCTTGAACCGCTGATTTCGAAAATCTAGAGGGATAGTTCTCTCTCAAATCTGACATCAAATTCTCTTTTTATATGTCTGAATTAGTGTTCATGAATTTTTTGGGATTTCTAGGGCAATCAGGAAAAAAATATTTTTTGACCTATATGACCCTACTGCATTGCTTGAACCGCTGATTTCGAAAATCTAGAGGGAGAGTTCTCTATAAAATCTGACATCAAATTCTCTCTTTATATGTCTGAATTAGTGTTTATGAATTTTCTGGGATTTCTAGAGCAATCAGGAAAAAAATATTTTTCGACCTATATGACCCCCTTCTGCATTGCTTGAACCGCTGATTTCGAAAATCTAGAGGGAGAGTTCTCTCTCGAATCTGACATCGAATTCTCTCTTTATATGTCTGAATAAGTGTTTATGAATTTTTTGAGATTTCTAGGGCAATCAGGAAAAAAATATTTTTCGACCTATATGACCCTACTACATTGCTTGAACCGCTGATTTCGAAAATCTAGAGGGAGAGTTCTCTCTCAAATCTGACATCAAATTCCCTCTTCATATGTCTGAATTAGTGTATATGAATTATTTGGGATTTCTAGGGCAATCAGGAAAAAAATATTTTTCGACCCATATGACCCTACTACATTGCTTGAACCGCTGATTTCGAAAATCTAGAGGGGGAGTGCTCTCTCAAATCTGACATCAAATTCTCTCTTCATATGGCTGAATTAGTGTCTATGAATTATTCGGGATGCCTAGGGCAGTCAGGAAAAAAATATTTTTCGACCCATATGACCCTACTACATTGCTTGAACCGCTGATTTCGAAAATCTAGAGGGAGAGTTCTCTCTCAAATCTGACATCAAATTGTCTCTTTATATGTCTGAATTAGTGTCTGTGAATTATTTGGGATTTCTAGGGCAATCAGGAAAAAAATATTTTTCGACCCATATGACCCTACTACATTGCTTGAACCGCTGATTTCGAAAATCTAGAGGGATAGTTCTCTCTCAAATCTGACATCAAATTCTCTCTTCATATGTCTGAATTAGTGTCTATGAATTATTTGGGATTTTTAGGGCAATCAGGAAAAAAATATATTTTTCGACCTATATGACCCTACTGCATTGCTCGAACCGCTGTTTTCGAAATTCTAGAGGGAGAGTTCTCTCTCAAATCTGACATCAAATTCTCTTTTTATATGTCTGAATTAGTGTTTATGAATTTTTTGGGATTTCTAGGGCAATCAGGAAAAAAAAATTTTTTTTGACCTATATGACCCTACTGCATTGCTTGAACCGCTGATTTCGAAAATCTAGAGGGAGAGTTCTCTATAAAATCTGACATCAAATTCTCTCTTTATATGTCTGAATTAGTGTTTATGAATTTTCTGGGATTTCTAGGGCAATCAGGAAAAAAATATTTTTCGACCTATATGACCCTACTGCATTGCTTGAACCGCTGATTTCGAAAATCTAGAGGGAGAGTTCTCTCTCAAATCTGACATCAAATTCTCTCTTTATATGTCTGAATAAGTGTTTATGAATTTTTTGAGATTTCTAGGGCAATCAGGAAAAAAATATTTTTCGACCTATATGACCCTACTGCATTGCTTGAACCGCTGATTTCGAAAATCTAGAGGGAGAGTTCTCTCTCAAATCTGACATCAAATTCCCTCTTCATATGTCTGAATTAGTGTATATGAATTATTTGGGATTTCTAGGGCAATCAGGAAAAAAATATTTTTCGACCCATATGACCCTACTACATTGCTTGAACCGCTGATTTCGAAAATCTAGAGGGATAGTTCTCTCTCAAATCTGACATCAAATTCTCTCTTCATATGTCTGAATTAGTGTCTATGAATTATTTGGGATTTCTAGGGCAATCAGGAAAAAAATATTTTTCGACCTATATGACCCTACTGCATTGCTCGAACCGCTGTTTTCGAAATTCTAGAGGGAGAGTTCTCTCTCAAATCTGACATCAAATTCTCTTTTTATATGTCTGAATTAGTGTTTATGAATTTTTTGGGATTTCTAGGGCAATCAGGAAAAAAATATTTTTTGACCTATATGACCCTACTGCATTGCTTGAACCGCTGATTTCGAAAATCTAGAGGGAGAGTTCTCTATCATATCTGACATCAAATTCTCTCTTTATGAGTCTGAATCAGTGTCTATGAATTATTTGGGATTTCTAGGGCAATCAGGAAAAAAATGTTTTTCGACCTATATGACCCTACTGCATTGTTTGAACCGCTGATTTCGAAAATCTAGAGGGAGAGTTCTCTATCAAATCTGACATCAAATTCTCTCTTTAGCATCGTCCATGAAGATATCTATAAAATAATGAAATAGAGCCAGATCACCAACTTTTCTACGGTGTTCCAGAGAAGTGAGTGAGTTTGTGAGCGAGGCATCACCCACGAGACGAATTGTTTTTTTTTGGACAGAATCCAACAGTTTCAGGGTATGTTTGGGTGCTGCACTCCAAATATGGAACAGTATTCCAGGACAGGTCGGATCTGTGCCTTATAGATCATAAGCAGCTGACTGGAAGTGAAATTGCTCCTGGCACGAAAATAAGTTTTCGGGATGCACTTTCAGCAATTGATCTCACATGATTTTTCCAAGAAAGGTTATTGCTGATAGTAATACCAAGCATCGAAATGGATGTCTTCAAAGGTATGGTTACTCCTGACAAGCTTATGTTAGGCACAGTGAGATCGGCTTTTCTAGAAAAAAGGCATGCTTGTGTCTTGTTTGCATTGAAATCTACCAAGTTATTGGATCCCCATTCGAGAATTGTTGCCCCTATTTATGTTGTCAACATTTCTCTCTCGTTCGTTCCTCAGAATGATAATACGTTTTGTCGGTCGTCGGAAAGCTGTGATGCCCTTCCCCCAGGTCTCAGAAGATAACATATACAAGTATAAGGTATGTTTTAAATTGTTATTCATATTTCTGATTCTAAATAAATGTATATATTTGTTGTTTTGGAAATGATTTCATTTTTTTTGCTAAATTCAAGGACAAGGTTCATTCTCTATCGACAAAGAAGAACACGACTTGAGCAACCCCCGCCTACGGTTTGTGACAGTATACACGTGTATGCATTGTATTTTTTTGTCGTGCCGCTAAACAGTTTGAGCATCTGAAAGAGCCCTCTCGACGACAACAAGCGGCAATTGTCGCCTCAGTACGTCATTAATTATTAACCTTGGAACGCGTTCAATTGTCGCGAGAAATTCGCCATCGCAGTCGGCGTGGAGAGAGAGATTTTCTCGTTAGTCGCGGATTAATTTAAAGTTTGTCTGGTTTTATGGCAAGTCAATTCCGTCACACAACGACACAACGTGGCCGTTAATAATCTAGCAGGTTGTTTGGCACGCCGTTTAATGGAAATCTTTGATGGAGTGTCGATTGTATGGGCAGACATGGGGTGGGTCTCCAGGGGGCGGTTGATGAGGGGCTAAAGGGGAAGGGGATGGAGTGTTTGCGTAGAGGGAGGCATCCAGAACTCAATTACTTGCGTAATATGCAGCGTGAGTCGGGTGATTGGGATTGGAGTGGGGAGTCGATATTTTCTGAATGTGCTGTAATTAAATTTCAGTCATCAAGTTTACTATTTTTACACAATGAAGTCGTTTTGAAGGAATGAAACATTTTCACATTGGGGATATAATGTTAGAAGGGCACCATTCGGAAGAAAACAACATCTGATTCAAGATTGTGTTTTCAGGTTTCCAATACTTTGATTAGTTTGAGAGATAACGAGTGTTGAAAGCATGAAATACACATACACAATCACCCAACTTTCTAATATTGTCTGATGGAAGTGGTTGACTTTTCGAAAAACATATTTCCAGGAAAGCAGACATTTCAACCATGTATTCAAATTGAAAGGGCGATCTAGATTTGAACTGAAAATCTTCATAATTTGGAGGGTGTTTTTGTTTTGTTCTCTGGGTACAATAACTGTTCATTCTAAAGTTTTTGGGATTTTCTCTCCTCGATTTGTATGAAACAAAAATATGACTATCATATCAATATCATACGTGATGTGAGGTTGAGTTGTATATGACGAGCGTATGAATTTTTCTTAAAGGCTCTCTAATGAGAAAATTCTTGACATTTGGAGGCAAATCATCTGGTTCTTCCATTATATTTACTAGTACGTTTCTAAGCAAAAATAGATCCACCAGTTGGATTCGATTCTTTTCCCACAGACTTCGAGGCCAGTTCCGAGGTCTATAATGTGGTTTGATGGCAATCTCCAAAAGAATATTGGTCTCAAGAATGGTTTCACTGATCCTCCTTCATATAACAACAAAAGTTTGTTTGATTTCCTTCAATTTCACTGTGAGTTACTCAGGGCTTGATTGCAATCACATTCTGATTGAGCTTTGAAGGCGTAAGATCCTGACATTTTCAGTGTAGCCTCGCTGGCAAAATTGAGAGTATTTTCTAGTTGCAAAGCTGGAACGCCTTTTGAAGTGGGGTAACTGTAGTAGGTGTTGAAGACTTTCCGATTTGTTGGCAGATACTATAGCAAGAAGGTATTTCACCTACCTCAATTCGGTTTAGGTTGGATCAAGAAGCATTTATTGCTTCTCCCATAAGGATAGACATGTATTCTCCAGCTTTTTTCTAGCAGTAAACTATCCATCAGTTTAATGTGACTAGATGGCAATCCACAGAAGGATGTTGGTCAAAGAATGGTTACAGAGCTTTGAGAATAGTCCGTTTTATTTCTCTGGATTCCTTTCTGCGTGACTCAGTTTCCTGCCTCAATAACGTCAGAGCTTGCGATCTCATTCTCATCCAGCCTCAAACGTGTAAGCTCCTGAAAATTTAAGTGTAGGCTTGATGTCGGAGATTCCCTCATGTTCTTCCTCTGGCATTCCTGAGGGCATTCGTCTGTTGTGGTATATGTTGTATTCTTCAAGACTAACGCAAGTTAGAGGAATGGTCCATGCAGGAGAATCGAATCATTGCGCTCTGAACCGATCCAGATTTAGCATAATACTCCGTGGCCGTCACTTTCATTCTCCTTCGCTAAGACCTCAGTGCCAAAGAGGTCGAACAAACATCCTGCCCTGGTACCTTTAATGACTAGGTACACAAAATCTGCATTTTACGGAATGCGTAGGAGGGATTCCGACCGTATGCGAGTGCCTCATTTGCAAGCTGCAGGTCGAAGGATTTACATAGAATAACATCCCGCGGTTATTTGTCTGCGGATATTTCTCCGTGGATATAGTCTCGCATCCTCCATGGGCATCCATTATTATACATGCCGGTTTTGTATTTGTTGGTCCTGATAGTTCGGCTGTGGGGGCCAAATGTGGATTAATTTGCGAATCCAACTCACAGATCCAACTTTGATGTCTTGTTTATGCGGAGCAAGAGAGGCGAGAGAATTGCTCGTCCGGATATGGATAGTGAAGGATTAGCCAGGTGTTTGGATTAGCTAAGTTATGAATTCGTTCAGATTCATGGGATATCAGAAAATATACACCGAGAGTATCTGTTATTTATGTGGCCAAGCCAAAGACAAGAATCTCACTGAGCTTAGGCAAATACGCGACGGTGCACATACAGGGTACGAGGGCAATGAAGAGGCAGACTCACTTGCCCGAGCAGGAGCAAACAAAGCTCTTAATGGCCCAGAACCCTTCTGTGGTATTGCGAAAGCTATACAAAAAAATAGTATCGAATCATGGATGCAAACCAAATCTCAAGAATGGTGGAACAACTCGCCAGGAATGAGACAGGCTAAAGAGTTTATTGAAAAACCATCGCCAACATTCACAGAATATCTACTAAGCCAGAAACGAAGTTCAACTTGAATACTAGTGGGACTTCTCACAGGGCATTGTAGGATCAACAAACACATAAGTACGATAGGTCTGAGTGAAGAACTGCTGTGCAGGTTCTGTCAAGAAGAGGAAGAAACAGCAGTACACATACTTTGCCACTGTGAGGGCTTGTCAAGACTAAGGTTCCTTACTCTGGGTGAGGAAAAACCAGGAGCCCAGAGATACACAGGAGATCTGAAAGCTAGCCTATGGAGTCTCATAGAGAAGGCGGGGCTAGCCGAAGAACTCTAATCGATTTTGAGGGCAGACACAATAGATCTGAAAAGGTCGCAGTGTGGAGGCAGATAGCCCGAAGGCCCCATTCCAAATCTAATCTAATCTAATCTAATCTGGTACAATCTATGAAATCATTGACGAGATATTCTTCGAATGAAGATGTAAGCAACTGTAGAGGAAATATTCAACATGAATCGAACGACCACTCATTGAATTCGCAGAATCAAAATGGACGCGAAATTCAGACACGGATAAATAAATATACGGAAGCGTAGGATTGCCAGTGTTGTGTATTTTATTATCATTCAGTATTTTCTCTTTGAATTCCGACATGATTTAGACTTTCTCATTTGAATTCAGAATTTTTCTCTGCATTCAATCTTCTTTTGAATTCAGACTTGTTCCTCTGAGTTCAGACTTTCTTCTTCGAATTCGAACCTTTTTTTCCAGAATTCAGATTTTCTTTGAATTGAAATTCGTTCTCCTGAAGTGGTGTTAGTGTGGAAATGAATGAGAGCGAGTTAAGGAGGTTCCTGACTATACTGAGATACCTATCAAACATAATGTGATGTAGGAATTGCACCCTGTATATCACGGAAACGAAGGGTTCTCCTGCAAAGACTTGGAGAAGGAAATTTCATTTCTTCTGCTAGGAATACGCGCACGTGATTTTCTGCTGTGTATATATTCGAAACACCCTGTACACACATACAAAAGAAGTTTGGAATAAGTGATGAAAAATATTCTCAATTCGAAGAGAAAAGTCTGATTTCGAAAAATAAGTCCGAATAAGAATAATATACACAAAAGTGGATATATCTACAAAAGTAGATATATTTTTCAATTTTGGCAATGTAAAAATCCAAACTATTTTCAAAGCAGAGAGGCTCAGCGGATTTAGTAGTAACAGAATGTTGAACTAAAAAAAAAGTAACAATCGAAGAAAAACAGTTAAAATCTTGTTTGACTAAATACATTTCTCAACTTTCTTGGAATTTATAGAATGGTTACTAGGTTTTTATTTTCTCCTGAAAGATGGCTTTAGGAGCTTTCGATTTTGTAAGGTTACCTTGCGAAATTCTAACCCCTAATTAAGAATTCTCTCGACTTCGACACTGAGAATATGACGCAGAAGGAATAGCTCAAGAAAATCTATAGTTGATTCAATAAGACGACTTCACGATTCCTAATCTCTTGATGGAAAAATTCCCATAAAAATCATTCTCGCCTCCTCCAACATCATTTAACGAAATTGCCAGTGCCCTAGTTTTTTTTTTAATTACCCTCGTCCCTCTTCCTGTTTCTCGCCCTTGATAATTTTCCTCAGCTACGCACAAAAATTCCTTAGTCGTTCTCCATCCTGCTGCTCGGCAAAATATTACGAAAAACCGTGGCGGAATTCCAAATTAAAAGCTTTTTTCACCAGTTTCGGTAATTTGTGGCTATTGTTTTTTGAATATACGATGTCCATTATTTCAACATTTTTATTCGCTATGCCAGAAGCGGAATGGGTCTGCGCGGCTTTTTCGAGGCGAATTTTATTAGAACGGAAGGTTAATATATGGGCCTATTCTCAGCCAGGACCTGAAAAATGCTCGTAATTGGTCGAATTAAATTTCCCACAAAACCGCGGTGCAGGAAGATAGAATGATCATCAATTTAATTGGGCGCAAACTTTTTCCAGTCATGTGGAAGAAATCCATCTTTGAGGTGCTATCTTGAATTTCCAAATGTTGACCTTTCTTCAAACTGAGAAACAATCTTAGTCGAATTAGATGGAAAATGACATTGACCATCTTGGAAGCGTCGTGTTGAATTTCAAAATTTTCATCAGGAATCAAATTTTCAGTCGAATCGGATATAGGGATATAATGATGTGATGTGCATTTTTTGCTGTACGAAGATTGACTGTACCGGGTGCCCCAAGTTATCGTATATACTTTCAGCAATGATGACACTTTCGCGATTTTGGAGCATTTTTGAAAATTTCATGTCCAAACATTATATGGAATTTTGAAGAAAAAAAAAGGATTCAATGAGCGAATAAAATACAGGGTGTTGCATTTGGAAAATCATAAGTTTGAGTCGTATCTCCAAAACTCTACCCTGAAAAAAAAAAAAGAGTGCGCCACTGGATTCGGCGTAAAATTCGCTATGGGATAAGATTTCAATTCGACATTTTTGCTGAGAAACTCCGTGGTGGGGGTCCAAAAAGTAAAAATTTTCAAAATCGCCCTGTGTCTATCATGAAAGGAAACAATTATGCAAAATCTTTTCAGGCCATCTTCAGTTTCAGAATAAAGTGGCACAGGACCGCGAAAACCGCGAGGTTCTATCTTCAACAAAAACCAAGATACCTGGCTGTCTCACCCAAAATGGCATGCACTGTATACATGGGTGTCCCAAAACTCAACGTCATCCTTTGAAGGGTTAGTCCAGCTCATGACTGACCAGAATATGACAATATGAAGATATTGGCACTTTTTCGTGAGGTAGGTACAAAACTTGATAGTTAGAGATTCTGATTTCTGTTATGCAATCTGTGATATTCCTTTTAATGATCTAACTATCCGACTGAAATGTTGGTGCAATATCTTTGGAGGAAAAAAACATGTTTGCTCGACTCACGAGAATTTATTTCAATGGGGAAGACCACTGAGGGAAGAAATTCGTGCAAACCTCTTTCAATCGACGAATCATGATTTACATTTTATGTACAATCAATATTATGAGTTGAAGTTGAAGGGAATCCAATCTATATCGTTTTGAAATCAGCATAGTTCATTCGATATTTCAAACAGCCAAATATGATGGTGGAGTCGTGACGTATTAGTTCCGAACTGTAGCTATCTCTCTCTGATACCTCGTCAATCTGCAGTGTTGCAGTGTAATTGGTCAGTTCAAGGACAATAGGCGTGTTGAGACTAAGACGTCGCACCAGTCACACCGATGAATTGATGAAATTTCAAATGGCGCAGGAATTGTGTGTTTTGAAATGGACATATACTAATCTATTTTTTTCATCGTCTTAGCATGAATGAAAAAATTCAAAATTAATTCACTGGTAGTTTTTCAGTATAGAGTTCACGATAATGTCGTTTTAAAAAATCAGTGGTCTTCCCCATTAACTTACTTAGACTGGTATTGCATGAATATTTTTATTTGTAGAACTTTACCGTCCTGTATCTCGAAAGTTCAGGTGATACGTTCATATTATGCAACTTTCTTCTCAGAATGGGTCAAAGAATCGCCTCCCCAAATATTTACATTCAATTATGAAACACCCTGTATAGGATAAAATATTCAATGAATGTTTTTTCTTCGTGTATATTTTATAATGCATATTTCATAAAAGACGTCTTCGCTTCGACATGGGTGACTTCTCGACCCCAACATGGAAGTTGACAAGCCGCCACCTAGTTTGTGCAAATATTAGCATAGCTGATGAAAATATAATGAAACTGGCGCCATTTCTTAAACCGTAGAGAGAAAGCAACCGTGAAATCGCGGCAGGCTTAATCCGTACGCAGTTCACTAATGTCATCTAAACGTTCTTGATTGCGTACTCATGCATAATATGACATAATTTAAACGCGCCATAATCGTTGCTTTCCCCCCATTATGGAATGCTATTCATAAATTTCCAGAACGGGCAAATGTTTGCGTGTGGTGTGTGAGGTTCAAAGGGTGAGGTCTCGAGTACCGAGGGGTAAAATTGGAATAAGCATTCCGCATATTTTAATTTGACAAGTATACAAAAAATGTTGATAGTGTTCTGTAGATCCGATTTGAGGATGATTTCATAAAAGGGAATAATGAGGACGGCGAATTTTCATACATTGTAGCCATGATCCTAGCCATGATCAATAAACAGTCCGACTAATTAGATTATTTTTCAAAAATGCGCAGGATGCATCATATCATATCAGGTCAGTAATGATGATCAGAAACATCTCAAAACGTGACTCACAGTCACAGAACATGCCTAAAATTATGAAAATCGATCTCACAGCCTACTTTTTTTATGAGCAAAATTATTTTTTTCCAAAAAAACTTCAACGCCTTGTACCAACTCAACGAGGCGATTTTGAATATAGGTAAGTTGACCTAAATAAACTCGTTTTTATCCCAGGAGTCCACAGCAGAGCCATGTCCCAACCTTTTACAGACACCCTGTAGATGCAAGAATTACTTAATACTTACATGGAAATGAAAGAAGTAGACATTACTTTTGGGGATTTTCTCTCGGACCTCGATGATGATGTTAATCGAAATCTATTGGCAAATGATATTCATTTGAAAAATGTCGAGCAATACTCTACCAAAACTCGTTCGTTTATAGAACGGCGAAGCTTTGGAATCTTTGCCAACGGAAGTATACTCATGAATTTATAACCTCCAAAATATGAGAAAAAAAACATCAACATCTACCTTCACTCCCTGTCTTCCCTAGGTACGTTCGATGATCCACGAGCATTATAGGAATTTTCGTTCGTGCGCTCCAAGAGATGAAGAAAAAAGATATTGCACCACCTCATTTCGTACTGAATATGAGAGAATGGCTAACGCAAAATTTCCCAAATGAAGGGATAGGTCGTACAGGACCATTAAAATGGCCACCATGCTCACCCGATTTGGCACCTGATGATTTTTTTTTTCGAGATCATTTGAAATCCGTCATTCACCGAATAAGACCTACTGATCTGGATGATTTGGAAAGAACATATAGGAATCAATGCCAGGCAATAACTAGAGGAACATGTTCAAATTTGGATGACGAATTTGTAATAGACTCTACCACTGTCTGGGAGTCAATGGAAATCATTTTGAACATTTGTTTTGGATAACCATTCAATAATTCATTTCATACATTCATTAACTCAGAATTAGAAAACATACCATTTGAACTCGAATATCTCGAAAACAGCTTGTTCGAATTCAAAAAATTTTGCACTGCTAGTGTCAGAATTGAATGACCTTTTCAATGCTGTATCACATGACCCTCATTCTCTATTCAAATTATCGAGAAAGATAGTCTTGAATGAGCCACCCGGTATAATACTCCATCAATAATGAGTTGAATTTAACAGTTAATGTATTGAGCGGATGAAGAAAAAAATGGACACCAAACGAAGTAATACAAGTCAGTCGAATCTCATCGCTTCAAGAAGCCTCGTAGCGAACGCCTAAAGGGAATGATAAAACGGTTGAGGGGGGGGGGGGAACTGAGATGTAGGAGGAATGGGGGGACTTTTATCGGAAGGGCGACCATAATGGCATTTATTAAAGATACACGGGACGAGACTCAGCCTTGATGGTGGCAGCGTATAAAATTTTTCTTAAAGTAAAATATACGGCATCCACTTCATCAAGCTGTCAGGCTGCGATGGGGAAAAGTTAGGCCGAAAAGTAATCCCGTCGAACATGTCGAGTGAATTTCGGTGTTTGTTGTTGGTCGAAATCGCGAATTCGACTCGGAAGTTTGTTTATCGTGATTCGAACCGTTAAGAGTTGTCGAAATCACCCACTTCATCAGCCTGGCTGACTTTGCCAGATAAATTCCAACATTCGGCGTACCTACTACAACGTTCCTTGTAGTCTCATCATTTAGTTGTTCTTATTTATGTGCTTACGGTCCATTAATTTTTTCAAGAACGACTTTTCTCAATATAAATTAGGCCATTTCCGCGATATCTTACCCTTGAAATAGATACGACTCGTAGAATTTCTCATGGACCCAGAACACGATGTGTGATTTTTCTATCCATAATAAACTAACCTATCATTGGGAAAGGACAATTTTTACATGGAAGAATATTTTTTTATTTCCACACGGAAATTGATACAAGATGTTAAACGACTAGCACTGATACAATATAAAAACTGAGATGTTAAAACAGTTTTTTACAGGCTTGGACGGACCAACCCCTTCCCCTATTACTCGTATGAGAAGGAAATCTTTTTGCCTTCTTCATGGGCGAGATCATCAGGGCTCAGAAGCGTAGTCTTCAGGAACCTGAACGAAAAGGTCTTCCAAACGAACCTCTGCTACTGTGAGCGGCAGTGATTATAGATGTGATGTTAATTGAAGTGGCCCTTATTATGTATAAGAACCATGAGTCGGTAATGAACAGTGGGCCAAAATAGTTTTGTAAGCTTTAACGGCATGAACATGACATTTTGTAGTTTTGGGTTTTCTGACATGGGAAATATGGATTTTTAATTGATTTTATGATTGCCATAGAGGGTGCTGGTGGCACTTTGTTACTTCGGTAAATTACCTCATTTTGTCTATCAAATGATGATTAAAATAAGTCAAAAATCTGGAGCCTGTTCGATATTACATGAAGAATCGACACTTCTCACGTTATTTGATTTTGAAGAAGTTCGTGTTTCAAATTTAATATTCTTATTATTTCAAATTATAAAGTGAGCGAAGTGACAGCAGAAGAATAGGAAGTAAACAATAATGACCATCACTATCAACGCCAAAGACAAACAGAATTTCAAAGTAAATGTTTGACGGAGGTATATGGAGGAATCTGAAATAATTTATCATTGGACACCATGTATATGCAACATTTTTATGAGGCATGTTGGGCTAAATCTTCATGTTATGGTTTTCACTATCTATAGTTCAGAATTCGCCCATTTTTAATGAATTTCCCTATACCATGATGGATCTCGACCACCTCCGAAAAAATAAATGGAAGGCTCTTTTCATCTAGATATGATGATGCACTAAAGAAATCAATGTAATTTGATTGAATATAAATAATCCTTTCGTCTCTTGAATATCTCCTAATGAAACCACAGCAGTTTGAACGCTTTATAACGGATAAAATCAATGTGAAGAAAGAATGAAAGGTTGAACTGGAAAGAATCCAAGATCCTTAATCGATGTAGATTTTTCAATTCCAAAACTGTCAGGAACGTATACTTGTAGTTCAGTCACTGTATGAAATAATCGATGAAAACTGATAACTTCACATTCCTGAGGATTAATACACATTTTATGTCTCAGACAGCCACATGAAAAACCATTCTTGCTATATGCTGTACAATAGAATCACCTTATCAGCAAGAATAAAAAAATTGCCGTCATCAATTTCTTTTACAGTGTCATCAATGGATACATGGAATAGGAGAGGACCCAAGTGAGAGCCTTGTGGCACTTCTAAATTAGCGATTCATTCATCAGAAATGGTTTCATTTTATTCGCCACATAAAGTACGATCAGAAAAGTAAGATGCTAACCAGTCTTAAAGTGATTCACAAATGCCAACATAGACAAATTCTCGATAAGGATTACATGATCCACTATATCAAATGCATAAGATATACCTGTATTAATAGAATCCACCTGTAGACCCTTTTGTGAAGCAGAAACAATGAAGTTGGTATAGATATACCTCAACAACTAGAACATGACGATCGTCCGTGTTGGAATCCTCTTGAAATCCATGTAGTTATGGCAAATTTCGTCTGACTGAATGAAACTATGACTCCATCCGTGATTTCAACAACTTGAAACTTTGAAAATCTCTAAAATGTCTGGAGATCGAACCAAAAACTAGGGATCCTTGATGTAAATTGACGTATTTGTCATCTTAACAGGGTACGGACAGAACGTCGTCTCCTCTCACTCTAAAGTGTTTGTGAAACAGTTATATAGTTCCATCCTCATTCAATTCTGGAGATAAACACTAGATTCTTGACATTTGTTGTTTTTTAGGTTATATTGAGGACATTGGCGTATCATACGTAATTTCCACATGGCATTCCTGATTCAACTCTACATATTATATTCGAATGACAAATACGTCAATTCACATTAAGGGACCCTATACCGAAAACAAGAAGAGAAACAAATCGGTCCTCTAGCCCGCAAGAGTGCCAACTCCACCATCTAGCCCTTAATTGCTCCATCGGGTTTCTCCACTGCTGTGACGCAGATACGCCGAAACGGGTGCATTAGACTCGAGTGTGAGAGGTGTCATCGTCAGCCACCATGCGAAGCCAACACTCGAGCAGGGTCCGTACACGACAGCGTCGACCACAATGGCCCTGTGCCCCACAGAAGCGGAAAGCTGAGAGGTATTTATTCGGCGAGAGTGGGAAGTTTACTCGAGATGGGACGTATGTTGGCCTTGAAGTTGGTTCGAATCCGCACGGAAATTGACGCTCTGTGAGAGCCTGAAACCTCATAGTTATACTACTGACTGAGTAATCGAACAGAAGTTAACGTTAGATACAAATTGGGTTAGATTTGCTTCATAGGTCGCGTGCACATGACAAATGACCGATCCAAATGATAAGATTTCTACAAAATCCTCAAACACACGATATGTTTCGCTAACACAGTCAACCTGAAGGATTAGTTACCTGTGGACAGGTTCGATAAACCTCCATTTCCGGAAATTAGGCACAATATCTACATTAAAATACGGTGTACAGGACGAACTTGAAAGGGTTGATATCAAATACATATTATTACGTACTAAGAAAACAAATTCAACAGTGGTGAACTATTGAGGTCTATGTAAAAACTTCACAAACGATAAGATTTCCACAAGATTCTCAAACACACGACATGTTTCGCTAACACAGTAGCTTCGTCAGGTGATATACTGGTACAATGAACTCAGTCGTGGCAAATAAAACAAAACATAATTTAAAACAGTTTTTCATAATCCACATCTTGATCTACACACTTCAAAATCCTTGGCAGCTTATAATTTTTCATGTAGATAGATTTTCTCTCTCTATCTCTCTCTCTCTCTGGAATTGTTGTCTTCGATCAAGCAGGACTGAACCCGTGACTCGTGATTTCAAAGAATAATTCGGAATATTTTCCACAAAATTATCGATTGCTACCAAATTCCCAAATGTCATAGCAGAAAAAAGTTATAAATGATCCTACGATGCCTATATTATGTAAATTCGATTACATACAGTGACACTGATTGATGTGGGAAAATTCCGCATGAAATTGTCAGTGAATGGTTCATTCTGAGAGATAATCCGGCCTGCATACATAGATAGGCTACCAGAACCTATAGAATCATTCCATTGGTCAGAATCAACCTGGCAGTGCTGTTTGGCTTTCAATAAACTATAACCGGTGACGTGAAAACTAACATTGTCGGTTGTAATCCGAATTTTTGGTCGGCATTATTACCGGAAATTAATTAGTTCGTTGTTCACATAAAACTAACCAGCTAACTGTAATTATAATTCTGTGGTCACAAGCCCTGAAATTTCCAATCCTCCCTATAGATTAGTGTATTTTGTTTTGCGGCTTTGTTGAAGCGTATATCTGCAACCCTCGCTATACGTATTGAATAACTCAGATAACAATGTTTTAAATCTATTTAATTACCGATATGGACGTTGGGAATGAAATATTCAATTAATATGGGTTTTCCGCACATACTGGTAATTAAAAACAAATTTGTTTTACAAAATACAAACAGTACGGTTGAGTTCGTATATAGAAAAATCATTGGTATCATCATTCAATCAGTGATTCGATTAATTCCAGTTAGTTGGGAACTGATAAAAAATCATCCCCATTCTGCAATCGAAATAATAAAATATATAGTATCGACTAGTTCCATTTCTCAAATACATTATTTTGTTCTCGATATGATATACGTTTCTTCCAGTAAACTCCCTGATGACGATAATAATTTTCCTAAATCAACTTTAAAAAGTTTCCTTTTACACTGCATATTATATTCAATGTCTCAATGGGAAATTGTTTTCCGAATAATCACTCAAAAGTGGTGATTTTTTGGTGCAATTGGATTCGTAATACTGATTCCAGTGAGGTCGATATTCATTGTGAATATCATTATACGCCACTGATTATTTAAAGTTTAATTTTTCCTCAGATTGAATCATTCAAAAATACAACTCTCTTGTTTTCAGGTCACTTTTATATCTTACATAGTTCTTAAGGAATCAATAATCTAACCTCAATAAATATCATATTGAAATTTTGAGACCTCCGTCAGTCACCAACCTGATTGAATTTCGCTACCATCGAAGCTTATTCAGGAGGATCATAAAAAACAATCGATACTTTCAACTTCAAGTGACAACTTGAAGCCTTGAATCTCAAAAAATGCAACGTCTTACGACCAATGTTTATGGATTTCTTTCTATTCAAAATAACGTCTCCCTTCAGTTACCATCATTTCAAACTTTGCACAGTGATTCAACGTATGACAGGTCAAAATATTTTCAGCGAAATAAAAAAACAGTGATTGGCAAATATAATCAGATCGAAATATGTTTGAGGCGGCTTTTCGTGAAACAACCCCATCGCATATGGATTAATTCGATTTTGTCATCACGAGCGATATTGTACGCTCCCCCAATCCCAAAATCCGACAACTTTGAATGTAGATCATTATTATTCCCGAATCCACCCCCTGTGTACGGAAACATTATAAAACTGACTGCAGGCGTCTTACGACTAACTAGAATCTGTGTTCGAAGTTCGCAAACTATCTGCAAGACTACGTGATCTTTCCACCGAAATTGATTATGCTCGTATAGCCTGGCTATACATTAGAATCATGTCTTCCATGAATCAACAAGGACGAAAATTATCGGGTCGCGGCATAACAAGCGTCACACGGAGTTCGGGAGTTATCAAATTGGGCTACTCCATGAACTGTGCGTGTCGTATTCATTATGAGACTACTGAATATTTCCTGAGCCGAAGCAATCATCTTGATGAATGGAAAATATGGGAGCAGCTAGCGTGTCATGCAATTAATCAGCTTATCCCTTCGAGCTTGTCCTTTTCCTATAACACGAACTTAATCAATATTTAATAATTGTGCGTTATCTTCCACCTGCTACTGTTGAATACTACATTAGCTTTGCAACGTTGATTCTATTCCTTCACACAACTCAATGAGTACTTTCTGTTTCTATTGTACCATGTAGTAGAAAGCACAAAGTATGAATCTCCAAACTGATGAAATCATCAAGAAGTTCAATCTTGAGAAGAAAATTTCGATTGTAACCAAGTACCAAGAGAAAGTGGAGTACAGCATCCACCCAAGCACTGGTGAAGGATACCAAAACATGGTATACGGACGGGTCTAAAACACTGATGGAACTGGAACAGGATTCCTAATTGATGGCCCAATACCCCAGTGTTTTTCAAGTGGAAATTCACGCCATGTAGATTGTAGATTGTAGATGGGTCGTGTAGGCTGGGAGACCTCTCGATCACTGCGACCTAGAAGATCTATTGTGATTACCCCTATCTAGTGTTGGTCCTCTAACCCTAGACTTCTGATGAAGTAGGGCAAGAAGTATGTGTTCCGCGGTTTCGGTCGCATTGTTACAAAAGCGGCAAGTGTCAGTCTCCTCCAGACCCATCTTTTTGACCGTGTCCTGTGAGAAAGCCTGTGATAAGCTTCAGCTCTGGTTTGCTGAGGCTGAGTAGCTTTTTGGCTCGGTTCTGCGAATGGTTGAACCTTTTCGCTTGTCGTTGACCTGGAGTTGCTCTCCAGTAGGAGGACTAAAAAAATTCACGCCATAAAAAAGTGCATCCAGTTCAACCTCGACAAGAAAAACTGGAACGAGGAAATCCATATCCTCTTCGACAGCTATCAGAACGTTGAGCTCTTGCAACATCAACTCAAAGATGGTTCAAAAATACTCAGAGAAACTCAATAATTTAGGCAGGAACAAAAAGGTAATCCTCTTCTGGGTGCCAAGGCACATTGGAGTGGAGGGAAATGGACAACTAGGCATTCTGGCACGAAAAAGAGCAACAAAGCGACTGATCAGACTAGACCCATTCTGTGGCGTTGTAGTATTCAAGGAAAACTAAATAAAGCTGAAGGAGCAATTAGAGCAAAACAGTAGCGGTAACTTCAGGACTATGGCAGGCCAAATATTCCCTTGGCAATTTCAATCAAGCAAGATCGAAGACACTGATTAACCTCTGCTGCCAGGCTAAGCCAGGCTTACAGGAGGTCAGCACCTGCAGATTCTGCGGGGAATATCCAGAACCACCCTACCACACAAGGTCATGTCGAGGTTGTTTTCATCTGAAGGGAAAAAGTCGGATTTAGGCCAATATTTTGGATGGTCTGCGACCCCTTGGACCTCCTTCTGGGCACGGCATCGTGAGTACCACATCTTGCTGGAGTGTTATGCTGTACATAACCAATGATCGAATATTCTGGGATCAGAATCCTCAGATTCCTGAAAAAACTGAAGCTTGAGAGGCTGCTATGAACCAGAAAACCTTGAGATAGCAGTAGAAGATGAATACCAATTTTCGTAGTTGCCACACTACTCTTGAAGTGTGATTCAAAACTTTTCATTAGACAACTTCAACATTTGAAGATAGTTTACACCACGAAACACCGGACTTTAGCTACAAAAACTCGCCCTAAATCATCGCCAGCGTAATTCCGGAATTCCATATGACTTGAGTGACATTTTTTGTCGACTCTGCCACCGAGATTGTTCATCTTTTTCTTGGAGGGCAAAAAGTTAAATATGATTTATACAATATCGCTGTCGAAAAACTCACGTACGGATGCGAATAAAGAGACTAAACGAAGATTTAGCGCTGTCTCTTGCAATGTTACACTATACGCGTGTAGAGAGTACCTGGCCTCTCATGTTTCAACATATCGAGAAGACAAATGGTGATATATGTGATATTGGAGTGTCTTGTCTCGTGAAAAATGCTCGACACAGTTTGTAAACATTGATCACTGTGATAAAACTTACTGAATTCTTACCCATTGAGGCCTGAACCTCATGGAACGATGTAGATAAAGCTGGATAATATATGATGATGATATGCGAACAATCTGACGGCTGATGACTTATTGAACAATAACCCGCCATGAGGATCACATATTGACAGATATCTTCCCTGTTACAATAGTTGCAGGAAAGGTGAAGGCGGTATCGAACCCCACTTGGGGAATAAAAGTGTTCAGGTTAGAAAGAAGGACTGGACGATAATATGGAAGCCCATAGTGGACATAGTGAAAGAACCTTCATTCATCAGGAAAGGAGGAACCACACATGGAGAATTTCAAATTTGAGGCTTTCGTAATATTATGAAGGAAAATACTGCTTAAACTAAGATACATTTTATAAGCTACTCAGATCGGCATCGTTGAGAACATAATGACCAAGTCATTAGGAATACCACGACTTTTCAAGCGGACAAAAACAATCCGAGAAAAATCCCAATCCCGGTCAATCCCAAATACAGGAGAGGACATGATGAGATTTTCAAAGACCTAGGTTTTGAGAGCGTTTATCAGTCAGGGTCAGAGTTAGGCAATTCATAAGGTAATCCAATTGATAAGGTCACACTTGAGAGGTCAGGAATATTCGAAATCAGTTGTGACGATTGTGATAAAACATATATAGGCCAAACCAGGCGTCCCATAAAAACAAGGTTCAAAGAACACTTAGCACATGTGAAATATGGTAGGTAAGATAAATCGTGTTCAATAACAATCATATCACACATATTAATAACCACGAATTGGTTAAGCAAGTTAATAATGTTAGGACAATAGATGCATATGGAAGCTCGAAGATATTCAAGAAAAGTAATAGAGTAATGAATAAGAATGATGGACCCAAGGTTAACATGTGAACTCAACCATGACTAACATTAACTTGGAGTTTAGTGGACACCAATTAAGACCCATAAACAGTGAATTTGATATCAGGTTCGAGAAAGAACCATTTTCCTAGATTTTCAGAATCAGCGGTTCACGCGATGCTGTAGGCTCATACCGCTCGAAAAATATTTTTTTCCTGATTGCCCTAAAAATCCCAAAAAATTCATAGACACCAATTCTGACCCATAAAGAACGAATTCGATGTCAGATTTGAGAAGAACTCTCCGTCTAGATTTTCAGAATCAGCGATTCACGCGATGCAGTAGACTCATAACAGCTCGAAAAATATTTTTTTCCTGATTGCCCGAAGATTCCCAAGAAATTCATGGACACCAATTAGGACCCATAAACAGTGAATACGATATCAGGTTCGAGAAAGAACCCTTTTCCTAGATGTTCAGAATCAGCGATTCACGCGATGCAGTAGACTCATAACAGCTCGAAAAATATTTTTTTCCTGATTGCCCTAAAAATCCCAAAAAATTCATAGACAACAAATTCTGACCTATGAAGAACGAATTTCATGTCAGATTCGAGAAAAAACTCTCCGTCTAGATTTTCAGAATCAGCGATTCACGCGATGCAGTAGGCTCATACAGTTCGAAAAGTATTTTTTTCCTGATTGCCCTAAAAATCCCAAAAAATTCATAGACACCAATTCTGACCCATAAAGAACGAATTTGATGTCAGATTCGAGAAAAAACTCTTCGTCTAGATTTTCAGAATCAGCGATTCACGCGATGCAGTAGACTAATAGCACCTCGAAAAATATTTTTTTCCTGATTGCTCTAAAAATCCCAAAAAATTCATAGACACCAATTCTGACCCATAAAGAACGAATTTGATGTCAGATTCGAGAAAAAACTCTTCGTCTAGATTTTCAGAATCAGCGATTCACGCGATGCAGTAGGCTCATACAGTTCGAAAAGTATTTTTTTCCTGATTGCCCTGAAAATCCCAAAAAATTCACAGACACCAATTCTGACCCATACAGAACGAAGTTGTTGTCAGATTAGAGAAAAAACTCTTCGACTAGATTTTGAGTATCAGCGATTCACGCGATGCAGTAGGGGCTCATACAGTTCGAAAAGTATTTTTTTTCTGATTGCCCTAAAAATCTCAAAAAATTCATAGACACCAATTCTGACTCATAAAGGACGAATTTGATGTCAGAGTAGGGAAAAAACTCTTCGTCTAGATTTTCAGAATCAGCGATTCACGCGATGCAGTAGGCTCATACAGTTCGAAAAGTATTTTTTTCCTGATTGCCCTAAAAATCCCAAAAAAATCATAGACACCAATTCTGACCCATAAAGAACGAATTTGATGTCAGATTCTAGAAAAAACTCTTCGTCTAGATTTTCAGAATCAGCGATTCACGCGATGCAGTAGACTCATAACAGCTCGAAAAAATTTTTTTTTCTGATCGCCCTAAAAATCCCAAAAAATTCATAGACACCAATTCTGACCCATAAAGAACGAATTTGATATCAGATTCGAGAAAAAACTCTTCGTATATATTTTGAGAATCAGCGATTCACGCGATGTAGTAGGCTCATACAGTTCGAAAAGTATTTTTTTCCTGATTGCCCTAAAAATCCCAAAAAATCCATAGACTTTAATTCTGACCCATAAAGAACGAATTTGATGTCAGATTCTAGAAAAAACTCTTCGTCTAGATTTTCAGAATCAGCGATTCACGCGATGCAGTAGACTCATAACAGCTCGAAAAATATTTTTTTCCTGATTGCCCTAAGAATCCCAAAAAAATCATAGACACTAATTCCGACCCAAAAAGAAAGAATTTGATGTCAGATTCAAGAAAAAGCCCTTTTCCTAGATTTTCAAAATCAGCGGTTCACTCGATGCAGTATGCTCATACGGGTCGAAAAATATTTTTTTCCTGATGGCCTTAAGAATCCCAAAAAAATCATAGACACTAATTCAGACCCAAAAAGAAAGAATTTGATGTCAGATTCAAGAAAAAACCCTTTCCCTAGATTTTCAGATTCAGCGGTTCACTCGATGCAGTAGGCTCATACAGGTAAAAAAATATTTTTTCGTGATGGCCCTAAGAATCCAAAAAAAAAATCATAGAAACTAATTCAGACCCAAAAAGCAAGAATTTGGTGTCAGATTCAAGAAGAAACCCTTTCCCTAGATTTTTAAAATCAGCGGTTCACGCGATGCAGTGGGCTCATACGGGTCGAAAAATATTTTTTTCCTGATTTCCCTAAAAATCCCAAACAAATCATAGACACTGATTCAGACCCAAAAAGAAGGAAAAAACCCTTTCCCTAGATTTTTAAAATCAGCGGTTCACGCGATGCAGTGGGCTCATACGGGTCGAAAAATATTTTTTTCCTGATGGCC
Source organism: Phaedon cochleariae (assembly GCA_918026855.4). Lineage (NCBI taxonomy): Eukaryota > Metazoa > Arthropoda > Insecta > Coleoptera > Chrysomelidae > Phaedon > Phaedon cochleariae. The sequence goes on along the minus strand of OU896713.1, from coordinate 2,204,695 downwards.
CTAAGAATCAAAAAAAAAATCATAGACACTAATTCAGACCCAACAAAAAAGAATTTGATGTCAGATTCAAGAAAAAACCCTTTCCCTAGATTTTAAAAATCAGCGGTTCACTCGATGCAGTAGGCTCATACAGGTCGAAAAATATTTTTTTCCTGATGGCCCTAAGAATCCCAAAAAAATCATAGACACTAATTCAGACACAGAAAAGAAGAATTTGATGTCAGATTCAAGAAAAAAAACCCTAACCCTGGATTTTCAAAATCAGCGGTTCACGCGATGCAGCGGGCTCATACGGGTCGAAAAATATTTTTTCCTGATGGCCCTAAGAATCCCAAAAAAATCATAGACACTAATTCAGACCCGAAAAAAAAGAATTTGATGTCAGAATCAAGAAAAAACCCTTTCCCTAGATTTTCCAAATCAGCGGTTCACTCGATGCAGTAGGCTCATACGGGTCGAAAAATATTTTTTTCCTGATGGCCCTAAAAATTCCAAAAAAATCGTAGACAGTAATTCAGACCCAGAAAGAGAGAATTTGATGTCAGATTCAAGAAAAAACCCTTTCCCTAGATTTTTAAAATCAGCGGTTCACGCGATGCAGTAGGCTCATACGGGTCGAAAAATATTTTTTTCCTGATGGCCCTAAGAATATCAAAAGAATCATAGACACTAATTCAAACCCAAAAAGGAAGAATTTGATGTCAGATTCAAGAAAAAAACCCTTTCCCTAGATTTTCAAAATCAGCGGCCACTCGATGCAGTAGGCTCATACAGGTCGAGAAAAATGTTTTCCTGATGGCCCTAAGAATCCAAAAAAAATCATAGACACTAATTCAGACCCAAAAAGAAAGAATTTGATGTCAGATTCAAGAAAACATCCTTTTCCTAGATTTTCAAGATCAGCGGTTCACTCGATGCAGTAGGCTCGTACGGGTCGAAAAATATTTTTTTCCTGATGGCCCTAAGAATCCCAAAAAAATCATTGACACTAATTCAGACCCAAAAAGAAACAAATTGATGTCAGATTCAAGAAAAACCCCTTTCCCTAGATTTTCAAAATCAGCGGTTCACTCGATGCAGTAGGCTCGTACGGGTCGAAAAATAATTTTTTCCTGATGGCCCTAAGAATCACAAAAAAATCATAGACACTAATTCAGACCCAAAAAGAAAGAATTTGATGTCAGATTCAAGAAAAAACCCTTTCCCTAGATTTTCAAAATCAGCGGTTCACTCGATGCAGTAGGCTCGTACGGGTCGAAAAATAATTTTTTCCTGATGGCCCTAAGAATCCCAAAAAAATTATAGACACTAATTCAGACCCAAAAAGAAAGAAATTGATGTCAGATTCAAGAAAAACCCCTTTCCCTAGATTTTCAAAATCAGCGGTTCACTCGATGCAGTAGGCTCGTACGGGTCGAAAAATAATTTTTTCCTGATGGCCCTAAGAATCACAAAAAAATCATAGACACTAATTCATACCCAAAAAGAAAAAAATTGATGTCAGATTCAAGAAAAAACCCTTTCCCTAGATTTTCAAAATCAGCGGTTCACTCGATGCAGTAGGCTCGTACGGGTCGAAAAATAATTTTTTCCTGATGGCCCTAAGAATCACAAAAAAATCATAGACACTAATTCAGACCCAAAAAGAAAGAATTTGATGTCAGATTCAAGAAAAAACCCTTTCCCTAGATTTTCAAAATCAGCGGTTCACTCGATGCAGTAGGCTCGTACGGGTCGAAAAATAATTTTTTCCTGATGGCCCTAAGAATCACAAAAAAATCATAGACACTAATTCAGACCCCAGAAGAAAGAATTTGATGTCAGATTCAAGAAAAAACCCTTTCCCTAGATTTTCAAAATCAGCGGTTCACTCGATGCAGTAGGCTCGTACGGGTCGAAAAATAATTTTTTCCTGATGGCCCTAAGAATCCCAAAAAATCATAGACACTAATTCAGACCCAAAAAGAAAGAAATTGATGTCAGATTCAAGAAAAACCCCTTTCCCTAGATTTTCAAAATCAGCGGTTCACTCGATGCAGTAGGCTCGTACGGGTCGAAAAATAATTTTTTCCTGATGGCCCTAAGAATCACAAAAAAATCATAGACACTAATTCAGACCCAAAAAGAAAGAATTTGATGTCAGATTCAAGAAAAAACCCTTTCCCTAGATTTTCAAAATCAGCGGTTCACTCGATGCAGTAGGCTCGTACGGGTCGAAAAATAATTTTTTCCTGATGGCCCTAAGAATCACAAAAAAATCATAGACACTAATTCAGACCCAAAAAGAAAGGATTTGATGTCAGATTCAAGAAAAAACCCTTTCCCTAGATTTTCAAAATCAGCGGTTCACTCGATGCAGTAGGCTCATACGGGTCGAAAAATTGTTATTTCCTGATGGCCCTAAGAATATCAAAAGAATCATAGACACTTATTCAAACCCAAAAAGGAAGAATTTGATGTCAGATACAAGAAAAAACCCTTTCCCTAGATTTGCAAAATCAGCGGTTCACTCGATGAAGTAGGTTCATACAGGTCGAGAAAAATGTTTTCCTGATGGCCCTAAGAATTCTAAAAAAATCATAGACACTTATTCAGACCCAAAAAGAAAGAATTTGATGTCAGATTCAAGAAAACATCCTTTTCCTAGATTTTCAAGATCAGCGGTTCACTCGATGCAGTAGGCTCGTACGGGTCGAAAAATATTTTTTTCCTGATGGCCCTAAGAATCCCAAAAAAATCATTGACACTAATTCAGACCCAAAAAGAAAGAAATTGATGTCAGATTCAAGAAAAACCCCTTTCCCTAGATTTTCAAAATCAGCGGTTCACTCGATGCAGTAGGCTCGTACGGGTCGAAAAATAATTTTTTCCTGATGGCCCTAAGAATCCCAAAAAAATCATAGACACTAATTCAGACCCAAAAAGAAAGAAATTGATGTCAGATTCAAGAAAAACCCCTTTCCCTAGATTTTCAAAATCAGCGGTTCACTCGATGCAGTAGGCTCGTACGGGTCGAAAAATAATTTTTTCCTGATGGCCCTAAGAATCACAAAAAAATCATAGACACTAATTCAGACCCAAAAAGAAAGAATTTGATGTCAGATTCAAGAAAAAACCCTTTCCCTAGATTTTCAAAATCAGCGGTTCACTCGATGCAGTAGGCTCGTACGGGTCGAAAAATAATTTTTTCCTGATGGCCCTAAGAATCACAAAAAAATCATAGACACTAATTCAGACCCAAAAAGAAAGAATTTGATGTCAGATTCAAGAAAAAACCCTTTCCCTAGATTTTCAAAATCAGCGGTTCACTCGATGCAGTAGGCTCGTACGGGTCGAAAAATAATTTTTTCCTGATGGCCCTAAGAATCCCAAAAAAATCATAGACACTAATTCAGACCCGAAAAGAAAGAAATTGATGTCAGATTCAAGAAAAACCCCTTTCCCTAGATTTTCAAAATCAGCGGTTCACTCGATGCAGACCCCAATAAACTTAGCAGAACCACTTCAATATTTCGGATTTGCAATAGTACTATAATTTGTTACTAATTTAGTACTAATTTATTACCATATTCGCAAAAAGAAAGAATTTGATGTCAGATTCAAGAAAAACCCCTTTTCCTAGATTTTCAAAATCAGCGGTTCACTCGATGCAGTAGGCTCATACGGGTCGAACCATAATTTTTTCCTGATTGCCCTAAGAATCCCAAAAAAAAATCATAGACACTAATTCAGACCCAAAAAGAATGAATTTGATGTCAGATTCAAGAAAAAACCCTTTCCCTAGATTTTCAAAATCAGCGGTTCACTCGATGCAGTAGGCTCATACGGGTCGAAAAATAATTTTTTCCTGATGGCCCTAAGAATCTCAAAAAAATCATAGACACTAATTCAGACCCAAAAAGAAAGAATTTGATGTCAGATTCGAGAAAAAACGCTCTGTCTAGATTTTCAGTATCAGCAATTCACGCGATGCAGTAGGCTCATACAGTTCGAAAAGTATCTTTTTCCTGATTGATGTTTTTCACGGTTGGGTGGACATAAACCTAGTATATAAGTAGCACACTAGGATAGAACATTGAGTTTTAATCTTCTCCTGAAGATGCTAACATGGTTTACGAAACAAGTGTCGAGGTATAAAAAATCGGTTTGGTTAGTGGTAAAACAGTTTTTAGTGAATTCATCTATATCTTGGGGTCTTCTTGTTTGATAGCACTCAAATGACCGAGCAGATGAAAATAGAGAGGTAGAGTAGTATAGGAGTATGAAATCGAAAATGAACCAACCACTCATATTATTGTATTACCTCCTAATATAATTATTCTGAGTTATAGTCGATCATGTTCAACGGTCTTTTCGTTCAGTTTCCGTTCGTCTGAGTAATTTTATTGGCGTATGGTAACCGATGTATCATGGAAGTGGACTTCTAGCTGAAATGAGCAATAAACAGAATTTTCACGAGCAAACCGCAGGTATATTGCTTATTAATTTCACTTCCCGCTACGGCATTCTGAGTGGCAGGAAAATGAGAAAATTGATTTGCATCATGCTCTGGAGGATGTCGAGACAAGCTTAAAAATGCTCGGCTAATTCAATTCCTCTGAGTTCGGAGGCTTGTTTAAATTCATTATTCTATACACGCCCATTTGGGTTTGGATGTAAGTACGTAATAAATCGGGAAATAATTGATTTAAGCATTCGAACAACATCGACATAGACTGAAAATTTCATACCAGCCATTTTCAACCAATCAGATGGTTTATTTCGACATTGTTACTATGGTCACCAGCAAAGTTTTTGAACTTTTTTCATCCACATGAGCACAGTAGACGTAAAATTAATAAGTGGGAATTTTCTGGCACATGATAGCTATTATATAATTAGACGAAATTGTAATAATTTTGACAATATTTTTTATTTTCTATAGAAACCTAGTAAGGAAATCATATGAAATCAATTACTTTATAGGGAGAGTAAATATTCACTTAATGTTTTATTTTTGAATATAATGGGCTTATATCACGAAAAAAATTATTTCATAATTCGATAGAACTCACCAAAACTTGCTCACCACCGCAAACCGTTTCTTGCTGTGAGCTCCCTACGTGTTATAAAAAATTATGGAAATTCCCGATTTTTCGGACCTCTGAAAACGAGGCGATGATGTGACGTCAAAACCCTAATACTGAAACAAGACTATTCCAGACAGAGATGAATGATACATGATTTCTGACAGAGTGAATTAGCGCGAGATCACAGTTGAAAGAATTAATATATCAGTTGCCTCAGTCTCCGTCGGGCGTTTGGTATTTTCTTTCAACTATAGCAATATCAGGTTTCTACGTCATGAGAGGGTCCGTTTTCAGAAGGTACTACTATTTCTGTCCAAAATAAAACATTCCAGTTAATTTTTCGATCGAATCATGTCGTCAATCATTATTTATCTCGTTATTTATGAATAAAAGGATCATTATAAAGATGGTTTGAGTTGAAAGTTCTACTAAGGTGTACACGCCCATTCCGGTATACATTTTTTTCACCGAATCCCTCTCGTGCATGAATTGATTGCGGGAAAGTTGTCTCGTACGTGCAAATTTGAAGAGAATTATCTCCCGTCAAATACTTGTGTATAGGTTAATCAAGGAAGTGGTATATTCATTATTCCAGATTTTTTGGGATTTTTCTCCTCGTTTCTATGAAATAAAAATATGAATATTATCTCAATATAAAGACAAATCAGATGATTTGCCCCAAAATGTTACTGCCTTTTAAGAATTTTCCAATCAGAGAGCCTAAAAGAAAAATTCACGAGCTTGTCAGGGACAATTTGTTCTCAAAAAGGTTTGAAGAAGGAAAATTCTTTAAACGCATCAGTGACATTTTGGGTCAAATCATCTGATTTGTCCTTACACACTTATATTGAAATAATATTCATATCTTCATTTCATAGTAACGAGGAGAGAAAATCCCAAAAAATCTGGAATAATGAATATCCTTCGCCGTTTCGCGACTCGTGATAGTTCTCAAAAAATTCATGTACTCAAAAAATATCCGGCAATAATAAAGGCCCTAGGGGCATTATAAGTGGGAATTATGATTTGTGAACACCGAATATAAAACAGGGAATTGATTCCACTGATTTGGAAGGAAAATGAGAAACTCGTGATGATATAAACATCATTCAATGAAGGAATGATCATGATTGTGTTTCACAAAGAACGTATAGTGAACAGGATGTCCTTGAGAAAAACACGATGGAATCGGAACTATCTAATATTTCAGGAGTCATCAGCGTAAGATACTGTTTACACAACCTTAATTAAAATTGTCGAAATTAAAACTTCAGGTGGAATTTATATAATGCAACAACCACTTGTAGCGCCCGAGGTTGTCCTTCAGCCGTCACCGTCCCTAAATAGCAAAACAAATTTTTCTTATTCATTCACTCAACTTGTCAGCGACAGAGTCTCGCTAATTAATTAGACATCCTTTTCTCGGCTCTTTTGTTGTCTTCCGCAAATGGAAACAATCATTTTCTCTACGTTCATAATCAGAGTCGCTACACAGTGTCATTCATAAATTCGACATGGGCGTTAAGTTTTCCTTAAAAAAATATACAGAGAAGTGCACACACTGTAACTTTTAGAGATAGGGTTTGGAAAATTGGGGAGCAGCTAGTATACTGAATTGCTCATTATTTGACGGAATAAAGATAGGGTTTGGAAAATTGGGGAGCAGCTAGTATACTGAATTGCTCATTATTTGACGGAATAAATTTTGTTTCATCACTTCCGGTTTTACTGGAAACGACCCCAACTTTTGATTTTTCAATGGGACACCCTGTATTGTATACCATAATCGGTTAGGTCGGAATAGGCCCTTTTCCATCTATTGTGAAGCAAAACCTGTCGAATTTCGAAATAAATCATCACTAAAAGTTTTTTTCCATATGATGCCAACTTTATGAATGACACTGTACAGTTCGTTGATGATCGGGATAAAACGATTTTTTTTCAACCGAACCAAGAATGCGGTTCTTGTGGTCTCTGATACGTCTGATCGTCAAGCACTTTCCAGATATTCTGATACCAGGACGTGAATCTTCCTCTCCCTTGTTGTTTTTCAGTTGGTTAAATAACTATTAAATATTATTTTTGAAAACAAAGATTAACCTATATGATCAATATGAGATAGCATGCATAGATGAATCAACCATTAGGGACACTAAAAACCTCCGATGATATTGTTATTTCTTGAGCATTAAACTATTTAAATATGATCATTCTTTTATCAATTATATTTTTATTTATCATGTAGTCGATGATACTCATAGATAATCAGGAAAGACTAATGACATAACAGTTAAAAATATTCATTATCTTACCCAAGAGTAAAGATTTCCGAAAGCAACATTTGAGGCAATCTATATGATGAGGAGAAAAAAAAATTAAAATTAAATTCGTTCGGAAATAAAGCGGAAATCTTGATTCAGGAATATTTTCAATGAGAAAGAAAAATCATTGAAATATAGGATCTCCCTTCATCTACATCTATTGATTGGTGATATTTGATATTTGAAGAACATGTTAATATTGAACCCTCTAAATTAAGTTGGTAGTAGTGTAATGTTAACAATTTCGAGTCAATAATCTATATCATATTGTTGTAGAATACTGATAAACACGTCATTACTTTCGAGAGAATATGATAAATAGTTGACGATATTTGTGACAAATTGTATTACACAAGTTCAACACACATAATAGTCCATGAGACTACTACAAATTTCGATCGTCATCTGATAACGAAATGATAAATGTCCCAAAGGCATGTTGAACCATTGAAGTTCATCTAACGGCACCTGTGCCAATCACTATCCTGAGCAGAATGATTGAAAAATTGCACTTTCCTGTGCGGAAATTTGCACTCGATTTCGCGATTTGATAACGAAATGAGAATTATGCCATCCGATACCGATCCAAACGTGTCGCGACTCAAACTGATCTAAGTTAGTGGCAGAGCGTCAATATTTCGAATTTCGACCTCTTCTAAAGATCATATCCGATGGACCAGTGTGAAACTCAACATGTGGATTAGAATACTTGTAGTGTGAGCACCACATGAGTTCCACTCTGGTCCATCGGATATTATCTTTCGACGAGGCGAAATATTCACAAAAATATTAACGCTCTGCCACTATCTTAGATCAGTTTGAATCGCGGCACGATTGGATATTCGCGAAATGGACATTTTCTTTCTTTCATCTATTTGCTTTTTGTTTCAACTCGTTCTCACATGACGGAAGAATGTCCGGAATAATAGGAGCAAATGAATCGCTGTGCCGTGGATTTGGCTCAGACTGAGGGATGACACAGGTAGGTTTTTGAGATTTACCATTAAATTGGTATCGGATGGCATAATTCTCATCCCGTTATCAAATCGCCAAATCGAGTGCAAATTTCCGCACAGGAAAGTGCATTTTTTAATTCATTTCGCTCAGGAAAGTGATTGGCACAGGTGCCGTTCGATGAACTACAATGTTTTTTCTATTCTATCGTTATCAGATGACGGTAGAAATCTGCACCTGGCTCTCCTAATATAAGAAAGATAATGCTTTATGCTAAATACCTGAATCAAATTAAGATTTTTAGGCAGGAGAATGTCTCGGGTTTTGGATTCTCAGTTAAAGAATATGTTTTTATATCATTCGAGTCGCCTATGCCCATGCAATAAAATTGAACATTACTCATTGATGCAATAAAATAAAGATACACTGTCTTTCTGATGACAACAAAGAGTTCAAATATAAAGTATAATTCATCGTTTTCAACAGATATGCTTTATCGGGAGCTTCTTGTAGAAATTTGTTGGTATGTATCTTCAGCGGTAAATGTTTTGGATTTTTCTCGCTTTATATCCAATAGATTGTTTCTTGAGAAATGCGATAAGTTTCAGATACTTATTGATTCCGATATTATTTTTAACATTCAAGCATGTATACGTGCCATCGAATATATAGACCAATGAGTGGATGACTTCAAAGTCTTTGATTTTTTACCAAAATAAGCCAGAAAAACGTTTTCTGAATACATATTCACCATCTCGGAGTGGCACCAATTTATGAATGTATCATATTGTAATTCATATTTCTTCCTTGATTTCTCCGGTGAGAGATTAAAACTCTTACGCTTTCTGCTATATCAGGGGGTGTGTTTGATGATTCACTGTCACTATTTTCCATCATGAAAGAATTGGGGGGTTTCAAGAATAAATAAGTATAGGTTTTACAGAGATAAAGGAGCGTTTTTCAATATTTCCGCTCACGAGCGCAAATGCTGCCAAAGAATGACATTTCTGGGAAAACGTCAACTTTGTGCTGGAATTTGAAAGCGTCAAAGACTATTTTGTTGAGCGTTTGTAGAAAAACATATTTTTTTACTGAGAATCCACAACCAAAGTATTTTTTCTGTCTAAAAACCTGAAAGGATTCAAGAAAAAACACACAAAAAGATAAAAAAAATTAAGATGAAGTTGATTACTCACCGGCATAGTTTGGCTCCCGTGCAAGCTATTGATGGCCGCCTGCGCTTCCTGATGTGAGCTGTATTTCACGAAAGCGCAACCTATGAACAGAAAAAAAAACGGCACCATGAATACGGCGGATGGGAAAATTTCAGAGTTATTGAATGAGGCGACATATTCGGCTTGGGCTCTTCAGCTATAACCTACTTCCTGGAACGGGAAATTGATGTCGGAACGTGTACGGACACTTTTCTGAAACGATAGATTTATATTCCGGACTCCGGAGGGAAGTGTGTTTGATCAACAAGTAGTCGATGGTTGGAGGGCTAGAGCTCCGCGATGCATAATACAGAGAAATAACTAGCGAAAAACATAGGCGTCATTAAGGGGGGGAGGGGGCAATTGCAATAACTGATTTTCTACAAGAACATTATTCCATTCAGATTCTTCCTGTAACCACATAATATAAATCATCAGTATTCTATCAGTAGAGGAGGTCCGCCAACAGCGGCTTCCCTTTTTCATATATTAGGAAATTTTGGAAATCAGAAATATTTACAGTGCTGGAATGGGATCAATAGAAGTAAAATAGTGTATTGTGCAACAAGTGGGAAAAGTTCAACTTTTCTCACGAGTGGAAAGTGTGTGGCACGAGCCTGAAGGGCGAGTGATGCAAACACACGAGTGAGAAAAGTATTTTTCCCCACATGTTGCACACTATATTTTTTCTACAACTGCACATATTCAAAGAATCCAAGTAATGTAACTTATTGGTATTCATTTTATGATGTGGCACTATGTCACATTAAATATTGTGACCAAGAGTAGACGCTCTTCCTAGTTCCTCAAAGTATTTAAAAAAAAAGTACACTTTCCGAAAAAGATTTTATTTCTGTCTTTTTTCTAGATTCCATAAAGTTTTCGTGTATGCCAATTCATACATTTTTCTTGAAATTTCCGGAAACAAATCCAACTCGCAGCTTTTTTCATTATCTCTGTCTCTGGCGGTGTATTCATGAAAATCGTCACATCTCAGTATATACATCATATTCATTATGAATTGTTGGAATAATATTTTATGGAAAATGCGATTTCTATCAAAATCACTAATGAGAACTACCCTAAAGAATTAAGAAAACTTCTGCTGACAGTTGTGACAACTATTCAAAGCTGACAGCAGCCAATTAAGTTTTGGTCGATTTCTTTTTGATTCTCAATGGAAATGTATGTGGTGTTGGCAAAGTGCCGTGGGAAGAAATATATCTCACAGTATAAGGAATACATGGTTTTGAAACTAATGAAGCTATGAGAAATGCGCTACTTTTCATAGCTTGTCGTTTGCCACTGCTAATGAAAATGCAAATTCCCGAATATTCTTAGGTGTTCACGATGCAATCTGGCAAAAATTTGAAGGTAATTATACAGCTCTTGTTTTCAATTTGAAATGATGGTTCGACTTTCATATCTTTACCTCATAATGTAGTTCAAATCTATCAAATTACATGATAAATATAAATTTACATCAGTAATCTTATACCTATTGAGATTTTATCAGAGGGGAAATGCAAAAATAAACAAAACAATTGAACTGTCACAGCCAGCAACAGACTGAACATCAGATCAAATATGTCGTTATTACTCGTATTCCGCAAGCTCTATACGAGATGGCGCGCAAGTATTCATCATAGTCTGATAATACTAGAGAGTGGCCTCTGTATTTGCTGTGGCTACTGTTGGCGGACCTACTCTACTTGGGATTGAAAAAAAATTATATATTTTCAAATCGATTTCACTCGAAAATGATACATCTGATCGATGCGAAACAGAAGCACCTTTTTCTGTAAAACGGTGTGGATTTTCATAATCCGAGAATAAATTGTTGAAAAATATGCATATAAAAAAGTTAGATCGATATTTACTTTAGTCCCACCCTGTATTATACACTCCTGAATGAAATTTAGGAATGATTTTATCTTCAATGCATTGTGCCTTTCATCACATGGCGTTCCGAAAATATTTTCTTACTATTTTTGGTCGAAAAAGCCGCAGGTGAAGTTTGCTAGGCTAATTTTGGGACACCCTGTCTGCATAAGTCCTTCAATTTATGGTACTCGATACTGAATCACCTTGTATATTTATCCGCCATATTGCTAAATCAAAGGTGACGCAGATCTTGATGAATTCATTAAAATTTCCATAGACGATCTCAGTTTCTGATACCTTCCTCGGTCTTCGGATATCATGGAGTACACCTTGAAGTTTAATAAAAGTTTAATTAGAAATTTTCTTCATTACGTAAAATTAACTCAAACAGCACTTTGTTTCTGTTAACCCACTTCCACGCGAAACTCAATTTGAAGGTGAATAAAAATTGCTGAAAATAATATTAAAGCGAAAAAGTTTCACGATAACTATATTTTCTTTTGGATTTCAATAACGAGTTAAGCTCAGAGAGAATAATTAGAAAATACATTCGGGAAATGGATTCTTTTGAAGTGGCTTATTGGTGACTGAATATTGCGAAAATCATCATAAGTTGAAACTAGTTTTACAGCTCACAAACAGAGATTAGTAATGGCATAGAAAGTGCTGAAGGGTACGTTCTCGCGAGAGGTCTCGCAGAAATGGCAGATGCATTAGTGGAAGAATGGGATCGTATACCAATGGAAACGATGAGCAACTTAATTTCCAGTATGCCTCGTAGATTAGAAGTTCTTAGAGTTGCTAGAGGAGGCAATACACGGTATTAAGCAGTCATCCCAATTCATAATTCATAATCAGTTTATTTTATTAGAAAATTGTTTCTCGATAAATTCAGAAAGTTGGTAATCTGCAAGGATTCAGCAAAAAAAGCTGTAATTCGGAAAATTTTAGACTTTAGCACTTTGTATATACCATTACTCAATTAACACACAGGGTGAGCGGAGCGCAAAAACTATTCGCATTACTCTGAATATGTGATAGAATCAATCCAAAATATCTTGACTATTCGAACTCGATCGATATCATCCCATAACCGGTGATATAATAATAATTAGGAACTCGTATAGCGGCACAAGAGGAAGAAACACTATCATGTATTTCCGCAAGGATGTGCAGATGGCGTTTTTCCCGAAATTAAAAAGTTTCCGTACCTTCTGGATCCTGGAAGGGAGCCGTGCTCGCTTAAGCGTACATTAATTTCTGGAACGGGATAGAGCCTTTGTTTCGTGAAAATCGCCAATTAATTGTAGCTCCAGGGAGAGAGCGTGTAAATACACTCTCTATACGGAATTCCAATATACTGCGAGGATAAAGAACTCATAAAATACCTGCTGAGTTGGGGGGGGGGGGGGGGGGAGAAGGGAGAATTCCAGATCCCCTCGCTAGTTGGGGGGTGGGAATGAAATTGGACTGAAAAAATCGATTTTATAAAATTTTTGATTGTCCTCCATATACAAAGTGATCCATTTGAAAGCTGGCCACCCTCATTGATTTTGGAAATGAAGAGGGGGAAAAGTTGTATTTTGAAGCTGAGTGGCGTCCATTTTTTCAAAAAACCATGTCGCCTAATACTAGATCACATTCAGAGGCTGAAAAATCCAAAATCCATATCAGCGATTATTTTAGTAAAAAACCACGTACACCACTGGAATCGGCGTTATCTGAAAGATATGTATACCAAGTTTTATGATGAAAATATTCCTCCTCCATATCTTGGCTATTAGACGTGGAATCTTTGCCCAATTTGGGCCGCTATGAAGAGCTATCAATATGATCAGTTTTTCAGTGACGAACATCCTCTTGGACAGTGTCGAACTTTTTCATTGGAATAAAAAGGGATCGATTTTTATGAAATCATATTAGGAATTTTTTTCGCAAAAAAAATAACTTCATATCATTGTTCCTGATGCTTTCGAACCTCCATATGCATAAAATCACCTCATCCCAAATTAACAGCTTGGCTTGATATTTTTCATTTTCAGCCTCGGAAAAATAGTGAATTCAAATCGACTGCAGATTTTGGAACGTTCAATAGCACCGGTAGGTAGTAAATCGTGATTTGATGAAAAAAAAAAACAAGTGATACTCCTTTATGTTGAACTCAAAAAATAGTTTCGTTCACATAATTGCTGTTCAGATGTGCTTGCTTTTTTTCTCAAACACTTCATTGAAATACGAAAATTTGCATATGGGGTTTAAAACCATGAAGAAAACGCACGGCACTGCTGAAAAACTGATCACATTGATGGTCATTCATACTGATCCCAATGATTTGGTGAAGATCGCACGACTAATAGGTGAGATATAGAGGGGAGGGGGGCGTTTGAATGAGACACGCTGTAGATTCGTTGATGGTGAATATTTTCAGATGGAACTTGGTACAGTTCCATTTCAGAAGACGCTGATTCCAATGCTGTTGGCGGATCAAAAAAAATCGCTAATATAGGAGTTCTGGTATTCTCAGCCTCTGAATGGCCTTGGTTTTCAAACAAATGGACGCCGCTTGGCTCCAGAATACTCTTGTCCCCCTCTACAAAAACTGTGATGAAAAAATTATGACGGTGGCCTGCTTTCAAATTGGTCCTTCTGTTTGAAATGGAACCTCAGAGAAAAATATCGAAACACAACCATTAGCAGACTATTTCACTAGATACAAAGCTATTCCGTATATTTAAATAGCTTCTACAGGGTTTATCATTGGAGATAGAAAAAACTTCAAATACAAAAGCTGTTTGTTCTGAACCTCCAGAAAATTTTATGAGGTGAAACGAATGAATATCGCTGATATAAGAAATTGATATGAACTTCTTCATTTCCAATGAAACACCCTATATATTTCACGAAAAAATTGTAGATCCTTCTTTTCTTTCATCAAATATGTTCTCCATGATGAGAGAGAGATGATAATTGATTTCTTTGAATTCAAATGAAATATACTGACAATAACCAAGTATTTATCTCATGTATCCATATTCTTGAGGAAGTTCTCTAGTACTGATGAAAAGTACTACTATAAAAAATATGAGCAATATATTCGGATATGTTGGTGATGATCGATAATCATGATTGACTAAATTCTCATTTCTCTATATTTTTGGGATTTTTTCTCATCGTCAAAATTCCACCTTAAGATTCTAAAAGAGAAATGCAATCGATGAACTTATAAACACCTCATTTGGAAATGTTCGATAAAAAAGAATATTGAATAATACAAAGATTTCGCTTATCTTCGGACGTTCCGGAAACGAATCTTCCCCGGTCTCCAACATAAAAATGGAAAATATTATTCTTCGCAAATTGCCTTCGTTTATTTCTATCGATTCTACTCAGTATTCTATCCGTGTTTTTTTCTTTTATCTCTTGGAGTGAGAAAGGCAGGAAGACAGGAAAACCCTGAAAGCTCAATCTAACACATCCTTCGATGGTAGCAATAGAAAATTCTTCACATTTATAGCACAACCATTATTTCATTGAGCATTTCTTTCCACATTATATCCCAATCCACTTCATGCGCTCCGTTCCTTTTTTATCCCTCTCGTATCGATTTTCCAGCGATCATCATTACTCATGTTTTTTTTTTCAGCAATATTGCGTGAATTATATCAGTTCCGAATTTAATCCAATAAAACGAGTGAAATTCAACCCCTTCCGAATTAGACAATGCCGGAGAACACTTCGGAGTTTTAATTGATTTATTACAATTCATTGGAATTGAGTTATTACTTTTTTACATGCCTTCGCCGGTTCCGTTCGAATTGTATGTAATCACGCTCTCTCAACACGCGACTGTATTCGACTATAACACCCATATACAGAGTGGGCCTTTGAAAACGAAACAGAGACTCTGTAGGTCGCCAAAACCGGATTATGAAAAGAATCTGAAACACGTCAACTACATTTTCGAGGGGGACATCGTTTTACAATATTTTCAGCCCTGCGGCGTTGCCGCTGCTAACGAAAAGAAGCAACAACTTTGTTATTTCAAATGGAACACCTTGTATTTTATTGCATTTTTAGATTTTCCCCGAAGAGCTGATTTCATCAATGCATCACACTTGGGGTCTAGCTGTAATGGTTTGAGGGATATAAAGTGTTCAAAATCGAGATTTTTCAACTTTGACATTTTATTGTGTCGAAACTATTCATTATTGGTCGAAACGGCTCTCATGTCCCTGTATCAACTTGTGATTTACTATCTACTGACATTTAATTGGAACAGATACAGGGTGATCAGAATTCTGAATCTTGAACCACCCTGTATTTGTTTCAAATAAATGTCAGTAGATAGTAAATCACAAGTTGAGATCGGGACATGAGAGCCGTTTTGACCAATAATGAATAGTTTCGACACAAAAAAATGTTAAAGTTGAAAAATCTCGATTTTGAACACTTTATATCCCTGAAACCATTACAGCTAGACCCTAAGTGTGATGCATTGATGAAATCAGCTCTTCGGGGAGAATCTAAAAATGCAATAAAATACAAGGTGTTCCATTTGAAATAACAAAGTTGTTGCTTCTTTTCTTTAGAAGCGGCAACGCCGCAGGGCTGAAAATATTTTAGAAAGATGTCCCCCTCGAAAATGTAGTTGACCTGTTTCAGTTTTTTTTGATAATCCGGTTTTGGCGACCTACAGAGCCTCTGTTTCGTTTTCAAAGGACCACTCTGTATACAGTGTGCCTATTTTTAATGGAAACACCCCCCCTAAAATTTGAAGTTGTAAACCGATCTTGATGATTATTTTTTGTAATGTCAAGTACTAAAAGGTCTACCTTGAGACAAAATTTGAAATGTTTATTCCAAGTTGAAAATCGGGATTTTTGAGACCGATTTTTTTGTTGAAAAAATCACTACTAATTAATATTCATTTATAACAAAGAACCGACAACTCAAAATTTCGAAAACTCACACAGCAAGTCACGAAAAACACCATATATCAACAGATATAGCCATGAGAATATTTTTTTATGATTTCAACAATAACGTGTCACCAAATGAAAAAAAAAATCATTGCGTAAATTATTTTAATGAAAATAACGGAATTACATTCACACAATTCAACTAACAATGAAGCAAAAAATGAAAAAAAATTATGATATCAATTATTTTTTCATCTGATAGCACTTTATTGTTGAATTCGTAAAAAATTATACTCATGGCTATATCTGTTGATATAGGGTGTTTTTTGTGACTGTTAGCTGTGTGAGTTTTCGAATTTTTGAGTTGTCATAACTTTGTTATTATTGAATATTTTTTCATGAAACTTTGGTCACACCTGTTTAGAGGCACTCTGAATCCAGTGGCGTAGTGATTTTTCCAATAAAAAAATCGCTGAAAAAATCCCGATTTTCGAATACGATAAAATATCTCTCCTAATTCGCTCAATTTGTCAAACCTTTGAAATTTATGACATGAACGTCCGTGTCCTGTCAGTTCCCGCTTTTTCCATCAATTCATTTGTGGTTATTAGTTCAATCAACGAACACTAAAAAAGGCTGAATAGAGGAAAAAAATCGTGTAGTCGCAAATTTTTGTATAGTGGTAAAGGGAAGTGTCATTAACAACATACTAAAAGTCCTGACCCGTAGGGGATGAGCGCGATGGTGGGGGAGTGTTTGAAGGTCATTTTCTCAATCAATTCTTGAATAATTCGAAAATCGTGACCTCTAGCGAAAAAATATAAGTATACAAAATTGGACTACTTAAAATTTTCTATAAAAAAGTTCCTATTCACTTGTTGTCTACAATGGATAGTTTCTGAGATACAGGGGAAACAAAAATCGAAAAGTATAAAAAATAGAGTTTTCTGATATGCAATTCATGTTTGTTGTGTCAATATTGTCCTGCGTTTCATGAAATGTATACCTATAGACTGCTTCTCATCAAATGATGGCTTTTACTATAAAGATAAGGACTGGTAGCATAAACTTTTCTAATGAATCAACTCAGCTAACTTTGTTCGTATCTACGTTGCCATAGATATGAATAAATTGATTACTCGATCGTCTTTCAAATACCTACTCTACCTGCAAAAGTTACCTATGAACAATGGCTGGAAAGTGTTTGATTTGTGAGTGTGATGTTGTCAGCAATGTATGTAATGTTGGTGAGAAAGGGATACCTGGATTGGTGAATGCAAGTAACTTGAGGATAGATGGAAAAGCTGAAGGTTTCAAGAATAAAAAACAAGGTGTTATTCATCCATCATGCAGAAAGGAATATATTAGAGTTGACTCAATTAAAAAAACTCTGAGAGAAGCTCATTCAGAGCAACAACAACCTTCAACGTCCCAGGAATCCCTACATTTACGTTCAGCTGAAGTGAAATTTGATTTCAAAACGGACTGTCTGTTTTGTGCGGAAGCTATAGATGATGAATTTAAAGAAATACCCCAACATTTACGCCGAAAGGTTTACAATGTTCGATCCTTCAGCTATGATAATACGATTACAGTTCGAGCACAGGAAAGGAAGGATGAATGGGGAGACATCATCTTGAGACGTATCTGCTCAGTTGGGGATCTACACGCTGCTGATGCAAGCTATCATGAGGATTGTTATAGGAAGTTTTTCATTGCATCTGCAGCTACTTCATGAAACCCGGCAGGGGCAAAGTGGAATCCAAATTGTTTTCAACAAACAAACTCCAAAAACTTCCTTTTGCTGAAACTATTCTCCTTCTACATGCTTTCAGTGGGTGTGACACCACCTCAGCCATCTATAATAAGAGCAAAGGTGGAATTGTCGAGCTCTTCAGCAAGTTTCCTAGGAAAATGAAGACAATATCCGACATTTTCACCAGCCCCTCGACACAAGCAGACAAGGTTACACAGGCTGGCGAGAAAATATTTTTAGAAATGTACCAAGTGACTGCAGATCAACAGGATCTGGATAGACTAAGTATGCTGCATTCTTGAATGCATCAACAAAGCCAAAACCAAATCTCGCCTCACTGCCACCAACCATAGGAGTGGGGGTGGAACAGAGGAGAGGATGGATCGCTCATTCCAGTGACAACCAGAGATCCAATAGCACCTGAAGCGATACTGAACAGCATATTCTGCCGATGTTCTACTGGATGTGGAGGACGATGTGGTTGTCGAAGAGCTGGAATTCCATGCTCCATGGTGTGCGGCATGTGCCATGGTACGTGTACGAACGGTGCACCGTTACTGGATGTGGAAAATGACGATGAAGATGATGATTAATTGTTGATATTATTAGAACGTATTCATTCAATTATGTCTGTTCTCAATGAGTAATGTATTTTTTCTGTTAATATTCAAGTTAAACACCAATTCCATACCATTAAACTCTATTTTTGATACTTCTCGATTTTTTCATCCCCTGTATCTCAGAAACTATCCATTTTGGACAACAAGTGAATAAAAACTTTTTCATTGAAAATTTTATTCACTTCAATTTTGTATACCTATATTTTTCCGCTAGAGGTCGCGATTTTCGAATTATTCAAGAATAACTTGAGAAAATGACCTAAAAAGGCTCCCCCACCATCGCGCTCATCCCCTACGGGTCAGGACTTTTAGTATGTTGTTCATGGCACTTCCCCCTGCCACTCTGCAAAAATTTGCGACTACACGATTTTTTTCCTCTATTTTTCGTTCGTTTACTGAACTATATGTCTGATTGTCAGTGCTTTTCATAGTGTCCGTACTCTGATATTCAAAAAACGTCTAAATCAGCAGTGTCAAGTACATTTAGGAACTCTAGTTGAAACAAGGTCAATCTTCGAAATTCAGTCATCGGAATGAATAATATGGAGGGAGATAATATCTCAAATTATGATGCTATAAAGTTGAAGCTAATGGGTTCCCTCATATTCATGAACCAGAGAATAATAATTTTATTATATTAACATCCGAGTGGCTTCGGGAATCTCATAAAAAGAAAACCAGCACAAGAGAGGGAGAGATTCCTGCTCGGCCAGCCGTTTTTAATAAAACTCAATTAGACTCTCATCAATTTCCTCAGTGGATTTTGTTTATGTGCCCGATTAGCGTACGGCTTTGAATTTTCAATATCGCCAGCTCTGATGTTGCTCTAGTGGGCAATATTCTCCAAAATACGATTCCATTCAACGACCCTTCAACTCCTACTGTTTCGGATCTAATTAACATTATGCGAATCGGGTTAAACGGGCGGAAATTGTATCTGGAACAATGCATATTAATGTCGATGTGTCTCGGGACAAGAGCATCTTGACACACTATAATCGTTCCTCCTTGTTCACCTTAATCTATTTCACCGCTTATTTTTTCAACGCTTCCTCACATGACATCGATACAAATTGTATTATTCATGATTGTGTGAGGAAAAATCAAAGCCCCCAGAGTAGTATAGCTATGACAATTCTAGACCAGAATCTCATGTAATTCCATGCTCTTCCTTATTTTTCTCGCTCAGTGCACACGAAAGGGGATCCCTATAATGTTCGAGGAACATCGTGAGTACCTAAGGAGGATACGGAGAGGAGGTAGGTGTTGAAATTTTTTTTGAACTTTTGGAGATTATAAGATCTTGCAAATACTTCCTCAGGCAATGCATTCCAGAGCTTTCCCGGCGTTCTATAGAGGAACGAGTTTTGATATACTGCTGTTCGACTTATTTCTAGGTTGAGCCAAGAAAAGACGATATGATCCAAATTGAAAGAGTTTTTGTCATATACTTACATCAACACTATGAAACCCTTATGCAGTTCAAGTAGTTCTTCAACGCATCCTAGTTGGTGGGTATGTGAACAAGTATGTCCTTAATATTTGTAGGAGATCGTTCAATCATTTTCAGAATTTTCGAATTCCCTTTTGAGCGCTCCAAGAGATATAAAAATATCAAAGGATTGAAGACAACTGAGGATTGACTGAACTAGTAACCTAAAGTGAGTGAGATGAATCAAAGGCAAACGAGTGAAACAAAAGGTAAGACTTCCAAAATCAAAAGTCACCTGTTTGAACACATCTCTTAGTGGCTCTACATTATCTAAGAGGTAATCTTCCTAGAATCGCTAACCAAGGCCATTAACAAATTGGTTTGGTTAGTGGTAAAATTAAGTGTAGAAGGATCATCGTGCCAAATATTTCCAGTTCTCGATATATGACTATAATTGTTTTTGTATCAAAACAGTGATATTCACTTATATGTAACTAGAATGTAGAATTATTTTGCAGTGATAAATCATATTTGATAATTTCATGAATTGGATTTTTAATATTATTATTGACAAATATCCTGATGGGTTTCATATCCAATTAATCTGGCAACGTAAAAATCCGAAACCTGTTTCAACAATCGAATAACAAAATGAACACAAATCATTGTCAGCCATTACGGTTTTCAGCTACACCCATTTTCGCTACAACCAATATGATTATCATCTAATTCACTCGGCTGTCAATTATTCTCGACATTTCTGGATGCCTGGAAATGCATTTTAAATTTCATCACATTTTGGATCTATTCCCTTTGTTGGCATTAATCCAATATCGTATAATTACATGGAATTCTAGAATTCGGTCATTTCTAATTTGCATTTCATCAACATAATGCTATTACTGCCCCCTTGAAACAGAGTGTCAGTATAAATACGTATAGTATGGAATTCATTAACATAACAATTACCGATGAGTACCAATTGGATTGGAACAGAGGAACTATCTATTCTCATATCGATGGTATTGCAAATAAAAAGACAGAATATGCAAGTGGTCCTAGGATAACGAACCATTAATTCTACAGGGCGAATTAGATATCAAAATAGGCCGATTGAAGTCAACTTACCTCGATACGAAAATGCATCATTGATCCCTGAAAGGTCGTTAAAAGATCATTTTAGCTCCTAGAATTTCTTGAATATTTCAAAATCCTTCAATTTTACTGCTCTAAAATTCGTAGGGTAATCTACTATCGTGAAGAGAAGAAATATAGATATATTGAAAAAATTTCGAATTTTTACTTATCTTTGGACGTTTCGCGAACGAATCTGCTCCCGTTCTCAACATAAAAATGCAAAAATATTTATCTTCCAATTCAATCAATATACAGGCATTTCGATATTTCAACCAATGACAAAATCAATCATCACATTTTTTCTGACAGCAATTTTTTTATAATTGTTCTTGGTTTTCGAAATATCTAACATTGTTGATTTTGATGTTTCTCCATACTTGGATTTCTTTGCCAATGGATGTATTCCAAAAAAAAAATCCAACAACTACCTTATAGGAATGTTCTTTCGTGCGCTCCAAGAGATGAAAAACAATATCATGTTTTGCAGGTGGTTTCTACCTCATTTGTGTTGAGTTATTGACCACAATCATTATGATTTACTTCAGCATATGACATAGTTATTGGTCATCTTCAAATAAATTTTTTTCCTGGAAACAAGTTTTTGAGAGAAAAAACAATGAAATTTGGAATTTGGATTATGATGATGAGCTTACAAAATAGTGAACATGGATATTGTTGTAAATAACATAACACAAATGAGGTAGGAATTCGATATAATGAACCATTAAGTATAGAGAAGTATCAAAATGAATTTTATTGTTAGATATCTCGCCAGACCAAGTGATGTCACTGGTCACATGGTCTACAAGAAGTACAAATGGAATCTGCAACCAAATCATCGGACTTAATGCCAGCCAGGCTCAGTTTCGATCCTGCCTTTGAAGTGGTTATAAAAAGCCGTCCTAGGTACGGTTCCGCTGAGCCTCAGCTGGACATGGGGTCCTTTGTTTGGGTGTATAATCTCTGGTACACCGATGGATCGAAAATGGAAGGAGGGGTAGGCACGAGTGTATATGGACCCAGATGTAGGCTATTTGAAGCCTCAGGTCACTCCCCCACTATCTTCCAAGCTGAAATACATACCATCAACCTATGCGCCCAAAGGTGCAATTGCATCTGAGGGGTGTCATAATATATCTGCACAGACAGCCAAGCTGCACTGAAAGCTCTAAAATCATTCGATTCCACATCGAAGAGATTACATGGGACTGCTTTGAAACACTCATGCAATTGGGAGAGGAAAATAAAGTCATACTTATGTAGGTTCCAGGGCATGAAGGAATCAAAGGAAATGAGGCAGCTGATCGCCTTGCAAAGAAGGATGCAGCATCTGCACTCTTTGTTCCTGAGCCTTTCTGTGGGATAAGCAAATGACACCTAAAGGAAGAACTCAGGAAATGGGAAGGAATTGAAAAGTCCTCCTACTGGAGAGCAACGCCAGGTCAACGACAAGCGAAACGGTTCATCAACCATTCGCAGAACCGAGCCAAAGAGCTACTCAGCCTCAGCAAACCAGAGCTGAAGCTTATCAGGCTTTCTCACAGGACACTGCCCTCTGAGGTACCACCTCAAAAAGATGGACCTGGCGAGTGACACTTGCCGCTTCTGCAACAATTCGACCGAAACCGCGGAACATATACTTTGGTCATGTAAATTATTAGTTCGTCAATCGATCACCTAGAACAGGTCTATCTCACACCTGCTGAGGTGGAAAATTCGACTGTCAGGAACATTCTAGGTTTCATCAAAAGTCTAGGGTTAGAGGACTAAAACTAAATAAGGGTAATCACAATAGATCTTCTAGGTCGCAGTGATCGAGGGGTCTCCCAGCCTATCATCCTACAATCTAGATATCTCGCACCTAAGAAGAATTATAAAAAAGCTGTAGTTGAATGAAATAAGATCATTGATTTTGTCGTTCATTGGAATATAAATATATGGTCAATGGCATACTCCAAAAAAAGTTATATCGATTTTCATCAATGAGAAATATTTATCTCCCTATATATTTTGCTTGAATTGATATGACATGGTTTTCATGTACGTACATAAAAATTGCCCTACGAATTTCAAAACATTTCAAGGATTTTGGAATATTCAGGAGATTTTGTTGATGAAATTATTCTTCATCGCCATCTCACTGCTCAACGGTGCATGCGTATAGAGGTAATATAATTTCTATCTGTCTATTCCAGTGTCTAGTTCACCCTATAGGATTTACGATACTTTGTTCTGGGACACCTTGTGCATTCTTCCTCTTAAAGTTATACGGAAGTTGCTGTAGCAACTAATCAACTGTATATCCCCGCAGTACAGATATCCTCATCCCCAACTATTCACAACACCTCAGGGATGAAAAGAAAACAAAGCTGACACAACTAGATTTCTCCTACGGTTCAGCAAACTTGAGAAGCAGACAGAGTTCCCTGTCCCTTGGCAGCTTGAAATGTCACTCCTCGAGAACTCCCAGCCTGTCTTAATTCTTCGCAGTTTTGCCCCTTTTTAAATATGCGACTCGAGAGAGTAATGGCACTTCAGGCCGCTCCGGGAGAATGCCACAGTGGCTTCGTTACCATTGAACGTACGTTTGACGTACTATTTGTGAACGATAAACGTCTGAAATAACGAGAAAGAAATGTACGCAAGCAGGGCCATTTATTATTCATGGGAAAAGTGAGCATCAGAAGCGACAATGGGCGAGTGAACTGATAATGAATTATCGGCATTCAATAACTACTCAACTGTGTCGTTAGGAACCTAAAATTATTTCTGCAATACTTCTCACGCTTTATTTATGTGAATAATAACTCTATGCGTTGTTCAGAATTGTTGAATGTTTCATATTTGTTTCTATTTTGGAATGTAATCAATAGAAGGGTTATTATATAGGTTGCATAACTAACTCAGCACTCCAAAGGATGGATGCCGTTGAGTTTTGGGACATCCTATATTCACAAACTTGGCAAAGTATTTCACCAAATTCGAAGCCAAAGTACTTAATTGACACACAGTTTATTCACGAAACATTGTTATAACCAAACTTTTGCGGACACGCAATATTTTATATGTTATTGCACAATGCACAAAGAGTGGCATTGAAATAACATTACATTAACTTCATGAATTACTAATTTATAATTACGAAACTTCAAGCTACACGTAATTGAATGAAAGCAGGTAGGCGATAATTGGCAGCCAATTTGGAATGCAATTGATGAAACACAACAGAGCTCAAATACTTTGGACAGCTCAGGGTTGATGATGAAAACACAATTATTGTGATAATGCAATTCAAACTAGAACGAACGATATCAACAAACAATGTTCAATGTGTATTGTAACATCTACTGGGTCGCTGATAGGCCCTTGCTAATGAATAATCAACTTTTTCTTGTTATAATAATCACATACTAATCATACCCATTATTTTGTCATGAATATCACTTTTCTGCTATAAATTACTGTCATCAATAATTATGTTCGATGAATGAAATTTGTAACTAGGTTACATTTATAATTTGCCGCACCACAGAAGCTTCCTCAAAAGTACCAATGATCTCATAAAGTGGTCGAGGCCAATTAAACCTCTTCTTCTCAAAAAATTAACAATAAATAGAAAGCTAGTCAAAACTTTCTTCCCTCCAGTCAAATAAGCTTGACGTTTTGAATAATGAATTGGAATCGAGAACAAAATTATTCATTGTGAGTTGAAAAATTGGGATATGTTGGAAAAATTGATACCTAGAGATGATCATCCATTGAACTCTCAAATTTCATATTGAATTGTATTCATTTCGAAGAATTCATTTCATCTCAGAAAGAAAAATAAATCTCAAAATCAGCTCCACGACATTTGAAAGTTGATCATAATTATGTTACATGTGAGAGGAACATGGTAAGAGCTTTATAATAAACCAATCATCAGCCAAGGTTCTATAATGTCCTAAAACAGTGTAAACTAGTAACAGGAATAATAGATAATTCCACTTACATGATGATGAAAAAACTGTTCTTGAAAGTTCGTGGAGATGATTTCGAGGTTCATTCTTCCTTCGAATACTATAACACTCCACTTCGAGCAGTATGGACTTCTTCTCACGTTTAATTCCATCTCAGGCAAAAATTCACACTCTGATTAACATAAAAAGAGGTACAGATAGGTGCATGAAATGATATACAGATTGCTATGCTATTCCATATAAATGACACATTTTGCTCCAACCATCATTGACCAACTTTTTTTTCGCAAATATGTCATGTGAAATCCATACTATCTCACTAATTCTATGATTCACACTAGTACTTACCTTTACTAGCTCCGTCGGGTCCTCTCAAAATTGTACACTCCTCTATTGTTCCGAAAGGTGCAAATAATTGTCTGACATCTTCTTCTGTTTGTTGCTTACTGAGCATGCCCACGAACAGCTTTCTATCTGCGTTGATACAAGAAAAAACAAACATTTCATTAGTCTGACAAGGCATATCATCGGAATGTAATCGAAGAACACAGTACAATATCTAGAATAGTGCAAGTCCATCGAAACCGCTAAATATCGACACTGAGGAGCTAGCGAGAAGGTACAAAAATTTTGGATACGAATTGAAGGAAAATTACTTTCCCTCAAATCGAGAATTTGCTCAGAGTATCCAGAATTCTCGCACAGCCAATGACATAACAGGACTAATTGGGAATTATGTGGATGTATTTTGAGGTTACGAAGGATTAGGGACAGAAGTCGATCTCTGTGATTACACCACATATTGATCATCAGACGACACAATAAATTCCTATAATAACAGCGTAGACGTCTATATGGTCAGCATGAAAGAACAAGAGGTGTCTAGGTGCTTCAACGTTCACATTATATGTGATCGATGATGTTGTATGAAGCTGATGATATTTTTGTGTGCGACAGAGTCGACGCTAGAGCATTTATTAGCTATAAAAGTTAAAATTGAGACACCCCCTGGCATATTGACTATTAAGACAATCTGGCACACAGTCGGTTATTATTACGGAAAATTGCACGTTTTATGGGAACGGATGTTTCAGTTATGTCTTTTTCTGCTTTACTCAGTGAATTAACTAGAAATTTCATCACTGGGAGTTAACTCAAAGTACTGAGCGTGAAGATGAAACGCTTGCCTTCAAGAATATAGAAGATCCGGTGATTTTGATGACATTATTGAAATAACTTCAAAATGTGTGACTCACATAATCATGGAATTTATGTTCAATGGGCATTGAAAATTGTTAGAGAGCATATTGATTTACAATCAATGGAAGAGACCACTGATTTCTTAAAACGACATCATCATGAGCTCTATACCAGAAAACTACCTGTGAATATAATTTTGATTTTCTTCATTGGTAAGAGTATGACGTATCAATCCCAACATCCCTATTGTCCTTGAGCTGGCCAATCACACTGCAACACTGCAGTATGACAATGTATCAGAGAGAGATTGTAGCTATCTTGGTAGTCCCACGGAAGATAATTAAAAGGAAAATTTTGTGCAGGAATAGTTTAACAGAGGGTCCTGTATCTTCTTATTGAAGTTATGGAATTTCCGAGAGAAAATACATAGTTTTATAATTCATTTTTCTCTCAAAAATTTCATAACTTCGATGAAAGGGTACTAGACGCTCTGTTAAACAATTCCTTCACATAATTTTCGTTTTCATGATCCTAAAATCTTTCATTTTTTCAAGCACATTTTTTTATCTATGTTAGTAACATATAATCTCACTCTGAACAAGCTTTTATATGATAGGCCCGAAACATGTCTAACCCCCAGTTGTAACACTTTGTCATTAAAAATCGTGGAGTGAATTAAGTGTGTGTAAGAATAAGTTATCTCAATATGAACACTGCTAGTCCCTATATCACTTTCAACGTACGGAGAATTTTATGTGTTAAACATTTGAGGAGACAAACAAAAGACATTCGTTCTAAGTGATGAATTTTAACGACTTTCTGGGATGCATGATGGAACATTACACCCGACGGAACGAACAGCTAAAAACGAATTGACCTACATTCTATACAAGAACAAAAATGTTTGATAAATACGCCTGTACCCATCCAATCTAGAATATTTGAGTGAACTGAGAAAAGAATTCTCGCAGGAATTATTTTCTGAACCAAATTTGTGATGAAGATGATGTTTTCCCCGATAATATCTGATGGTTACTGATATGAGTTTTCGAAAATCCGTTCTGATGTGCTTGAAAGCCTAGAATGTCATTGTTCTTTAACATGATGATAATGCCACCCTGATGATAGATGTGATGTTGTTGCTACTGCTGTTGATGATGATGATAATGATGATAGATGTTTTACAAGCTCAAAACATGTTGACATGAAGTCAGATCTAGAGCTATTCCTCCCATATGATGAGGATGAGGATTTATAAAAAAAAAGTGTTGTGCATAGCCACTGATAGAATCTCTTAACTGTCACTTTTCTTCTCGACTTGTGAGTACAAGAATGGTGAACTCGAGGTACCTCAGCTGGAGACTTGGAGACAATCTTGGATGTTATCCTGCTCACTCTTATGATGTCAACTTTCCTATCAGAACATGGATCGTTTCGGGAACATCATTGGTGGCATCACTCAGATGGGAAAGTTTTGTGGACATCTAATGTGTCTAAAGATGGGGCAACGAGGCTCTATCAACCTAATCCAAGTTGTGGGAAATCGTGACGGAGGATGAATGGCACCGAGGTTATAATATAATGTTGATAACGGGACCTGTGCAAGGGATACCACAGAGCTGGACGATGCTCTAAGCTCTTCCCCCACTACTTGTGGAAGAAGGGACACTATTGGCTGTCTTCATGAACGAGATCAAGGCTCGGAAGACTCGGAAGAGTTGTCTTTAAGACCCTGAATGAAAAGGGTCTTTCAGACGAGCCTCTGGTACTGATGTGAGCAGGAGTGCATGCTTACAGTTACTGTGATGGTACTTGAAGTGGTCCTCCATATGTATAAGAACCATGAGAAGGAATATGGTGAAATCAATAACGGCATTGTTGAGGTGAGATACAATGGGCTAATAGGATCGGATACTTCAGTCAGACGAGCCGTGGAAGGAGGTGGAGGAGGGAATTGGTCCTTCGTGGTCTCCATATTTCAACCACCTCCAAGAAAAAAAACTATCACTTTCGTGAATTTTTGCAATGTATACTATACCCACCTCCGACGATCCACATAATGGACGACGGCAATTTTATAGATGTTCTGGAAGTTGACTACGTGGAGGGTTTGGGAATGATAAGATCTGCCTTGAAGGGCCCTTTTTGCTGATTTATTAAGATTGTGTAGAGCTGTTGCGGAAGGAGTATACAGATCAATCCTAGATAAGCGGGAAGTGTCCCTAGATGATAGTTAAGATTCGTTTTTGTCGGGAAACGCTTTTATTTTTACGCCTGTTCTTGTTTTGGAGCCACGAAACGGCCCATGTGGAATAAAAGCGTAAACATTTTTATTGCTTGAAGATGCCTCTTCAGTTTCAATCATCGGCAAGTAGATAATGAATCGTTGGTGAGATCAAATGTATACATTCATTTCATTTCAACTAAACTAAACATATTCTCCTGGATGATTATGGAATTCTAATGCTAATATATTTTGTTTCCATGAAATGTTAACTTCCATATGGATATAAATTGAAAATAAGTGACTGACCACGTCATTTTCCAAACTCTTTTTCGAGGTCGATGATACCTAAAACTAATGCACTACAAACGATCGATACACAAAGACTACAAAGAGTAACAAAAGTACAACATGTTCACCCGATTGTTCACCCCAAACAAAATAGAGTCAATATAGATTAAAAGGTATTAAGTCCTTAGGGCATGGCAGTTGTTTTCGATTGAATTCGATCTACTTCCCTTACGGCATCAAATATTAATCAGCCGTTTCCACTATTTTTTCCTTCTTTTTATCATCCCTTCTGTTGGAGGGCATATCGCGGAGTGATATCGATTCGATGTTTTATTTTTTGAATGTCTGTCTGATGATACGTTTTCTTTGTGTCTCGTACATATATACAAAGGTAATAGCGGGAATGGGGAAGAGTGGGGTAAATGACAGTGCTTGGTAGTGGCGTTGTAACATTCGCGGCAGTACATTGACGGAAGGTACTTACCAACAAAGGTGCAGAAATTTCTTCGATCCGTATTTTTGTATTCTTATACAGAATCGACCAATGGAAGATCTAATTAGGTGAAATTTCACAAATAAATTTGAAAGCTCTGAGATGCTGATGGTATAATTAGAATATTGATTTTGTTCTGAATTTATGGATTTGAATGAAAAAACATTTGCGCACCGTTTTTCTGAAAAATTATTTTATTCTTGTATCCAGTCTCTTTCCGGCTACCAATATTGTTCACACATTTTTTTCAATTCAGTCATCTCTAGATCAATATTATTAGCATTCTGTACCT
This sequence comes from Phaedon cochleariae, assembly GCA_918026855.4. Taxonomy (NCBI): domain Eukaryota; kingdom Metazoa; phylum Arthropoda; class Insecta; order Coleoptera; family Chrysomelidae; genus Phaedon; species Phaedon cochleariae. Next base: position 2,174,930 of record OU896713.1, on the reverse strand, counting down.
GCATCAAAATGTTCATTGTTATTTTCTCAAATCATCTTTGAATGGCTTGAAATTTTCGGATACGTGCGATGAATTTTTTTGATTCAAACTGCTGTTGTCCCGATTTGGCATTGACAACTCCCTAACAATTTTTTTTCGAACGATCACCTGGAATAGGAAGCAATCATTGATCGATTCTGTTCATCACAGAAAAATGAATCGCGTGAAAGTTGTTGAGACTGGAGAAAGTTTTGCACTATACATTCAATATGTAACATAACAGGAGCACGTTATCCACTATTTCACACCACCTCATCTCATTTCCTTCCCGTCCTCCACTTCTCATTCCACTCTCTCATGGTCTCCAACTGAACTGAACTATCCTCTTTCGATAATATTTCAGGTCAATGGCAATCTGGGGTTGACAATTCACTGACAAACTACACTTTCTCAAAAAATTAACGCATCACCAAAATCTATCCAAAACTTCTTGTTCGATCTGGACCCTTTTATGAGACGAAAGGTAACTATGGAATGTTTACATAATCCGGTGTGGACCTGAGTTAAAATCAACCCCAAAATTTTTACCGTGTAGCGTGATTTTTTCATGACATTTGTAATACCCTGTAGAGTGTAACAGTGAAATTATCGAGTTTAAATTGTAATTACCCTTCAGCCTTATCTATTTGCATTATTTCTAGAATATTCAATTCACCACCACGATGCCTGGAAAACATAAGAAACCTTAAAACATTTTCTGTCAAATGCAAACTTTTCATGCACCAAAATCTAAAGTCATTTGTCGAGTTACTTTGAAAATTTTCGAACGATTAGTATATATAGGTTTCTACATCTACCAACATTTTTACATTACTTTAGTTCTCCAGCCCTTCACACCTAGGTGCTAATACTTGATATAATGTCTAATTTCATTTTTTTAATCATGATATTTACTGCAAACAGTTGCTGTAAAATGCCTATTGTTATTGTGATAAATTGTAATTTGTAAATTTAGAACAAAAAAGTTCAAATCGGACAAGAAGTTTTCTCCAAAATGTATCATAAACTTTCGGCTACTTCTTGGTGCTGCGTTAATTCTTTGGAGAAGTGTTTTTTTGTAGTTGGAGAAACAACAATAAATGACCGGGATGTAATATGGCAATACTTATAACGACCCCGAATTGAATTAGCACCAAAGATTCAGTATTGCCTCTGGAGGTCATCTTGGTAACCTCAAGGATGATTCCATCGGTTTCAATTCCTTGCATACCATTTCAAACCAACTGCTGACCTTCTCATAACAATATCTTGGTTTCAGCGCCAACATCAACAGTTATCTTGTTGTCCTCAATCAGTAATTCGAGAAACAGTTCGCAGTCCTATCTATCTTATGCTCACTAGCAGGTATTCAGACTTGAGAAGTGTTATAAACATTTTTGTGTCTGAACTATGAGAGAGCATGGGAACGAGCCATGGGTGGAAAGAGATGTGGCTGGTGGGTAAGACGAGTGGAAATGCAGTGTGGAGGTTGAGACGTGAAGTTAACGCTACGCTCCCAATACAACGTCTAGACATACATCGAACGAACGAGCTGGCCATTTCGGCACACGAACAACGCACTACAACAGTCTAATACGCACAACACTGTCACAACGGCACAACGAGGACTCTGGACGTAGACGGGAAGAGAAACGAGCAAAAGGTCCCCAGAAGTGGAAAACTGCATATGCGGTGTACCCCTGGATAGTCACTCTATTATTTATAGGAGCCAGTCATATTTTTTGTCGGTTAATCAACTGAGATGAATGATGAAGATGGAATGCCCTAATTCCGAGTGGCAATAGAACATGAAAAAACTCCACCGCCCCGTGTGAGAGTCGAACTCACAACCTCTGAGTTACATGCCTGGTGTGTGATGAGAACTCGACCTCCCTGCCGATTGATCGAAGGATGTCCCGTTAGCTCAATTGTCAGAGCGTTGGGCATGTAACCCAGAGGTTGTGAGTTCGACTCTCACACGGGGCGGTGGAGTTTTTTCATGCTCCATTGTCATTCGAAATTACGGCTTTCCATCTTCATCATCATACTCTGTTATTTGTCTGATATCACAGGGATATCTACCTGGTCAGACGATGCCTATATTCCGAATAGATACTAGGAGACATTGAGGCTATACCAGCATCTAAATTATCATGAACTAGTCAGTTTTCCTTTCCGATTCTGCTGGTGTTCTTGACCTAGATATGATTCAACCTGGATGACTATATGTCCCTGTCATGAAGAGACTCTTTCAAGTCATCTTACAATTGTCTCTTAGTATGAGGTTCCTTATGAAGCCAAAAGGGTTGGTTTCACCCCTTCTTCTGACATCCCACCTGTTCTAGGTAGTTCAAGTACAGTGCATCGGGATACTAGCATCGTCTTTGTATTTTCTTCATGTTCAGAAGGGATACTAGTGAACATTATTGATGTCGGACTCATCTATTTTCATCTGAAATTTGTCTCCTGGTATTGGGCATCTGATGAAGCCGATAGAATGTTGTCCTCACAGAAACAATTCATGTACACCTGTTCTAAGTATTCTTCTACATCGTCTTTGTATTTCTTTATGTCCAAAACAGACTCTGGTGTGAATAACTCTTGTTAAACTCATTTTAGATTCATGTTAGAAGCATTGATAGACTAGGTGGTTGGCCTCTTCACTTCTACACTCATAATACACCTGTTCTGTATTTCCTCATACCCAGAAACAACAGATGTACACCTGTTCTGAGTAGTTTCACAATTTCTTCTTGTATTTCCTCGTGTCCAGAAGACACTCTGGCGTGAATAACTTATGTCAGACGTATAATGATATGCAGTTTTCCTCTCTCGTGGGACCCTTTCGCTCGATTCCCTTCAGGCCTGACGTGGTCTTACTTGAGACCGGGAGGTCCAGCGGGGGTTGGTCGGGAGCTAGCAGACCTTCTCGTTACCTAGTGCCCCTAGTGCCTCTAGTGGCCGCCACGGGCCAGTGGACAGTGCGGCATTATGATCTCTGCAATAAGAACAGATCTAGCAGCGGAGGCCTTGCACCCGCCGTGGGGCCCTTAGAATATACAGGGTGTTTCAGGTCCTAATCGGAAAATTTCATAGACGAGGGTTAGTACCTAGTTACCAGTGGTAAAAACACAAAATAGAGCCTACATGAACTTTCGGTTTTATTTTCACGAGTTCTATCGCCTATTGAATTTTCTCGATTATAATACCTACCCATGGGTTTATAATCTAAGGTTGGCCCCTCTCGTTGCCTGATATATGTGTGACAACCTCTGACCTACACTGGGGCGCATAAAAGGCTGATGATTTTTTATTTTTCAGAGGTCCGTTTGACATCTGCAGAAAAAGGACCTGTTTTTCTAGTGAAAATTACGGAAGTGTCAATTCCTATACACTTTTTCACTTCTTTCAATGCATCTTGGACTGCCATGGAATTTTTTGACATGAGTTACTTTCATGAAGAAATTACTCGTGTCAATCGAGTCTTGAATTCATGATAAATGAAAGTAACTGTAATTGTGGGCTATGGGCCAAAATATACAGCGTGTCTCAGCTATTAGTCCTGTAATCGATCCCAAATTCAGACAGGTATGAATAACAATCAATATGATCCGAGTTGTCGCAGACGAACATCATTTTGAACAGTGCCGTCGTGCGTTTTTATTGAAATAAAAAGGGGCCGATTTTTCATGAAATCATTAGGCATTTTTTTTGAGGAAATCCAACTTCATATTATTGTTTCTCATGCTTTCGAACCTCATTCTAACAGAATTGGCGCCATTCTTTTAATTTTCGGCATCGAAAAAATAGTGAATTTTATAAAAACTGCAAATTTTGGCAAGTTCAATTGCTCTGGTAGGTAGAAAATTATGATTGAATACAAAAAAAAACTTTTTTTGAAGCACCTTCTCCGGGAAAATGAATATTTTCTTAGAGAAATGCTGTATAAATGTGACTGTCCTTCAGGAACAGTTTATAGAAATCATGATTTCATAAAAAAAATGCACGGCACTGTACAAAATGATGTTCGTCTCCAAAAAAATTGATCATATTGATGGTTATTTAAACTGTTTCAAATTTGGTAAGAATCGCACGACTGATAGCTGAGATATAAAGGGCGAGGAAACAAACTACGAAGGTATCAAAATTATATGAAATATAGATGAAAAATAATCGACATTATGAGTTTATGATTCGAATCTCACTGCTTGCAAATGAAAAAGGTTGAATATTCTTTCTTTCAGGAAAGTACTGATAAAACAGCAAATTCATGTCTGTTTTCTTCATGAAATATCTTTCGTACGGACTAAGTAGGTGCATTTCCTGTTGAATAATTTCACGAAATGTATATTATCTCCTAAAATTGCAAGATCTGCCTCAGACTATTCCTCATCTGTATCTTTTTGGAATCAAACAAGAGTATATAGCACAAAATGTATTTCATCAAGTATTAAGAGGAATATCCCGGAAATTTCTATTTACACCGGAAGTTTCGACATCACCACTCCTATTTTCTTTCATCATAAGTATACACAACTAGGGTATCAGTCAAACTCCTGAAAGTTCCGAAAACTCCATTGCCACTAAATGACGAGCAATCTGGAATCAGGAGAGTTACGAAATTGCAATTACTTAATTACAAGCTCTGAGAACCAGCGAAAATTGAGTTAACGACATCGTTCTCAAAGGGCACATGCTGAATATCTAAAATGCCGATGAGAAATCTGGGATCCCTTTCGATTTTTTGCCATTGTCAATCATAATTAGAGCCAGGGACGGGCCCATGAGGAAGGGGAGGGGGGGGTGGATGAGTTCCCCCCCCATCCAATCCTAGGCGAGTTAGCAGAATAAGTTTGAGAAAGTTCCTCCAAAAAATGTTGCATGGTAAATCTTTGTTTTTCCTGACTACCAACCAGGGATTTCTACATCAAACTAGGAATCTCCAAGTTTGAAAAATTTAATTTTGATTTTGTGTTCAAAATTCACAAGTTAAATCAGGTAAGAAGATTACATTTTTACATATTGAAGTCGAAAAAATCAAATTCCGAATTTTGAGTTGGAAATATCAAATTCCAATTCGGAAAATGAAATTTCCATATTCAGGTCTCTAATGTGAGGATGGAATACTCTGTACAAACCCAAGATTTCCAACTGCGTACTCTGAATTTTTTGTAACCCATCAGTATTCCCAGTTCAAACTCAGAATTTCCGAAAGACAACCGCGTCGTCCTTCGTTCTTATCGTTTTTTGTCCAAAACGGAGACTGGAAAATAAAAAATGAGTTCACTTCCCCCCAAATGTCCCTTCCGGTTCGCGCCTGATTAGAGCGGCTCTATAGCGGTAACCGGATTATTTTGAGAAATGATGGAAAAAGTGTGTTAGATCATTAGGATGGGACAACAACCTCGAACAAAGAGATACCCACAAAGTTTTCCGATCATGAAATGGAAGTTACAATATTCTCTTGATCTATTAATGAAATTTGCCGAAGTTTTCCGGTTTTATGAAAGTGAATGTTTGTGAAACTCCTTCAATAAGTCTCAGTCATTCTCTGCCCATCCAACCATGACTGAATAGCAGTGGATTACGTCCTCAAAAATTGTACAGGTCCGTATACAATAATTGCAGCTTTGAGACATTTTATCATCAGATGAAAGTGGGCTCTATTCAAAAAGGTATCTAGTTTCACATTTTGTTCACACATGAAAGTAGTATGTGTATCAGAGATTGTTCCACCTAGACCGAGCAATTCATGAACATCTAAAATCATTTAGAGACAACACCACCTCAACTTACAAGACGATTTCCCCCCTTTGGCGATACGCAAGTCTATTCCTTTTCCCTAGATATGTCACTCGCATTCCAAGATCGACCTGGCACTTTCAATTCCAACTCCTAGCACCTTTTCCACAGACTCAGAAATCTCTGGGTCGCAGTTTATTTGCATTTGAAAACACCGACAGATGTTTCCCCTCTCATTCTCGCGCATATTTTCGTGGAGTTTCTTTTATTACGGTTGTCGATGACAGGTACACTTCGGCGCTTTTCATCCACTGGAGATTATATTTTTGTTCGGTCTTTTGTGCTTGTTGCCACTGCCAAAATACACTTTCGAATGGAGGAGAACGTGTGTTTGTGACTACGGAGAGTGCCCCTTGCTACCGGTTTAATTAATTCCTCTATAGCGTTTTTAATTGAAATTTCTGGCGGTTTTTCATTCTTTTAATAGGATTTCAATGCTGTTATAAGAGTTCGTCTTATTTGAATTTGTATAGCGGCATTATGCAAATCATTAATAACTCTTCTCTTTTCAATTCGGGCCAAAAATATCAGTCTCTCCGGAGCTACAGAAAGCTGATGATACGTTCAAAAAGCGATTCTGCTTATGACTGAAGAACTCTCCGCGACACAAAGCAAATCTGTCATGAATAACCACCACGCAGTGTGTTAATAATTCAGAGTCGCGGTAGAAGTTCGTTCTTGCATTGTCATATCCACCAACTCACGTAAGACACAGAGGAGTCTGCACCATGTGTGAAATCCAAATGCCAGCGACAGCTTTTGATGTACATACATCATATTATCATCCCACACGATCAGATTTATCATGTGTATATGAATGGCTGTATGGCTGTCTTCAGCAATGCTCTGTACTACAAATTCCCAACTCCTTCTCATCTCCCCTCTCTAGATAAGTTGAATATTTTTCTGATTGAATGGGTTGTTGAAAACCACCTAAGACACAGAGGAGTCTGTACCATGTGTGAAAGCTTCAGCTTTTCATGTACATCATATTATCATCCCACACGATCAGATTCATTATGTCTGTGTATATGAATGGCTGTATGGCTGTCTTCAGCAATGCTCTGTACTACAAATTCCCAACTCCTTCTCATCTTATCTCTAAAGGTGTTGAATATTTTTTCGATTGAATGGGTTGTTGAAAACCTCTTTTCAGGACTCCAGTACGAAACAGAGCCGAAATAACTTCGGAGAGTTGCCAGCGCCAATCAAGATGGAGGCTGGACTGCATGTTGGAAGACATTTTCAGATGCCAAAGAAAGTCGAGAGCTGAATTAATTCTTTATTTTCAATAAGACAGTGAAAATACTGTAATTTTTTTTATCTTCCTTTTTATGATAATGATGTTCGTATTCATCTGTCACATGTATTTTCACTCAGTTTTTATTTCGTTAATTTGACTTATGTCCGTTGAAATGAATATAAATACATGATTTTGTACAAAACCGTATAAAGCTAGTACATAAAGAATTAAGAATTGAGGTTGTTGTACCTGAATCCACCAATTTTATAATTCACAAAAACTATGTCGACCCCACTTCCATTAGCTCCTGATGTTTGTATCAGCTTTCATTAAAATGCATAGATTTTTTTCTGATGTGTATCTCTAACCTCATCTACATGTTTATGCATAGAGCATATGTTTTTTTCCACTGTTTTCTATAACAGCAACGTTCACAACACAATATTATCGATGTGGACTGTTTACTTCGTCAACAACTTTCAGTCAATCATTTTTTCCAACCCTTCCGATCATTATCCCTCAATAAACTTTCCCCATTAGTGATCAATAAAGCCCGACGTGTTACGTGGTGAAATACTACAATTCGATTCAGTATATCCTTTGTTTTGTCAATACATTTGTTGTTTGAATTATGTGAATAGTGAAAATAATAGAAATGGAGTATTATGGTAGAATCGTTCCTAAGATTCTAAGGGAAGGGGGATTTACGAATTTTCAATTGCCAGTTGGAAACAAGTTGTGAATCACCCTGTATATAATGGAAGAAATCAAGCAATACGCGTGAGTGGTTTATGGATTCCATACAAGAATCGTAATGCTTATGCTGACTATATACATTTTATGATACGTACTCTCATGAATGATTCCTGAGACACTTCATCAGCAATTTTTATTGTGTTGGAGGATATCGAAAGAGACCATTAATTTCGAAGATTTAGTCTCGCGTTGCCTTTTATTGCGTAAACTATACTAAAGCCTCCTTGGAGATCTATTTAAAATGATTAATTCCATGGCCGCCATCAAACTAATTGAAGTGATGAATAATGTAGGAGGCAGAGAAGAAGACGAATAAGAAGAAGAAGAAGAAGAAGGACTCACCTCCGCGGTTCTCACTGTCCGCTGGTTTCACTTGGATGGGGCGGTTCATCTGAAATAGAAAAAAAAACTTGTTAGCAAAGCTTAGGACAACATTTGTGCGATAACTTCGCGAAGTTGTTTTAATGCATTCCAAGAGATTCAGTTTCTTGAACAAATATTTTAATAGTGTCCATCAGATGTATTTCGAGGAAATTAAATCCAGCGCGAGATGAGTTGGAGGCGAAGTTGAAGCTGCCATCTATCAACGTTAGAGTAAATAGTAATAGATATAAGCCACAGTGAGTTTCATCGGGTCCGTATTGCAATTTAATGGAGGAACAATGCAATAATGATTGAAACAATGAGAATAATTGAAAACAGTACAGAGAAAATATCAAATTTTCACTCATCTTTGGACGATTCAGGAACGCATCTGCTCCCGTTATCAACATAAAAAAATATTGAAGGGGAAACAAAATCATTGCTTTCTGTTCAGTTGATATAGGAGAAGTTTTTTATGCTTTCCTATAATGAAGGGGCTCGTTGAGAATAAAAATGCTGGTTAAAAAAATTCAATTTTTAAGCCTGTAACATCGATTGATTACCTTTGACTCGTTTAATTTAATTTTGTGAAATCTGCTGAGTTTAAATTTTTGAAATTTCAATTAAGTTAAATATTGATCATCGCGGCAAGCTTTTATGATCATCAGGAACATTTTATTTCATTCTTCTTAGAGCGTTTAAATAAAAGCTTTTTATTGAATTTTTATTTTCTTTCATTTCATTTCATGATCTAACAAGCTTGTGCATCGTGATGTTCAGAACGTCAAATCCTCCTACTCAAGAATTCTGCAACTTTGTTCGTGTGAAGCATCCCGTGATCTCATATCTCGGGATGAGATTATAACAGGGAGGTATACGGTGGCTCTTTCGTGGTGTCGAAGATTGAACATCATTGCTGCCTGCGGACTAACTTCAAAGAGCAGGTTCAAACATGATTTATAATTCATTTGTTTTCTTTTAGACGGCGGCAATACTGAGGAGCAGAGCGCTCTTGATATTGAAGCCGTTCTTGATGCTGATAGCGTCAGGGCTAATATATTATGAATATTGATGAGGTTGGGGAAAAGTTTTACCAATACAAGTTTCATCAGCGTATTAAATTGGGAAACACTTTTTCTTCGATTTGAGGGAGAGGAAAGGAAAGTTAGATGTTCACATACTAAATTGAAAATGATGCGGGAACTGACATCCAAGGAACTCCACGGATGTTGAGGATTGAATTACAAACACAGAATCCCTAACCTTGGTGGTTTCTGAATTAAAATGGATGCTTTTTGGATAGGAATTCAGTAATCTGAAATTCGAGTTGTAGTTCCTGAAATACAATTTATTGATCTGAAATTGAAATGGAATTGTTGAATTATAATTAACTATACAAGTTATACATTCTTTCAACTACAATTGAGAAGGGTTTAGATTGAAATAAGAGTGTACAAGAACGCTTATACAGGGTATGCATCTTTGAGGTCTCAGTTTTGTTTAACAGAGTCATCCTCTCATGAGCATTAAGAAATCATTGCCAGCAAACTCTCAATATATCGACAACCAGAAAATAATAACTATTAACTCAGTTTGGAATCATATGAAGACATTGTTTTTCCACGACTAGCTATACAGGGCCTTTCGTAATATGTCTTTATTGACTAGTGGTTCATAAAATGACGAAAACTAATGGTCGGTTATACAGGGTGTTTCGTAATATGTCTTTATTGACTAGTGGTTCATAAAATGACGAAAACTAATGGTCGGTTATACAGGGTGTTTCGTAATATGTGGGACGCACTTCGAGAGGTGATAAGCCTTGAGTATAATCTTGGTCCCTGGGTGATAATGATTTAATTTACCATTTTCACTTGTTTATAAACAGCTCTATCAATAGAGGCTCGTAACAATTCAGTTACCGAGAAACCAAGCCCCCATTCCAATTCCCAAATCGAATGAAGCAGTTCAGCTAGCGTTGAGAGAGAACACAAATGTCTTCCTTATCTATCCTTGTCTTCAGTGTTTCAACATGAAATGATAAAAATTTCGTGTTGGTAACACTGGAATTTTTTTTATGGTCTGGTTCCCACGAAAAGGGATATCCTGTAATGTTCAGAGATTATCGTGAGAACCGAGGAAAATGAGGTAGGAATTGGTGTTCTTAAACTTCTGGAGGTTATATGCATCGGGGAACACCTTCGCAATGTGTTCCAGACCCTCACTGTTCGTTGGATGAACGAGTCTTTGGAAAGAGATGTTCTGCAGGTCTCCAAAGTGACGACGGAGGGGTGCGAAACCTCAACTCGATGGGTTAATCTCACGGGGACTGCCAAGGGAGGAACAATTGTTGATATTTCAGAAGAGCATTTTCCATGAAGATATCTTTAAAATAGAGCCAGATCGCCAACTTTGCTTCGGTGTTCCAGAGAAGTGAGTGAGTTTGTGAGCGAGGCATCACCCACGAGACGAATTGCCCTTTTTTGGACAGAATCCAACAGTTTCAGGGTATGTTTGAGTGCTGCACTCCAAATATGGGAACAGTATTCCAAAACAGGTCGGATCTGTGCCTTATAGATCATAAGCAGCTGACTGGAAGTGAAATAGTTCCTGGCCCGAAACAGGAAACCAAGTTTTTGGGATGCACTTCTAGCAATTGATCTAACGATCTAACGTGGTTTTCCCAAGAAAGGTTATTGCTGATAGTGATACCAACCATCGAAATAGATGTATTCAAAGGTATGGTTACTCCTGATAAGCTTATGTTGGGCACAGTGAGATCGGCTCTTCTAGAGAAAAGGCATGGTTGTGTTTTGTTTGCATTGAAATCTACCAAGTTATTGGATCCCCATTCGAGAATTGTTGCCAAGTCCATATTTATGTTGTCAACATTTCTTCCTCGTTTGTTTCTGATTTGCCTGGCTGGTATTGGAGCATTGGAAGAGAAGGCAGTATGGAGGGTACTATCATCTGCGAAGCGGTGTACTGGACATGAAGTTGCTTCCAAAAAATCGTTGATATGGGGAAGTAGATCATTCAAACCTCTTTTATATTGAGGTTATTATAATCTTCTTCTCCTTCTTCCTATTTCCAATATTATCAACATTGAATTTCCATTATTTCACGGTGACACACTGAAGACAAGGACAGGTGAAGGAGACTTTTTTTTCTCTCTCAACGCTAGCTTAACTGCTCTATTGGCATCTCTATCTCTAGTTAAACTTTAAACTCCAATTTGTAGCAGTCACACTTCATCCTGACAGCAACTTCATTGCACGGAGTCAACAAAAAACGCATATAATTGCCGAACTGTATATTTAAAACGGCTGCATTTACAACATAACAAATGTACTCCATATCTCATATGGGCCAGTAGCCGCGAACACGGTTCTAATTTACTCTGATGACAGGAAATTAAAGTCGAGCTCCTGTCCATTATGGCAGGAATGTTGTTATCGCCTATCTCCATAGTTACAGCTGGCCCCAGCTTTCGCACATCGCATTCCGCCCCATAGTCCAGTTTCAAAGGCCATTATCGAGGCTATACACTGTCGGGACATATCCAATACAAGACGGGATACATGGGATTGCCTATTGCTGGATCTATTGACAAAAGACGAGCAATCAGTGGCGTTGTAGGTGCAAAGGGAGATAAGTGATTAGACTGAAATCGACACTGATTGGCAATATGTGCAGGGATCTTGTCAACGGAAGATGGTTGCGTTATATAAATCTAGAATAGGGTGTCCCGAAATTAGCTTGCCATACTTCACCAGCGGCTTCTACGACCAAAAATTGAAAAATATGTTTAACTGAACGTTACTCCTGATGGGGGCTCCTGAACATGATATTTCCTGAATATTCCCGAAACGTCATTTGTTAAAATGACGCGTTTCGGTACAAGAACTAAACTTTCCATGCTCAATGCAGTGAGATCGAAATGATTCCAAGATGTCATCAGGATTGTATAATACAGGGTGGAAACTTTTTGTATGCACTAGATTCCAGTGCCATTCCTGTGATTCTCGCATCAGAACAGTGAATTCGGGTTGATTACAACAAAGGTCGCTATGTCTTCATTGACTAATATGACGAAAACCACCTTGGTAGAAGCCTCAAAAATCAGTAAATAATGGTAGGTTCTATCGGGTTCTATAGATAGTGGTATGGAGAAAGATTATATTTCTACTCTTTATACCCGTACATCAGGGGCTCATGATATGTAGAAGTAGCTTTATTATCTGAAAACCAACTAACAAAATAATCCACAGATACCTATTTTTGAAACTATATTAACGCGTAGTGACGTAGAGTCATCAATCAATAAATGTTTATTTCACAGGATGTTTGAGTTGAGAAATCGACATTGTTAAGGTTATTTCATCTTCAATAGGTTTCTGAGGAGGAAATCATATAACAAAATCGGTTATAAAAATTCAAAAATGAAATAATATTCTGGACATGTCTGGATTTCCACATCTATAGATACAAAAATCGATAAAATTAACTTGGACCAAGAAGAGCTAGAAGAGTACACTCAACCATTGAAATCAGAATGCTAATGAATTAAATCCATAAGCTCATTTCAGTGGAAAGTATATAGGGTGTCCGGAAATTATGCGCAAAAAATCAAGGGGGTGATTCTTCATGAGAATTCATGAGATTTATTTAATATATACTCGGGTCCGGAAATGCATAGTTTTCAAGATACAGTGTGTTGAACTTTTTAGAAAAAATCGGTTATTTATGAATATCTCAAATATCCTTCCATCGATTCTCTTGAAATTTGGCAATGATATTCTTTGTCATGCTGATTTAGCCCTCGTTTAGCCATAATTAAATTGGAATTGTGAAATCCAGTGGCGTCCCGGGGGCACCCTACCCAATATTATTGTCAATAAAATGTGCGCCACTGATTTTTTCCAAATTCTATATCGTCATATTCAAATGATTAACTGAAAATATTGTGTGTAACAAATCACAATATTATTACAATACTTCTGTCAAATATGCTTAAGCTCAACCACTGTAATAAGAATTATAATTCTTTTCATATACAATGAAAGTATCTATCTATCTATCTATCTATCTACTGAAAATACAACATTTTGGTCTCTTGAGATGTTTTGCTATTTTGCTGCGTTTCCGTGGAAAAAAATAAGTACCAATTTATTGTATAAACTTGTGCAACATGTCAAACATGTACCAAGAAATATTTGAAGAGAATGAATCTTCATACTTATTCTATTCTATAGACATTGATCACGCATTTATTTTCACCCCAGTTTTTCAAGGAATTTTTGGCACAAATTTATGCAATAAATTGGTATTTATTTTTTTCCATGGAAATGAAGCAAATTATCAAAACAATTCAGGAGACCAAAATGTTGTATTATTAGTTGGTCAATAGGTTATGGAGATAAAGAATTCAAGAAAATCAGTGGCGCACATTTTATTGACAATAATATTCGGTAGGTTGCCCCGGGACGCCACTGGATTTCATAATTCCGATTGAATTATGACTATATCAGCCCCTCATGACAAAAAATATGTTTGCCAAATTTCAAGAAAATCAGTGAAAGGACTTTTGAGATATTCATAAAAAACCGAACTTTTTTAAAAGTTTCAACACACTGTATGTTGAAAACTATGCATTTCTGGACTCACGTACATATGAAATGAAATTCTTATTTCATCATGTAGAATCACCCCCTTGATTTTTTGCGCATAATTTCCGGACACCCTGTATATAGGTGATTGAACAAAAATGAACTTGGAAAGTATCCATGAAATATACTAATATTATTTCCGTATATCACTTTTCGTTTATAAAAATACCCAGCTCTAATAATATCAACACCTGAAACAATATTACTTGAAGGCAAATCTAATGAATTTTCCTCAAATCCCCCGAATGTAATATGAGCTGTAATTATGATTTGTTTTCCTTATCTCAGAAGCCCTATCTTCCGAATGAATATTTTATCAACATTAGTTTCAATTCCCTACCTAATGGGAAGCATTAAACTACCTGCTGAATGTTGTATAAGTCGAAATACTATATCCACTTGAATATGACATCTAACAACTTTCTGTCAGACGATCGCGAGTGTTTAATTAATTATGCAAAAAGGAGTTAATTAATGTGAGCAAAGCGAAGTTTCGAGCAAAAAGACAAACGTAGTTCGAATCATGCAGTCGGAATGAGCTTCATTAGATGAATTGATGCACCACTTTCATTTCATCAAGATTTTTGTGACGAAACACGGAATGGATGGAGAATGCAAGAACAATAGAAGAGCACACTCAATTGATATTAATTATTGATATGACTGTGATTCATCTGTTTCGGATGAATATACCTACAAGGTGTTCACAGGGTCACAAAAATATTGAATGAAAATACAAGGGAAATCACCTTTTGTTGATGATTATCGAAATACAAACAACAAATTATGTTGAAAGGGATAGAAAACACAAAATCAGCTCCATAACGTTTAATAATCTAAAGATTAGATTAGAAATGTATGGACTTCTGCATAAGATTAACAAATGATGTTGCTCGGAGCGGTATTTTTTGTAATATTTGATCAAACTACCAATAAGAAAGCGTAATACAAAATCGAAAACGCAGCATATTAAGTAGGTATCCAGTGTCCACTCAACAGTAGAAATACGGAATAGAAAAGGTGATGATTTCTATCTATCATCGAGTATTTTTATGAGATAAATAGATTCTTGGTGAAATTGAGCAAAAATACCTGCAAGATTTTATGAAAAAAAAAAAAAAGAGTTAGGTGCTCCCCAGGGAGCTAGGGAAAAATTCCAGAGACTTTTCATCGTGTATTTTCATGGGATGAATCGGTTTTTGGAAAATTTGAGATGTTTTGACTTGCAGAATAACCCAGTCCGCAAGATTTTATGAAAAAACACACTAGTAAAGTGCTCCCCAGGGGGGCAAGAAAAAAATTTCAAGATTTTTTCATCGTGTATTGTCATGAGTTGAATCGATTTCTGAAAACAATGAGATGATTTGACTTGCAAAAAAAGATTTTATGAGAAAACATACGAGTAAAGTGCTCCCCAGGGGAGCTAGGGAAAAATTTCAAAAACTTTTCATCGTGTATTTTCATGAGATGACTCGATTTTTGGTGAAACTGAGTTGATTTGACTTGCACAAGTACCCAGTCCGCAAGATTTCTTGAAAAAACACACGAGTAAAGTGCCCCTCAGGGGGGGGTGAAAAAAATCAGGAACTTTTTATCGTGTAGTTTAATGAGCTGAATCCAGATATTCAATGAAAACAACGATTTGTTTGCTGGAAATAGTCAGTCGACAGCATGTCATGTAATGTCATTGTATAAGGGCCATACCGTAGGCAATAGCTATTCAAATTCCTCTTTCCAATACCATTTTATGTTATTCCAGAATCGCCCTGTACATTCAAATTAGTTTTGGTTAGTGAGTCGGTGTTGATAAAGAATCACACATCATCAAACGTAATAGTTAATGGAATTGAAAAGGAGTAGGTAACTGAAAGAGGGGGGCAAAATTGAATTTGAATAATTAATTGAGTAATCAAATTTCGTCCGATGTTCCCAGTTCGTCTTTGTAAATAATCGAAACGAATGACATTAATGGAATGTACACAAAACGAGGCAAACAAAGTTATATACTTCAAACACGAAACTGTGTCACTATAACGTAATTCATGATATACATAGGGTATTCTCAAAATTGCAGTGATGAATTCAGGAAATTTTAGGATATATAAGGGATCTGGTTTTTCCGAATGAGATTATCATGCAAGATATTGAATATTAATCTCTGGTAGAAGTCCATGTTCGCTCAAAGTGCAGTGGAATTTTTTATAGGAAAAAAGGAAAGCTAAAAGTCATCTCTACACTTTTTTAATGATGTGCTTATTCAAGGGGACATGTTTCGAACTCAGAAAAGTTCATCTCCAGCCCAATTGACAAGTTAGTGGAGGTGAAACATTTTCAAAAGGTTGCTCAGCTCTCGGCATTTAGCACAATGTTGCCAAGTCTCCCCTATTTATATGATATTCAGTTATAGAGTAAAGCAAATATTTGGACATGCTGGGTTCCTCCCATAGAGTTCTCTTCAACTACAGGCTAACACATTCTTGATAACTCGATTATAATTGGTGACCTGGCAACCTTGCTTCAGGGATTGATAGATAATCTAACCAATAACTTCTTCTTCTTATCTTGTGTAAGGTAAGGTAAGGCTGACCAATAACGAAACAGCTAAAAATTGACGTCACGTCACGATTTCGCTTTCGGTTATTTCAAAACTACCAGAAGTAAAAAAGACTTTGACAATGTTGCCGGACGTTTTGAAATGGTTGGAAATTAGTAAATGGTAAGTGAAAACATCTTCATCAAATTTTTTGTTGGTTCAACATTTTTTTTTGTTAGCGAATCCTAGTACATGCGTATAATGTGATTCAGTATCTTTATGTTGAGGAAGCCAACAACGTGATATACCGAAAAAGGAGGAAAATTAAATTATCTTCCATCAGACAAAGGAAAGAAATCCCACATAAAGCTCCTTCGACGGAAAAAATATATTTCCATATTTTTCGGTCGAGGTTTTAGCCACAAATTCTGTCTTTATTGTTCACTTTGATGTTGTTTGTTACACGGCTGGCTGAGTTCAACAGAGTCCTTGACTCGAACTCAGAAATGGACGAAATAATGTATAGAAAGGTCCTCTCTGATACATATTTAATGTATCGAAAGGAAAGCTAGGCTCCATGTAAATACAGTTTTCTTTTTGTTCGGGGTTTCTTCTTCATCCCCTGTGATTTCACTATCATCCTCGGAGTCATCTGAGCAATTGAATTTACCTGAACATGAGTATACCATTCAGGTGAACAATGTTTCATTTCGTGTACAGCTATATAAATATTAAATACTGTTTGTAGCTCAATCGAGAAAATGGTACATTCATTTTCTGTCCTCGTTTCCATAAATTAAAGAAAATTAGTATTATTTCAAAATATTATGTCGAGTATTATGTGTAGTAGGACAAATCAGATCATTTGCCCCAGAATGTCACTACGTTTAAAAAATCTTTCTATTAGGGAGCCTAAAAGAAAAATCCGATACCTTAACATAAAAATGCGAAATATTTCTCTTCGGAAATTCTTTTCTTATAGTTTGACATCTCTCGGTGATATATACTCACTGATCCTGTTGAGAGCTTCAAATTTCACGTCGATAATTTCTTGATTTCAATATAATGTTATCTTCTCAATATCGATTCGTTCTTTTTCCTGTCACAGAAAAAAATTGTGTATTATTCACGAGAAAAATATTAGATTTTAGCTCATGGTTGTGTTCCTATCCTTGTATATTAAATAACTATCATCTCTATTTTAATGTATTCACAAAATAAGTTCGAAATGACCACTGATGGAATAAAATTCACATAATCATCATCATCACCGACATCCATAACAATGTCATCATCATTTACTTTATCTCTTGGAACTCACGAAAGGAAATTCATATGTTGTTCGAAGAATATCGTGCGTACCTATGGAGGATCGTGAGAGGAGGTAGGTGTTGAATGTTTTTCAACTTCCCGAGATCATATTAAGTACTCATAAGTACTTGAGAATACTTTCAGTGGCAAAGAATTTCAAAGCCTGGCCGTTCTATAAACGAACGAGTTTTGGTTAAAGTGTTGTTCGACATATTTGGAGGTTAACAACGAAAGGATGTGCTAACTGGGCCTGTCGAGTTGGTCTGACATCGTCAATTTAACTGGAAGCCAGTGTAGGTCATTTTGAATATATTTTGCATATTCACTCATTCCTAATTTGAACACAAATATCATAAAGATGCGTTATCAATCAAGATACTTTGCACTGATAGTATCAGAATTAAATTACTATTTCAATGATTTCTGACATGATCCGTACTCCTTCCGAACAAAAATCGATATGATTCGACCATATTTTATGAAGACATTTTTAGGGTAGTTATCGAGGGTGGATAGTCTCAAAAAGCTATAACTTTTCGAGATCCAGGTTTCTAATTGCTTCGTTTCTGTTTTTGACGACCACTGTATTTGAACCAGACAAAACGATCGAAGGGCATAATGTGAAAACTGTCCAGTCTTTTTTCGTTATCCCGACACTTTCACTCGCCACTGTGTCCTTTTATGAAAAGACCCTTCGTCCTCCAGTCGCCAGCTGTGCCGATTCAATTATCGGACTCTATTCGAAAATGGGTCCCATATTAGGCTTCCATTCATTGGAAAGCGACTTGCCGTTCCTAGAGAATTCGCGAGAGAAGTTAGAAAGTTGCTGCTTCCGGAGTTATTAATTTTTTAGTGCTGTTCCATCACTTCGCTTCTTCTACGCGAAGAGGGTCTGTTTATTGCAGCTTGTTGGGGGAATGGAGAAGTCTGGCCAGGAGAAAGTGACATCGAAGGCCTCAACTTGTTTGGCTCGTCCATAGAACGGCGAAGCTTTGGAATTCTTCACCCAGCAACGCGGAAACAAGATATTTTCATTATGAAGCAAAACGAATCGCATGATCGACAAGCCGAAGATTCCGGTCATCACCCACGGCTTAGAATAGCTCTAAGAAAGAAGAAGAAGAAATACGCTTTATTGTTCAATGAAGTTATTCTCATTGACAATGCTTGATACTTAGGGATAACCTTAAGTCTCAAAATGAACAATAGTGAAAAAATATAGTGATAATGAGTGGTTCTAATACCCATCAGCAAATTACAACGAATAGATGAACTTTTCAGGAATAAGCATATGCATGTGAGTTCTCTGAAGCTCGTCGTTAAAAAACTCAGTAACATTGTAGTAGGAGCGATCGAATAGTAGACGTTCTACTCTCTTCCGGAAGTTGTCAAGCAAGTTAATCTTCCTTATTTCTATTGGTAGCTGGTTGTACAGTTTGCTACCATTGTAAATCAGAGAATCTTTGATAAGATTTGTTGCCGGTCGTGGTTGCTTGATGACGATAATTTGGCGAGTGCCATAGTGGGAGGGATTTGTGTCGAAGTCATTGATATGTTTCTTGACTATACATACTGTGTCTGGAATGGAGATATCTACTGTAGTTAGAATTTTGTGTTAAATACGAAAGAGGAGTTTACAGGGCTCACGGAATTAGGATTGAGTCATGCATCTGGAGGCGCGCTTTTGTAGTACATGAATAGACTGCAAATGGTTATTGTTTACTGATCAGAAACCAATGCCATATCTTAGGTGTGACTTTATCGACGAGTGATATACCATCTTGGCCGTAGATACACCCAATTCGTTTGAAACTATGCGGACAGCGTAACAACCCGAAGCTAACTTGCTCTTTAGGTGGGAGATTTGACTATCAAACTTGAGCTTGCAATCCGAGAAATTTTGCTTCACATCTATTTTCAATGAAATTATTCACTAGGAGCAGCTTATTGATTCCACATCTGAACCTGATGACGTTTGTTTTTGACACATTGAGAGATAGTTGGTTTGGGTCGCACCATTTTTTGATCTGTTCAAGGTCCTCACAAATTGACAAATTCAGATCAGTAATGTCTTTGTTGTGCCATAATATTGTGGTATCATCGGCATAAAGTGTGATATTTCCTGAGATTTTGATATCTGGCAAATCGTTTATATAAATCAAGAGAAGAAGAGGGTCGAGTATCGATCCCTGTGGTACTCTTGAGTTTATATCTGTTTCATTAGATGATGTCGAGGTCTTCACTAGCTGGCGACGCTCAGATAAAAAATATTTACACCAATCGGAGGCGACTCCTCACTCGACGTATTCCTCATCAATAATTATTCAGCACCTTTCGAAAGATGAATGAGTTTCACTTGGCAATTCTAAATACACAATCATCTCCACAACCTGCCTATTTTTCATTCCATCAACTATTTACGCCTCGAAAAGGAGTAAATAATGATAGGTTTCAGAGCTAGTGGTGGACAAAATATCTGCATATATACGTAATATTATTTAATGAATCCTAGAGGCGCTGGTGAGTCATGCTTCGCGAAGTTTATTCCCCTTTTGGACCAAGGGGAAACGAGATATGAGACAGACACAGAGCCGATACATCCCTCTTTTTAATAGAGGCAGGGCAGGGCCTTTATTACTATTATCGATCGTCATATTTTCTGCTTGCTTATTAAAAATATACCATTGAACGGGTTTTGTGCTTGTCGAAATAATATTATATATGCAATATTATTATATTTTGGCAACAACTACAAACTGGACATTGATCATTAATTAGTCACTGGATATTCTTGATAACCAGATCTACCGAATATTGTGTATGCATCTGAGTTGATACATAAATCAAAAATTCAACATTCGACTTTTCATCATTCATTAGAGTGAATAAATGTGAAAAGCGTAATTATTTCAGGCCCACGTTCACCATGTTTGTTTCATCATGAACATTGTTATGAACATTACATATAATAATTAATATCATGGAAAACATGAATCAGATATCGTATTGCATGAAACCCAAATGAATATCAATGAAGTTGGCATCGGTTTGTCAATTTGAATGGATTGTTATCTATACGTGATGCGTTGGTACTACAAAACAGCAGCATTTATCTCTTCTAGAATCGGAAATGATGATGATGATAATAGTGATAAAGTTTGCAAAACATCATCAGAAATTTCGTTATTTCTAATTAGATGATGGAGATGATTTGGATAAAATTTGATAAGTACTCAAAGAAAACGTAAGAGTGTTCAGTATACCGGGCAGTACTCAAATATTCATTCATTTTTGAATTTTGAAGATCCGTTTTCCCTATGTATGTGAGGCAATCATTGTTGGTCCAAATTTGCCGTTCCCTAAAATCTGCCGCTCTATACCTTTTCAACTTCAATTTCGGAATCGGTAAGTTATATTTCGGAACAAGTAATCACGATTTCAGAATTGGTTAGTTCGATTTCAGAAATGGTTAACTCAATTTCAGAATCGGTGAGATGAATTTCAGAGAAAGTCCATTCAATTTCAGAAATGGTAAGTTGTATTTCAGAATTGGTAGGTTCAATTTCAGAAAATATGAAAATAAATCCTTATATTTGTTTGAAATGTTTCCAATTGCATGTGAGATTAACAAACCATATTTACAGTATTCAACTTTTCGAAAACAATTCAATAACATAATTATAATCTTCACAGATGTCTTCCATCCGAATCGCAGGAGGATAGTAGCGTTGCACATGATTATAAGAATGCAAACACATTTGAGGTGTTATCATTTTCATTGAATGATCTGCACATTCATCAAGACATCGCAGTCTGAATTCTATCTGGTTGAGCAATCTGTTCGGATCCCCAGCTATGACCCTTTGGCGATGCTCTTGCAAAAAGCCCTTCACTTCTGACTTGAAGGCTCTCCATATATGTTCAATCGGATTCAACATAGGGCTGTAAGGTGCCAATCTGCAAAATATAACATCTTGAAATTCTTCCTCGATGCAGGTGCAGGTGCATTATCCGGAACTACCACTATGGTATCTGCAGGATTTCCATTTCAAACGCACTCTCTCAAACACCGTTCCATCCACTGTGAACAATATTCTCTTTTGCAATTGAAATCATTTCAAACATATATAAGGATGCATCTTCTGAAATTGAACCTACCAATTCTGAAATACAACTCACCATTTCTGAAATTGAATGGACTTTTTCTGAAATTCATCTCACCGATTCTGAAATCGGGTTTACCATTTCTGAAATCGAACTAACCAATTCCGAAATCGAGATTACTTTTTCCGAAATATAACTCACCGATTCCGAAATTGAAGTTGAAAAGGTATAGACTCCAGTCTACAAAGCCTGCTGGTAAATCATCCACTGCAACTGACACTTTTTGTATTCATCAGCAACAGCAAGACTACCAGTGCTGATGTTATTGATTTGGAAACGTGTGAAGCTTTTCGGAACCCATATTCGATCGGATCTGGAGGGAAAAAAAAGCGCCTGAAAGGCATGTGCTCGGCACACGTACATGATATTATTATTGCGTTCGAACATAAACAAAACAGAAACATGTGTGGAACAATCCCGGTCTAAACAGCGGCTGGGAACCGAACATGTGTTAGAGAGCACTATATGGCCGATGAAAAACCGGAGGGAAATGACAAAGTGTGAAACATATTTATCGCTCGCCGACAATACGTGATTTTTTGCGATTTCCGTCACTCGTTAGTGGCGTTTTTTTTATACAAATGAGCACATGGGTGAATTGATGAGAAAGCAAAAATAATGATTTTTTGTTCAAGTACCGGCGTAAATAATATGTGAATAAAGTGTTGCGAGTGATTTCTCTCTGATTGCACTCAATTTCATCATTCGTACATATTTTATAAGTGCTTTTGTACAGAGTGTTTAAAAATCAACTACAAATATTTCAAGGGCGTATTTTTGATGTCGCTCTCCTCTAGTCTTCTAAAATCAGGTTTGGTGCTTGAAAAAACAGGGGTTTTCAAATGTTCAAGGAAATTCATGTCTTACTTATGACAGCTCATAAAAAGGTCTTATTTTGACCCTGGGAAAGCACCATGAAAAAATCCATAGTGTTTATCGAAACACCCTATTTTGATTAGTGCCATAATGGATTTTTCAATGCATCAATTTTCGAAATGGATGCAACTTTCCATCAGTCTCTCCAGATAACAACTTTTCCACATTTCATATCTGGATAGTCTTCGCGTTTGTAGTAGAAAAATGAGGTCTGAAAGGATTCCATATAGAAATCATACTCATTACACTCTATGATCACTCTGGACTACCTTCTAGGACCTCATTTGAATTAATAGAGTAATTTACTGTATACTATCTACTATGCAAATTGTTCAATCAACATGATTAGAGCTGATCTGAAGATTTTCACCTCGATTTTCACTATAGAATTGAAGAACATAATGAAGAATTTATGAAGGTTGCAACCATGCAAAGTAATCAGTATGGAAGATGAAGAAATCAATAATTTATAGAATGTTTTTTTTGAAAAACAAATTCCATACATCGTGTTTATGTTTATTTTTCAGATTTCGCTCCACCAGAGCTCCTCAGCGGTTCTTAATTTCTGACAAATGATTATACCTCAATCGGTGACATGAAATAAAGACGCCAGCTCAACAAGGATGAGGTGACTGGTGAGTACACAGTACCATTCTTATTGCGATGCTACATATAATGCATACATGCTATCTCAAAAATTAGTTTTAGTACCACAACTCATAAACATAGATTCAACAAAGCGTAGATATATAGATATGTAAAAATTGTATATAAATTAGAAGAGGGAGGGTACTACCTGAACAATTACTAGTTGCACTTATGGAATCTTCCAACTTGATATTCTCCTGTATATCCGAATCAATTTTAAAACAAAAACTTACTAACGATGTCCTCATGGAGTGTCCAGAAAATTTCATTATAAGTCCATTTTGAGTAGGTACCTACATACAACATGGATGGATCCCTTCAATTCGAAACTGTCATGATTGTAGGGGTAAATTTTGAATAATAACTTATCAATAATGAATTATTGGGAGTAATGCTTCCGCCAATCGAACGAATATGGAATTTAATATTTTAACCAAAATCCATATTATCGCTTCAACTCCGATTTATCACAAATAATCCAGTAAGTTTCGAATGAAGTTTGTCAAAGATGGCTCAATTGAGAAGTTTCAAAAGGTATCTATCTCGATCAAAAGTTGAACAGGATAACTAGTACCTACTTGTACTATACGGATAATTTACGAATGACGTTCTTACACAGTTTTGGCACATATGAAAATCTCATGAATGTTTCACCCTTCAGACAATTTTGAAAATTGACAGATTGGAATGCATGCTACCATCCATCAAAATCTAAACACTTACGGAATAACTGGACAAGTCGAAAGGGCTCGACCTGACCACCTCTAGTACCTGCACCATATGGACCCTTCGACTCTCGGACTCCCCAACAGCTAACCGGCGCCTGTCTCCCCAGCAACAAATCGAGCGTGCCTCGAGCGCCCAAAGCCTACGCGGACCACGGAACGACAGAACGACAGAACAGTCTCTAACCGTGATAGTGAGCGCACGGAACGTGGAAGCGGACTGAGATCTATGGGACTGAGCGACGGCCAACGATGCGGGCCGCTCGCGTAGCTATGGGTTACAAGTAGGATAGCTGCGAGCGGCGTTCTGTGCGCAGCCAATGGCACGCGGTCTCCACACGCACTTTGTCGGCGTTCGGCCACGCGCTGCGTCATCGATCGCTGCTGGTCGGCGGGCTTTCGGGAAGAGCGAGCGTGCGTGCGATTTTTCATTTTTTTCATGTTCTGGTTTCCACGAAAAGAGATAACCTGTAATGTTCAGAGAACATCGTGAGAACCAAGGGATATGAGGTAGGGATTGGTGTTCTTCAATTTCTGGAGGTTATATGCCTCGAGGAACACCTCCCTTGGCAATGTGTCCCAGAACTGGCAGAGCCTCGCTGTTCGTTGGATGAACGAGTGTTTGGGAAGAGATGTTCTGCAGGTCTCCAAAGTGACCATGAAGAGGTGCGAAGCCTCAACTCGACGGGTTAATCTCACGGAGACTGCCAAGGGAGGAACAATTGTTGATATTTCAGAAGAGCACCGTCCATGGAAATATCAATAAAATAGAGCCAACTTTTCTACGGTGTTCCAGAGAAGTGAGTGAGTTTGTGAGCGAGGCATCACCCACTAGACGAATTGCCCTTTTTTGGACAGAATCCAACAGTTTCAGGGTATGTTTGGGTGCTGCACTCCAAATATGCGAACAGTATTCCAGGACAGGTCGGATCTGTGCTTTATAGATCATAATCAGCTGACTGGAACTGAAATAGCTAATGGCCCGAAACAGAAAATCAAGTTTTTCGGATGCACTTTTAGCAATTGATCTCACGTGATTTTCACAAGAAAGGTTATTGCTGACAAAATTCAAAGGTATGGTTACCCTGACAAGCTTATGTTGGGCACAGGGAAATCGGATTTTCTAAAGGCATGCTTGTGTTTTGTGTGTCACTAACCATAGAACATAAGGGGTTATCACAGGTTGCATTACCAGTATCATTAACTATGAAGTTTTGTACTTGCTGTACTCGAAATACTGATCAAAGATTTCGATTCTCACGAAATCCATAAAAGTTTCAATATCGCGATTAATATTTCACTTAGGTTATATTGTGATTTTCTGGACAGTCATTAGCTGGACTATCGGCCCTTCAAAGGGTGACGTTGTGTTCTAGGACTCCCTTTTATATTTACAAATTGATACCTATGAGCTAGATGATCAAAATGGAAGATGTATAGGTAGGTATCTGATAGTGCATTTACAGCTGGAATCAATTTTAAATCTGCAACTGGATGTTCAATCATTATTGTTCAACCGTCGGTTCAACCATGTCCTACTCCTTTATATTCACATGATTCTGACTTTGGGGTGATGCAGTTAGCTGATATTTCTCAAAACCAAACACTTCTGATGATTCAAAATCTAGACTTCTAATAATTGAAGTTACTGCCCCTTCAAGAAAATTTCACTTGACCCGCCCAAGTCCTATCCTTCTAATACAGGGTTTATCTTATAATAACACCAAAAAAATTCAATGGGTGATTCCTCGTGATATTTTAGGAAATAAAATTCTTATATATATTTTTTTCCAGGTACAGGGTATCAATATTTCCATGAAAACCCTTTTTCCTATTCATTTCTCAATTATTTTTTCATCAATTTCAATAAAACGTTGTGGTTTTGTTGATAGTGATATGGATCTTCTTCTAGTGCAGTTAGATTTGAAATAGTATTCCTAGTGGCGTCACAGTTGGTAAATTTATCGATATTCATTTTGAATTTCATTGTAAGCCACCGGTCCTTCTGAGTTTCATATTTTCATTAGATTGAACTACTAGGATAACAACTTTTTTATCTTGTGTGTGATTTTTGTATCTAGCTTAGTTTTTGAGGAAACAATAAACATTCGATTTGACTCCAAATTTCAATGTATACGTGTTTCCAAGACTCCCATTGAGATTAGGTACTCAATAACCCCAATCAAATCATTATGAAATTTCGGGGCTTTCTCAGTCTCCATCCATACTGAATTCTGGCACCATGAAAGCTCATACAGGAGGGTTATAAATAAAAACAATTAATACTTCCACCTTCAACATCCTGCATCTCAAAAACGGAGCAAGTTATTACACATGTTCATATGAACTTTATTTGCTAAAATATCACAAGGAAACACTCCTTGAATGTTTTCGATGTTATTTAGATACACCATGTATACCTATTCGGTGTGTGTCACCGTTGAAAAAAATGTACTAGAAACGTGACCCAGATAGAAATCTTCGAGCCAGCAAAGTGTTTTATAGGTCACTCACCCCTAACACCCCAAGTGTGATCTGATGCACGGGAAGAGGACCAGCCACGGGCGAACCTCACCAGGGGAATATGGACCTTATGTAGGTGTCGTTTTGGGGGCTAGATTGCCTTGGCACGTGCAGGTTCGACCGCAGGCCCCCGTATTATTTCGATTCAATAGGCACGTACGTCATTTGCATCCCCCTCACTATCAAGCAGGGTCGAAGGATTTTCAGCCGCGATTGAGAACTGTGGACGTTGCTTGTACCTTTGTACATGTTGCAGTGCTCGAACTATAACTAAATAGTTGAAAAGGGGGATACGTTTTGCTTACTTACTCTGCGAAAAAGACATCACATTCTGAGGGAATCTTTGGAACCGCTGCCAAACAGTTCAAAAGGATTATTTCAGCATAAATAGCAGATGACGAATAACAGTTATTTATTATGCAAGGGAAAAAAGTAGCAGATTTTAGCTCCAGGTTGTGTTGTCTCCCGACGCGTAGCGGAGAGACAAAAAACTGTGAGCTAAAATCTAATATTTCTCCCGTGGATAATACACTATTTTTTTCTGTGACAGAAGAAAGGACGAATCAATATTGAGAAGCTATTACATTATTTTGGAATCTGAAAATTATCGACGTGAAATTTTAAGTTTTTAACAGTAGGGACACCTGCGTTGTAGGCATCTTTATCATTCTTTTGAAGTGATAAAATATCTGATGTCACTTCTGTCAGTCTAATTTTAAAATTTGATTTCAAAAAATTGCGAATTTAGTGGTTGTTTAGTAATATATAATTGACTCATTTTTCGGAACTATAGCACAACAAAAGCCATCAACAGTGTATAAATATGTGCTATATATCCGGAAAAAAATACTCCCTCTTTTCCCACGGGAAAGAAGTAATTTATGAAAAGTGACATTTTATAACCTGCCAACAGAGATGAAATGCCAAACTTTTTTCCGTCACAGAGAAAAATATTTTACCTACGGCCACTATAGAAAGTAGGCAAAAAAGATGCCGTAAATATACCAGGTATATATATTATACCCATTCTATTTACTATTTCTGTGAATGGGGCGAGCATGTTTGTTCAGTGTAGGTCTAACGGTGATGTCTCGAAATGAAGACAAATTTTTCTCCGTGTATACTATATTGTTAAAAAGAACGGGATGAAATTTTGCAAAAGTGACTTCAAATCAGGATACTTTCAAGGAAAGGTGATCGTATTGTTTGATCGTAATGTAATCAAACTGAGATGTAAGGGTTGAATCACTCTGAAATATCGATTTTTACAAGAAATAATTGGTGCCTGAAAACTCAGGAAGAATGAGACTAATATAATTGGCATTCGTTTGAAGGGAATCAGGCGGAATGAAATGGAAGATTTTTGTCGAATAAGTTCTTTTTTTTTCACTGTTTTGTCACTTCGCCAGTTCCCAGTGCAGCGGACTAAAAAATAATTGAGACCACTCACAGCCGTTCTTGATTTTTTTCACGAAATCATTATCCTCAAAGCCAAACTCATTGGTTGAAAGATAACATCTTTTAATTGAAATTATTAGCGTAGGTATTTGTCCATAGTTTAATTTAATAGGAGATTTTGTTGTTTCAACATTCCTTGCATTGTTCAATCAATCATATGCATAATGTCTTTTTTCGATACAAATCTATCGAATTTGATAAAAATGTATTGCAGGACAATATGATATTTCATTGATTCAACAGACTGCTGATTTTTTTCAAAGATCATGTACACTTTTGGATCGATATAATTCTGTTCATTCTACAAAATACAAATAATTTCAACAGATACATGTGATATTTGTATAAAAGATATTCTCTTCCGTGCGATCTTAATGATGAAAAAAACATGTTTCAAGTTGGGTGGACAATATAGCTTCTTATCGTTTGAAAATCACCGATGCTAATAGATGCATATGTTGGATATAAAGTGAAACTTATCGTGTAGCGTGGCGTGAGTAAATGTGGTTTGTTTAACTGGTGTCTGAAATAATTCGGTTGGTTTGGTGGATAAGGCTGATTAAGAGGTGAATTTGGAATTTTATGAGGACGGTTCGAGATATGTGAATGGGAAATCAGATTCATAAAATGAGATAGAAAATTGAGGAAAATTGAAGGGATTCCAGAGTTTTCTGAACTGGAGTATTCTTAAGTTTGAGCAGTAAAGAGCCCCAAATTGAACTCTAAAGCAAATATTCCTTTGACAATTATCATAACTTCTTTTCTTTTCAAATCCTGAATGCTCGTTTGGTTAGTTGATGAATCTGTTTGCTCGATTGCAGCGCGTCATTTTCAACTGATTCGCCAGAAAAATCCATTCTATACTCACAAACAGCAGGGCTCAGAATTGGGCATCCACAGTTCATGACAGTTCAAAACCTCTTTGAGGAAATGAGATTTCTGCAATATACTAAAAAAAGATCTGAAAATCTGAAATATTGCACAGTATTATGAATCATCAACTGAACCGATGTCACGAGCATTCAAGAACCGAACATTTCAAATGTTCTGTTTGGAATATTTACCAGTCTATATTATCAAGTTCTCTCCTCAGGACGAACCCAGTTTTTTGTTTCGATGGATATACCTTCTCGCTTTGGGATCATTCGAAATGAACGTATTTACGATATGCCAGAAGTTGGCGCGAATTATTTCGAATTCCCACGATGCCATGCCTCCTGAATTCGTGCCATAAAGTGTTTTCCCAAAACAGTAAATACCACCCGAAGGAGCCTATAAAGATATACTCAGACAAGGATCATCACGTGGAGAAAAAAGTTGGAAAAATTACAAGGTCTTGCGGGTGTAGTGTTTCGGAAAACTATACTCCGAGAATCCTAGTAATTTGACTAGGGACAAAAACTACACAAATCGTTCTTTCAAAAAATCTATTTGACAACTAACAAAACAACATCACAATTCCCTTACCCAAGGCAACCTTATTCATGTACAGAGCGATAGATATATATTATATTTTAAATATACCACAGCGGGAATATAGCAACTAGGTACGTCTTGAATGAACATCATGTGAATGAATAATGAGACATAATTTTCCGTCCCTTCATGTCTATCAAGCTTGCTTATATTATATTTATATATCGATAAAAAATGCAATATGTATGCTCACTCAAACAAGACGAACATTCTTGAAAAAGAAAACAAATTCAACATACGCCAACCATATATTAGAAGAAAACCATAGTTTTGATGATGATTTCCAAATTCTACACGTAGAAAATAAAGGAATGAAACTCGATCATTTTGAATTATTAAAAAACAACAAACTCAAAAATTCTGACATTGAGAATGATCCGAGCATCAGGAAAAAAATATGTTTCGACCCGTTTGAGCCTATACTGCATCGAGTGAACCGCTGATTTTGAAAATCTAGTGAGAGGGTTTTTTCTTCAATCTGACATCAAATTCTTTCTTTTTGGGTCTGAATTAGTGTCTATGATTTTTTTTTGGATTCTTAGGGCCATCAGGAAAAAATTATTTTTCGACCCGTATGAGCCTACTGCATCGAGTGAACCGCTGATTTTGAAAATCTAGGAAAAGGGTTTTTTCTTGAATCTGACATCAAATTCTTTCTTTTTGGGTCTGAATTAGTGTCTATGATTTTTTGGGATTCTTAGGGCCATCAGGAAAAAAATATTTTTCGACCCGTATGAGCCTACTGCATCGAGTGAACCGCTGATTTTGAAGATCTAGGGAAAGGGATTTTTCTTGAATCTGACATCAAATTCATTCTTTTTGGGTCTGAATTAGTGTCTATGAGTTTTTTTGGGATTCTTAGGGCCATCAGGAAAAAAATATTTTTCGACCCGTATGAGCCTACTGCATCGAGTGAACCGCTGATTTTGAAGATCTAGGGAGAGGGATTTTCCTTGAATCTGACATCAAATTCATTCTTTTTGGGTATGAATTAGTGTCTATGAGTTTTTTTGGGATTCTTAGGGCCATCAGGAAAAACATATTTTTCGACCCGTATGAGCCTACTGCATCGAGTGAACCGCTGATTTTGAAAATCTAGGGAAAGGGTTTTTTCTTGAATCTGACATCAAAATCTTTCTCTTTGGGTCTGAATTAGTGTCTATGATTTTTTTGGGATTCTTAGGGCCATCAGGAAAAAAATATTTTTCGTCCCGTATGAGCCCACTGCATCGCGTGAACCGCTGATCTTGAAAATCTAGGAAAAGGATGTTTTCTCGAATCTGACATCAAATTCTTTTTTTTTTTTGGGTCTGAATCAGTGTCTATAATTTTTTTGAGATTCTTAGGGCCATCAGGACGAAATTATTTTTCGACCCGTATGAGCCTACTGCATCGAGTGAACCGCTGATTTTGAAAATCTAGGGAAAGGGTTTTTTCTTGAATCTGACATCAAAATCTTCCTTTTTGGGTCTGAATTAGTGTCTATGATTTTTTTGGGATTCTTAGGGCCATCAGGAAAAAAATATTTTTCGACCCGTATGAGCCTACTGCATCGAGTGAACCGCTGATTTTGAAAATCTAGGGAAAGGGTTTTTTCTTGAATCTGACATCAAATTCTTCCTTTTTGGGTCTGAATTAGTGTCTATGATTTTTTTGGGATTCTTAGGGCCATGAGGAAAAAAATATTTTTCGACCCGTATGAGCCTACTGCATCGAGTGAACCGCTGATTTTGAAAATCTAGGGAAAGGGTTTTTTCTTGAATCTGACATCAATTCAATTTCTCACTTTTTGGGTCTGAATGAGTGTCTATAATTTTTTTGAAACTCTTAGGGCCATCAGGAAAAAATTATTGTTCGACCCGTATGAACCTACTGCACCGAGTGATCCGCTGATTTTGAAAATCTAGGAAAAAGGTTTTTTCTTGAATCTGACATCGAAATCTTCCTTTTTGGGTCTGAATTAGTGTCTATGATTTTTTTTTGATTCTTTGGGCCATCAGGAAAAAAATATTTTTCGACTCGTATGAGCCTACTACATCGAGTGAACCGCTGATTTTGAAAATCTAGGGAAAGGGTTTTTTCTTGAATCTGACATCAAAATCTTTCTTTTTGGGTCTGAATTAGTGTCTATGATTTTTTTGGGATTCTTAGGGCCATCAGGAAAAAATTATTTTTCGACCCGTATGAGCCTACTGCATCGAGTGAACCGCTGATTATGAAAATCTAAGGAAAGGATTTTTTCTTGAATCTGACATCAAATTCTTTCTTTTTGGGACTGAATCAGTCTCTTTGATTTTTTTTGGGATTCTCAGGGCCATCAGGAAAAAAATATTTTTCGACTCGTATGAGCCAACTGCATCGAGTGAACCGCTGATTTCGAAAATCTAGGGAAAGGGTTTTTTCATGAATCTGACATCAAATTCTTTCTTTTTGGGTCTGAATTAGTCTCTATGATTTTTTTGGGATTCATAGGGCCATCAGGAAAAAATTATTTTTCGACCCGTATTAGCCTACTGCATCGAGTGAACCGCTGATTTTGAAAATCTAGGGAAAGGATTTTTTCTCGAATCTGACATCAAATTCTTTCTTTTTGGGTCTGAATTAGTCTCTATGATTTTTTTGGGATTCTTAGGGCCATCAGGAAAAAAATATTTTTCGACCCGTATGAGCCTACTGCATCGAGTGAACCGCTGATTTTGAAAATCTAGGGAAAGGGTTGTCCTCTTGAATCTGACATCAAATTCTATCTTTTTGGGTCTGAATTAGTCTCTATGATTTTTTTGGGGATTCATAGGGCCATCAGGAAAAAATTATTTTTCGACCCGTATGAGCCTACTGCATCGAGTGAACCGCTGATTTTGAAAATCTAGGGAAAGGATTTTTTCTTGAATCTGACATCAAATTCTTTCTTTTTGGGTCTGAATTAGTCTCTATGATTTTTTTGGGATTCTTAGGGCCATCAGGAAAAAAATATTTTTCGACTCGTATGAGCCTACTGCATCGAGTGAACCGCTGATTTTGAAAATCTAGGGATAGGGTTTTTTTCTTGAATCTGACATCAAAATCTTTCTTTTTGGGTCTGAATTAGTGTCTATGATTTTTTTGGGATTCTTAGGGCCATCAGGAAAAAAAATATTTTTTCGTCCCGTATGAGCCCACTGCATCGCGTGAACCGCTGATTTCGAAAATCTAGGGAAAGGGGTTTTTCTCGAATCTGACATCAATTTCTCCATTTTTGGGTCTGAATTAGTGTTTATGATTTTCTTGGGACTCTTAGGGCCATCAGGAAAAAAATATTTTTCGACCCGTAGGAGCCTACTGCATCGAGTGAACCGCTGATTTTGAAAATCTAGGGAAAGGGTTTTTTCTTGAATCTGACATCAAATTCTTTCTTTTTGGGTCTGAATTAGTCTCTATGATTTTTTTGGGATTCTTAGGGCCATCAGAAAAAAAAATATTTTTCGACCAGTATGAGCCTACTGCATCGAGTGAATCGCTGATTTTGAAAATCTAGGGAAAGAGTTTTTTTCTTGAATCTGACATCAAATTATTTTTTTTTTTGGGTCTGAATTAGTCTCTATGATTTTTTTGGGATTCTTAGGGCCATCAGGAAAAAATTATTCTTCGACCCGTATGAGCCTACTGCATCGAGTGAACCGCTGATTTTGAAAATCTAGGGAAAGGGTTTTTTTCTTGAATCTGACATCAAATTCTTTCTTTTTGGGTCAGAATTAGTCTCTATGATTTTTTTGGGATTCTTAGGGCCATCAGGAAAAAATTATTTTTCGACCCGTATGAGCCTAATGCATCGAGTGAATCACTGATTTTGAAAATCTAGGGAAAGGGTTTCTTCATGAATCTGACATCAAATTCTTTCTTTTTGGGTCTGAATTAGTCTCTATGATTTATTTGGGATTCTAAGGGCCATCAGGCAAAAAATATTTTTCGACCCGTATGAGCCTACTGCATCGAGTGAACCGCTGATTTTGAAAATCTAGGGAAAGGGGTTCTTTCTTGAATCTGACATCAAATTCTTTCTTTTTGGGTCTGAATTAGTCTCTATGATTTTTTTGGGATTCTAAGGGCCATCAGGAAAAAAACATCTTTCGACCCGTATGAGCCTAATGCATCGAGTGAATCACTGATTTTGAAAATCTAAGGAAAGGGTTTCTTCTTGAATCTGACATCAAATTCTTTCTTTTTGGGTCTGAATTAGTCTCTATGATTTTTTTGGGATTCTTAGGGCCATCAGGAAAAAAATATTTTTCGACCCGTATGAGCCCTACTGCATCGAGTGAACCGCTGATTTTTGAAAATCTAGGGAAAGGGTTTTCTCTTGGATCTGACATCAAATTCTTTCTTTTTGGGTCTGAATTAGTCCTCTATGATTTTTTTGGGATTCTTAGGGCCATCAGGAAAAAATTATTCTTCGACCCGTATGAGCCTACTGCATCGAGTGAACCGCTGATTTTGAAAATCTAGGGAAAGGGTTTTTTTTCTTGAATCTGACATCAAATTCTTTCTTTTTGGGTCAGAATTAGTCTCTATGATTTTTTTGGGATTCTTAGGGCCATCAGGAAAAAATTATTTTTCGACCCGTATGAGCCTAATGCATCGAGTGAATCACTGATTTTGAAAATCTAGGGAAAGGGTTTCTTCATGAATCTGACATCAAATTCTTTCTTTTTGGGGTCTGAATTAGTCTCTATGATTTATTTGGGATTCTAAGGGCCATCAGGCAAAAAATATTTTTCGACCCGTATGAGCCTACTGCATCGAGTGAACCGCTGATTTTGAAAATCTAGGGAAAGGGTTCTTTCTTGAATCTGACATCAAATTCTTTCTTTTTGGGTCTGAATTAGTCTCTATGATTTTTTTGGGATTCTAAGGGCCATCAGGAAAAAAACATCTTTCGACCCGTATGAGCCTAATGCATCGAGTGAATCACTGATTTTGAAAATCTAAGGAAAGGGTTTCTTCTTGAATCTGACATCAAATTCTTTCTTTTTGGGTCTGAATTAGTCTCTATGATTTTTTTTGGGATTCTTAGGGCCATCAGGAAAAAAATATTTTTCGACCCGTATGAGCCTACTGCATCGAGTGAAACCGCTGATTTTGAAAATCTAGGGAAAGGGTTTTCTCTTGGGATCTGACATCAAATTCTTTCTTTTTGGGTTTGAATTAGTGTATACGATTTTTTTGGGATTCTTAGGGCCATCAGGAAAAAATTATTTTTTCGACTCGTATGAGCCTACTGCATCGAGTTAATCGCTGATTTTGAAAATCTAGGGAAAGGGGTTTTTTCTCTTGAATCTGACATTAAATTCTTCCCTTTTTGGGTCTGAATTAGTCTCTATGATTTTTTTTGGGATTCTTAGGGCCATCAGGAAAAAATAATTTTTTCGACCCGTATGAGCCTACTGCATCGAGTGAATCGCTGATTTTGAAAATCTAGGGAAAGGGTTTTTTTCTTGAATATGACATCAAATTCTTTCTTTTTGGGTTTGAATTAGTGTCTATGATTTTTTTTTGGATTCTTTGGGCCATCAGGAAAAAATTATTTTTCGACCCGTATGAGCCTACTGCATCGAGTGAACCGCTGATTTTGAAAATCTAGGGAAAGGGTTTTCTCTTGAATCTGACATCAAATTCTTTCTTTTTGGGTCTGAATTAGTCTCTATGATTTTTTTGGGATTCTTAGGGCCATCAGGAAACAATTATTTTTCGACCCGTATGAGCCTACTGCATCGAGTGAACCGCTGATTTTAAAATTCTAGGGAAAGGGTTTCTTCTTGAATCTGACATCAAATTCTCACTTTTTGAGTCTGAAATTAGTCTCTATGATTTATTTTGGGATTCTTAGGGCCATCAGGAAAAAAATATTTTTCGACCCGTATGAGCCTACTGCATCGAGTGAACCGCTGATTTTGAAAATCTAGGGAAAGGGTTGGCTCTTGAATCTGACATCAAATTCTATCTTTTTGGGGTCTGAATTAGTCTCTATGATTTTTTTGGGGATTCATAGGGCCATCAGGAAAAAATTATTTTTCGACCCCGTATGAGCCTACTGCATCGAGTGAACCGCTGATTTTGAAAATCTAGGGAAAGGATTTTTTCTTGAATCTGACATCAAATTCTTTCTTTTTGGGTCTGAATTAGTCTCTATGATTTTTTTGGGATTCTTAGGGCCATCAGGAAAAAAATATTTTTCGACTCGTATGAGCCTACTGCATCGAGTGAACCGCTGATTTTGAAAATCTAGGGATAGGGTTTTTTCTTGAATCTGACATCAAAATCTTTCTTTTTGGGTCTGAATTAGTGTCTATGATTTTTTTGGGATTCTTAGGGCCATCAGGAAAAAAAATATTTTTCGTCCCGTATGAGCCTACTGCATCGAGTGAATCGCTGATTTTGAAAATCTAGGGAAAGGGTTTTTTTCTTGAATATGACATCAAATTCTTTCTTTTTGGGTTTGAATTAGTGTCTATGATTTTTTTTTGGATTCTTTGGGCCATCAGGAAAAAAATTATTTTTCGACCCGTATGAGCCTACTGCATCGAGTGAACCGCTGATTTTGAAAATCCAGGGAAAGGGTTTTTTCTTGAATCTGACAACAAATTCTTTCTTTTTGGGTCTGAATTAGTCTCTATGATTTTTTTGGGATTCTTAGGGCCATCAGGAAAAAATTATTTTTCGACCCGTATGAGCCCTACTGCATCGAGTGAACCGCTGATTTTGAAAATCTAGGGAAAGGGTTTTTTATTGAATCTGACATCAAATTCTTTCTTTTTGGGTCTCAATTAGTGTCTATGATTTTCTTGGGATTATTAGGTCAATCAGGAAAAAATTATTTTTTTCTGTGACGGGAAAAAAGTTTGGCATTTCATCTCTGTTGGCAGGTTATAAAATGTCACTTTTCATAAATTACTTTTTTCCCGTGGGAAAAAAGTGAGTTCTTCTTTCCCGGATATAGATCACATATATACAGGGCTTTTCACGATGAGCGTTAATTAGACGTTTCTGGCAAACCAGATAACGGATCATTTTGAAAATTCAATAGAGGGCATATTCGGACATTCTCTAGCCAACTGAAATATTTTCTTCTATTAGAAAGCAGTAGCAACTTTGATTTTTCAAATAGAACACTCTGTATTTTATTGCATTTTTAGATCCTCCCTGAAAAGCTGATTTCATCGATGTATCACACTTGGGGTCTAGCGGAAATGATTACAGAGATATAGGGTGTGAAAAATCGACATTTTTCAACTTTAGGAATTTTTTTTGTCGAAACTATTCATTATTGGTCAAAACGGCTCACATGTCCCTATCTCAACTTTTGATCAACTATCTACTAACATTTAATTGAAACAAATACAGGGTGGTGCAGAATTCAGAATCTTGATCACCCGGTATATGTCCCAATTAAATATCAGTAGATAGTTAATCAAAAGTTGAGATAGGGACATGTGAGCCGTTTTTGACCAATAATGAATAGTTTCGACAAAAAAAATTCCTAAAGTTGAAAAATGTCGATTTTTCACACCCTATATCTCTGTAATCATTTCCGCTAGACCCCAAGTGTGATACATCGATGAAATCAGCTCTTCAGGGAGGATCTAAGAATGCAATAAAATACAAAGTGTTCTATTTGAAAAATCAAAGTTGCTACTGCTTTCTAATAGAAGCGGCAACACCACATTGTCGAAAATATTTTAGTTGGCTAGAGAATGTCCGAATATGCCCTCTATTGAATTTTCAAAATGATCCGTTGTCTGGTTTGCCAGAAACGTCTAATTAACGCTCATCGTGAAAAGCCCTGTATACTCTGTTAATGGCTTTTGTTGTGCTATAGTTCCGAAAAATGAGTCAATAATACCGTCTCCGAGAAAGAACTGCAAGTCCTTTTATCTTCCATTCGACTCCGCGGTTTCGTATATTACTAAACAACTACTGAATTCGCAATTTTTCAAAATCAAATCACAGAATTGAACTGACAGAAGTGACATCAGATATTTGATTACTTCAAAAGAATGATAAAGATGTCTATAAAACGCAGGTGTCCCCACTGTTAAAAACTTGAAATTTCACGTCGATAATTTTCAGATTTCGAAATAATGTAATATCTTCTCAATATTGATTCGTCCTTCCTTCTGTCACAGAAAAAAATAGTGTATTATACACGGGAAAAATATTAGATTTTAGCTCACGGTTTTTTGTCTCCCTCCGCTACGCGTCGGGAGACAACACAACCTGGAGCTAAAATCTACTACTTTTTTCCCTTGTATAATAAATAACTATTTCGACCCGTATGAGCCTACTGCATCGAGTGAACCGCTGATTTTGAAAATCTAAGGAAAGGATTTTTTCTTGAATCTGACATCAAATTCTTTCTTTTTGGGACTGAATCAGTCTCTTTGATTTTTTTTGGGATTCTCAGGGCCATCAGGAAAAAAATATTTTTCGACTCGTATGAGCCAACTGCATCGAGTGAACCGCTGATTTCGAAAATCTAGGGAAAGGGTTTTTTCATGAATCTGACATCAAATTCTTTCTTTTTGGGTCTGAATTAGTCTCTATGATTTTTTTGGGATTCATAGGGCCATCAGGAAAAAATTATTTTTCGACCCGTATGAGCCTACTGCATCGAGTGAACCGCTGATTATGAAAATCTAAGGAAAGGATTTTTTCTTGAATCTGACATCAAATTCTTTCTTTTTGGGACTGAATCAGTCTCTTTGATTTTTTTTGGGATTCTCAGGGCCATCAGGAAAAAAATATTTTTCGACTCGTATGAGCCAACTGCATCGAGTGAACCGCTGATTTCGAAAATCTAGGGAAAGGGTTTTTTTCATGAATCTGACATCAAATTCTTTCTTTTTGGGTCTGAATTAGTCTCTATGATTTTTTTGGGATTCATAGGGCCATCAGGAAAAAATTATTTTTCGACCCGTATGAGCCTACTGCATCGAGTGAACCGCTGATTTTGAAAATCTAGGGAAAGGATTTTTTCTCGAATCTGACATCAAATTCTTTCTTTTTGGGTCTGAATTAGTCTCTATGATTTTTTTGGAATTCTTAGGGCCATCAGGAAAAAAATATTTTTCGACCCGTATGAGCCTACTGCATCGAGTGAACCGCTGATTTTGAAAATCTAGGGAAAGGGTTGTCTCTTGAATCTGACATCAAATTCTATCTTTTTGGGTCTGAATTAGTCTCTATGATTTTTTTTGGGATTCATAGGGCCATCAGGAAAAAATTATTTTTCGACCCGTATGAGCCTACTGCAACGAGTGAACCGCTGATTTTGAAAATCTAGGGAAAGGATTTTTTCTTGAATCTGACATCAAATTCTTTCTTTTTGGGTCTGAATTAGTCTCTTTTTTTGGGATTCTTAGGGCCATCAGGAAAAAAATATTTTTCGACTCGTATGAGCCTACTGCATCGAGTGAACCGCTGATTTTGAAAATCTAGGGATAGGGTTTTTTCTTGAATCTGACATCAAAATCTTTCTTTTTGGGTCTGAATTAGTGGTCTATGATTTTTTTGGGATTCTTAGGGCCATCAGGAAAAAAAATATTTTTCGTCCCGTATGAGCCCACTGCATCGCGTGAACCGCTGATTTCGAAAATCTAGGGAAAGGGGTTTTTCTCGAATCTGACATCAATTTCTCCATTTTTGGGTCTGAATTAGTGTTTATGATTTTCTTGGGACTCTTAGGGCCATCAGGAAAAAAATATTTTCGACCCGTAGGAGCCTACTGCATCGAGTGAACCGCTGATTTTGAAATCTAGGGAAAGGGTTTTTTCTTGAATCTGACATCAAATTCTTTCTTTTTGGGTCTGAATTAGTCCTCTATGATTTTTTTGGGATTCTTAGGGCCATCAGGAAAAAATTATTCTTCGACCCGTATGAGCCTACTGCATCGAGTGAACCGCTGATTTTGAAAATCTAGGGAAAGGGTTTTTTTCTTGAATCTGACATCAAATTCTTTCTTTTTGGGTCAGAATTAGTCTCTATGATTTTTTTGGGATTCTTAGGGCCATCAGGAAAAAATTATTTTTCGACCCGTATGAGCCTAATGCATCGAGTGAATCACTGATTTTGAAAATCTAGGGAAAGGGTTTCTTCATGAATCTGACATCAAATTCTTTCTTTTTGGGTCTGAATTAGTCTCTATGATTTATTTGGGATTCTAAGGGCCATCAGGCAAAAAATATTTTTCGACCCGTATGAGCCTACTGCATCGAGTGAACCGCTGATTTTGAAAATCTAGGGAAAGGGTTCTTTCTTGAATCTGACATCAAATTCTTTCTTTTTGGGTCTGAATTAGTCTCTATGATTTTTTTGGGATTCTAAGGGCCATCAGGAAAAAAACATCTTTCGACCCGTATGAGCCTAATGCATCGAGTGAATCACTGATTTTGAAAATCTAAGGAAAGGGTTTCTTCTTGAATCTGACATCAAATTCTTTCTTTTTGGGTCTGAATTAGTCTCTATGATTTTTTGGGATTCTTAGGGCCATCAGGAAAAAAATATTTTTCGACCCGTATGAGCCTACTGCATCGAGTGAACCGCTGATTTTGAAAATCTAGGGAAAGGGTTTTCTCTTGGATCTGACATCAAATTCTTTCTTTTTTGGGTTTGAATTAGTGTATACGATTTTTTTGGGATTCTTAGGGCCATCAGGAAAAAAATTATTTTTCGACTCGTATGAGCCTACTGCATCGAGTTAATCGCTGATTTTGAAAATCTAGGGAAAGGGTTTTTTCTTGAATCTGACATTAAATTCTTCCTTTTTGGGTCTGAATTAGTCTCTATGATTTTTTTGGGATTCTTAGGGCCATCAGGAAAAATAATTTTTCGACCCGTATGAGCCTACTGCATCGAGTGAATCGCTGATTTTGAAAATCTAGGGAAAGGGTTTTTTTCTTGAATATGACATCAAATTCTTTCTTTTTGGGTTTGAATTAGTGTCTATGATTTTTTTTTGGATTCTTTGGGCCATCAGGAAAAAATTATTTTTCGACCCGTATGAGCCTACTGCATCGAGTGAACCGCTGATTTTGAAAATCTAGGGAAAGGGTTTTCTCTTGAATCTGACATCAAATTCTTTCTTTTTGGGTCTGAATTAGTCTCTATGATTTTTTTGGGATTCTTAGGGCCATCAGGAAAAAATTATTTTTCGACCCGTATGAGCCTACTGCATCGAGTGAACCGCTGATTTTAAAATTCTAGGGAAAGGGTTTCTTCTTGAATCTGACATCAAATTCTCACTTTTTGAGTCTGAATTAGTCTCTATGATTTATTTTGGGATTCTTAGGGCCATCAGGAAAAAAATATTTTTCGACCCGTATGAGCCTACTGCATCGAGTGAACCGCTGATTTTGAAAATCTAGGAAAAGGGTTTTTTCTTGAATCTGACATCAAATTCTCTCTTTTTGGGTCTGAATTAGTCTCTATGATTTTTTTGGGATTCTTAGGGCCATCAGGAAAAAAATATTTTTCGACCCGTATGAGCCTACTGCATCGAGTGAACCGCTGATTTTAAAATTCTAGGGAAAGGGTATCTTCTTGAATCTGACATCAAATTCTCACTTTTTGAGTCTGAATTAGTCTCTATGATTTATTTTGGGATTCTTAGGGCCATCAGGAAAAAATTATTTTTCGACCCGTATGAGCCTACTGCATCGAGTGAATCGCTGATTTTGAAAATCCAGGGAAAGGGTTTTTTCCTTTCTTTTTGGGTCTGAATTAGTCTCTATGATTTTTTTGGGATTCTTAGGGCCATCAGGAAAAAATTATTTTTCGACCCGTATGAGCCCACTGCATCGAGTGAACCGCTGATTTTGAAAATCTAGGGAAAGGGTATCTTCTTGAATCTGACATCAAATTCTCACTTTTTGAGTCTGAATTAGTCTCTATGATTTATTTTGGGATTCTTTGGGCCATCAGGAAAAAATTATTTTTCGACCCGTATGAGCCTACTGCATCGAGTGAACCGCTGATTTTGAAAATCTAGGAAAAGGGTTTTTTCTTGAATCTGACATCAAATTCTCTCTTTTTGGGTCTGAATTAGTCTCTATGATTTTTTTGGGATTCTTAGGGCCATCAGGAAAAAAATATTTTTCGACCCGTATGAGCCTACTGCATCGAGTGAACCGCTGATTTTGAGAATCCA
The DNA here is from genome assembly GCA_918026855.4 of Phaedon cochleariae. Classification (NCBI taxonomy): domain Eukaryota; kingdom Metazoa; phylum Arthropoda; class Insecta; order Coleoptera; family Chrysomelidae; genus Phaedon; species Phaedon cochleariae. Next base: position 2,133,187 of record OU896713.1, on the reverse strand, counting down.
GGGAAAGGGTTTTTTATTGAATCTGACATCAAATTCTTTTTTTTTGGGTCTCAATTAGTGTCTATGATTTTCTTGGGATTCTTTGGGCCATCAGGAAAAAATTATTTTTCGACCCGTATGAGCCTACTGCATCGAGTGAACCGCTGATTTTGAAAATCTAGGGAAAGGGTTTTTTCTTGAATCTGACATCAAATTCTCTCTTTTTGGGTCTGAATTAGTCTCTATGATTTTTTTGGGATTCTTAGGGCCATCAGAAAAAAGTTATTTTTCGACCCGTATGAGCCCACTGCATCGAGTGAACCGCTGATTTTGAAAATCTAGGGAAAGGGTTTTTTATTGAATCTGACATCAAATTCTTTTTTTTTTGGGTCTCAATTAGTGTCTATGATTTTCTTGGGATTCTTTGGGCCATCAGGAAAGAAATATTCTTCGACCCGTATGAGCCTACTGCATCGCGTGAACCGCTGATTTTGAAAATCTAGGAAAAGGATGTTTTCTTGAATTTGACATCAAATTCTTTCTTTTTGGGTCTGAATTAGTGTCTATGATTTTTTTGGGATTCTTTGGGCCATCAGGAAAAAATTATTTTTCGACCCGTATGAGCCTACTGCATCGAGTGAACCGCTGATTTTGAAAATCTAGGGAAAGGGTTTTCTCTTGAATCTGACATCAAATTCCTTCTTTTTGGGTCTGAATTAGTGCCTATGATTTTTTTGGGATTCTTTGGGCCATCAGGAAAAAATTATTTTTCGACCCGTATGAGCCTACTGCATCGAGTGAACCGCTGATTTTGAAAATCTAGGAAAAGGATGTTTTCTCGAATCTGACATCAAATTCTTTTTCTTTTTGGGTCTGAATCAGTGTCTATAATTTTTTTGAGATTCTTAGGGCCATCAGGACGAAATTATTTTTCGACCCGTATGAGCCTACTGCATCGAGTGAACCGCTGATTTTGAAAATCTAGGCAAAGGGTTTTTTCTTGAATCTGACATCAAATTCTTCCTTTTTGGGTTTGAGTAAGTGTCTATGATTTTTTTTTGGGATTCTTAGGTCCATCAGGAAAAAATTATTTTTTGACCCGTATGAGCCTACTGCATCGAGTGAACCGCTGATTTTGAAAATCTAGGAAAAGGGTTTTTTCTTGAATCTGACATCAAATTCTTCCTTTTTGGGTTTGAGTTAGTGTCTATGATTTTTTTTTTGGGATTCTTAGGTCCATCAGGAAAAAATTATTTTTTGACCCGTATGAGCCTACTGCATCGAGTGAACCGCTGATTTTGAAAATCTAGGGAAAGGGTTTTTTCTTGAATCTGACATCGAAATCTTTCTTTTTGGGTCTGAATTAGTCTCTATGATTTTTTTTGGGATTCTTAGGGCCATCAGGAAAAAATTATTTTTCGACCCGTATGAGCCTACTGCATCGAGTGAACCGCTGATTATGAAAATCTAAGGAAAGGATTTTTTCTTGAATCTGACATCAAATTCTTTCTTTTTGGGACTGAATCAGTCTCTTTGATTTTTTTTGGGATTCTCAGGGCCATCAGGAAAAAAATATTTTTCGACTCGTATAAGCCTACTGCATCGAGTGAACCGCTGATTTCGAAAATCTAGGGAAAGGGTTTTTTCTTGAATCTGACATCAAATTCTTTCTTTTTAGGTCTGAATTAGTCTCTATGATTTTTTTGGGATTCTTAGGGCCATCAGGAAAAAAATATTTTTCGACCCGTATGAGCCTACTGCATCGAGTGAACCGCTGATTTTGAAAATCTAGGGAAAGGGTTTTTTCTTGAATCTGACATCAAATTCTTTCTTTTTGGGTCTGAATTAGTCTCTATGATTTTTTTGGGATTCATAGGGCCATCAGGAAAAAATTATTTTTCGACCCGTATGAGCCTACTGCATCGAGTGAACCGCTGATTTTGAAAATCTAGGGAAAGGATTTTTTCTCGAATCTGACATCAAATTCTTTCTTTTTGGGTCTGAATTAGTCTCTATGATTTTTTTGGGATTCTTAGGGCCATCAGGAAAAAAATATTTTTCGACCCGTATGAGCCTACTGCATCGAGTGAACCGCTGATTTTGAAAATCTAGGGATAGGGTTTTTTTCTTGAATCTGACATCAAATTCTTTCTTTTTGGGTCTGAATTAGTCCCTATGATTTTTTTGGGATTCTTAGGGCCATCAGGAAAAAATTATTTTTCGACCTGTTTGAGCCTACTGCATCGAGTGAACCGCTGATTTTGAAAATCTAGGGAAAGGATTTTTTCTCGAATCTGACATCAAATTCTTTCTTTTTGGGTCTGAATTAGTCTCTATGATTTTTTTTGGGATTCTTAGGGCCATCAGGAAAAAATTATTTTTCGACCCGTATGAGCCTACTGCATCGAGTGAACCGCTGATTATGAAAATCTAAGGAAAGGATTTTTTCTTGAATCTGACATCAAATTCTTTCTTTTTGGGACTGAATCAGTCTCTTTGATTTTTTTTGGGATTCTCAGGGCCATCAGGAAAAAAATATTTTTCGACTCGTATGAGCCTACTGCATCGAGTGAACCGCTGATTTTGAAAATCTAGGGAAAGGATTTTTTCTCGAATCTGACATCAAATTCTTTCTTTTTGGGTCTGAATTAGTCTCTATGATTTTTTTGGGATTCTTAGGGCCATCAGGAAAAAAATATTTTTCGACCCGTATGAGCCTACTGCATCGAGTGAACCGCTGATTTTGAAAATCTAGGGAAAGGGTTGTCTCTTGAATCTGACATCAAATTCTATCTTTTTGGGTCTGAATTAGTCTCTATGATTTTTTTGGGATTCATAGGGCCATCAGGAAAAAATTATTTTTCGACCCGTATGAGCCTACTGCATCGAGTGAACCGCTGATTTTGAAAATCTAGGGAAAGGATTTTTTCTTGAATCTGACATCAAATTCTTTCTTTTTGGGTCTGAATTAGTCTCTATGATTTTTTTGGGATTCTTAGGGCCATCAGGAAAAAAATATTTTTCGACTCGTATGAGCCTACTGCATCGAGTGAACCGCTGATTTTGAAAATCTAGGGATAGGGTTTTTTCTTGAATCTGACATCAAAATCTTTCTTTTTTTGGGTCTGAATTAGTGTCTATGATTTTTTTGGGATTCTTAGGGCCATCAGGAAAAAAAATATTTTTCGTCCCGTATGAGCCCACTGCATCGCGTGAACCGCTGATTTCGAAAATCTAGGGAAAGGGGTTTTTCTCGAATCTGACATCAATTTCTCCATTTTTGGGTCTGAATTAGTGTTTATGATTTTCTTGGGACTCTTAGGGCCATCAGGAAAAAAATATTTTTCGACCCGTAGGAGCCTACTGCATCGAGTGAACCGCTGATTTTGAAAATCTAGGGAAAGGGTTTTTTCTTGAATCTGACATCAAATTCTTTCTTTTTGGGTCTGAATTAGTCTCTATGATTTTTTTGGGATTCTTAGGGCCATCAGAAAAAAAATATTTTTCGACCCGTATGAGCCTACTGCATCGAGTGAATCGCTGATTTTGAAAATCTAGGGAAAGGGTTTTTTCTTGAATCTGACATCAAATTATTTTTTTTTTGGGTCTGAATTAGTCTCTATGATTTTTTTGGGATTCTTAGGGCCATCAGGAAAAAATTATTCTTCGACCCGTATGAGCCTACTGCATCGAGTGAACCGCTGATTTTGAAAATCTAGGGAAAGGGTTTTTTTCTTGAATCTGACATCAAATTCTTTCTTTTTGGGTCAGAATTAGTCTCTATGATTTTTTTGGGATTCTTAGGGCCATCAGGAAAAAATTATTTTTCGACCCGTATGAGCCTAATGCATCGAGTGAATCACTGATTTTGAAAATCTAGGGAAAGGGTTTCTTCTTGAATCTGACATCAAATTCTTTCTTTTTGGGTCTGAATTAGTCTCTATGATTTTTTTGGGATTCTAAGGGCCATCAGGCAAAAAATAGTTTTCGACCCGTATGAGCCTACTGCATCGAGTGAACCGCTGATTTTGAAAATCTAGGGAAAGGGTTCTTTCTTGAATCTGACATCAAATTCTTTCTTTTTGGGTCTGAATTAGTGTCTATGATTATTTTGGGATTCTTAGGGCCATCAGGAAAAAAATATTTTTCGACTCGTATGAGCCTACTGCATCGTGTGAACCGCTGATTTTGAAAATCTAGGGAAAGGGTTTTTTTCTTGAATCTGACATCAAATTCTTCCTTTTTGGGTCTGAATTAGTCTCTATGATTTTTTTGGGATTCTTAGGGCCATCAGGAAAAAATAATTTTTCGACCCGTATGAGCCTACTGCATCGAGTGAATCGCTGATTTTGAAAATCTAGGGAAAGGGTTTTTTTTCTTGAATATGACATCAAATTCTTTCTTTTTGGGTTTGAATTAGTGTCTATGATTTTTTTTTGGATTCTTTGGGCCATCAGGAAAAAATTATTTTTCGACCCGTATGAGCCTACTGCATCGAGTGAACCGCTGATTTTGAAAATCTAGGGAAAGGGTTTTCTCTTGAATCTGACATCAAATTCTTTCTTTTTGGGTCTGAATTAGTCTCTATGATTTTTTTGGGATTCTTAGGGCCATCAGGAAAAAATTATTTTTCGACCCGTATGAGCCTACTGCATCGAGTGAACCGCTGATTTTAAAATTCTAGGGAAAGGGTTTCTTCTTGAATCTGACATCAAATTCTCACTTTTTGAGTCTGAATTAGTCTCTATGATTTATTTTGGGATTCTTAGGGCCATCAGGAAAAAATTATTTTTCGACCCGTATGAGCCTACTGCATCGAGTGAACCGCTGATTTTGAAAATCCAGGGAAAGGGTTTTTTTCTTGAATCTGACAACAAATTCTTTCTTTTTGGGTCTGAATTAGTCTCTATGATTTTTTTGGAATTCTTAGGGCCATCAGGAAAAAAATATTTTTCGACCCGTATGAGCCTACTGCATCGAGTGAACCGCTGATTTTGAAAATCTAGGGAAAGGGTTTTTTCTCGAATCTGACATCAAATTCTTTCTTTTTGGGTCTCAATTAGTGTCTATGATTTTCTTGGGATTCTTTGGGCCATCAGGAAAAAATTATTTTTCGACCCGTATGAGCCTACTGCATCGAGTGAACCGCTGATTTTAAAATTCTAGGGAAAGGGTTTCTTCTTGAATCTGACATCAAATTCTCACTTTTTGAGTCTGAATTAGTCTCTATGATTTATTTTGGGATTCTTAGGGCCATCAGGAAAAAATTATTTTTCGACCCGTATGAGCCTACTGCATCGAGTAAACCGCTGATTTTAAAATTCTAGGGAAAGGGTATCTTCTTGAATCTGACATCAAATTCTCACTTTTTGAGTCTGAATTAGTCTCTATGATTTATTTTGGGATTCTTAGGGGCCATCAGGAAAAAATTATTTTTCGACCCGTATGAGCCTACTGCATCGAGTGAACCGCTGATTTTGAAAATCCAGGGAAAGGGTTTTTTCTTGAATCTGACAACAAATTCTTTCTTTTTGGGTCTGAATTAGTCTCTATGATTTTTTTGGGATTCTTAGGGCCATCAGGAAAAAATTATTTTTCGACCCGTATGAGCCCACTGCATCGAGTGAACCGCTGATTTTGAAAATCTAGGGAAAGGGTTTTTTATTGAATCTGACATCAAATTCTTTCTTTTTGGGTCTCAATTAGTGTCTATGATTTTCTTGGGATTCTTTGGGCCATCAGGAAAAAATTATTTTTCGACCCGTATGAGCCTACTGCATCGAGTGAACCGCTGATTTTGAAAATCTAGGAAAAGGGTTTTTTCTTGAATCTGACATCGAATTCTCTCTTTTTGGGTCTGAATTAGTGTCTATGATTTTTTTGGGATTCTTAGGGCCATCAGGAAAAAATATTTTTCGACCCGTATGAGCATACTGCATCGAGTGAACCGCTGATTTTGAAAATCTAGGGAAAGGGTTTTTTCTTGAATCTGACATCAAATTCTTTCTTTTTGGGTTCGAATTAGTGTCTATGATTTTTTTGGGATTCTTTGGGCCATCAGGAAAAAATTATTTTTCGACCCGTATGAGCCTACTGCATCGAGTGAACCGCTGATTTTGAAAATCTAGGGAAAGGGTTTTCTCTTGAATCTGACATCAAATTCCTTCTTTTTGGGTCTGAATTAGTGCCTATGATTTTTTTGGGATTCTTAGGGCCATCAGGAAAAAATTATTTTTCGACCCGTATGAGCCCACTGCATCGCGTGAACCGCTGATTTTGAAAATCTAGGAAAAGGATGTTTTCTTGAATCTGACATCAAATTCTTTCTTTTTGGGTCTGAATTAGTGTCTATGATTTTTTTGGGATTCTTAGGGCCATCAGGAAAAAATTATTTTTCGACCCGTATGAGCCCACTGCATCGCGTGAACCGCTGATTTTGAAAATCTAGGAAAAGGATGTTTTCTTGAATTGGACATCAAATTCTCTCTTTTTGGGTCTGAATTAGTGTCTATGATTTTTTTGGGATTATTTGGGCCATCAGGAAAAAATTATTTTTCGACCCGTATGAGCCTACTGCATCGAGTGAACCGCTGATTTTGAAAATCTAGGGAAAGGGTTTTTTCTTGAATCTGACATCAAATTCTTTCTTTTTGGGTCTCAATTAGTGTCTATGATTTTCTTGGGATTCTTTGGGCCATCAGGAAAAAAATATTTTTCGACCCGTATGAGCCTACTGCATCGAGTGAACCGCTGATTTTGAAAATCTAGGAAAAGGATGTTTTCTCGAATCTGACATCAAATTCTTTTTTTTTTGGGTCTGAATCAGTGTCTATAATTTTTTTGAGATTCTTAGGGCCATCAGGACGAAATTATTTTTCGACCCGTATGAGCCTACTGCATCGAGTGAACCGCTGATTTTGAAAATCTAGGGAAAGGGTTTTTTCTTGAATCTGACATCAAATTCTTCCTTTTTGGGTTTGAATTAGTGTCTATGATTTTTTTTTGGGATTCTTAGGTCCATCAGGAAAAAATTATTTTTCGACCCGTATGAGCCTACTGCATCGAGTGAACCGCTGATTTTGAAAATCTAGGGAAAGGGTTTTTTCTTGAATCTGACATCAAAATCTTTCTTTTTGGGTCTGAATTGGTGTCTATGATTTTTTTTGGGATTCTTAGGGCCATCAGGAAAGAAATATTTTTCGACCCGTATGAGCCTACTGCATCGAGTGAACCGCTGATTTTGAAGTTCTAGGGAGAGGGTTTTTTCTTGAATCTGACATCAAAATCTTACTTTTTGGGTCTGAATTAGTGTCCATGATTTTTTTGGGATTCTTAGGGCCATCAGGAAAAAAATATTTTCCGACCCGTATGAGCCTACTGCATCGAGTGAACCGCTGATCTTGAAAATCTAGGGAAAGGGTTTTTTCTTGAATCTGACATCAAATTCTTCCTTATTGGGTCTGAATTAGTGTCTATGATTTTTTTGGGATTCTTAGGGCCATGAGGAAAAAAATATTTTTCGACCCGTATGAGCCTACTGCATCTAGTGAACCGCTGATTTTGAAAATCTAGGGAAAGGGTTTTTTCTTGAATCTGACATCAATTCAATTTCCCACTTTTTGGGTCTGAATGAGTGTCTATAATTTTTTTGAAACTCTTAGGGCCATCAGGAAAAAATTATTGTTCGACCCGTATGAACCTACTGCACCGAGTGATCCGCTGATTTTGAAAATCTAGGAAAAGGGTTTTTTCTTGAATCTGACATCGAAATCTTTCTTTTTGGGTCTGAATTAGTGTCTATGATTTTTTTTGGATTCTTTGGGCCATCAGGAAAAAATTATTTTTCTACTCGTATGAGCCTACTGCATCGAGTGAACCGCTGATTTTGAAAATCTAGGGAAAGGGTTTTTTCTTGAATCTGACATCAAAATCTTTCTTTTTGGGTCTGAATTAAATTCTATGATTTTTTTGGGATTCTTTGGGCCATCAGGAAAGAAATATTCTTCGACCCGTATGAGCCTACTGCATCGAGTGAACCGTTGATTTTGAAAATCTAGGGGAAGGGTTTTTTCTTGAATCTGATATCAATTTCTCTCTTTTTGGGTCTGAATTAGTGTCTATGATTTTTTTGGGACTCTTAGGGCCTTCAGGAAAAAATTATTTTTCGACCCGTATGAGCCTACTGAATTGAGTGAACCGCTGATTTTGAAAATCTAGGGAAAGTGTTTTTTCTTGAATCTGACATCAAATTCATTCTTTTTGGGTTTGAATTACTGTCTATGATTATTTTGGGATTCTTAGGGCCATCAGGAAAAAAATATTTTTTGACCCGTATGAGCCCACTGCATCGCGTGAACCGCTGATTTTGAAAATCTAGGGAAAGGTTTTTTTCCTGAATCTGACATCAAATTCTTTCTTTTTGGGTCTGAATTAGTGTCTATGATTTTCTTGGGATTCTTAGGGCCATCAGGAAAAAATTATTTTTCGACCCGTATGAGCCTACTGAATTGAGTGAACCGCTGATTTTGAAAATCTAGGGTAAGTGTTTTTTCTTGAATCTGACATCAAATTCATTCTTTTTGGGTTTGAATCACTGTCTATGATCATTTTGGGATTCTTAGGGCCATCAGGAAAAAAATATTTTTTGACCCGTATGAGCCCACTGCATCGCGTGAACCGCTGATTTTGAAAATCTAGGGAAAGGTTTTTTTCCTGAATCTGACATCAAAATCTTACTTTTTGGGTCTGAATTAGTGTCCATGATTTTTTTGGGATTCTTAGGGCCATCAGGAAAAAAATATTTTTCGACCCGTATGAGCCTACTGCATCGAGTGAACCGCTGATCTTGAAAATCTAGGGAAAGGGTTTTTTCTTGAATCTGACATCAAATTCTTCCTTATTGGGTCTGAATTAGTGTCTATGATTTTTTTGGGATTCTTAGGGCCATGAGGAAAAAAATATTTTTCGACCCGTATGAGCCTACTGCATCTAGTGAACCGCTGATTTTGAAAATCTAGGGAAAGGGTTTTTTTCTTGAATCTGACATCAATTCAATTTCCCACTTTTTGGGTCTGAATGAGTGTCTATAATTTTTTTGAAACTCTTAGGGCCATCAGGAAAAAATTATTGTTCGACCCGTATGAACCTACTGCACCGAGTGATCCGCTGATTTTGAAAATCTAGGAAAAGGGTTTTTTCTTGAATCTGACATCGAAATCTTTCTTTTTGGGTCTGAATTAGTGTCTATGATTTTTTTTGGATTCTTTGGGCCATCAGGAAAAAATTATTTTTCTACTCGTATGAGCCTACTGCATCGAGTGAACCGCTGATTTTGAAAATCTAGGGAAAGGGTTTTTTCTTGAATCTGACATCAAAATCTTTCTTTTTGGGTCTGAATTAAATTCTATGATTTTTTTGGGATTCTTTGGGCCATCAGGAAAGAAATATTCTTCGACCCGTATGAGCCCACTGCATCGAGTGAACCGCTGATTTTGAAAATCTAGGGAAAGGGTTTTTTCTTGAATCTGATATCAATTTCTCTCTTTTTGGGTCTGAATTAGTGTCTATGATTTTTTTGGGATTCTTTGGGCCATCAGGAAAAAATTATTTTTCGACCCGTATGAGCCTACTGCATCGAGTGAACCGTTGATTTTGAAAATCTAGGGGAAGGGTTTTTTCTTGAATCTGACATCAATTTCTCCCTTTTTGGGTCTGAATTAGTGTCTATGATTTTTTTGGGACTCTTAGGGCCTTCAGGAAAAAATTATTTTTCGACCCGTATGAGCCTACTGAATTGAGTGAACCGCTGATTTTGAAAATCTAGGGAAAGTGTTTTTTCTTGAATCTGACATCAAATTCATTCTTTTTGGGTTTGAATTACTGTCTATGATTATTTTGGGATTCTTAGGGCCATCAGGAAAAAAATATTTTTTGACCCGTATGAGCCCACTGCATCGCGTGAACCGCTGATTTTGAAAATCTAGGGAAAGGTTTTTTTCCTGAATCTGACATCAAATTCTTTCTTTTTGGGTCTGAATTAGTGTCTATGATTTTCTTGGGATTCTTAGGGCCATCAGGAAAAAATTATTTTTCGACCCGTATGAGCCTACTGAATTGAGTGAACCGCTGATTTTGAAAATCTAGGGTAAGTGTTTTTTCTTGAATCTGACATCAAATTCATTCTTTTTGGGTTTGAATCACTGTCTATGATCATTTTGGGATTCTTAGGGCCATCAGGAAAAAAATATTTTTTGACCCGTATGAGCCCACTGCATCGCGTGAACCGCTGATTTTGAAAATCTAGGGAAAGGTTTTTTTCCTGAATCTGACATCAAATTCTTTCTTTTTGGGTCTGAATTAGTGTCTATGATTTTCTTGGGATTCTTAGGGCCATCAGGAAAAAATTATTTTTCGACCCGTATGAGCCGCATCGCGTGAACCGCTGATTTTGAAAATCTAGGAATAGGGCTTTTGCTTGAATCTCACATCAAACCTCAATAGTTCACCACTGTTGAATTTGTTTTCTTAGAGGGTAATAATATGTATTTACTATCAACTCTTTTAAGTTAATCTGGTACACCGCATTTTAATGTAGATATTGTGCCCAATTTCCGAAAACGAAGGTTTATCGTACCTGACCACAGGTAACTAATCTATCAGGTTGGGAAAGTAGGATAAATAAAAGTTAAACAAGCCAACGTTAGTTCAGTTCATTGTACCAGTATATCACCTGAGAATTTTGTGGAAATCTTATCGTTTGTGAAGTTTTTACATTTGCCATGGATTTTTATCAAGTAACGGCCGAGTCAAATGGAAAAAAAATCTCAATTTCAGTCCATTCCCGATTTAGTTGAGAATCCAGTCTAGTTGACTGTATGAATTAGTTATTCATGAGATAATTCAGTCACATTTGTTATAAACAATTTCATTATTGAGAAAATTTGTTAAAAATCTAATTTCAGCTGAGAATTCACTCACAAATTTCATTCAGTAGATTGTACAGTTACTCAAAAGGATTATTCACAGTGTATGTATTGGGGAAACTATCCATACCGTGTGTATCATATCGCGAGAGTCTTTTTGGTATTTCTCATGGACGTCATGGGTGGAAAAAGGGGTCTAACCCCAAATTTTATTTTGATCGCAAACATTTTCCATTAGTGTCATTCGATAGTACACTTCGAGCTTTCTCAGTGTTCGAAATATTTGCACTTATTTCAATGCCACCCTGTATATTGAGTGAAAAATCACTTCTTTTTGTTCAGTTCCGAAGGAGAGCACGACGGACTTTGAACTTATTCAGCCTGACAGATACTTGACCTTAACAATATTGTTGACAGATACTGAGTGTCAATGTCAATGAATGAAATGGTGACTCTTCATTTCATAGAGTTCATAATTTCACGAAACTTTATATTCTTCAGTCTCACAATTTCTATTCGTTAGTATTGAGTGATTAGAGGAATATTTTATGAAAATAACAAATTCCGCAGACTGAACCAGCATTTTTTCGATACTTGTTTCAGTTCGCTTCAGCAGATTCTGATGGAAGTGTGGGTCGGAAAGACCTTGAAGATTCAGCAAGAAAAATGCAACACCATCTATCTTGAAGACATCAATCTAACCGGTAGACTCTGATATAAAATCAATGAACGTCCCATCGTCACCCGATGCGAAGTAATGAAACAAACATAAAACCTCCACTTAGTTAATCAAACATCGCTAAATTGAAACTCCAAAAATTATCAATCAAAATGGGCAAAAAAACGGAGACATCGATTAAAAAAAGAGCCGATTTAATTGTTGGAAACGCGACTGGAATTGAACCCATAAATAACCCCGACCACTTGTTTGCTTCCTCAGCGTCTGTCACCAGCGGCGAACTCCTTTGGCTCCGCAACTCCTTTTTGCTCCGCAACTCCTTTTTGCTCGTCTAGGCTTGAGCCGAATTTACAATGTATAAGGACGAACGAAAAGCGAAGAAGATTTTGATGACAGCTCATGAAGATATATGATGGGACAAAAGTGTTTGTCAATATAATCATTGATGGGGAAGGCCACTCAGGGAAGAATTCCGTCCAAACCTCTTTCGATCGATGAATCATGATTTACATTCAATGTACATTGAAGTTGATCTATTCGATTTTTGAAATCAGTGAAACATAGGTTATTCTTGCTATATCTCTGCTAAGCTCATTTGATACAATTCTTATAGTATAACAGCCGGATGCGAGTTTCTTTCTCAATGACGTGACGTGGATATCGAATCTCAGTTCATTATCGATGTTTATGCACTAGCGGGCCGTAAAGTGCACTTTACCGCCCGGTTTTGCGGGCGTTAAGTCGCACTTTACCGCCCGCGGGCTCATTATGGCCCACGGGCCGTAAAGTGCACTTTACCGCCCGCTGTTCTCAGTCACCTTATATCCGCATATCAATTCATGAAAAACCTATGATCATATTCCTAGATTCTAATATATCCAGCGGTATATCATAAACTTCTTCTTTATCCGATTCCATAGTCTCGCTATTATTATTATCACTAATTTTACTTTTCAGTCAAAGAATGACAATTCAGCTCGTTTATTGGATGTATTGCTATAGACAACAACCATCAGATTGATTGACAACGTCAAAATAAGTTAGGTTTATATACTGGGTATGCATATTGTAAAATTCTGAAGAATGAATCTCTTCTATAGCTGAAAGAGTTTTACTATTACGATAATTGCAATATTCGTACGATAATTTCCATATGTAAATCATCCATGAACATTACGCTTCTCTTGATTACTGAAATAATACGTAACAAATTAAATTCTAGGGAATATTAGTTTATCGAAATCTATAGTCATTACTTATGAGTCAGAAAATAAACCACTAGTGCATAAAATTTTGTATGTATCTCGTGCGTGAAATGCGTTTATGGCCTTCAGCGTGTAATGGCCCTCGGCTAGCGCCATCGGGCCATTATTCACGCCACAGGCCATAAACGCCTACTTTACGCCCTTGATACATAAATAACTATTATGCCAAGGAATTTAGTACTAGCCTTATTTACAACTCGGATATTACTAATTATGAAATTTTCATTCTCGAGCTTGATTGTTATGATGTTAGTTCAACTAATTTAACTTCCTTCAATTCCTGGGATATAACTTTTTTGAGGCTATCTACATTCCCATGCCATAGGAGGGTAGTGTCATCAGCAAATGATGTCAATTTTCCTGTTATATTCAAATATGCCAAGTCATTCAGATATATCAAAAACAAGATTGGGTTCAGCACTGATCCCTGAGAAACTCCTGACCTGATTTCCGAATAGCTCGAGGTTTCACTTGAAATCCTTACACGTTGTTTTCTACCAATAAGATATGATTCGAACCATTTGAAAGCAACCCCTCTGAATCCATAATGGTATAGTTTCTTCAGCAGTATTCTGTGGTCGACGCAGTCAAAGGCTTTTGAAAAATCACAGAATACTGCTGCAACCACATCTCCTTCATTCAAGCTGAGGTACACCTTCTCAAGAAATGAAAAGAATCCATCAGTGGTACTTTTTGTGCAAATAGCCAGATATGAAGGTGGAGTCGTGACGTATTAGTCCCAAACTGTAGCTATCTCTCTCTGATACCTTGCCATTAAACATTGTTACAGTGTGATTGGTCAGGTCTAGAACAATAGGGGCGTGTCAGGACTAATACGTCACATCATTCAAACCAATGAATTCACACCGTTTCAAATGGCTCAGGAAGCGTGTGTATTGAAATGAACATATTTGAATTAATTTTTTTATCGTCCTCAAGATTATGTCGTTTAAAAAAATCAGTGGTTTGCCTCATTGTATACCGATATTCATTGTTTTATGTATCATTACTAATTGGACATATTTCAACTATAGAATCATGAACTCAGATTGTGAATTTGCAACCCTATAATCACCTTGATAAAATACATCTGGCACGTCATGACTTCAATCATCGGTTTGAAGATTTTCGGGATAGATTTTATCATTTCCACCTTGTACAAAAAATAAATATCACTAAAACCATCGGAGAAGTAACAGGAAGTATGATTGTTTTTATTACTGAAAAACTTTGAGGAATGTCTGAGGTGAATATCAAAAATCTCACTCTTTCCTCCTGATATTCGTGTACTTTGACCATTCCAGATTCTGGATGAATTTCTGATGAGAATACGTGTAGTCCTGTACCATAACAAGAAGCGACAAATTGAAATATTTTTTGTTGAAATATATCTCCTTCTTATAGAATAGAAGAATGAACTTTCTGCTGATCATTCATTATCTACTCAGTATATCTATCGAAACCAAAATACTTCGTGTAGCTTCGAAATATAGTGGCTCTAGATGCAAAAACGAAAGTCATTGTGACAGATTGTCTCCAGATTCAATTAATGTGAGGAAATACCAAGTCGTTTTCGCTTCAACCAGAAGTGGTGGAAAAATATGAACTTTCGAAGAATTTTCGAATTTTCAGATTCAATAGATAATGCAAACTTTGAAACTCTGAAGGAAATCCATGTGTTTCTAGGTAAGTCGAAGGGTTACTATGCATCACACTATTTGAGTAACTTCTCCCAAGAAATCATTGTGAATTTTCAAAACTATGCCTACTAAAATAAAGTTGAAACACCATGTGATATATTCTTTGTACTATCCATGCATTCCATGAGGCCCTATTGATTACCCTGGTCCCAGTGCCATTATCTGGATTTTTCCTTCGGAATATTCCAATGACAGTCTGGCGACTGAAAATAATCAAGATAGTGTACGGAACCATCGAACCGGAAGTTCGAAGTTTAGCTTCACCAAAGTTACGATGATCGTTTATCGATCAACGAAAAGTCCTATCAATTCCGATGAACCCATATGACAAACTTAATGAGCTACCGAAAAGAAATCGACTTCGTACTCAAAATGCACCCCAGTGGCGGATCGTCGTTCAATATAAATTTTTTGATACCTGGAACCTATTTTTCGTTCCTTTTTTCTCCTGAAATTTCTTCATTTCAATTTTTGATATAGTTCTTTGAACAATGGTCTCGGAAAATATTGGGACATTTTGAGTCCATCAGTGACATTTTGGGGCAAATAATCTCAGTCCTTACACATAATATATTCAAATACTACTGATATTTTCATCTCATACAAACGAGGAGAAACCATTTTATGAATCAATTATTAGTAATCATGAATATGAATTACTAGAATGGAGATGACGTTTGTTCCAGTATATTGAACAAAGTATATTCTATCAAATCAGTGTATATGCACAGTTGAAAATCGTCAATAGAACTTGATGAAGGTAATTATCCATGGTAAATCAGACGAGTCAGCTGGAACTGGAGTCTTGACAGTTGGAAAGTTGTTTGCCAAAGCATTCTAAGAAGAGCTACACAGCCAGGATACACTCGTTCATCACCGGAAGTGATGGAATTGTGTCAAGCCAGGAAAATTAATGCAATATGGTTTTGTTGTATTGCAAGAGAAGAGTTCACAATTCCATCTCATCAACTTGATATGAACGATATTTCTTGAGAAGGATTGAAAATCTTTCAGTTGGTTGAGTGAAGGAAAATCTGATGACGAATCAGTTAGTTCACATATACCAGTTGAACCTTCATCAGGACTGGTCAAAAATTCCAATTTGTTTTCATTATCCCATTTATGCCAATTTATGAAGGATCACCCAACCCACAGAAGTTGATATCAGTTTCTAGCTGTGCTTATCTATGAAACCGTTTCTTTCATTAGTTTTACTATATACAGGGTGGGCCACCAGTAACGCCTCGGTCTCTAGAAGGCTAACCACTTATCTTCTTGGAATTCTTCCTCTCTAGGAAGGGTGGTGCAGAATTCAGAATCTTGATCACCCGGTATATGTCCCAATTAAATATCAGTAGATAGTTAATCAAAAGTTGAGATAGGGACATGTAAGCCGTTTTGACCAATTATGAATAGTTTCGACACAAAAAATTCTTGAACTTGGAAAATCACGATTTTTCACACCCTATATTTCAGTAATTATAACTGCTAGACCCCAAGTATGATGGGTCGTTGAAATCAGCTCATCAGGGAGAATCTCAAAATGAAATAATATATAGGGTGTTCGATAGAAAAAAGTTTAACTTCAGTGTTTTATGGTTTTTGGGGACACCCTGTATGTTTCGAAATAATTTTAAATGGTAGCCTATGTTGACATGCAACTTCCTAGAGAGAAAGAATTCCAAGAAGATAAGTGGTTAGCCTTCTAGAGACCGAGGCGTTACTGGTGGCCCACCCTGTATACACTACGAGGTGTTGGTCTGTTAATAATCTAACATTCCCACAGTAGATGATATATTTCACTTCATCCAATGACGTTTTTTCACATATTAGTAACAATCTTTAGAAGTTTTATCCATCTAGTAAGGTTTCACAATATATTATTTCACTTGGTGTTGACATGGACTCCTACCCAGAGATACAGCCTCTGCCTAGTTTTTGTACTATTTTTCGAGAACGACTATCATTGGCGTACACTGATTGCGTGAAATTTTCAAGTTGTTTATATCTGGCATCCATATTGATTTTTGTCACATTATCATGCATCCCCTTCCGATCCTGTGTGAACGTTCGTATACTTCGATTCACTGACCCAATTCCCACTGGAGTGGATGGCCAGGCCCCAGTTTGACGTAATAACAAGTTACAAGGTGATAATTACGCCGGAACATGTTTCTAGGGTCAGCCAAAACCCTTCGTGTCTTTCGTCGTGAAAAATCGTCAATTATTCAAGCAGTTCACTCAAGGCTCTCATTATCTCAGAGGAAATTGTTGAATATTACATTATCATATCCTTCAACTTTCAAGCCATTTGTCTACTACACTGTGACTGTATATTTGGTAGTGATGAGGTGATCGACTGAGTGGAATTTTTGACTAAATCTTCAATTGAAATTTGGTGTCTTCACATTTCTGTCCAACAATGACATTGCTAATAATAACAAGTTTGATTGAATACACTCAAAAATGGAACGAATTAAGAACATAAGATTATGAAATCTTCAGAAAGGCTTCAAATCGATCAAAATATACTTTTCAGTTTTAATCTTCTCCTGAAGATGTTAACATAGTTAGCGAAATATGTGTCGAGGCGTGAAAAATCGGTTTGGTTAGTGGTAAAGCAGTGCTTAGTGTAGTGGAAAATATACTTTATTGTCGAAGAATCCATTCTTTTCGACAAAGCATGAAAATAGGTTGTAGCATTGAAGAATTATCAACATATTATGAATATGAAGACAAAAGAAACAGCTTGACATGGCTAGGTTCCTGATCAAAATTCATGTGATTGGTATTCTTCTTGGTTGTAGTTTGCCTTTAGCAGCAGTATTTTTTCAACAGGGACGGAGGTGGGACACTTTCCCTCCAAACTTTTTTGTTGATGAAATTTTTGGCAGTTTCGATAGCATTCACTGTTTTTGAAATAAATCGATTTTGAAATTCTGCTTCGTAATAAAAATAGTGCTTTTTACTTGATAGGGAACAGAATCTTCCCAAAAATTATGGTTTGATGAAGAATACCCCTTATTTCAATATCTACTCTTGATGTCCGATTCAAAATAGGGTGCAATTGTTATGAAATTATTAAATACTGTCTGTAGGTTAATCGAGGAGGTGGTACATCCATTATTCCAAACTTTTTTCTGATTTTCTCTCCTCGTTTCTATAAAATAAAAATATCAATATTATCTCAATATACGTGTAGTAAGGACGAATCAGATGATTTGCCCCAAGATGTCACTGCGTTTAAAGAATTTTCCTATCAGAGAGCCTAAAAAAAATTCACTAGTTTGTCAGTGACAATTTGTATTGAAAAAAGTTTGGAGAAGAGAAATAAAGGTATATCGAAAAAATATCAAATTTCCATTTATCTTTGGACGTTTCGAGACCGAATCTGCTGCTGCTCCCGTTCTCAACATAAGAAATGAATCTTCTGTAGTAGTCCATGCTCAAAGTGGAGTGGAATGATATCAATAGAGAAAGAAACCCAAAGTCGTCTCCACAATATTTAATTTATAATCTAGCAGTCAATCCTGCTTCATTGGTAGATACATGTTTCGGCCATTCAAATGGCCATCTTCAGTCAAAAGAATACAACAAAGTGCATGTGGAAATACTTCAATGCATCATGAAGGCGAAAAAATTATTTTGTTATTACTAAATCATTATTTATTATTTAAATTTGATAAAATGGATGTATGAGGAATTGGGAGGAAGGCAAAAAGCCCAATCCCCCAAAAGGAAAGTTGAATACTTCATAGGACGCTGAAGAAAATAAATAATGATTTAGTAATAACAAAATAATTTTTTCGCCTTCATGATGCATTGAAGTATTTCCACATGCACTTTGTTGTATTCTTTTGACTGAAGATGGCCATTTGAATGGCCGAAACATGTATCTACCAATGAAGCAGGATTGACTGCTAGATTATAAATTAAATATTGTGGAGACGACTTTGGGTTTCTTTCTCTATTGATAAGAAATGATTATTTTAATAGCAAAGTCGTATCTGTCTTGAAGCTTTTCAATGAAAACGGTCCCGAAACGTCCAAAGATAAATGGAAATTTCATATTATTTTTATATACCTTTATATCTCTTCTCCAAACTTTTTTCAATACAAATTGTCACTGACAAGCTAGTGAATTTTTCTTTTAGGCTCTCTGATAGGAAAATTCTTCAAACGCAGTGACATTTTGGGGCAAATCATCTGATTTGTCCTTCGTATATTGAAATGATATTCATATTTTTATTTTATAACGAGGAGAGAAAATCTCAAAAAGTTTGGAATAATGTATGGAATTATTGTTTGGAAAAATGCTTATCGTTTTTCAAAATGAGCATAGAAAGTTAGGTCTATGTACGAAATTTGATTATTTCATCACAGAATGTTTAGAAAATATTTAAAAAAAACCTTTCATCTCGGGGTCTTCTTCAGATTGCTATAACCACCAATTCCCAATTTTGGACCCATCTTTATATGCTCTTTTTTTACTATTTTTGTTCATAGAATCTGTAGTTGAAGTCATTCTATAAAATTTCGGGACACCCTGTATATCCGAGAGATAAGTTCTGAAACATCCAATGGTTGTTTTTGTGAAATATCAATGTATACTCATTGTCACTGACTGCAAGCTTTTCAATTCAGTGGCGAGAAATGCTATAGCCCGATTTGCTTGCCCAGGTGAGATCAGAAAAGATGATCCATGGAATTCTGCCTGCGTTGCAAATACCCAAGCCACAAACTCTATCAAACGGAGTGCATCTATACATTTGCAGAATTCCAACTATCGCATATATTATGAACATTGGTGTTCAATGGGACAACATGTCTAGTATTGTTGCGCAGACGAGCTGGGACCTGGGACCTGAAACCTGGTCCAATCTCTATGCTTTCAATCACGTGAAGCAACTTTCCCTTGCACCTTCCATCCACCCTCTATCCCAACACAGAAGGGGGTCTGTCGGACGGACTAATGCACTGTTGCCCTAATGAAATTGTTCGACAATGGAGCGTCGGTTTTTTGGGCTGGAAATGGATTGAACGTTTCAATGCAATGCGAATCCAAATCGGAGTCAATCGAAATTGTCACACGGAAAAAAATAAGTTGTTAATTGTGTTGTGTTTTGTTGGATTGAGCAAATTTTTGTCGAAATGACCAGGTATGTCATTTCATCTATACATATTATATTCTTTCATTCATTTGAATCTGACCACTAAATATAGTGAGTCAGATAACATGGTCTAGCAAGGTAAGTTTCTTTCATAGTAAATGCTCAAAATATTTCCGTTAGTGTTGTATTCAACTAGGTTGTTGGTTCCCCAGGCTCTGATTTTAGCAAGATCTCCATTGACAGTGTTGACCTACCTTCACCGTGAGCTCTCAGTTTCATTGGAAGGAAGGGGAATGGAAAATACTGAGAATTTCGTCAAAAATTTCAGTATGTAAATCAACTCACTATCGACTATGCAGTCACTCAAAGGAATTACTGACAGTGTATAAGCGTGATTTCTCAATATTCTTCCCAAGCCTATCAAGAGACCGATCTAATCACTCAAGGATGTGTAATGCTGCGGAACCAGATACTCGATTTGTTTTCTCTTCGATTCCCAATAGAAAATGGTGTCGAAAGAATGGCCGACATCGCGTCCGCTTGTCTGTTGGCCTGCCACTAGAAGACTGATGATGTCCGCTAAGGGGCTAAATAATCAAACGTTATGTTTTCCATTCCGCTAGAGGCTGGGGGCATCGAGTATTTCGGACCGGAAAGTGTGTAGGTGATCTGGTGATGGATGATTTCAGAGAGAATTATAGGAGTTTACAACAAAAAACTAGCGTCTTGAGACAGGAAACAACAAATAATCATCGCGGTGGGGGAACATTAGAGCGCGGGACAAACGTAGCAGCAAAACAATAATTTTTATTATTGGTAGGTGAATATTCAATACCCCCAATTGGTGCAGTATCAAGTCCAGCTGACCGCATCGCCCACGGCTGATCCTGGAGAAAAATCATTGAAATAGCAAATCACTATCGGCCCCAACATAGTGTCACGAGTAGAACATACGGTATATCAGTAATTTCGAACTATTAGGGGATTATAAACATGAAGTTGATCAAATCATTGACCATGGAACTCTCATGAGTAACGTGCAAATCTAATAAAATGATGAATATACATATTGGATGTGGGGGTTCCGAAGTTAGTTTGGTCTGGGGCTACTCTTGACTTGACTCTTAACGAAGAAAAAAAACTGGTGAAGCTAGCTTTCAGATCTCCTGAGTATCTCTGGGCTCCTGGTTTTTCCTCACCCAGCGTAAGGAACCTTAGTCTTGACTCTTGACAAGCCCTCACAGTGGAAAAGTATGTGTACTGCTGTTTCTTCCTCTTCTTGACAAAACCTGCATAGCAGTTCTTCAGTCAGACCTATCGTACTCATGTGTTTGTTGAGCCTACAATGCCCTGTGAGAATTCCAACTAGTATCCCAGTTGAACTTCGTTTCTGGCTTAGTAGATATTCTGTGAATGTTGGCGATGGTTTTTTAATGAACTCTTCTGCCTGTCTCATTCCTGGCGAGTTGTTCCACCATTCTTGAGATTTGGTTTGCATCCATGATTTGATACTAGTCTTTTGTATAGCTTTCGCAATACCACAAAAGGGTTCTGGGCCAGTAAGAGCTTTGTTTGCTCCTGCTCGGGCAAGTGAGTCTGTCTCTTCATTGCCCTCGTACCCTGTATGTGCTGGTACCCATGCTAGAATCAATCTGTTATGACTGCCCAGTGCATTTAGGGTTTCTAAGCAGTCCCATACTAGTTTTGGGTTAACTTGCATAGAGTTGACTGCTTTGATTGCCGCCTGGCTATCTGAAAAGATTGCAATGGTTTTGCCTTTAAACTCTTGCCTTATCAATTCTTTCATGCAATGATCTATTGCAATAATTTCTGCCTGAAACACCGTCGCGTATTTGCCTAAGCATCCTTATAACACAATCCACTATTTTTGTCGCTGTACCTGCGCTGTGATGTTCCCCCACTTCGATGATTATTTGTTGCTGTCTGTCTCCAGACGCTTCTGATTATTTTTTTTATTCCGCTAGAGGGGGCATCGGGAATTTCGCACCGAAATGTGTGTCGGTGATCTGGTGATGGATGATTTGAAAGAGAATTACCGAAGTTTACAACAAAAGTGTATAGTTCTTTCTATCCGGGGAAATCTCTCGAAGCTATCCCGCGAGATGAAAGATCGGTCACGTTTCTCGATATACTGTAGGTATATTGAATGGCGGAAGTTAGGCAAACTTTCAGCCCGCGTCGATATCGAGTTCTGATATTCCCATTTACACGGCGTACCAGAAAAAACTTCTAAATTTCACTCGCATGACTAGTGAATCGATATACATTCAGTATTCTCGTGCTGTTCAATACTGGAATTACGATTGACTGACTGATTATATTTTCTTGAAAGGACTCCGCACGTTTCATAGGGAACATTGGCCTTCTGTCTAATTGGCTAAATTTTTGATATGTTATTGTTTAAGACATTCTGAATAAAATGTTCAAATACCAAACCGTTCTTATGGCTAGTTTTGGCGCTAGAGGTCGCTGAAGTCTCAATCTTGATTTCTATTCTCCTGATGAATCATGCTATTTGAGCCATTATAATATTTCATTTTGATAGGATAAGTTACTGCTAGAAGTATTCATAAATATTGAGATGCTTCTGAAACACAAGCGTATCTCTCTTGGAAACATACAACAGGAAATTCTGATATAGCGTCGTTCTTCACCATCAGCAAACAAATTGTATTCTTTGGTTGGTCAAGATCTTTATTTCTGTCGAATCAAAATCTGACTTCACGAGAGAGAGCATTGAATTAACACCTGATGTCATCTTGTTGATATCGTTCATAGTAATAATTGTCGATTAGAAATCGGCTTTTCAGAGGAAAGTTATGCGCTTTTGGATAGATGTTCTCCAACGTTGATGGATTTCAAGAATATATGATCTTGGATGGATTTTTTGGGACCGCCATGTAGACCTACATGTGAGCCCGGGGGATGAGGAGTGCACAAAAGTTAGGCAAACTTCGGGTCTAATATCGGATGTGATACAGATATAGATTACTTTTATATGGAGTTTTCCGCGCTCTCGAGTTGGGGAACACGCGAGCGGATGGGTCGGGGGAGAATGGGGGAATGGGGGAACGTGGTTGCCCAATGAGCCGTATTCTTTGGGTCAAAGCGTTCCTGATTACTACCGATAAGGAATTTTTGTTTGCGGGAGAAATCTCACCAGAGATTTTCGAACAAGTGTTGCAATATTGGATAATTACATTTGTACGACGGGTTGCCAACATTTTGCGAGAATGATTCGTGAAAGTCAGCATCAGCATTAACAGACCAGCACAATCAGTGATGATTCTGATTATTTTTTTGTGGTGTTTCTAATGAGCATATGTTTTATCATGTTCAGGAGAGTCGATGGAAGGAGTATGATGGCTCAATGAACTAGAGGGTCATTTTTCCCTGAGCATAAGGATGAGTGATGAAAATGATGACAGAACTTCCGAGGATACAGTCATGCATCATTTAAATTTACCATTCCAACTTCGCTTAATATAATTCTGAGTATCTTCTATCTGAATTCCAAAAAAATCACAGATGCTAGTTTCCACTCGTGAAGAAGTTTCGAGCCGTGGATAAGATCAAGTCTAGGACTAGAGTCAGAATGGCTTCAGTTTTTACTTTTTACAACAGCACGCCATTCAGAGCCAGCAGAAATCTAATACGGGAAAAATATGCCGTTTGAAAATTTTTTGCTTGTTTGCTTCATTAAAAGATCACAGAAATCAGAAATCACAGATTTCCCGAAGAACCGTCAGGACTAGACTAAAAATGGCTTCAATTTTCGCAACAGCACGTCATTCTGAATTAGAAAAATTATAATTCGAGAACAACATACCGTTTACAAATGTTTCGATATCTAGAAATCAGAAATCTTGCATTTCCAGGAGAACCGTCAGGACTCGAGCCTAAATCGGAATCGTTTCATTTATTCTCCGGAAACGAGGCTGATAACGAGCACGCTGTTGAAGGATAGCTAGTATAGAATACTCAGCATTGATTATCACATATTGGAAATGATGAAAAAACTATGGAAAGAAAATGAATTATCTCCTGGATTTTCATTTATTCATGAAAGAAAATGAGTCCATTTGTACCTATCCTATTTCGTCACAGTCTGAATCCCGATTCTGTTAGTAGGTATCCAGGTATCCATCAAAACGCGTAGAGATTCCACCATTCGCAATATTGGTGGAATGTGTATGAGCAGAGGGCCAAGTGAGTAATTCATATTTTCGGTATTTCGGTTTTCGAAGGAATAAATGGCGAGAGGAGGAGGGGAAATAAGGGATGCAGGCTTATCTCGGCCAGCCAGCCCTGGCGTAGCTCTTTTTCTCCAGAAAAATAACGAGTGTAATAATGTTATCAGGCGAATTGCGGAATTGTAGGAAATCGCCGACTTAAGAATATATACGCTGAGTGTGAAATATCACAGATTATAAGAAGAAGGAGAAGAAGAAGTGGTGATGAAGTGAGTGTATTTTACTCGTGGATACCCAGGGGAAGAAGTATATCTTCCTATGCATTGTTTTGGAAATATTTATTCAATTTCGGACTCATTACATACACACAAAAAATCTGAAATCATCATGATCAGAGATATGACCTTCGTCTCAAACGTAGTCAACCTTGAAACAATACCAATTCCTGGAATCAAACATATAACTGCCATTGATCGAAAATAACCCTTATTTTATTGGATGTTCTCCGTTGAAGAGTATCGTTATCGATTTGAAGTCAAATTTCCTTGTTTTAGGCACGGCATATTTTTGGATAAAAAATCACAGATGACTTTATTTCCCTTCACCAATGAAATATCCTATTCTTGTACTACAAGCCCAGTTATCACATCCTTTTGTTGTCAATATCGAAAGATGTCGAACATTACTTTATCAAAAGTCGTTTGTCTATAGAACGGCAAAGCTCTGGAATTCATTGCCTGAGATGGTATTTCCAAGAACAAATAACCTTCAAAAGTGAAAAAGAACATTTTAATGCCTATCTCTTCTCCCTATCCTCCCTAGGTACTCACGATGTTCTTCTGACATCATGGGGATTTCCTTTCGTGCGCTCCAAGCGATAAATAACAACTATCGGAGCGAATGAGACAGTCACACGTGTTGCGCTAGTCATAAACCTTTCAGATTTCAACGGAATACTATTCGGTTCTATCGCTATATCGGACCATGTGCTAGATCCACACAAAGTATGGAGCTTTCGTCGTGCTGAAACAACATCTGCATCATCAGATCCGTAATCTCCTGCGGCAAAGTAACTAATTGGTTTCATTTCTACATCGGCAAGTCCGCAGGAAAGCAGAGACGAGCTTTCTCCCCAAAGCTGACACCGCAATAGAGCTTTTATAAATATGAACCGACTTCCATGGCATGCTCCGTGTATATATATATGTACTGAGTTGGCCTTGACAGTAATTCTGTTTATAGGAAAGGCACGATGATGAAAATAGAGCGAGTAATTGAGTTGAAAACTTCGCGTACTCCTCAATCGTTCTCATATCCATTCACACACAAAGATTGATGGCAATATTTGTATCCTTCATGTTTTTATAATACTCCATCTGAACACAAAGAACGTTTGCCCAATTATCTTCATTGTCTAACCACAAGGGACTCGGGAAGGTTTAATTGAGTAATAGAAAACAATACCACGCAAAAAGCAACATCATCCTCATTTATCAAATCTCCACTGACCAAGGGCGATACAGACAGCCCTTGCCGTCACACAAAGGGTTACTATCCTTCCATTCTTCCCTCTGCGGCCCTTTAGGTTTCCAATAGGGCATAACCTGTAGTCGGGATAGGGTTGGTATGGTGCTTTGGATCCAGGTCAGCTCCAGCTCGTATAGTAAATGACCTGTGGGAAACATCAGAGTGTCCTCTAATCTTACGTCCGTTTTACATATCACTGTATAGGGTCTAATCTTAGGCTGTCAAAGAGTTGAGGCCTCTGGAGCGAGAAACGTTCGCAATTCGATTAGCAAACGAAATATTCAGTGGAAATCCCATCGTTTGAGCAGTATCTTAAACCATTACGAAGAATAATTGTATTGTCATTCATTATTCCAGATTTTTTGGGGGATTTTCTCTCCTCGCTTCTATGAAATAAATACTAGAAATATAAATATTATTTCAATAAACGTGTAGTAAGGACAAATCAGATGATTTGCCCCAAAATGTCACTGCGTTCAAAACATTTTTCTATCAGAGAGCCTAAAAGAAAACTTCACTAGCTTGTCAGTGACAATTTGTATTGAAAAAAAGTTTAGTGAAGAGAAATGAAGGTATATAGAAAAAATATCAAATTTTCACTTAGCTTTGGACGTTTCGGGAACAAATCTGCTCCCGTTTCCAACATAAAAAAATTTTTGTATGGCAAATTCGTATTTGTCTTGCCACTCCTCAGTGACAATTGGTGACGTTGGCAATCAAATGAGTTACTGGATGTTTTCATCAATTAATCTTGAATTCACCATTTTCATCCTCAGTTTTGAATAGTGAATAACATGTTTAATCTATATCAACTGAACAGGAAACAATGCTACTGTCCGTCCAAAAGAATGCAAGCAGATTCCTTGATTTTTCTCTTCTGGTTGTTATCTTTTTTTCCAATGATTTTGATATTATTCCACTCTACCATATGTTGTCCATCTTCAGTAAGGATATATTCAGCTAGTTCATATTATATTTATGTTTCTTCGTCCTTACTGAAAGAGGTCTCTTGGTTTCACCTGTATCAAATTTTCCACAAACACAAGGTATACTGTTGATACAATTATTTGACGATTGTTCTTCAATTAAAATCACGCAGTGGCATTTTGGAGCAATTTTTTTTTTGTTCTGGTTCTCACGAAAAGCGATACTCTGTAATGTTCAAAGAACATCGTGAGAACCAATGGAAATAAGGTAGGAATTGGTGTTCTTCTTGAATTTCTGGAGATTATATGCCTCGGGGAACACCTCTCTTGGCAATGTGTTTCAGAGCCTGGCTGATCATTGAATGAACGAGTCTTTGGAAAGAGATGTTCTGCAGGTCTCCAAAGTGACCACGAAGGGGTACGATGCCTCAACTCGACGGGTTAATCTCGCAGGGACTGCCAAGGGAGGAACAATTGTTGACAGTTCAGAAGTGCATCGTCCATGAAAATATCTATAGAATAGAGCCAGATCGCCAACTTTTTCACGGTGTTCCAGAGAAATGAGTGAGTTTGTGTGCGAGGCATCACCCACGAGACGAATTGCCCAGAATCCAACAGTTTCAGGGTATGTTTGGGTGCTGCACTCCAAATATGGAAACAGTACTTCAGGACAGGTCGGATCCGTGCCTTATAGATCATAAGCAGCTGGCTGGAAGTGAAATCGGTCCTGGCCCGAAACAGAAAACCAAGTTTTTGGGATGCACTTGTAGCAATTGATCTAACGATCTAACGTGATTTCACCAAGAAAGGTTATTGCTGATAGTGATACCAAGCATCGAAATAGATGTCTTCAAAGGTATGGTTACTCCTGATAAGCTTATGTTGGGCACAGTGAGATCGGCTTTTCTAGAGAAAAGGCATGCTTGTGTTTTGGTTGCATTGAAATCTACCAAGTTATCGGATCCCCATTGGAGAATTGTTGCCAAGTCCATATTGATGTTGTCAACATTTCTTCCTCTTCTTCCTTTGTTTCTGATTTGCCTGGCTGGTATTGGAGCATTGGAAGAGAAGGCAGTATGGAGGGTACTATCATCCGCGAAGCGGTGTACTGGACATGAAGTTGCTTCCAACAAATCGTTGATATGGGGAAGTAGATCATTCAAACCTCTTTTATATTGAGGTTATCATAATCTTCTCCTCCTTCTTCCTATTTCCAATATTATCAACATTGAATTACCATTATTTCACGGTGACACACTGAAGACAAAGACAGGTGAAGGAGACTTTTTCTTTCTCTCTCAACGCTAGCTTAACTGCTCTATTGGCATCTCTATCTCTAGTGAAACTCCAATTTGTAGCAGTCACACTTCATCCTGACAGCAACCATTGATCTCACGTGATTTTCCCAAGAGAAGTTATTGCTGATAGTTATACCATCTGATTTGTCCTTACTACGCTCATATTGAAATAATATTTATATTTTTAGTATTCATTTTATAGAAACGAGGAGAGAAAATCCCAAAAAATCTGGAATAATGAATGTACCACCTCCTCGATTAACTTACAGACAGTATGTATTGTAATTGTGTACTTCAACAATAAACATCGCATCAAAACATGTCATCGATTTATTCGACTCATGTAATACGCAACGTCATCAAACTTCCAACATCCGGAATAGTCTCTCTGAACGTATACGTCCAGCATAGCAGTATGATCGTTGGTACGTTTAGTGAAATCAAGTGGTCCTGGAAAGAATATCGGAACAAACGTCCAGTGGGCATGGGGTCACGTGCTCCAATCGCCGTACGAGACGTGACATGGTCATTTGCGGTCCTAGGATCACGTTTCGGGTCGATTTCGATGGCAAAAGCCCGGGCTCACTAGATCAATTCCCTCTTCCTGCCTCTAGGTACGCAGCGAAAGTGGTAGATAGTTGGCCGAGATAAACAGAGCTATACAGGGTGATTCGAAAGTGAGCGGCATTCGTTCAGGGTCGTATTCCTTGCATGGAAATAAGGCAAAAACTTTCTATCAATACGGGTCCGAAAATGAATAGGACACCTCAAAGACGATTTCTTCTCTATAACTCAGCAAGAATAATAACATTCACATTTTGTCAAATTTACGAAATTTCCATGAATTCAATTAAAACGATTCTATTTCTCGCTGTACTCATCCTGTAACCATTTATAGTTCTGGTACTTGCAACGAAGAAAGAATTTTTCGGATTAGAGTAAGTTTCTTTGAGTAACAAATATCATGTTTATGTTCTCATGTTATAAAATATAAAACAGTATGTCCCATTGAGTCGATCCCATCTGGATTTTTTTATTCTTTGTTTCATGAAAGAAAGGTTATCTGTTCTCAGATGTTCTCCAAGGCCCTAAATACAATACGAAATGAACAGAATTGAAATTTGTTGGATTCGTATACCGGGTTTGTCAAAAAATGTAAATTTTCTCACAATATCGAAAATCATTGACAAATTGATAGTAAATCAAGAAACTAAAGACACATCCTTTCATTGGAAGCCAAACTAAAAAGAGGTACAAAATTATAGTTATTTATTATACAAGGGAAAGAAGTAGTAGATTTTAGCTCCAGGTTGTGTTGTCTCCCGACGCGTAGCGGAGGAAGACAAAAAACCGTTTGCTGAAATCTAATATTTTTCCCGTGTATAATACACTATTTTTTTCTGTGACAGAAGAAAGGACGAATCAATATTGAGAAGATTTTACATTATTTTGAAATCTGAAAATTATCGACGTGAAATTTCAAGTTTTTAACAGTAGGGATACCTGCGTTGTAGGCATCTTTATCATTCTTTTGAAGTAATCAAATATCTGATGTCACTTCTGTCAGTCTATTCTGTGATTTGATTTCAAAAAATTGCGAATTTCGTGGTTGTTTAGTAATATACGTAACCGCGAAGTCGAATGAAAGATAAAAAGGACTTGCATTTCTTTCTCGGAGACGGTATTATTGACTCATTTTTCGGAACTATAGCACAACAAAGGCCTTCAACAGTGTATATATATATATGTGATATATATCCGGGAAAGAAGTAATTTATGAAAAGTGACATTTTATAACCTGCCAACCGAGATGAAATGCCAAACTTTTTTCCCGTCACAGAAAAAAATAATGAGAGTGTGTTGATAAATTCACTATACATAAAAAATATTAGCAACTTCCTCGGCAGCTTCGTAATCAGTACAATAATTCTATGATGTGTATTTATCAACGCACATTATTTTATTTCCTACCTCTTTTCAGTTTGACTGTCTCTGAAAGGATGTTCCTTTAGTTTTCCAAAACACTATTCATTCTCAATTTTAAAGTTCGGTTAACTACAAAAGGGTGCTAGTGTTTTCATATCATTCGTGAGTACCCAATTTCGACGAAGGAATCATAATCCGAAAACTCCCAGATACTTATTTTCAATAGAATCGGAACATGATTACAGAATTCGTCCGTCATATTGTATCCGCCATCTTCAATTCACCAATCTCAACGGAAGCCTCATAATCTCCGACCCCGAAAAGGCCCAGATACAAATTTTCAGTAGATTCGGATCATAATAACTAAAATCGTCCGTAGTATCGGATCCACCATCTTGAATTTACCAATTTTGACGAAACAATCATAATCTCCGAACTCGAGAACCCCTAGATACCAATTTTGAATAGAATCGGATCATTATTAAAAAAAAGTCCATCATTTTGGAGTTTCTCAGTCTAAAAAAACGTTCATGATGCATTGCCACCAGATTATGTGCAGCCGCCAAATTTCGAATGAACCAGTGTTTAAAGTGGGTCAAAATCGAGTCCAAAGGAGTCGGTTTCATGCAAGCATAAATATATACATACATACATATATAAAAGAATGCGTTAATAAAAATCTGATATTATCCATCTACCTTAAGGAAACATAGTTTTTAATTCTTTTTATCTCTCTTCTATATTACTGGCATTGATGATTCATGTCTACAGATCTGATATTTAATCTAGAATGCACTGACAAATTCAGTCATGTTGGCATTTGAATTATAAATTATTTATACTTATACACCCATAGGATATTGAGGATCGTTTATCCTGGTGAATGGATGGTTATATTGGATATTTCACATATTATGTTTTCAGCTAGAACCAACTTCTTCCAATAAAAATATTGTGGAAAATGAAGGTAGGTACTTTGCTCTTGAGCAACATTTTCATGTTTCATCAAACCTAGTATACGGATGCAAAATATCGGTATGTGGTCATTTTATTCTGTGTTTTTGACCTTTTGATAACGAATATAATATAATTTTCATGCCGGCGGGAGTAGAAGTTATTTCCTAGGGAGATAAAGTGACATATTTTCTCCCTATGGAGTTTATACCAACTTTACATTTTTCGCATAGCTCTACGGTTTCTTTTCGGAACACATTTCTCTGAAGCGAGTATAAGCTGCATCATATAAATTTCTAGATCTCACTGGTAGCAAGATAAGAAATCACTGAAGATGCCGTATCAATAGTTTCTTGGGCTTTTCCCTCGATTTCTTGTTCCATAACTGTTAACCATTTTCAAAGCTGTTTCCATTAATTTTAGTTTGATATTAGCTGTCACTATGGGTTTGTCACCAAGATGCATGTTGTCAATATACGAATTCCACAAACGTTATACTACTACTAATTATGACAAAACACTTTGACTAAATTTTCATTCTTTCTTAATTTTTGTGTTTTCGCCAGCGAAAAAAATAGTACATACTCAGGAGAGAATGCTATTCTTCCCTCGATGGAAATCGCACCTTGGAAAAAATCTTGCATTTCTGTCCCTTGATGTATAATGTACTATTGTTTCCACAAGATAATGAAAAAAAATCCATGTGATGTCGACTTAATTGAAAACACTGTATAATGTTTTTCCCACGTTCACGAGCATACCCTGCTACGCTAGCATCCGACTCGAGTTTCATAAAATAGCTGGTGGGGCCCAAGAAATCAAATATTTGCCCCGTTTTTAATTCAGCGTTCAGTCGTGATGTTCCTTATAACGAGCGACAAACAATCTCCTCTTCCGAACTGGAATATGCAATATATATCCGACATTATATTTATTTTTGCTTTCTGTTTGTCGTCGTTTCTATTCAATCTGGCTCGACTGGATGTTAGACAAGCTTCTTATACGAGTCGTTTGCAGACATAACGACTTTTTTGATTCCGAATATACGGGTAGGTACCTGTATTCCAAGAAGAGAACGTTCATTCCATAGGTAATTTGACATTTCCACGGCAACATATCTCATTGCATCATATTTTCTGAAGTTTATATACGTACTTATTCCTCATCCGAGATATTTATTCGAGAGACATAGGAATATACTATCTCCGACATGAATTTATTAAGCTCAACAGAAATGAACGGAAAGATCGCAGATGGATATATACGAGTTTAAGTCGATTCGAGTCTTTTACATTGAAATGAAAATCGAAAACTACTGGGAAATATATAATATGTGCGCACCTGCATAACTATTTCAGCAAATTATTTATAATAGACTTTATAAACATGTCGAAATGAAATTTGCGTACGAACAACACGGGTTCATGAGCAAAAATTCAATAAATATAAATTTATTGTTATTAAAAAATACTAATAATGATGCCATGGGTGAGAATATGCAATCCCTATTATATTCTATTGAAAAAAAATAAATACAGAAAGCTCAAAGTTGTTTCCACAAATGTTCATAAAATCGACTACTTTCCCAGCTAGCCACCTACATACCGGTTTCAAGCTTTCATGACTCTCATCAGTGCAGGGTAGTCTCCAGCCTGCAGTCCGAAGACCGCCGGCTAAGCGTAACCTGGCCCAACAAATTCCATTGGGCAATATTTATGGACTCAGAGGAATCTCTCGTGTGCATAGGTGTGCCACACGGGTTCAACGCCATCTAGACCATATAGAAGGGAAGAAACACTCCACAAAACTGAAATACTCAAAAAGAGGAGTGGCTGCGTAATTCCAACTCTGAAATAGCCAAAATGCTCAAAGTGCGTCCACAAACAAAAAATGCTTTTCGAATCCTATCCTCTAATGTATAAGAATGATAATTTTGAGGTAAATTCAACATTGCCTCTTCCACTATTTGATCTCTCATTCCAATATCGGCGGTAAATACATAAAAGATGATGTTAGTATCGATAAATACATCTTTAATTGTATGAAAGTTTTAATGTCATGACAAATAATCGAGAATCATGGGAGGGAAAAAATCGCGAGAGATTTCTCGAGCGATTGCTTCTACTTCCCTTGACATAAATATAAATGTTCTAGATCGATGTAATGTAATGTGTTTGTTACAAGTATTGAGAACTATTATTATTGTTATTGTATTGAAACACCTTATAGTAGTGAAAAAAGTCAGGACTATCTCAATCAAGCTATAAAATTTCATATGATCATGAAGCAAACAGAAATTCTGCATTCTGTCACAGGATCGATAACAAAGAACCATCAATTTCAAGATCTTCTTCTTGATTCCGAAGGCTATATAGCATTCAAGTGTGTGTTATGGTATCATCAGATGACCCATATCATATTCTTGAGATTTGACCTCGGCCACTTTTTGATCCGATGAAAATACCCAATAAGCCAATATCGCATTTTTCCGACAAAACGTTTCCAAGATAACTCATTTCCAAACAATGACCGAGAAAAAGCATCGTCTGAACAGACGATTTATGAGCCGAGTTCGAGGCGCGATATCGTCCCATATTTTCTCCCCACCACCGAATGATTCATTTATTGTTTTCCGTTAATCGATTAAATGTTCAATTGCGCCTTTGTGTGTCGGCTCCTCGACTTATTCGGCCCGATTGTAAATCAAGCTACACAAGGAAATAGTTTTTCGCCGAGCAACAGGCGCTCTCTCTGCCGCCAGCAGGAAAGATATTCCTGTCGGTTCGTGCCGGCAACTAGTGGTCGCACCCTTTTTTCACAATAGATTGAAAAATTCGTTTTTTGTTTGGATGTATGTCAAATTGATATTCATCATACAGGGCGTGGAAAGGAAATTTTGAATTGAGAAAACCCAATCGCAAATCTGCGATTGAAGGTCTATGAAAATAACAAATTTCCTTCGTTCAAGTTTGAACCTCTTGATTGTGTATGAAAGTATTGAAAAAGAATATTTTCAGATATATTATTAACTCGAAAAAATGGATATATTTGTTTTTTTTTATGTTCCCACGAAAAGGGATATCCTGTAATGTTCAGAGAACATCGTGAGAACCGAAGGAAATAAGGTAGGAATTGGTGTTCTTCTTACATTTCTGGAGGTTATATGCTTCGAGGAACACCTCCCTTGGTAATGTGTTCCAGAGCCTCGCTGTTCGTTGGATGAACGAGTCTTTGGGAAGAGATGTTCTACAGGTCTCCAAAGTGACCACGAAAGGGTGCGAATCCTCAACTTGACGGGTCAATCTCGCGGGGACTGCGAAGGGAGAGATGAGAGAGAGTCAGATGAAACTCCGTCGACCACTACATGGAGAGACCTGTTTGAGAGATAACTAGCTAGCAGAAGAAATACATTGAGAATTCGCATTCTCTTTTTGATGAATATATTAACTCTTTATCGATATTTTCAACAAACAACAGCTATTTTCCTGGCTATATGCCACGACAAACATTGACCTATATGAATTGATAAGAATCTGGAAATTAAATCTTCAGAAATTAAATTTATGTTAAGTTGATGTTAAGTGGACGTTAAGTTGATGATAAGTTAATGTTGAGTTGATGTTGGGTTAATGTTGAGTTAATGTTGAGTTCATATTAAGTTAATGTCAAGTTAACGTTGAATATTGAAGTAAAATTAAATAATAATGAAAATGATATCACCTTCATGTGATCGTTTTTGCATTCTCCTTCAGATGAAAATATACATACACATGATATCATTCCTAATATTCTACATCCATCTAATGTTCCTTTTTTGAAAAGCAGTAAAACTCGCTTTCCTCCTGATATATTGAAATGGAAGAGTGTAAACAAGGTGAATCTGAAAATGAGGTTTCTTGTTTCAACAGGATATAATATCTCACCAAAATAAGTTGTTTGGCAAAAAATTGCTTATTTGAAATGATTCAGATAACGGAGGTACAGGTATTCAATGGTTTGAAGAAGACTCCAACTATGAAACATTTTGTTCACATTCTCTCAAAAATAAACGCAAAAAAGCCGTTATTAATCCAGCATTAGATACCCTACAGTTGCATTATTTCATCCGAAACACTAATCAGAAACCTCTTCTCACATTTTCAACTTATTAATCAACGTTTTGAAGTGAACCAAAGAACTTTTGGAAGGTAATGAAGCTTTAGGCCAAACAACTTATTCTGGCAAGATACATACCCTGTTGAATAAAAAACCCCACTCACAGATTCACCCTGTATATTCTGAATTCCCATGTCGTCTAACGTATCAAATATGAATTGGAGTTGAAGAATATACATTCGCATCAGTTCTCATTGTTTATGAAATCAATTACCCGTATATCTGCTCAACTCTATGCATCTTTCACCTTCCTACTGGCATTATGTCAATTCGTCTCATACTATAAACCCCTCATGCACCCCTAAATTATAGTTTTCTTCACAGCAACAGGCTTGTGCTGTCTCTAGCAGACTAGCAGGAATGATATTCCTGCCGCTTCTACCAGCAACCGGTGGTCGCACTTTGGCTATGAAAATAATTGGCATGTGTCCAGGGACTTTTTGACGGTGATTCGATGGATTATTCAGGTGGTGTTCGACTGAATTTTTCATAAGGTTGTGGGGAGCGCGACAGAAAACGATTCCAGGAATGTACGAGGCTGTGGCGTTCCATACAGGAAAAAATTCTGGTCAAAATTATTATGTTCGGATTATGTTTCATGGTTTTTGCAACTCTTCAAGTGAGCTTGCTAATTCGTTGATGGACAAATCATCAATTGAAGTGATGAAGCATGGTGAGATCAAACAAACTTGCTTCATCCTCATTATCCTATAGCTCATCCTTATTTGAACTCCCGAAGTAATACTGAATTTATTTCAACAAAACAATTCTTCACTCAATAATAATTTTTTTATGTCAGAATACTGATTCTGCTGATAGCTGGAAAATTTATTTTATTGGGATTATGATGAAATTTGCTGCATTAATGAACGATTTTAGTAATGAAGGAGGCTGTGGCGCTCTATGCAGGAAAAAATTGTGGTCACAGTGATTTTGTTCGGATTATTTTTGATGGATTGAGCTTGCTCATTCGTTCATGAATAACTCATTGATCCACCAACTGATGAAGCTTAGTGAGATCAAACAAAGTTGCATCAGTTTGAATAATATTATGCAAGAGATTCACTAGTTCATCCGTATTTTGATATCTATACCTTTTCAACTTCAATTTCGGAAAAAGTAATCTCGATTTCAGAATTGGTTAGTTCGATTTCAGAAATGGTAAACTCAATTTCAGAATCGGTGAGATGAATTTTAGAAAAAGTCCATTCAATTTCAGAAATGGTAAGTTGTATTTCAGAATTGGTAAGTTCAATTTCAGAAAAAAAATCCTTATATTTGTTCGAAATGTTTCCAATTGTATGTGAGATTAACAAACCATATTTACAATATTCAACTTGTCAAAACAATTCAATAACATAATTATAATCTCAATTTAATCCACAAATGCCTTCCCTCCGAATCGCTGGAAGATAATAGCATTGCACATGATTATGAGAATGCAAACACATTTGAGGTGTTATCATTTTCATTGAATGATCTGCACATTCCTCAAGACATCGCAGTCTGAATTCTATCTGGTTGAGCAAGCTGTTCGGATCCCCAGCTATGACCCTTTGGCGATGCTCTTGCAAGAAGCTCTTCACTTCTGACTTGAAGGCACCCCATATATGTTCAATCTGATTCAACATAGGGCTCTCAAACACCGTTCATCCACTGTAAACAATCTTTTCTTTTGAAATTGAAAACCTTTCAAACATATAAAAGGATTTCATCTTCTGAAATTGAACCTACCAATAATAATTCTGAAATACAACTTACCATTTCTGAAATTGAATGGACTTTTTCTGAAATTCATCTCACCGATTCTGAAATTGAGTTTATCATTTCTGAAATCGAACTAACCAATTCTGAAATCGAGATTACTTTTTCCGAAATATAACTTACCGATTCCGAAATTGAAGTTGAAAAGGTATAGTTAATGATGAACTCCCGAAATTATACTGAATTCGGTTCAACGAAACAATTTTTCATTCAATAATCAAGTATTGGACTAATAAATAGATATAAATAAAGTAAGTAAATTTTTTTCCAATCAGAATACTGATTGTGTTGATTATATGGAATATTTCATCAAACCATGCCATATATCATTTTAAGTCTTCCAATTTGGATCGGACCATATATTTCTTTATTATCTTTGATAAGAAATATCTTTCATTGAAATTATTATGATATTTGCAGACATGAAAAAAAGTGTTTCAATTCCAAAGAGTTTTATTCATGTACTAAGTCAGATGTCGTGAAAAATTCATACCGCTACAAAATGTTCTGTAGTTCGCCAACTATTCCCAAGCTTCAATACTCCTGGGTGATCTATTATCCGCTTCATTTTTCAGAAAAAAAAACGACTCAGAACTCAGAACAATAAATTGTTTATTTTCGTATATTCACCGCATCATCAGTAAACATAAGCATAATCTAAAATGAATATCCAGAGATTTAGTTTTTTTTTTATGAGACATTGGAAGCGAATGTCACGCCATATTCGATTTCATGAAGCGTGTGCTGATATCGACACATATTCATCATCTCGCCGACGTTCCTGTAAAAACATAATTTTCTCCGAACCACAAACTTGTAATTCGTCTTCAGATTTCCGAAACTTTACTCATATCTATATAGGTACAACTCCGCCTCTAGAAATTTCCAGTGGGTAGGTTTATCATGATTTCGAATCATCCGATAACCTTTGATATCCACCTAATTGCGGAATACTTTTCCTCGAGTTGTGTAATTCATCTTTGAGTAACGGAAAAACAAGCGAGCAACTTTTCGCTCGTCCCCCTGGGAAATTTCTGTCTTTGCTCCGCCGAGGTTCATCTTAAGTTCTACTTGACAGTTCACGAGGCCAGATATTCGACGATGATTTCTGGTCTCTGGATATTTCATCGCTTTATGATGTTTCGAGGTATGAATGCGTATATAAATCGATGATGATATACATATTATATTACACAGTGAAAAACTAGAGTGAAATTCAACACGATACCTGTTCCCAGGAGCCAATTTATAGGCTTATTTATTGAAAAATAAATAATGAATTGAAGAAGACAATAACAGGAGAGAAATTTTAAATGGAATAGCAGATGATTATATATTTCGGTCTATAAAACTAAAGTGCAATTTGTTTGGCAAAATATATGAATAATTAATCTTTCGGAGAAGTCCATGGTTTCTCAAAGTGTAGTAAAGTAGTGACTACTTAATGATAATACTTGAAATCATCTCCACGACATTTCAATATGATCAAAAATGATCAAATCAATTGGTACATATTTCGGACATATATATGCCTATCCTCAGCCTGATAAAATCTCTGTCGTGGAAATGAATAAGAGGTTGTTAAATATTAGTATCAAAAAATAAGAAAAAATGTTTCATTTTATTGAAGATTGAAAACCCAACAACCACGAGGTGCACATCGGTGAAGTGAAACTATTCATATAGTTTCATTTATTATTCATGTCATTCACATGTCACAGTATTTATAGGCCTCCGGCAGACGTTCAGCAGCGGAATCTCAGCACCAAGGTTGATAGACCAGATGATAATTTGTATAGGAAGGTTGCCTCGATCGATAATGCGGCAAGGGGGAAAACGCTCATTCGTGACGTCACAGGCAGTGATATGACAAGATGTCAACCTCAAAGCAAAATGTCATGAAATAGTGTCTACCATAAATACCAAATAGTGTACAAACTTCTTGGTCCACTCAGCATATTAATATCAATTTATTGTATATATAGTATAAGTACCATTATAAAATATGGATATTTATGTATACCATTGTCTAATACCTTCAATATTTGAAATGAGAAGGCAATTCTGGATAGGTTTTAAGGTTAAAATTCAAAAGGAAAATGTTATCTTCTTCTGTTAAGAGCATTCAAATAGGTTTTTTGAAAAGTTTTTTTTCCACCTTCGATGAATTTAATTATCAGACACCTTCGAGATCAAAAAATTGCCACGCCTACTCAAATCACACTTCCTATACAATCAGCTGCCAATATTGTCCACCTGCTCAAGAGATGTCTACTTCTGACCAGGAAGAACCATCATAAAAAAAAAAGATGGAACTTTGGACCCATAGCCCTATAGCTCATCTACTCACGTATGATATGTTCATATAGAAATTTTTAACCATTATCGAGTCATTACGAGTCTTTTGAAAAATTTTAAATTTGCACTAGTATCTTCAAATATGCTTAAATTCACGACGTTGAATCTTTCTTTCCACCAGAGCTATGGTGATGATGCAGTCAAAAAGGATTCCTCGAAAAAATTAGGTCATTCTGAGTGGAAATTCATAGGTTGTTCTCAAATTTATTAGTAATAATTTCATATATCGAAGACTGGAACCTTTGGCACGATAATACACTACACTGTTTTACCACTAACCAAACCGATTTTTTAACGAAGATGCTAACATAGTTAGCGAAACACGTGTCGAGGCGTTGAAAAATCGGTTTGGTTAGTGGTAAAACAGTGTAGTGAATAATTTCATAGAAAATTAGTACAATTTTGATAAATTCAGAAACTTTCACATCGTCCAAGTCGAAATCATAGTGTTGTAAAATGATATAAAAGGGTCGTCGGGTCTTGACAAATCTCCCTTCACAATGTTTCCCAACCCCTCCGTCCTCATTCCCTCCTCCTGAATCCACGTCGCCAAATTTGCAATTTCTCAGATGTTCGTAACGTTTCCATCCAGCGCCGGATATTTCATGCATAAAAAATTCGACATCATAAAAATTTCATATAGTCACATTACGTGCCCTCCCCGGATATTTTTATGCTGCGTGACACCTCGTATTATTTGCGCCGGTGGTCGGGATCGAGACCGTCTGTACATGTGTCGCCATTATTTCCAGCCACCTCGAGCGTGCAACTGACAGCTGTCGTATTGCCCAATGCAGAGAGAATACGCTATGCGCGACTGACGCCTCTGTGTGTAGTCCAGTCGCAAAAGATTTTCGACTTTTTCGACTTTGGTACTTTTTTTTCAGTCAGTCGGTCATCTACCTGCTTCTGCAGAGGTATATTTCCGGATTCGTTGAAGATAATCAAGGTTATACCTATTCATACGAAAGGTGACTATGACTCAGTAGATAACAATAGACCCATATCGATGATTCCAATCATTGGAAAAATAATTGGAAAAATAATTGGAAAACTGTTGACAAAATGGAAACCAACAACCTCCTGAATGAGAATCAGTATGGATTCAGATCCAAAAGATCGACGATTCAAGCAGTAACTTGTATTGTAAGGAAGATAGTGGATGATTTTGAGGAGAATAAACTCACATCTACATCGATATGCAACTTCAGCAAGCATCCAATTTGAGAAACTGTAATACTATGGTGTTAAGGCAATAACCTTGGATATCTTCGAATCATATCTGGATTAGAGATTCCAATGTGAAACATATGGTGGAAAAGCATGAAAATCCATGGAAATTAAGAATGGAGTACCCCAGGGCTCTGTCCTTGGACCATTATTGTTTATTGTATATCTTAATGACCTGACAGATGAATTATTTCTACTGATGATACCACACTTTGTAGTTCAAATAAAGACTAAAGTACTCTACATTCCGTATCAGGGCATAACTTTTCAACAAAGCGGAAAATTAGTTCGTACCGAACAAATTGAAATTAAATGAGAGTAGAACTCTAAAAATAGTTTTCTCATTGGACTCAAGGATAAAAAGGGTAGCCAATGTCAATATTTTTGGGATAACTCCTGATTACTCACTGAAATGAACTCATCATATCAATAAGGCATAGCCCTAGCTTCTCAGGTGAAGCACTAGCCGTTCGATATCTGAAGGGAAGCAGTGTCGAGCGCGGTTAGTACTTGGATGGGTGACAATTCGAGGAAACGCCACGTAAGCCCGTACATCTGTAGCGGAATAGCATATCATAGCTACAGCTACCATATCAATGAGCACAAGATATGGTACGGATATGATGTCCTCCGGAGGAGATGTTCAGCTGGCGGTCCCTAGGCCATGGACTCGTTAAAGATCTATACCTCTGGTTGGAACACCAGAGGATTCGGCAAAATTTTTGGTTGGGGGTACTGTGCTCACCGGCGTCGGTGATAAGCCTCACTAGCACTAATCCATAATATTTCATCTAAATAATAATGTATGAAAACTGTCTGATGAAAAAGGTTATAATCTATGAAGGATATTCCTCGTCTGTTGATTGTCCATCGCCGGAAAATGAATTTGAATTGATTTATTATCATATTACATGATACCATCAAAGAAGCAGGTTTTTAATTTTCATACTGGCTTTCTCCCATTCATGTCATTGTAGATCATATTATAAGAAAACTGCTAGGTTCGATTACGAAGTAATACATAACATGAAACACAGATTCATGGTAGTAGTAGTGTATCTAGGTCGATTCTAGACCCAGGTGGCACCGATTCGTAAAGGGAAAAATGAGTTTCAAGCATGACTTATATCCATTCATGAGTTATTTCACTAGATTCTCAAATATGAAATAATGTGTGTTCGAAAACATTCACAATGATGTTAATCCCATAAGAGTAATAGTATAGCGCCGATGAGAAAATACTATAGTGTATGAGATTATGAAAGAACAACTGTACTAATGTCCATCGGCCTGTCATTAGCCTTTGTTATCAGTTATTTGTATACTATTCAGGAAAGAAGATTCAAATATTGCAGGTGGATTCATGTACCTCATCGACTAGTCTATTCGTGAAAGATCACGGGTTGGAATCGATGCACAGAGACCGAAATCCTGGTTTTTAGATGATGATGTTTACCAACTGTTGTGAATTACTTGGAGAAGTGGGTGGTTTTATTACGTTATATGCATGCATGTGTGAGGCAATAATCGTAACTTCCCGAGAACGGTTATAGATTTTTTTATCTATATTCCTGCTGATCTGATAGGTCTATTCCTCCACTGGATTATTCAATTCGCTTCCCCGGAAAACAATCCCGAATGTTTATAAAATTATGATGTTGAATTTCAACACGCATCGAAGATGTCGGCGATGGAATAAAATTCGTATACGGAAGAGATGAAGACTCAAAATAACAGGCCGTTATACAGAGAATGTTCGTATTAATAAAGGCGAACTCTATTACAGTTCGAGCCCTTTTGAAATCAAAGTTGTCGGAGCATTCTGAATAAACAGGGCAATATCCATTTACAGCCGCAGCAGTTGATGGTCCTCTCTATAGGTCTTCTCTCTCTCGGAGTATGGCAACTTGACGCTCATAACAGAATTTTCACTGTGATATACATTATACTCAGGGACGGGCCCGATAATCTGGATGCTGGACCTATCTTTTGTTTCATCTTGAAAATTTGTAGAGAAATAGCTATAGATATCTATCATTTCGAGCCTGAATTGGTTTTGGACTTTGAGCAATTGCTGAGCATTGAGGACAGTGAGGACATTGAAGGGAATGAAAATGCGAGATTCTTTGCGATGAAGGAGCTGTGGTACCATTATTTTTACTAAATTACCTTATCTTTAAGACTGGCAATGAGAAAAAAAAATTTCCACCGTACTGCATTATGAGTTGCTTCCCCATCAAAGAAGGCTGAGTCAATGGATGCATCTAGTTCAACATTGACAGCAGGACAGGCACATTGACAGAAGCAATTCTAAGATGGTATGGAAACACCTATACTAACATTGAATGAGCTAGGCAGAAAAGATAGAGTAATATCCCCCTTTTGGTTCTAGGAGGATAGAGAATCCTGCAGATGACGTTGATTTCATATAGTGATTTTCCACTAGTATCATGATTTCTAGTGACCTTTGGAGATTTCGTTTTTGAATTGATTATGAAATGATTTCCGCCATTTTCATTTTGTGCTCTGAGTTCAAATTTTATCCAGAGGAGATCTTCTATATAAGTTTCTTCCAGAAGGAACTCAAGAATAAGAAGAAACACTGAGGACGACGCACTTTCACTTTCAAGATAACGGCAAGTCGAAGAATTCCTTAGCAATTCCAACCAATGATGATGCACGTTATTGATCCACTTGAGCAGGAACAGTCCCGAATCAAGGAGACAGATAGACGTTGAATGTCATGTTTATCTGTTGGTGAATATCCAAGATATGAACCTGAGTATGACAGATATTCCGATACGTTTTTGGGTCATTTTTATGTGAGTACGGTTCTGCAGAGCCCTGAAGTTTGAGAGCGCTCTGACAACCGTTACCAGGGGAAACCACTTAATGAGGACCTGCCGTTCGAAAAGGGGCGGAAAACCGTTTTCTTAGATTACACCGGAAAGTCAATGATGAAAAGAACTAAACGTGAACGGCGAGCATATAAAATATACGGAAAATAATAAAGACGGCACAGAATGTCTTCGTCGAGAGATTTTTTATGAATTAATTGAGTGGAAGAGAATCGAGGATGTCTTTGAGATGAGGCAGATATTGACAATAACAGTTAATGAAAGATGATATCGGCTTGATACTTTCAAATATATTGTTATTGGCCTACATAGCACTTGCTTTATTTTCATCTTTATCTTCCTCATGAGTATAATAATGACAACACTCCTCATTTCTCGATGATGGATGAAACGTTCTCTCGTTTTTCCTATCCTGAATTGCGGAAGCCAATCCAAAGATTTGCATGCACTGCTCCATAGACATTTAATATTTTTTTATTGTAATATTCTGGACAGGAAACCTTATTCTGGAAGAATATTAGCGTGATCCGTGGCAGTTTTAGTAAGAATGATTTCAAATTTTATGGACAAATTACTAATTGAGACTTCAATGAATTATTTCGCGAATCAACCTGTATACTGTTTCACAAGCTTTCACTTGCTTCGAGATCTTCATTTATGGTATAGCAATCTCATAACGAATTAACGATCAGAATGTTCAAGTATCCCACTTTTTTTTTTTCATTTTTCATAAGGCGGAGATCAGATATAGATCTGATTCTCTCCAAAGGTAATCGAAACGTAACCGGGGGATAGGTCCTTTGATCAGGGCGATGTGTACACTGAACAGACGATCGAATCGAGTTGATAATTCTGTGTCGGGCCGAATTCAAACCGCCGCGTGTTTGCAATGTTCTAGATGGCTGGGTTTTTGCG
Source organism: Phaedon cochleariae (assembly GCA_918026855.4). Classification (NCBI taxonomy): domain Eukaryota; kingdom Metazoa; phylum Arthropoda; class Insecta; order Coleoptera; family Chrysomelidae; genus Phaedon; species Phaedon cochleariae. The sequence continues at coordinate 2,089,406 of OU896713.1, read as the reverse complement.
AAATTCGCATTAAATTTTATTTTCTCCGGTGGGGTGCTTCGAAGCGTGCGCTCGCTGAATTATGAAAAAAAAAGTCCGATGTCACATGATCCGACTGGAATTGGTGAGTACGAACTGGGGATACGTTCATCTCAAAATCGTATCTGGATAGAATATTTGATGGTTTTGTAAATATTAGTTCCATTCGTCTCAAAAGCATTCCATGCCAATTATTTCCCCAATATCAGAATAAATGATGAGATGAATTATACAATATCCAGAACTCATCTGTTTCTCACTACACTAAAAAAAAATCAATCATCGTGATAACAAACATTGTATCTTACTTATCTCGTTTGGAGTGTTATTCAATAAAGCTTTCTTCGATTCGGATTCTTGAAATTGTAAATACCGGCAAACAAAATGATAAATCCTCTAAATCCTCACCATACTTCCTGAACGACGCTTATCCAAACAATCGATAACCCGCACTTACATTTTTCTGCAAAACAAAGTCATTATTCACCTACATTGAGTCTTGGGGGGATTTAAAAAACATAAACTTCGGAATAAGAGTTCAAAGGCAACTCTTCGCCGCTTTTGTCGGAGCAAGCTCGCGCTTCGTAATCGTTTTTATACATTTTTCAACAAAGAAACTATTTAGGTGATAACTGAAAATCGATGAGACAGTTTAAGAGAACAAAAACCGTTCAGACTGGATTGTGTGAGTACGAAGTTATTGAGTTGCGGGCGCCAAAACACGATGGAACCATTTGATTTTTCCACTTAGAATGACTCCAATGCATCAGGAGCATGATTCCCTTCACAGATGAATCGAATACAAAATATTTCTATCTAATATATAATATTCTCCTGTCCCTTGTCATGGTGTCTATTGCCAAACTCGTCCGAAATGGTTTTGCCGATTCTTATGAAAATATTTGTGCATATCCGGTAGGTTTGAGAATCGGTCGTGAAATATTTTTCGATTTGAATTCGTGATCCGATTTCATTCAAAATTGGTATCTGGGGATTTTTGGGATCGGAGATTATGATTCCTTCGTCGAAATGAGCGGATATAATATGACACGAGTTTTTGAATTATGATTTGGTTCTATTCAAAATTGGTATCTGAGATTTTTTTGCGGTTGAAGATTATGATTCTCTCAACATAATCAGGATATTCAAAATGGCGGGCGAGTTTTTTATTCATGATCCACTTCTATTCAAACTCGATATCTGGAGGATTCCGGAGTCGGAGATTATGATTCCTATGTCAAAATTAGTGAATTCGAAATGGCGGATCCCATATGACGGACGAGTTCCCAAGTTATAATCAGATTCTACCCAAAATTGGTATCTGAAGGTCTTCGGAGTCAGAGATTATGATTCCTTCGTTGAAATGATAACAGTCAAGATGGCGGATCTGATATGGCGAAAGAGTTTCTCGATTATAATCGAATTCTATTCAAAATACCTATCTGGGGATTTTCGAGGTTGTAGATCATGATCCTCTCGACAAAATTCTAGAAATTCGAGATGGCTGATCCAATATGGCGGACGAGTTTGGTGATTATGATCCGATTCTATTCAAAATTGATATCTGAGGTTCTTGGGGTCGGATATTCTGATTCCGACGTCAAAATTAGGAAATTCAAGATGTCGGATACAATATAGCGAAGGAGCTTTGTGATAAATAGTTGTTTGAAAAACTATAATGAAACACTCTGTTATTGATGGGCAAACTCGAAGCCAAACTGAAGAGAAATTGATAATATTCAGTAGGTATAGTTCGAATAAATAAAGAGATATAGTGATGTCGAACTGAAGAGTAGTAGAAAATAAATAGTAGTTTGAAAAACTAAAGAAACACGTTTAAGTAGACATAATAAAAAAGTAGAAAACAGAATAATAGAAGTTTGTTGATAAATAATATCTAACTAAAAAATTATTTCTTGGAATTAAATGTATATAGCAAAACAACGTCTGGCGGGTCAGCCATAGTGATGAATGGTAGTCTGAAGAACTAATGAAACATGCATGAAATAATTTGAAAAATCAGAGAAACACGATTGAATGGATATCCAAACTGAAGAGTTGTCGAAAATAAAACAATAAAAGTGTGATGATCAATATTCAACTGAAAAATACTTTCTAGAAATAATGTTTATGGCAAAACAACGTTTGCCAGGTCAGCTAGTAATTCATAAATATTTAGCAAAGCCTGAGTACGTATTATGGTAACTGAGTTGCTATCCTGTGAAATAAAGATTTGAAGTATCTTTCGAGATATTCTCCAGAAGTACCTAGTGAGAGTGAGACGTAAATAATATGGTGGACAGTGATCGAAGGACATGTCTTGTGAGACATTTCCATCGAACACATGTTTGAGATTCCTTTCGACTTGCCCAAATAACACCAGCAGATTACTGTTATCCCGAACCAGCTGCTTAGGTATTTTTGAATGAGTCTGACACAAGTATGCTACGTCAATGTCCCTATCATCAATCGATAGGAGAGAAATCAGCTAATGAAGAAAGATCAAGTGAAGGTATTTATATATCAAATCAGTGTGACGGCACATTTGAGAATTCTCTAATATCCAGTTTCCTTCTGGAATACTCTGCCACTGTCGGATTGTTTGAGAAAACAGGTTAGCAAACGCAGACAAGATAAATGAGGTGCGAAGGAGAAAATATAAGAAGCTACAGACTCAACAATGCCTCAACTTGAAGGCACTAGATACAATGGGAAGATTTTGAAGTATACATCCCTTTGTACAAAAGCGGCGTTTCGTTACTATTTCGAAATTACGGGGAATTGCCGGTAATGATTTACCAGATACAAGAGATAGCCGGCTCAATGGTTTGGGTAATGTTGAAAATGAGTGTCGAAAAAATATTGCTGAATCTGAAGGATTCGTCAGTCACCGACCAGATTGGAGTTAGCCATTATGAAAGCTCAGGAGATCAAATTATCAACTGATATTCTCAATATTCAGTGTGGTAGTATACTTATACAGGGTGAATCATAACTATTGAGGCTAAGGACAGATTGTTTGGACCAGAATATGGCGATAGTACCGAATATGCCTCGATGAAATATTGCTGTGGAAAAAGATACAGGGCGTGGAAGATTGTTATCAAAATTGGCACAGAGGACTAAAGTACAAAAAATATCATTTTATGTATCAATCAACAGTTTTTACAGGGCCATCATGTGAATAATTCCTGATGATGAAATCGACTGGGGAAAACGCAATTGAAGAGTTCGCTTCGGACTGTCAAATAATTGTTGCTGGTCGATTACATGAATTGTCATTGAATCAATCTTGGTGCGAGTTTATAGTCAATACTTTTTTATTGAAATGGCCTGTATCTTTTTTCACAGCAATATTTCATCAACGCATATTTGGTCCTATCGCCATATTTTGGTCCAAACAATCTGCCCTTAGCCAATGTCCTAATATTGATGACTCACCTGTTTAAGTATATCACTCGAGGAATGCAATATACAAGCCTTGTTTCTTTCAATAAAAAAATGTGAACTTCTGCATATTGAATCTGTGGCCTCATGAAAACTGTCCTAATAGAAATACGTCGAGCTGTGAAGATGGAGGCTCAAACCCCAATACTTTTCCAATGCGCACTTCCACTCTTTGAGTGATAAAATACTAATCCGTATGAACAACGACAACATATCGTATGTGTCACCTCCAAGCATAGGAATAATACAATTGCTAGATTCGACGAAGTGATATGTGAAACGTCTGACATAATAGAGGTTGAGGATATTCTGAATGTAGTCTTCAGAACTCCGAGAAAGTAAATATTGAGGTATTATCTGGATCGGGAAGTTCAATTGAACAATAGCGATTTTCTCCCGAGAAAGTTGGAAATATTACCTATAGAATCTTTATTGGCAGCGTACTGAGAGGGATTTGCTGACTGATGTGAAAGGTTTTTGAGGAGTTGTTAAACACGACTCTGGTTTATGCTTACAAGCACGTTCATGTCATGCTTGCAGTGCAGTTGAGTATAAAAATTTGATTGGAACTCATTGAGTGAGGATTTGAAGAAGTATATTCCATTTTCCAGAAACTTGAAAAATTTGCCCGACACCACTTCAGATGACATGACACATTCATTGTATGCATATTTCCTCTTTCCCAAAGTATCATAACATATACTATAACCATGCCTTTGTCAGAACGTTTGATGTTGGTGTGTACAAATTCAATTTTTCGCCACAATTCAATTTGTGTTGCTGCGAACATTTTTGAGAAAATATACACACCAACATAGTAGAATGAATCACAATAGCATATAAATCGAAGAAGTCCAAACAAAACACCTGCCCTGCTAGCTGAGCTACTGCGCATACTAGCCGCGAATGAACATGTTCACTGCAAATTCTAGGACACGACAAGTGCTGATTGAAACTATTGTTCTCCGTTAGGGTGTATATACAAATAAGAATAATTCAATCATGACAGGAGAAGAACGAAATTTAATAAGATTCGTTTCTTCATTCAAGATCACACTGTACAAACTGTCATCTGTTACATCGCTGGATATTCTGATTACTTTATTTATAATCTCATTCGAACATAACCACCCGGAAGATTATAAAGCAAACTACTTCGCATCCGGATATTTTTAATTAATATTTTGATGCACCTTTGATAAGTGTTGTGTAAATTTATACGAGCGAGTGTACCGTGAGGCAAATATAACGTTTTGGAGCCTTACCAAATATTTACCAACGTCAAAAGCTGGAAATTGGAAACGGAGACTCACCTGAAAAAGAAAACAGATTTCAGCGCGGAAATTTCGAGTGAAAAATGTATCTACGTCACCCAACTGAAGTACCTTCCAAATGAAACGGTATACTCAAGAACGTTGACGTTGTTGCCAACCTGGAATAGTTCAATTTGTTTCCTGTATTACTGGAAGAGAATTAATGGTTGATTGGTGAACTGCTTCATTTGGAAAGGAATTCATCAAATAATTCCAAACCATACACATCAAGGTCTACATAGTAAAACGTTTTAATAAAGTTCCTGGTAATCATTGAACGTGGCAAGTTCATTAATAATATGTTCGGAATTAAACATTCAGTTTCGACTTTGACAACTCATAACTTCAAAGGAAAGTTAGGCGGAAACTCATTTTAGTATAGCAAAATATGTCAGGGGTTGGCGTTGAAAGTTGAGAGGCAAGAGTAACAAAGTTGTTTAATTTCAGTAATTCCAGCTCGACACCTATATGGCGTGAAACTTCACAACTATTCCGTACTTTTTGTGTCGAGCTCCGACAAACGATCAAATGGGGGTGGCTTTCCGCCAACGTTCCCCTTTGAAGCAGCGCCAATGCATACAAAGCGCCACTTCAACTGTAGTTTTCACTATTAGTAATATTACAGAGCGTTATTCAATGACTGTCTGGAAGTTTGGAAACTACTGTAACGGCGTACTGTGAGAAGTTAACACCAATAACATCGTTCCATTTATGATAATTCACTCAGCATGATGTGTCGTGTAGTAAAGAAAGGTATCATGAGGATTCATGGTTCTTGATAAGCGGAGAATAGTACATTGCATTGCATGATCCACACTTAGGTAATATGATCGATCCATAACACAGACTAACATTTTTTCATTAATACTACAAACGGCCTTTCCAGTCATTTCTAGAAAAACTATTTCTCAAAATATATGGCTCTGGAATACCCTCAAATGATTTTGCGATTCAATTCAACATGAACAGAAGGCTATGATTAGTCGGATATTTATTCCTCGATTTTTTATTCCAGCGAATAATACAGATGCTGTTTGATAGCTCAACTAATAAATACTCAGCTGAAAATTCGTGGTATTGAAAATATGCATTACATGATCAGTTAGTTGGTTGATTTCGGTTGGAGAATTATTCAAAATTGTGGGTGGAATTCAATTTTTCATTGAATTACAGTGCAGTTATTCATGAAATTCAGTTTCGAAACCCTTCTAGTTAAGTACCTACTTTCGAATTCAGGTACTCACCTATTATGTACCTACCTATACCTATCTACCATAGGAAGAGAAACAAATTCTGAATCAATCAACACTAAATCGCTTACTTGGTTCTATTTCTATCGATTTTGGTACAAGCATCACTGCATTCTTGTCAATAATACTGAGAAATGAGAACGGTGACTTTCTCTCGTAGACATAGTCGCCAGATTAGCAAATAAAAATTCCGGGAATGAGGGATTCGGTTTTTTGTCATAACTATCATTAATTTCATTGATCGCCTCAATTTAGGAAACACACAGCATAACAGACTTCCCCCAGTTTCATTAACTGTTTGAGGGTATTCAACCTACTCTGACCTAACCTAGCTTTGCCTAACCTAACCGCACCTAATCTATTTTCAATTCTGACCTCACATAACTTAACCATAGCTATTTATTGAATTGTTGCATCGTCGAAAAATTAGGACGTTGTCAGCGTTGTCTATAAGAAGTTCTATATCTATATCTAACAGATTATGTACCCTTCGGTGAGACTTGCCTAAAAAATGGCATATTAGAATCAGATACAGATCCTTCATTTCCATAAAAAGACTATTGCTAATCAACTCTGAGGCATTGATGAAAAGTATTTCTATCTAGATATCATCCAAATCAAAGATATATGAATTCATTTCATTAACGAGTCATCTCAAGCTCGAGATCATCATGAGTAGCAGTACATAATATAGAATCGTTTCACGGCGAATGAAGCTCACAAACTACGAAATAACCTTTATGAACCAGACTGGAGAATTTCTCATACGATAATGTACAATGGAAACTTCGGTACGGAGTTTGCTGCGAGAGTTTGCTACAACATCACACCGCTATTAAGGTTAACTACAATATATACGTCTATTGTAACGACAGTTCGTGAAGTCTGCTTTCGAATCACTATGAAGGCAATCGATAATCAAAATTCACGAGAAAAGTAAAGCCTTCTGTCGTTTCAAACTTCCTTTGGAACTCCAGTAAGAAATTGCACTGCAATGCTAAGTGATTCATTAAATGATCGTGTATGAGTGATGTGAGAAATTTCGTTTCAGCTCGGAAGTGATAAATGTTCATTAGATACTCTTGTCCCAGTCTGTAAATAGAATCATTTATAATTGGAAGTTCTCGTCGATAATTGTCGGTAATTATTGAGAAACACTTGACCACTTAGCCTATATGATATAAAAATCTTTGTTGCATGATCTCATGGTCAACAATGAGGCGCTGATTGCATTGTGATATGTGGTTCTTAATCATCCTTGGAGATTCTTTGTATCATCCGCCTTATTATATATATTCCATAAACAAGTTGGCTGTAACTGATAAAACAGGTTTCAAGTATCTGCACAGAAATGATTCGAACATTGTGCATGAACAAGAAATATGTCGAAATCTGTTGAGAGCCTTCATTGGATTGGGGGTGGTATATGTCAATGCTGCAATGTGTTTCGTGATCTATAGATTCCCAAAAATATGATTAAAAATCATCTGATTGATTAATCTACTTCGAAGATCCAGAATCAACGGTAGTCTAGGATTTTTTTGGATTCATCAGATGATTAAACAAAAATACACGGCTTCCCATCGGTTTTATTTGACAACACTCCATCTAATTTCGACTGTTTTTGCTTCTTGCTTCAGAATCGCTGCTATCAATCGTACTGTCGTTTTCCCGACCTTTTCGATCGTTATCCAATAAAATATTATTCAATCATTATCACCCTGTTAAAAAATATCCCCTATGAGATAATGTTCTGAAAATTGTATTTGTAACTAGTCTGAATCGATTTCCATTATGAAATTTGAAAAAATGTCTTATCCGTTTTTTTTTTAATTTTGGTGATCGATAATTTTTTTTGCTCTGCAAAATAGATGAGTTCAGGAGGAAAAGAATTCCTAGAAATTCGGAACTACAGGGATGGGGTGGACCAAATTGTTACACGGTCGCAAAATATTTTTTCTTGATTGCCCTAAAAATCCCAAAACAATAATGAACACTGATTCAAACCCATACTGTCTATGAATTTTTTGGAAATTCAAGGCAATCAAGAAAAAAGTATTTTCCGACCTATATGAGCCTACTTCATTGCTTGAACCACTGATTATGAAAATCTCAAGGGAGAGTTCTCTATCAAATCTGACATCAAATTCTCTCATTGTGGGTCTGAATTAGTGACTTTGAATTTTTTGGGATTTTTAGGGCTATCAGGAAAAAAATATTTTTCGACCTATATGAGCCTACTGCATTGCTTGAACCGCTGATTTCGAAAATCTAAAGGAAGAGTTTTCTGTTGAATCTGACATCGAATTCTTTCATTGTGGGTCTGAATTAGTGTCTTTGAATTTTTTGGGATTTTTAGGGCAATCAGGAAAAAAATATTTTTCGACCTATTGGAGCCTCTACTGCATTGCTTGAACCGCTGATTTCGAAAATCTAAAGGAAGAGTTTTCTGTCAAATCTGACACCAAATTCTTTTATTGTGGGTCTGAATTAGTGTCTTTGAATTTTTTGGGATTTTTAGGGCAATCAGGAAAAAAATATTTTTCGACCTATATGAGCCTAGGTACTGCATAGCTTGAACCGCTGATTTCGAAAATCTGAAGGAAGAGTTTTTTGTCAAATCTGACATCAAATTCTCTCATTGTGGGTCTGAATTAGTGACTTTGAATTTTTTCGGATTTTTAGGGCTATCAGGAAAAAAATATTTTTCTACCTATATGAGCCTACTGCATAGCTTGAACCGCGGATTTTGAAAATCAGAAGGAAGAGTTTTCTGTCGAATCTGACATCAAATTCTTTCATTGTGGGTCTGAATTAGTGTCTTTGAATTTTTTGGGATTTTTAGGGCAATCAGGAAAAAAATATTTTTCGACCTATAGGAGCCTCTACTGCATTGCTTGAACCGCTGATTTCGAAAATCTGGAAGAAGAGTTTTCTGTCAAATCTGACACCAAATTCGTTCATAGTGGGGCTGAATTAGTGTCTCTGAATTTTTTGGGAATTTTAGGGCAATCAGGAAAAAAATATTTTTCGACCTATAGGAGCCTCTACTGCATTGCTTGAACCGCTGATTTCGAAAATCTAAAGGAAGAGTTTCCTGTCAAATCTGACACCAAATTCTTCCATTGTGGGGCTGAATTAGTGTCTTTGAATTTTTTGGGATTTTTAGGGCAAACAGGAAAAAAATATTTTTCGACCTATAGGAGCCTCTACTGCATTGCTTGAATCGCTGATTTCGAAAATCTAAAGGAAGAGTTTCCTGTCAAATCTGACACCAAATTCTTCCATTGTGGGGCTGAATTAGTGTCTTTGAATTTTTTGGGATTGTTAGGGCAATCAGGAAAAAAATATTTTTCGACCTATAGGAGCCTCTACTGCATTGCTTGAACCGCTGATTCCGAAAATCTAAAGGAAGAGTTTCTCGTCAAATCTGACACCAAATTCTTCCATTGTGGGGCTGAATTAGTGTCTTTGAATTTTTTGGGATTTTTAGGGCAATCAGGAAAAAAATATTTTTCGACCTATAGGAGCCTCTACTGCATTGCTTGAACCGCTGATTAAGAAAATCTAAAGGAAGAGTTTTCTGTTGAATCTGACATCGAATTCTTCCATTGTGGGTCTGAATCAGTGTCTTTGAATTTTTTGGGATTTTTAGGGCAATCAGGAAAAAAATATTTTTCGACCTATTGGAGCCTCTACTGCATTGCTTGAACCGCTGATTTCGAAAATCTAAAGGAAGAGTTTTCTGTCAAATCTGACACCAAATTCTTCTATTGTGGGTCTGAATTAGTGTCTTTGAATTTTTTGGGCTTTTAGGGCAATCAGGAAAAAAATATTTTTCGACCTATATGAGCCTAGGTACTGCATAGCTTGAACCGCTGATTTCGAAAATCTAAAGGAAGAGTTTTTTGTCAAATCTGACATCAAATTCTCTCATTGTGGGTCTGGATTAGTGACTTTGAATTTTTTCGGATTTTTTAGGGCTATCAGGAGAAAAATATTTTTCTACCTATATGAGCCTACTGCATAGCTTGAACCGCGGATTTTGAAAATCAGAAGGAAGAGTTTTCTGTCGAATCTGACATCAAATTCTTTCATTGTGGGTCTGAATTCTTTCATTGTGGGGCTGAATTAGTGTCTTTGAATTTTTTGGGATTTTTAGGGCAATCAGGAAAAAAATATTTTTCGACCTATAGGAGCCTCTACTGCATTGCTTGAATCGCTGATTTCGAAAATCTAAAGGAAGAGTTTCCTGTCAAATCTGACACCAAATTCTTTCATTGTGGGGCTGAATTAGTGTCTTTGAATTTTTTGGGATTGTTAGGGCAATCAGGAAAAAAATATTTTTCGACCTATAGGAGCCTCTACTGCATTGCTTGAACCGCTGATTTCTAAAATCTAAAGGAAGAGTTTCTTGTCAAATCTGACACCATATTCTTCCATTGTGGGGCTGAATTAGTGTCTTTGAATTTTTTGGGATTTTTAGGGCAATCAGGAAAAAAATATTTTTCGACCTATAGGAGCCTCTACTGCATTGCTTGAACCGCTGATTTCGAAAATCTAAAGGAAGAGTTTCCTGTCGAATCTGACACCAAATTCTTCCATTGTGGGGCTGAATTAGTGTCTTTGTATTTTTTGGGATTTTTAGGGCAATCAGGAAAAAAATATTTTTCGACCTATAGGAGCCTCTACTGCATTGCTTGAACCGCTGATTTCGAAAATCTAAAGGAAGAGTTTCCTGTCAAATCTGACACCAAATTCTTTCATTGTGGGGCTGAATTAGTGTCTTTGAATTTTTTGGGATTTTTAGGGCAATCGGGAAAAAAATATTTTTCGACCTATAGGAGCCTCTACTGCATTGCTTGAACCGCTGATTTCGAAAATCTAAAGGAAGAGTTTCCTGTCAAATCTGACACCAAATTCTTTCATTGTGGGGCTGAATTAGTGTCTTTGAATTTTTTGGGATTTTTAGGGCAATCAGGAAAAAAATATTTTTCGACCTATAGGAGCCTCTACTGCATTGCTTGAACCGCTGATTTCGAAAATCTAAAGGAAGAGTTTTCTGTCAAATCTGACACCAAATTCTTTTATTGTGGGTCTGAATTAGTGTCTTGGATTTTTTTGGGATTTTTTGGGTAATCAGGAAAAAAATACTTTTCGACCTATAGGAGCCTCTACTGCATTGCTTGAACCGCTGATTTAGAAAATCTAAAGGAAGAGTTTCCTGTCAAATCTGACACCAAATTCTTTCATTGTGGGGCTGAATTAGTGTCTTTGAATTTTTTGGGATTTTTAGGGCAATCAGGAAAAAAATATTTTTCGACCTATAGGAGCCTCTACTGCATTGCTTGAACCGCTGATTTCGAAAATCTAAAGGAAGAGTTTCCTGTCAAATCTGACACCAAATTCTTTCATTGTGGGGCTGAATTAGTGTCTTTGAATTTTTTGGGATTTTTAGGGCAATCAGGAAAAAAATATTTTTCGACCTATAGGAGCCTCTACTGCATTGCTTGAACCGCTGATTTCGAAAATCTAAAGGAAGAGTTTCCTGTCAAATCTGACACCAAATTCTTTCATTGTGGGGCTGAATTAGTGTCTTTGAATTTTTTGGGATTTTTAGGGCAATCAGGAAAAAAATATTTTTCGACCTATAGGAGCCTCTACTGCATTGCTTGAACCGCTGATTTCGAAAATCTAAAGGAAGAGTTTCTTGTCAAATCTGACACCAAATTCTTTCATTGTGGGGCTGAATTAGTGTCTTTGAATTTTTTGGGATTTTTAGGGCAATCAGGAAAAAAATATTTTTCGACCTATAGGAGCCTCTACTGCATTGCTTGAACCGCTGATTTCGAAAATCTAAAGGAAGAGTTTCCTGTCAAATCTGACACCAAATTCTCTCATTGTGGGGCTGAATTAGTGTCTTTGAATTTTTTAGGATTTTTAGGGCAATGAGGAAAAAAATATTTTTTGACTTATATGAGCCTACTACATTTTCTTGAACCGCTGATTTCGAAAATCTAATGGGAGAGTTTTCTGTCAAATCTGACATCAAATTCTTTCATTGTTGGTCTGAATTAGTGTCTATGAATTTTTTGAAATTCTCAGGGCTATCAGGAAAAAAATATTTTTCGACCTGCTTGAACCGCTGATACAATGACTTTGACTGACTATAATGATTTTTCTGAATTTCGTGACAATATGTGGAAATGTTCATTTCCATCAATTCGAATCCACCATTTTCTCAGCTGATCGATCATCAGTTCCACATCGCCTCGGATAATTTCGTGAGCTGGTGCATCTCAAACAGTGCATGAATTTAATAGAAGTCCCGGGGACAATGCCGGTAATCATCGATGCTAATTGGAGGTCCGCTTCAATCTCGACAAACTTAATGTTCGAATTCGGTTTTGATTTGTCCGCTCCGATGGCCGAAGGGATATTCGGTTCGAACATGGAAACGCTATTGATTTTGACTGTCGGTGTTTTCTTTACATTAAAGCGAAGACCGTTGGTTCGGAATGGCCATGAAATCGGCTGGATCATCGATGTCCATCACTCGTTGGCCACCCGAAATAACCCAATCGGGAAACACAAACATTACAGTGGAGATCGAAATGAAGACTGTATATAAAACACGAAAAACTTGGATAGTTAATTTTCAGATGACTATTCCACTCTCGATCTCTAGAACCAATCAGAATCGACCATTTTCACGGTTTCTTCTGTATTCTAGCGATATTTTTTGTTCAATGATTTGATTTCCAGATACGTTAACAGGCATTAACATCGTAATTATAACGTCACTGCAGATAGTGAGTACAACTCTTGAATCATAGCATTTTGATATTCAAATCAATTCGGTAATTCATCTCAGTGAAAAAACTGAATCCTATTCATCAATACGAACCACCTATCATTCCTATTCAGGACACGATTACTAGTAGTGAAACATCTCGTGATAATGAAACCAAAAATCAGATCCGATCGCAAAAGCCCTTTATGTCAGTCTATGTCCTGTCCATCAAATCATGCTCTATCTGCATGAAACATCAGTGAAGCGACCGTCAAATAAAAATATGAGACCAATCAGCTCGCTTCCCAATACGATTACCGCGTATCGTTTATATTGAAAGCGGGCTTTCAGAGCTCTTACATTTTTCTCGAGAGCAAATTAGATATCCTGTTCGCATCAAAGAGACCTACTTCAAAGCGGAATCACAGCGTTACAAAAATTTTTGTTACTGTCATACGTCGTTCGTATCACGAATTACTTTCATTCGCTTGGGTTTATTTGCATTATGGGAGAGCGAGGAACCAGCATCCGAGATATCCATCAATTTGGTTACATCGTGAATCTCAATATCTTTGAGGAAATGATCACTTTTTGCGGTTGAATTGGTTTTCATAATCCCCCGTACCTCTACACTTCACCTATTTAAAGTCTGAGGAATGTGTGGTAGGTTCTTGTTGAAACCTTTCTGAAACACTTTGTATTGAAATGTAGAGAGACATTTCAGAGTATTGTTATATTCATATTTCACAAAAGAATCATGGTGAAGAATTCTTTGTGAGGAGATATTAGTTTGGAATCTACAATAGTAAAGAGTGAAGTGTTGTTTAGAGACGAGAAAAATACCAGCATCTAAGAGACACATTTTGGATTTCATATTATGGATATGACAGTAAAAGCAGAATACATGTGATACTATAACAAAAACATTGGGTAAGAAGAACAACAAAGGAGAAAAGAACAAGACGAAGTATTGAAGGCGGATCAGTAACAACAAAGAGAACAAAATGAAACAACAATACGCAATTGATACCTGATAGTCAGATTGCCATGGAGGCAGTCAAGAGCTTTTTATTCGGGTGGACCGCAAGTTGGACACATCATGAAGTAAAGTTGGGATTACGACAATCAAAAAGCAGAAAAAATAACGATATACAGTTATGATGAAAAAAAAAAAAAGAAATGAGTAGGAAGGAACAGAAGAAATTGAGGAAGATTTAGTTGATGTTGAAGGATAAAAACAAAAGAGTTATGGAGAATAAAAAAAAAGAGGCAACTAATGTAGTGACGATTCAATATTATATACTCAGAAGGCATTTGAAGTTGGAGCAAATGGAGAAATTAAAAACTTCATTACGGTATTTACAATTCATCTGGCAATCCAATAACTCCCACGAAATGTTGTCAGGCGAAATTCGTTTCTGCAAACGCACTCAGGAAACCACAAAATATAACTCCACCGTAATGTCCTCTCCACCTGAATCATACTTGGAGCATTAGGCAGCTGCGTGAATTAAATTTAAAATCCAAGAGGAGAGTGACCCCAAACGGCGTGCAATTCTGCCCACGAATTGATTCATATTTAATGCCCAGAGTGGTCGACCGCGTGAATCAAAATATCCATTAGATATTTCGTGGGACGGGCCTTGCCTCATGAGCTTCTGGCATTCTTCGAGACCAGCAAAGGGCTGTGGGGTCATCAAGAGACCGCGAAATATACCTTCGGAGCCGAAGCATTACAGAACGTCATCACTTATGCATTACGCCCGACCGAGTGCAAAACGCTCTCCGGAGACCAAGCGAATAGTTTCACCTGTTGCTCGGTGAACAATGAGCATAGAGAGCATATAGAGAGAGTGCCGAAATGTGTTGGAGTGTTATCGACGTGAAAAATTCATAATAATCTATGAAATTCGCACGCCACGCCGATTATTGTTCGGTGAGCGAATGGGTCGTGAAAGCGAACAATTACAGTAGGCAGAATTGGATGGTCGGGCTACCGTGAAGTGTACTCTCCTTCAATTTCCAATAGGGTTTTGTAACTGCATCATACATTATCGACATCGATTCACCTCGGAATTTGTTAGCTGTACTGGATAATCCTGAAAGGAAGGAACTTGATAATTGACTGTGTTAGAACAGATATTTATGTAACAAGTGGGTACACATTTTACTCACGTGTTGCATACAAAATTTGTCCCACACAATGTCGAAAACATATATACAACTTCCCTGGTTTGGAAAGATACAACATCCATAGCCTCGAGTCCCATCTGCTCGAGTCCAAGAACATTGAGCAGCTACGAAATAGCTGTAGCTGGATGCATTCATGTTGTAGCTTAGATTGTCGATTGAAATTGAGATGTTACAATTTTCTGTTTCCAAGTTCACAATTGAGAAGGTGTTGAGTGTCATCTGAGAGACTGAACATATATGTTGCATCGATGAATCAACTCCTCCACAGAAAACGATGACGTGGGTCAATGTGACATCGATAAAAAAGCATGCACCTTTTTCATCGCTGTAAAACTGCCTGTTCCTTTCATCTAGTGGGTATGAGCCTGATGTCACTTCAATTTCTGTTTGGTATTGTTCACGCGTAAATTAACGAAATGAACCGTTTCAGGAATATTTCGTTAGAATAAACAAAAAAAAAAAGAAATCAATTCCACAAACTACCAGTAACATGAAATAATCAATAAAGGTAATCATTAATGCTGTTCATTTGTATATTGTCGTTGATTCATGTTGCCAAAAAAACAGTGGAACTTTTTTTTAATTGGATAAATTTTCTTGATAACTCCGAAAATCATTTAACGAAAGTGCTCAACTTGTTCAACCAACCGTCTTGCAATTTTTTCCATGTTAGTTTCTCCCCGTTAAATTACTGATCGGCAAATATCTTTCGTCATCAAGAGAAATTCATCCAATATAGAAAAGCTCTTGTGTTTCTACTGTTGACTAAACGAGAAGTCTGATATCCATAGACCATCTTTTATTTACAGCACAATATGTTAGGTTCAGGTTAGGTATCTCTTCAGAATTTTATCACGATGAAAAATTAATTCAATATGAACTGTGTTAGTCGTTACCAAAATTGATGAAAATTTTTTGTTCCATGTAGCTGCTACTATATTCCATCTTCAATAGTGCTTGTGGTCATTCATATGTCTCTTTGATCTCACAGAAGTGATCCTCACTACATTTTCACTTACAAATGTGTTGCTTTTCAACACTTCTTTCTGAATTATTTGTTAACCCTTTGTGAAAATATCAGTTATTAACCTATATTAACGTAATGATATTTCATTCATAGTCATCCTAGAACGTCAGAACCATAATATACATAATAAGGGACGCAAATTATTTTTCATTTTTGTGATCACAGACGCATAATGTCCAACGGGGGCGAATTTATTCCAGGAACTTCGATGATGAGTGAAACTTTATATCATCCAATACACCTATACTTTTTTGCTTGGAGCAATTCCCATACAAAGCATCACTGACTTTCAATTGAATGTCTCTTTGTCTAGGTTTCTGATAGTGAAATTCAAAGCACAGTGACATTTTGAAGCAAACATCTGATGTGCCCTCACTTTAAGTAGGCTGAAATAAAACTAATATTTTCATCAACAGGGACGAGATGATGAAAGCTTGAGAATCTAGGGAAATGAATTGTCTACCTCATCGATCAACCTATAGACATTATTATCATTATTCTAGAAGTCAAACTGTTCATTGTCAATTCTTTATCGTCCTCAATGATTTCCTTTTGAAGTGAATCTCCATCAGAGACGAACCCCATCGAAGTTAATTCTTGTTCGAAGGCCAAAAGTGTATCGACAAAATATGGGAAAAGTCTCGGAAATATCCAGAAAATTCCCCACTGGCTGCCCTGTCCGCCAACAATAAAGTCCATTACTAAACAGGACCGGGTGAAAGCAGCCTATTAACTGAAAGTGTACTACCCTTAATGCAGTTAGTGCACTGTAGCTCGTTCCCTGATTTTTACAGAAAATTCAGTTACATTATCCGTTCAGCGCGCAGTCTGACGCTATCTGTGTGTCCTTTGAGATAGTCCTTTTAATACCCTATGCCGGCTCACACGAACTAGGGTTTTTAATTCTTCTTTATCTACATGGGCGGAATTGGGAAAGTCGGGAATGACAGTAACATAGATTCTGGGATAATTCGATTCACCGCCACAGTATATAATATAATCATTGATTTCCCCTTCGCTGAACAGAGTTTTGATACATTTTCTAATTATAGATATGACAACAATACATGAAACTTAACTCCAGAATGCTGCTCTATAAAATATAGAAAATGTCCAGTGTCATCAGCTAAACTTCACATTCATTTCACATCTATAGATCATAAGAAGAGTGGTCCCAAATCTGTACCTTGATGTACTCTCCACAATCGATTGAATTGATCTGGATATTGCTGTTCACCTGTTGAATTGATATCCATCAGATTTCCTGATGTGCTCTTAATCCAATATCTAGGTATATCAAGTACTATGTGTAACTGTTTCTGCAAAAATCTACGAAGACACAGAACAAAGCTGGTATCGAGTTCCTCATAAGATACACTGAAAAAAAATTCTTTCTCTCGCACCTTGTGCAGATATGTAGGAAAATATTCCCAAAGGGAAGAAGGAATAATGCTCAGAGTCATCTCCACAAATTTTAATGATCAGGTTATACCGACAGAGACATGTTTTGGTCTGAGAAAAGACCATCTTGATCCTAATAAAAATTTTGGAGAAAAATCAAATTGCTCGTGCCGCTTATAGTCAAACTTGATGATTTTTCAGAAGTTATTTATTACTTTTGTAAAAACATGAATGTTGACTGCTCTCACCACAGAATCTTTACTGATTGATCAACCTATAGCACGGTTCGAAAAAAACTCAACAACGAAATTTGGGGCAAATCAAGTGGCCGTTTTTCTGGCATAGCATTGCAGTCGGTGATTTCTGATACAAGTAGCGGCTAGTGTTCTCCTCTAACCAAATAAACCGGAATTATCTTCTGGGAGGAATTTGTTTGAAGACTTGTGCGTTTCCTTGGTCGAATTGATCACATCTGAAATCGATTTGGTAATATGCATACCTTCCCCACTGACACCCTCCGATGCCGATCTATCTCTCTCCAATGTTTGATCAGCTTCCGGACGGATGGATATACACATTCCACGGCCTTCTGGATACTTTGAAGTTACTCAGTCCCAATTCAGCTGCGTTCGAAAAGTTGGTGGAACAAAGCCCATACTACTCGGGTATCGTCTTTTCTCGACCATTCTGGATGACGTCACTGCTAATCACGTTACACCCCATTATAAAGGTGGCACGCAGCTCGAGTAACGAGATTAAATACGCGTTATGGTGGTGTGGCCTATGTGTATTTTGCAACATTTTCAGAAGATTGCTCCGCAAATGCAAATTATTGCTGAAGGACTGATGAGCTGGGGTTTTCAACTTGGGTAATTGAATTAACAGAATAATAGTAGGGGGTACCAGTATATAGGAAGACCGTCGTGGCCCCATTGATGCTTTGTGAATGTTGTGCTATTATTATCCAAGTTTATATGAGTTGGGTTGGTGGAAATTTCAGTACCTTGTGGCTAAGAAGTATAGAAGGCTCTCCTTCAAACTTTTGTATATATTATTTAATGATGATGCCTTTACCAATGGAAATTAATAAATGATGATAATGATGATGATGATGAATTGTCACTTGAAACCGATTGTACGCATAATGAATTCGAATCGGCGTAGTTTCTGTTTGTTCTGTATTCAATCACGAAGGTAGCGCTTGTAAACGCTCGCGAAGAGAGACGAGAAAACAATCCAAGAGAAAATTACTAGCATAAAAGTCGTTGTGAGTAAAAGTACTTCGGAAGTGAAATTTGGCAGACGAATATGCAGAGGTAAAATGAGGAAAACAATTGGAGCAATTAATCCAAGAAAAACTAATCAAGCAAGATAAATTGCCCGAGAGGAAGTTGCACGAACTTTAAAGTCGCGATAAAATACCCACCTATTTTAATTGGGAACATAATTTATCAAAGTATTGCGAATACACAGTTTCAGTATCCACTTCATCCTCATTTCAATTAAATATATTTATTTCAAATTGAAATAAAACGTGATTCATATTCGACTGGAAGTGATGAAGTCGTGGATTTCATTCAAAGTTTTCAGTAGATGCTAACTTTCATTCAATCAAAAAAACAAACTCAATTTCAATCACCATAATAAACTATTACTGACAATGATAATGATAAAAACCAAGGAATTAATATATCAACTGCATTGGAATATGAAAGGCGATGATGATGATGATGGCAGGAGGTCAGTGAGTTCAAATCCCCGATTGCCGTGCAAAAACAATTCTAGAACAACAATTTAGAACAAATTACGATGATGATGATGGTGATAAGTCGAGACTATGAAAAAAAAACTCTCCTGAGTAGAGGATGATGAACTATTTGTTATAAAAATAGTAATAACATAATTTATCATTGTCTGTAGATCTTGAATTCAACACTTACTCGAAAAATTTCAATAATAGAGAAGTTCACCAGATTGAAAACAAAAGCAAACATACATTTCCGGCAAATCTCGAAAACTCGGGTGAAAACTGTGGTCAGCACTGAAAATAGAATGAGATCAATTCTTACTCAGATAGAAGGAACAATCATTGGAAAAAAAATTCATACAGTATATCTTGCGTGCATGGAAAGTATTATACGAGTATAATGAAGAATCATCTATCAGTGAAGACGAAAGAACATAAGTATACTCTATAGAAAAGACATACCAACAAATAGAAATGAGCTGAAACTTTACTTATTACAAAAATAGGACAATATGTAGCGGAGTGGAATGACATTTGAATCATACGAAGAGAAGATTACTTCAAACACATTGCCAGTGAATATCGATCGAATGATTTTGGATAAATAAATTAATTTATTATAATACAAATCTTCAGTATCCTCTTCATCCATATCGCAATGCAATATTCATCGATGATAAAAGGAACGCAAACCTATCCCATATTAATCGTATTTTTTCATTCATGATGATAACCTGAACTCTGAATAGACGCTTACCGAGAATTGAACTTAATCACTCATACCTGCATTTTCCATTGAACTATGAAGCGGCAGAGTGCAGTGAAATGATTTCATATTTTTGGCTGGAAAATGCTGTTATCGGATATAATTATGAGCACAATAAATTTCTACTGCATATGGAAAAATCATTCCGTTCGTATACGGAATAATTATACAACTAGTTATAGTATAACCGATGAGAGCATTAAAAAAAATCATGTTCTCGGTTTTATAACTGGCAGCCTGGTGAACTTAAAAGTTTCCCATTGCATTTTGTAACTTCTTATATAATACTTTAACATAAATGGTAGCATGTAGTATGATTGGTAATGTATTGGATGGAAGGAGCTCATTGAATATAATTATTCATGAATGATAATCTCAGTGGCTCTCCAATAAAACCTTGAGACATGACTTATTCCATGTCTTGAAAATCTTTTAAAAACCGTGAATCGTTTTTCACAAAAACGGTAATGGTTTTCAATCCGCAACCAAGATAATATGGTGGATGAACTGAATATCCAAGACAAATCTCGGATTCGATCGATTTGACGCCTACAGGCTGTTCAGAACTTCTAATAATGAGAACCGTTTTATTTGATCGGTTCTTCTGCTATTTTTTTTTTTACAAAAACATGACCTTTCTTTCAAGCATCCGTATTTCAAAACATCTCCACCGAAATAAAATCTGGTAAAAGCATTCTCTTTAATTTTAATTGCAGATCATTGAGATGAATGTGTTAAGAGGTGATGATTAGACACTTCTCAATCATCATTTTGTAAGATAGTTCATGCTTAACGTAATTAATGACTATTCAAAATGATAAAAATGACTACGCAATCTTGTTATATACTTCTACGACATAATTGAACTGAGCTGTATTACTGTACCCATAAACAATGAAGTTTTTGGAGAGGAATTCATTAACCCAAATCTACCGAGGAAAGCTAAGTGAGTTATAAAAACAATATTTTTCAACTTCAGCATCCTTGTCGATCAAATTTTCCAACACCTTGTATAAAGCACTCATGTTCACTGGAGAAGATATTTTAGACATAGCCTTACCTAATTATACATCATAACGTCGTCAGGATCTCGCTTCAAGTATCATCGATAACAATAATGAGGAAAAGCTGTAGAAATAGTCCAATTACAGTCTGAAAAGCCTATAATACCGATATCGCGCTTTAGTCTTCAGACACCTCGTTAGCAATGGCTGTTGTCCCAGCTATTATTTTTCATGTGTAGTGGAATCGTGAAAAGTATCCTATTAAATTTTAGTGGTGTCGAAAAACCTTCAGGCTATTCAGTTAGCGTCAACATATTCTGAGTGTTCCTTTTATTTCAGGCAGACCAATTACTGTAATAATGAAATCAAAATTTTTCAAATGATATGAGTTTTAGTCTTGCAAATTCACTTGACGTCTGTAATGGAAAGTGTTGGTGATGAGCTACTTATGGAAATGCTGACAGATTTTCACTTATATCACAAGAGCTCTAATTATTACTGTAAATTTTTGTGTTTTCAATCGAAGCTAGAGTGATATTCGGTGAGAAAATGCATATCGGAATATCATTGAAAAAAAACTGGAATAAGATTATGCTGAATAAAATATGAAATACCGACTTTTATTACGCAGAATATTCATAAGGCAGGTGGTATAGTTCAAACCATTATTCTTGACTACCTTCATTCCACTGAAGTTTGTGGAAATACAGGGTGAGTCATAACTAACTAGTCATAGCCTAATGACGGATAGACAAAGTCAAGTTGAGTTGATATATATGTGAAAGAATATAGCCTATTCGTAACAGAAATACAGTCACTATTAGAATTCGTGTTGAAACTATGATGAACGATATTGCAGAAATGTCTCGATGTTATCGCCTGAAATTCGCCAGCAACTTACGTAAATTTCACATCGGTCAACAAATTCATTTT
Organism: Phaedon cochleariae; assembly: GCA_918026855.4. Classification (NCBI taxonomy): domain Eukaryota; kingdom Metazoa; phylum Arthropoda; class Insecta; order Coleoptera; family Chrysomelidae; genus Phaedon; species Phaedon cochleariae. Next base: position 2,067,514 of record OU896713.1, on the reverse strand, counting down.
AATCAATTCATTGCATATCGGTGAAGATCTATGTCAGAGAGGACGCCAGAGGATTCCAGTGGTGTACGCGTATTTCTTGAAAAAAAAAATCGCTAAATATGGGTTATGGATTTTTCAGCCGTTGAATGTGATCTAGTAGGCCTAAGTTTTTCAAAAGAATGAACGTCGTCAGCTTCAAAATACACATTTTTTCCCTCTACATTGAAAAAAATTCGTGGGATTCACTTCATAAATAAAATATTCATGATGGTGGTCCGCGTTCAAATGGATCACTTAGTATATAAGTGAAAAAATTTCAAATTCAATTTCATGCTCCGAAGGAAGAAGAAACAATTCCGAAAATTCGTTTTGTTGCTATGGTAACGATTTATGGTGTGAAATTTTCATACACAAAAGACGTCCTCCTAAACAGCCGAATCAGCCGTATCCGTTCATTGTCACTGGCAAATCTTTCTGCTGCGGAATTTCCGGAACTTTAACGAACATATCAAAGCCTACCAATCCAATTTGTGAATGAGTTCCCTCCGTACACTTTTTCATAACATCGCGAGATAACCCGGTCCTCTCGATCCCATTACATTTACAAGGAAAAATAGGAGTTCCAGCCCGGTTGGATGACGTTATATTCATTCGAATGAGACAACTCTGACAATTTCATCCGGACGTATAAAAACAGTCCGGGACCTTCGATGCTATCAGCTCCGTCGGGATCTACCCAGCTTTTCGGCAGACCCCATTTTCATTACAGTTTGCAACGTTCTGATGCCCGATTTTAAGCCTCCCACTCATCAGATGATTATTGGAAAATTGGGAGGGAGAGAATGTCGCCTGATCAGATCTGCTCTTTGTGACGGCAAATCGAACTCCGGTGATGACGAAATCATCAGTTGCATAATACATATCAGGCTGATGGAAAATTAAAATAGATAAAGAGTCAGAGTGCTGCCATGATCTTTAATGTAAAGACGTGGGAATTGGTAGCTACGCATGCGCACGATTGCATTAGTTGTGGGTTTACGGGTACGTTATTCTGCGTACTTCCACGTACACCTTGAATATCAACGTACGTTAACTGCAATATGCCAATGAGACAAGATTATTGAATGCTGGATCCACAAAAAGTTCTTCTCCATAATTCCGCTCATTTAAACACGAATTGATGTTAAGATCAAAACAAACAACCTGGCCGTTAGTTCTGAAACGTTCTTTCAATGTTTGCTTCTCTTGAGTAATGATTCAAATGAAGTTCCTCGTGTAGAAATACCGGGAAATTTTACCTGAACATGTGGTGAAGAGGAGGGTATTGTTGAGAAATTATTTTACATATTATACTTTTTCGCAGACTCATTTTTGATGTTACTTGTATCACGATAAACTACTTTGCATACAATCGTGACGTGCATGCTGTTGTAGATTGTCAAACATGCACATTTTCCTTGATTATGTTTTGAAAATGAGGTTAATTCATCAACTGGTTGAACCTCGATATTCGTCCTCTGTTTGCCCAGATCCTTCCCAAGTTCAGTATTATTTTCACTCAACCTTCATGACTAGTGGTTTTTCCTTTCAATACGGGAAATAACGCGTATAATGAGAAAACCACTGCTGATCTTAATTAGCAATTTTTCTTCATGCTCGTCGAGTCAGTACGTTGAGAGGTGATCATTATTGTAAAGAACAGACCGGGCACTTGGCGTTTCAAAAACAAGCCTGTATTTCGGAGCATCCTCGTTGCGCCTTTGTATATATTAAGCGGATTTCTTAGTATTTGGTGAATGAAAATGAAAGACCCCTCCATTATCTCCAGAAAAACCCAATTAGTCACTAATTATCTCGTTTTCATTTCGCTTCGGTACACACTTCTTCGGCGATGCCTCGAGTACTCTAGGTTCCTTTTATCCTGCGGCCTTCGACTGAATATTCATCGAAATTACTCCTATCGACTGAAAAAACTTCTTGATTGGAATAATCGTCTTCTTGAGTGGCGATTTTTGATACTGGAGTCTGTGACTGTTAACTGTTGGGGCAGAAGTACAACCTCATGAAAACCGTAATTATCAGCTTTCAATGAGATATTCAGACTGAATCAATAAAACTCTATTCCTTTCCATTTCATTGATTATGCAGTATAGGTTCTTTCAATTCAGTCCACATTTACTTGAGCCCATCTATTTCGATAGTAATGAAGATGACGAGAGTGTTGCGATAGAGTTCGTTCACAAGCTGTCCTAGTGATGTTGGGTTAGTTAGGATCAGTCACAGAGATTCTATGAATTTCAATCCACTAGTGAGTTTTCGAATATAAAAACATCTCAATGAAGACATTCTCAGAATATAGGTCGAATATTTTTTCGAAACATCGTCAATATTATCGATAAATATGTCAGTAAATCACCATTAAACTGGAATTTTCGTTTATATCGTCAATGATGTTTGTATTTCGTTGACAGTATTCTCAGTTCGAGGATTCAGCTCATCAGAAAATATTTCCATTACAAAGTTCCTTCCTGAAATCAGTTCAATATGAGTTTTGTTAGAGTTCATTGCTGGAATCCACTTGAAACGAATTCTCCAAGAATGCATGGAGAGATCAACATCAGAAGCAGCAGAAGCAACAGCAACAGCGAACAATGAAATCCAGGGATTTTAGAAAGAGAAAGAGAAAACATAATGAAGCCAGACTAGGTAGGTAGAAGCAAATGCAGCAACAGCAGCAATCTATAAAAATTCAGGGATTCCAAGAAGAAATTGCACCCAGTCTTGCTTGCAATATGATAGCATCCAATTTGATTATTTATTTCAAAACACCAAAGTGGAATTTCCAGTTATCGATCATCAACAACCAGTTGATTCTCCTTGAAATTATGATATCCTTGAAGGACCATCCCGAATACATCCATTCATCACAATTTCACGTTTGAGTGATGATCTATCAGGACGATAAACGCCAGTTAGAGCTTATATCTTTCAATTCACGATCAACTCCCAATTCCAAGAGCATTTTTCACAATTTATAAATAATTTGATACGAATGGGGGAAAGCTGTTTCGCGGATGGCATTTTTATGACTGTTTGCTGCGAAAACTTGCATCGTCATAGTTTTTATGACTTCCACATGGACTGCCGGGGGTCATAAAGCATATATTGTTATCCCGAGACTCTATCAAAAACCAGTCTCAGACAATGTATACAATGTTATGTAATGAATAAGCATTGCTGGTATATCGAATGTTGCGAATTCAGTTTGAATATTTTGGATTAATAATGATCCTCGTTGCTACTTTAATATTTCACCAGATGAAAATTCTACGGAAAAATATGGAGAAAAATATTATAATCTCGTCAGGCAAGGATAATCGGAAGAGCAGATTATCCTACAAGCGAAATACTTCAGGGTATTAAAATTTTATGCAACACATTATGAATTCCCAAAATCCCTAGAATTCCATGTTTTCGTGCGCATTAGGTACTAGTTACTTATGAATCAGAAGAACTGCTTCTGGACTAAAGAACCTGTATCAGAGAAAAATCCATGCAAGGAAGAGAAAGTCACATCTGTGACACTAATCATTATTGAAAAGTATACTATGGTGACTATGTTGAAAAAACAATCAATCATCGGTGCTGCTTCTCTCGAAATAAACCCTACGCGTTCATATAAAACCAACCTCATCATATCAAAGTGCCATCCATCTTAGTGGAGCATCCCTATTTTGGGAACATAATTATTTTGTCATCTCAATTTACTGTAGGCTTCCACGTTACGCAAAATGGAATATTCATTGCTCAATTTGTTTTAGAATGGTCCCAGAGAATTTTCAGATTGGTAGCCTTATATGGAGCGTTATTTTGTTTACACAAAAAAAGCTTGGATCCATGACAACTTTGTGAATCGATAAAAAACTGTGCATCCAATGTTCATAACGTTTGAAGAATGTAAGTAAGTTCACTCGAAATGAATCTGATTCACGTCGTGGACAGATCAGTTGATTTTTCCCAATTGTGGCTTAAGAAGTCACTGCATCAATGATCATGTCAACAATATTCTTCAACGAGCATGAAATGATAGGCATTTCCCACAAGAATATAGTTTGCAGCATGAGCCGTATGCAGACGAAAATTCGAATAAATTCTGAATGTTTCGACTGCTTTCTCACGGATATGTCCTTACCGAATATAAAGAAAAATAACCATTGTATAGAGATTTGAAATACTTCTCTAACAATGTGTGGCTTGACCACTTTCATTCCATTATAGATTCTCACACTGTATATAACCAGTGTTGCTTTATTTTTCATTCTCGCGTTAGAATTATCCCGTTTTCAAAAAATCAAATTGCAAAAGTCGAAACGGAAATATCTATCTATCTATATATCAAAAATTAATGTTTGTCTGTATGCCCCTTCATAGAATCGTAAAACGGCTTGACCAATTTCACAAATTTTTTCATCGTCAGGAGGAGGTTCGTATTGAAGAAACAATTAAGAAATTCAAGATGGCGGATCCAATATGACGGACGAGTTTTGTTATTATGTTTCGATTCTATTCAAATTTGTTATCTTGAAAATTTTGGAGTCGAAGATCATAATTCTTCTCTCATTATTCAAAAATTCAAGATTGCAAATCCAATATCGGGGACGATTGATCCGATTTTGTTCAAAATTGGTATCTGGGGGTTTACCTACTCATTAATACGAGGTAAACGGAAAAAGAATATCTTATTTGATATCGCGAATTAGTTCTTGGGCCACATTTTGCGTTAAATAGTATATAATCAGTAGTAGTACTCTCCATACTCGTTCTCTTCCAGAGGCAGGAAGGCAGATCATTGCTGTCAATGAAGATCTTGCTGCAATCACAGCCTGGGGAACCAACAACTTAGTTGAATTTATCGTCGCGATAACTATAGCCTGTATTTTCTCTAGAAAGACGGTACTCAGTATGTCTGATATATCAATGTCTGATACCAACATTTCCATCAATTCAACTATATCTATGCTCGGTGTCTCACTCGTTCACGGGATAATCATCACAAAAACTCGTGTGATAGAGATATGATTTCTTCGGAATACTCACGTTGAATCATTGGTGATTCCATTTTATGCTTCGCGGACTATCTCAACGTCTTGGAAACTGTGGTCTGCCCATCCAACCGTCAAACGTACTTCGAACGTATAAAAGATTTGAATGCAAAACGATCCCATTGTCGAAACGATTCGCGTCAGGTCAACCAGAAGCCCTAAGCGAGGACGGAACCGAACATATGGAATATCCCACGATCCTGAACGAAACACCATTGCGGGTCGTTTGGCGCGAATAAAAGTGACGCCTTGTTTTGGAAACAGAGAACATGCTTCTGTTATAAGCTGCTTAAGAATGATAGAAACATTATTCTTTGTTCGTTCGTCGGTGTTTCGCTGAACATTTGCTCAATATATATCAGAGTCTCTGTGAATTCATGACAAATTGCTTACCACTGTACTTAACTTACTGAGCACAAAACATTACTTTGATCAGTCCATCACTACAAGGGATGTGAAAATGATTGTTGTTGTTTTAAAATGGTTCTGTTCGTCATTCGGTCGTCCCCTTACGAGCTACCCTCAGAAGTCTTCAAGATACTTGGAAAAGCCTTACCGTTTAACCCACGACTAGCAAGCCATCGTGATTAGAAAGCTTGCTATTACAAGGGATCATCATTCAAACCTCAAATAATCATATCGTTTCAAGGACTTTTTTCATTCTGCTCCAGTTGATTTCGTATTGGTTTTGTGAACTAGGTACCTCACTTTCTGTTCCAAAATTATTGAAGTAGGAAGTGGCTCAACACATTGAATAGATTGACGACCACTGGTATGGGGATGATGATGATGAACGCACTTCGACCCATTTTGATTCATTGAGCCCTATTTTCTTCTGCTTTCTCGAAGGATCCTTAATACCAGTTTCTTCTGAAGAAACCTGGTACAACGGTTTCTGTTTTTTTCTGCAGAATCTGCAGGTGTCATTCTTCTCCAAGCCTAGCATCTTCAATTGTTATTTGAGTCTACAATGCCATGTTAGAAATCTAGTTCTTGTTTTGATTTGTCTTCTTCTCAATCATCTTTCGTCTTCTGATCGGTCATGAAGAAAAGAAAGACATGATGAAGTCTGAGATCAAGTAAACGATAGAAACCAAGGAATAAAATCGATCAATAATCAAATAATCGGAAAGATGAAGACGACTATAGATGAGATGATAAAAAAGGAAAATAAGATGGAGGGTGAGAAAATATTTAGGCTATGAGAGATAAAGGGTAGATGAACTATGGCAAATGTCTTGGTCGAGAATATTTTTCCTTGGTACTCTTCATGAATGAAAGAATCATCCTCAAGGCTCTCACATTTGATTTGAATTGTTGACTATGAATCAAAACTACTAATTATATCACATTGACAGAAGTTCTGTAAGCTGTAGCAGCAAAACATTTTAGGATCCAGGAATTTTCTGATATACTTGTAGAAACATTGATGTCACAGTGCCTGGCAGCTTGGAATGTGAAGACAGTTCGGATAGTTGTTATTGAACCCAACCAATCAAGGCACAGGTTGTACAATTTACACCTCAGGCTATGTACAAATTTCGACTCATGGGGCCCTGGTTTCACATTGTTACAACCAAAGAGATAATGCAATAATCAGAAAATTGGAAAGGTAGGTACTTATTTGATGCCTTATTCCCTTCAAATTCAGAATATCCTCGTATAATGTGGATAAACACTGACCCGTGCATAGATGAGCTCACGTGCGTAGATTGTCTCGCATCGGCAACAAATTTTCCCTGTAAACTCACCTAACGCGGGTGTAATATTTTCAATAAGCTACTTCGAGAGAATTACGTCACCGAAGCGGCAGGAAAAAAAAACTGCCACAAAGAAAAGTTGTGTGCGATTCTACAGGCGGTGTCGCGGCACTCCAAAAGAATAGTCGGAGTAATGAACAGCATGGTGGAGTTCACTCGGGAGAATACATAAAGAAAACTTTAGTGCTGAGAGAGGAGTATACGTGGTCTGGAGGAAAATGGGACATGCATTGGCGTAACACGATCTCGATATCGAAAATGTAGAGGGCGATTAGACAATTTTTTTCCGAAACAGTGACTAGCTTCTACGGGAAGATGTTCCTATAGGTCAACCGAAAATCAATAAAACTGAGGTTCACCATTTTGAAAACTCAAGTAAACTGTTTCTCACACACTTTACCATAAAGTACCATTGAAAATCACCGTCTCGATTGATGAAGAGCTGTTGAATATAACACAAATAAAATGATCTCCAAAGACTACAATGATAACTACTACTGATAATTAATGTGATCATAATAATATAGCGATTCTGGCGAAATGGAAGGGAAATTTGTGATGATAATGAATATATGGAGATGATTTCCCCGAACTAGTTACAATTATCCATATTATTTCAAGAAAAGAAGATATGAAGCATAATGAAAAAATCTTCAGTTTCAATTGGTTGACCAAGAGAGATCTACCTGTAGAAGTTACAACGATGAAACTTCTCATCTGAGTATTCGATGTGTTTCTTCATTGAATGACTACTCTATCGGTTGTATCAACTCCTCAGATTTCGATACAGGGTGAACCGAAAAATAAAAAATATCAAAATTTCATTGAATAACTAATATGAGATATTGCGTTCAGATTTTGTATGGGGGTATTTCAGCTATGCCTACATCGAATAGGCTTATCACTGTTTCAAAAAAGTTTGCCCAATAGTTGTTTCTGAATGTTCGATCATTTCAACAAACAAAGGTAGGTTTTGAAGATCTATTATGAATTTTTATTCAAATCGTTGGCCTGGTTTCAAATTAGGAGTGTTGCGGGTTGAAATATCACAAATTTTATTTGAATATCTTCGATAGAAGAAAATCAAATCGACTTCTTCATCTGTATCTTTATCACAATTTGACTTTTGAGTCAACTATCGATTCAGCTATAGGGGTTGTGGAATATCTATTTTCTGAGTGAATTGGCTTACCTACTGATTGTTTTTGCTTTGATTTCGAGAACTTTCAGTATGTACAAATTCCATTCGAATTGAAACAGAAGTTTTTTTTTTACACAGCAATTTCACTACATTCACAACCTATGATGTGAACGTTCGTTCACTTTGATACCAAAATCAACTTTCTTGTTGATGAAAGTGATGTGGCTCGAGCTAGATAATTTTGAATAAGGGCGACACATTCTTCTGCACGTCAGGAATTTAATTAGCAAGAATGGAGATCGAAACAGTTGAATTCTCCTCTTGAATTTGATGATATGCCGGATAGGCAGTAGGGAAACTGTTTCCGGAAAGCTCTCTCGGTTCGAATATTTGTGGAAACTTGCACTGATCGGGTGAAAGAGCGAGAGTTGAATCTAATGAAACTTCTTATAAGCATGGAATATTTCAGGCACCCAAGATTCCTTTCGATTGCAACAGTGAAATTGAAGAACAGCAATTTCACATCTTCAAAGTTGAATCTAGGAGATTACCACACTCGATGTGTTATAGAAAACTTTACTAGTAGAAGATGTTGAATGCCTCCACAAATAATTCCCAATGATATAGTTCTTCTCCTACAAATCATAGATCTAGCTGGTCTCGGATTACTGTTGCCATATATGAGGTTCAGTTCCTAGACCAAGATAAACATCCATATACGAACTTGAACCAATCAGAACGTTCAATTGAGTTAAGCCACCTTGAATAATTTCGAATATATGCGGGTATACATAGAGTAACTCCACCAATCGTGAATTGAGAAATATTGTTACATACAAACAAAGAGCCTCGTGAAATTCATCGTTCGTTCTTCGAACTTCAAAATCTTCCAGGTTATACATCTCAAACTTCCTGCACAATTACAGGTCGTGTCTGTTTAGCAAAATAATCATTGCGCTTCGTGGTCGGATTATTTCAACTGTTAAACTGGCACTCTTTGTAATTATGCTTGGCTCGTGCATCTAATAGCCATGGGCTGCTACAGCTCATTTTCTGCCCTTGTGGCACAATATGTGAATATACTATCGAACGCATTTATTCAATTTGGGGCATTGGACCAATTTCACTGACACAGGGCTCGTATATTCCGGGTGTCAACGAATCTATTAGACAAGTCATAACTTCTAGACCATTAGGTGTATCAAAATGAGATTTGGTATAATAGGTAAATGGTATGTGAAGTGGAGAGTTTTCACATATTTTCCACTTCCCGGTCACTTCCGGTTTCACCGTAAATGGCTCCGGTTCTGAATTTTTAAATGGAACACCCTGTATATTGTAACCTTTTTGGATTTCTGAGACAATTCTGGATCAGAATGTGACATTTTCGGAAGTTTTTATGCCTACTCAATTTTTTCGGAGTCACTTTTGAAATTACATCTAGGTGGCCGTGATCGGAAGTAAACCAATCTAAGGACCTCAGGTGATATCATCAGAAAATTACAATCGCGAAGTTTCAGTGACAAGTATAATAGATATGAATAAGACAAGTTGGCAAAATTACATTTTCGTGTCTAACTATTATTTTTCAAATGGCGACTTTCCGAAAAAAGGATATTTTAACGAATCTAACGATACTAATTTATTTACGATTAGATTACAAATAAGGACATAAATTGAATATTAAAAATGTGTCTTGACCAAAGAGGAATGCACTTTGAAGATTTTTCTATAATGAAAATTTTATGAAATTAGGAAATTGAAGAAAATGTAAGTGCATCGCTGAAGTTATTGTTAATTTTGTTAAGTTTGTTGATCCGAAGGCAAATAAATTAGTATCGTTTGATTCGTCAAAATATCTGTTTTTCGGGAAGTGCTTACAAGTAAATGAATTATCATCCATGGCACACTTGACAGAAGCAAATGAATAATTATGAAGTATTTTCGTCAGTTATATTCAGTTTTCAGCCTAGAAAAGTATTTCCAAGAACTTTTAGCCTCCAAAACTCAAAAATAACTAACCCCTACCTTCTTTTCCTATTTTTCTCCGGTACTCACAAACATAGTAGAGATTCACTTGAATCCACATCAGACTCCAAGGAGAGTACATACACTCGATATCGAAAAAAGAAGCGATTAGTGTTTCTACATCGTTAACTGAAGAGTGACTGGTATGTTTTCTTTTAAATCCCCTTTTCTTATTCAAAAGGCCATGTCAAAATATGTAATCGCCAAATTTGCGAAGTTGTTCGCCTCGCACACTTCTCAGCTCTTTGTACTCCCGGTTGTTTTTCATCCTCGGGCAAACACACTCTGGAAATTAATCTCGAAATTACATTCGCACTCATTTTTACTCTCTCCCTCCTTGTCCTGGCTTTGGCTCAGCAAACTTGCTTTATCGCCTCGGGCTAGACAGATTTTCCCGTCAAATTAATTAGAGAAACTTTCGGTCTGTGTATGAGCTCTACCGCGGGATCCGATCTGGAAATTTTTTGGCTGTTATTCGCTTTTTCATCATCATGTCAGGGATGAGGATTCTGATTATCAAATTAGACTTCATTGAATGGAAAATATAATAATTTTTTACAAAATATCAACTAAGGAAAATACAACTCTCTTGTTGATAAAAAAATTTTATGAATACCTACTGACGAGAGATTTTGACGATACTGAAGATGCATAAGATTGGTATGTTCGAACCATACATTCGAATGAAGGTGTCTACAATAGGACGTGTAGTGTCCGGTGTATAGATATAGAACCACTATGGTTGGCAATGGCATAAAGGTCAGACTTGTTGATTGAATCTGATTTCAAACATATTTGCTTCTTTCTGCACTTCGGACAAGTCGGTTTATCTTCACCGTCCAAGGACTCAACGCTGGTGAACAAATCCAAACAATGTGATAATGGTTCATTATACATCGAGGGACAGAAATGCAAGATTTTTTCCAAGGTGCTATTTGTAGCTTGAGGGTGAAGTTGGTATAAACTCCCTAGAGAGAGAATATGTCAAATTATCTCCCTAGGGAATAATACGAGACTTCTGCCCCTCTCTTTTTACCAGAAAAACTAACTTTCACTCCCGCCGGAGTAGAAACTCAGTTTATTCGTCTTCTTAGCAATTGGTAGTGACAACTCTCGTCACAGAACTATAATGATCGCAATTTGTGCATCTCAATGCGGAATTCAACTGACCAACGGAATCAACGAGCATCTCTGAATCGTCAAAGTTCAATATTTTGGACCAAGATCATTATATACGAAGTGAATAAGTGGCAAGTATAACTGTTTGAAAATTTCAATGATTGCTAATACGGAGCTGTAATGAGCGTATCTATATATGATTGCTATCTATCCGATCGTCATGTCCAATATATCGTAACAGTTCAGAATTCAGGTGTTACCACGTATGTTTTCTAAAAATTTTTCAAAAAATTTATGTACTCTCTGTCCATAACACATCTTCCAACTATTATTGAACTAATTGACTTCCTCGTCTATCCCTATTAATATTATAGAAGTGAATGTAGGTTTGTTTTTTCGGTCTTTCAAGCGAAAACTATTGAACCTGCGAAAGGAGAAATTTTTGAAACTGAATGTATGAGATATGGATTCAATTCATTATCATTATTCAAGTGACTGAAAAAGTGTCACTTTCGGCAAAATTCAAATATTCTCTGAGCTAACCCCAAAATTCTTTTAGTATCAATGAGGTATCTTCCTCAACATTGGAAACTTTTTATCTCTCCCCGTGACGTCGGATTTCTTTTCAGGAGCTGCCAGTCAATTACCAACCGATAAGTGCGCGGAAATTGGAAGGGATATAAGAAAAATACGTATCTGCGAATGCGTCTTCGAAGTCTAGATTCGATTCCGGAGCTATTCCAGGGTGATTATACATTCAAAATCGAGTTATTTTTCAGTTTGCCTCGGCCGGATCGATAATGGATTAGTCGCCTCCTTTTGAATGAGCTGAAAGCGACAGTGGGGAAGAAGTTTATTTCGTTATATTGGAAACTTGATATATACGAACGTATTCGAGTGTCGCTTCCCGACGATAATGGAAAATGAATTGGAATTTGCACAACAAATGGAAAGTAGCATATTCGATAGGGTATTTTTGAATCTCTACGAATCAAATTATACACTCTTATATCATTGCAATCCGCAGTTTTCTGCTCCTGCATCGACAGAAATATGGGAACTTTATGTTTCACGCTTCAATGTATTGGTGCGTTCAAGAATGTAGTTTGCAGCTTGCCTCTCATTCAAGCTTCAATTTCCCTACCCACTGCCGAATTTTTGCGTAAGTTGTGAGGAGCGCAATTCGGGTGATAATTTGTATATTAAAAATCATATCATGGTATAACGAATTGCCTAGAACACTCTGTCAAGGTCACCACTGTACCTGGTGATCCAGAAATCTGCATTCTTGTTTGAGACTCCCAACCTGATTTACAAGATATACTACCAATCTGGAAGGATTCCGTGAGTACTCCCAAATACAGGCAGAGGTACTCAATTTTTCAGCCTTATTTGTTTTGAGACCTAGCAGAATTCGTCTGATAGTATGTTGACTGGGAATCTGAATTTGCTGCGAACATCTCTGAAAATATGTTGCGATGTTGCTGCTAATGTGTCAACGTCTTTTCATACTGGTGAAAATGAACTATTAATGAAATTCCTTTCGACTGCTTCAGCGAAGTGACCAAAATGAACGGGAGCCATTGGGACAATGTCATGTCACGTCTATCAAAAATTTGGGAAAAAGTATATACTTCTTGTCAAGTAGCTATATCTTCCTCTATAGGTTAAACGGTAACTTTTGAGCTTGGAAAGAAAATTCCCTTAGGCAGCTAAATTTTCGTCCTTTTGTTCATTTTATACAAATTTGAAGTAGTTGAATTTACTATGAGTCTTTGCGTGCTAGAAAAACAAGTCGAAGGAATCACATCCAAAATTCTTTGTGCCTCCTTAGGAATCGCCCTCCATAGTGTTTTTGTATTCGTTCTCACTTCCCCAGTAGTTTGTCTTATCTCGAATCATGGGACAATGAATAAAAAAATCTGATTCAATACTACCATTCCAATCCATGTAGATAAACTTCACTGGATATCGACCACAATTGGAAATGGCGCCTGAAAACTATCTGGATCGCGAAAAGGTGAACGAGGTGGTGTGGACTTGTACAAACTTTGCTCTCCGCTTGCCAAGATTCCAGATAATCATAAGAAAATCGACAACTTTCTGCAGCGTGTATTCCTGACATCCAGACATATTGGCTATTAGGAAGCGTATTTACTTCTTTGTTTTAGATTTATTATAACTGATTTCCAGATCCTGACAGTTCCAGGTCAGCCGAATGCATTATGTTGGTAGACACGTTGATGTTTTGCGAGATTCTAAAATTTATTATCTAGGAAGATTGTACTCAAATGTAGTTTGAAGAGAATATCATCCTCGCTTTCATTCTCATCAAAACATATTTTTATCTGTTCGTACGAATGTATCGGAGGCATACCGACTATCACCTATGTGGCTACATTCCTATCCATATGCTGTCACATTTCCATACATGATATTGACTTGATTTGTTTTTTGTGTTTGTGAAGACAAATAGAAACAAATTATTGAAGAAAAATCATCTTCTACCAGTCATTTACCATGACCTATCATTACGAAACGTTATGCATTTAGATCAAGTATGGAGATGTGAATAGTTTTGTTCCACTGTTGTGAAAGAATGCATTTTTCCAAATTTCAGAATAACTGTTTACTGCAGTTACCTGATGTTTATATTTCGGAAGACAAAATAAATACAAAGATAATGGTTTTACATTACTTCGCATCTTTCCCATGAATTTTCTCGATCATTAAGGTGGAATATTTCCACCAAAGTTTCTCATTGTTTTCTTCTCAGATGGAACATCCGAATGAATGAGAAGTTCTTTGAATATAAACATTGGAACAATACTCCACTTCTTGAGAATTAATTAAACCCTCTTGTTTATTATGGTCCTCTTCAATTCCACTGGAATCATTATAGACATCAGGTTTGGGATCTCAGCCGTACAAAAATATTGTTGAACAAACTCATAATCAATACACCTTATTAAGTTGAATCATGGTCTGGAAAATGATATGCATAAAAAATTGATGTTCTGAATCATTAACACAAATCTTCACATGGATATATAGCTCCTCAGCTTCAACACAATTAACAGGATATCCACAAGTGATTGAATGTTCGTGAAAAGATCGAGAAAATATCACGAGTCCGCAGGACATTCAACAACAGAACCTACTCTCCATATATTCTTTGTTCCACTACACTCATACCAAATTACTGAACTCTACTCATAGTTTATCGAGTTAGATACATACTAATTTTATCCATCAATTTATTTAGTGGGTTAGCCGAAATGGCAAACAACATCGGTCAAAGAGTAACCTCTATCTACAGCGTACCTCCATATTTGTGGAACTGTTTTAATCCCGATCCAACCATGCAACGTAATGCCCACAGCAAACATAATACCGACCGAAAATACGGTTATCCAGTCAGTCTAGCTGGCGGTGAAAGTTCAAATAGCAAACAGATCTTTCCCAATTCAGGGAAAGGTATTTGCAACATAATCAATAAATATTTGTGGATAAAAACGCAGGTATGGACTCTCTCTCATATATGGGTATTCCTAAACAGTTGATAGATGATAACTCTAATTTTGAGAAGTACAGTCGTATTCAATAAAAAAAGCGTACGAGTATTAAAAAGAGAGGATTCCGGGATCCTAGTTCTAGTGTGAAACTGGCTCAGCCAATGCTTTGTGTTTTCGAGAACCTCTGACAACTTTACTGTCACCATTTGGTGAACAATAATTCCCGATGACCCGTTTTATGCAGAATAGGATGACGTTAATTTCTCTCTGTAATATACTTGTACGCTTTATTTTTAATGCGACTGTACGTCACGTTGTGTCAGACAACATTGTGCTTTTCAAAATCCCAAAGAACAGGTCATTAGAGATGGAAAATTTTCAATTCCGTATAACTGAATTTGTTGTACTTATATTACTCGAAGGACGACCATTTTCACTCCCTACAATGTATAGGTTAACAAGTGAACTCACAACCGTATTCAAAATATCTAATGCATTACATTTTATAATTCGATTTTCATCGCATAGAGCACACGAAAGGCAATCCTTATAATGTTCCAAGAACATCGTACAGGAGGATAGAGAGAGGAGGTGGGTATTGAATGTTTATCCAAATCTTGGAGATTATTATTTCTTGGGAATACTTCCTTAGGCACTGAATTCCAGAGAAACCAAATGTATCATGTTGTTATGATTTTCTTTTAGCGAATAGCAATATACAGTGTGTGCAATTTCATCCGCAACCCTTCTAATTCAGAACCCATCGACCGATCTCCAGAAAAAATAATTCCATGATACCTATAGTACTTTACGAGCTCTATCCGGAATTGTGAAGAAATATTCAGATTCTCAAGGCCTACTTTTGTTCGTTGAAGCAGGCATAATTTCAAAAACGACTGTTAGGCAATTTTTTTTCGGAATAGTGACTAGCTTATTTGATTTCAGCATAGCTGATATACCTCTGCAAAAATTGAACGCAATATCTCATATGGGGAATCAGTTATTCAAATGCAGATTTTGCTATTTTTGATTTCTTGAATCACCCTGTATCAAAATCTAGGGAGTTGATAGAACCATGGAAGTAGTCATTCAATGGGGAATCTCATCGGATCCACAGTCACGAAGTTTCATCGTTGTAACTTCTACAGGTCATCCAAAAATTAATGAAATTGAAATAGAAAATGCTTTTATCACGAACCATGTGTCTTTTTCCTGAAGATATTAATAAAAGTAACTGATTCGAGGATATATTTTTCATACATAACAATTTTCATTGTCATATCAAGATTTCATTCTATATTTCTCCAAAATCGGTAAATTATTGTGATCACATCAAGCATCAGTTTATCTCCTTGCAGTGTCTGGAAAGTGCTTGTCTGTCATTCTTTGTGTGTTATATTCATCGTTAGAGACGATTTTAAAGTTTACTCGAATTATCAAAATGGTGAACCTCAACTTCAGTTCCATTGATTTTTTGTTGAACTAGCGACATCTTCCTGTAGAACACTCAATGATGAAACTCCGTATCTGATCATTCTATGTGTGTCTTCAGTGAATGGCCACATCACCGGTTATATCAACTGCTTCATCTCCAACAGGGTGAACCGAAGAAGCGAGAATTACAATCTCTAAGATATTGCGTTGAAATCTTGAATGGAGGTATTTCAGCTATGCTTGAATCGAATTGCTATTTCGAAAAATAGTTGCCTGATATTCGTTTTTGGAATTTGGACCCTTTCAACAAACAAGAGTAGGCCTTGAAAATATGAATATTCCTGATTCATCCACACTTTCGAATAGAGCTGGTTCAGTACTACATTATGAAATTATTGATTTTGGAAATCGGTAGACGGGTTCTAAGGAGGGGTGTTGTGGGTTGAAATCGCACACACTGTATATTAAGGATCTAAACCCCATTGAAACTTGTCCATTTTCAATATTTCACTTTACGAATTCTGACTGATTTGTGCTTCCTTGTGAAAAAATCTGCTTGCCATCAAACTTCACCACTTGAACGTTTTAACATTCCATAAAAGAAATTGATCACCTTTTCCGAATTCCAAATAGAACCGACACACAAGTTTTATTTGTGTTGGTGTGTCTCGTCTACTCGACTTCATCGAGTTAGCCACAGCCCGCCTTCAATAGCTGCCGGATATGTAGAGGATTTTATATGGATGGAAATTACATTCACTTATATAGAGCAAGTTAATTTGTAGTTTGAAAGGGTTGCAAATTGCTCGCGCTAGATTGTTAATGAAATTTACAATGAAGGGTTCAGCGAGAATTTTACGTTTCATGTTGAATGCGAGATGCTAGAACAGATATTGATGTGTACGTATAAACAGTAATAGAGTTGGTATTCAAGTTTCATCCTGATTTTCTTCGATGTCTCACGGAACTTCACAATAATTCGTTTCGATATAGGTCATTCACTATCGTATGATATCCGACATAGTCATTCAGAAAGTCTAGAGAAGTCATCTATTTATTTAGATATTCATCAACACTTCAGAGCATGAACGCCAGAATATTATAGTGAGAACATTTGTTTTGGCTTATTGTGATGCTATTGGTGACTGCAATTGATGTGAAGTATGAAATACTTTGACAAGATTTCTGTCCTCATTCAATTAATTCTTCTCGAACTTAGATCCACTCACCTCAAGTACATAAGGTACACATAATAAATGCACTTTTTCAAAAGTTGTGGAAAAAATCGAACTGTACAGGATGGGCTCAATTGGCCACTTTTAATGGGAAAGTCCTTTATTCTCAAACTGGATAGCAGAAAACTGATGTTCTTCGAAAATGGGCACTTTTGAAAAGTGGCTACGAATTGTGTGTTCTGATCAAAATAACTGCAAAGCATTGTGTTCGTGATAAAAATCATTCCAGAGCCTTCCTATATCTTGTTCTCCTCCTAGGAAAAGTTCTATTTTGAAGATAGGTATATGGTGACTGATAACATTGCCTGAGGATCAAGTTTCATAATAAAAACAATGGTTTTGAAATGTTTTTATAGAAACGAAGAATTTTTGCCGCAAAAATTAGTTTCAGCCTCTTTTCGAAAATTAATATTTTCGAAAAACACCTTGCAACTCTGAAACGAAGATAGATATCGATATGCAGTTTTCACCATTGAATTTGTTATGTGAATTGATCAACAGGCACCAACATCAGTTTTCTTCTATCTAGTACGGGAATAGGACTTTCCCTTTAGAATTGTCCCATTTGGCACACCCTGTACAATATTAGAGGTTGGGGAAATACACTCGTGAACTGTTATTCATCTCCATTTCAAGAAACATTTTTCGAATTATATCTCAGGAAATCGTTTACGTCACATCAAGCTGAATTACGTTTCACATGCCGCGTAAAAGTTGAGACAAATATATTCAAATTTAGACACCGTAAAGTCCCTCCTTAACTTCATAAGGCCGTATGGTGTATACCTACACGGAAAAGTTACAATAATAAATAGCATCGTAAGGGGCAGGCAGGCAGGCAGCATTTTCAGGAGCCAGATAACGCTATACTTTCCTTTTTCTCCTTTTACAGCGTTTCTTACTTTGCCGGTGTTGTTTTTCAGTAAATAATGGGATCTGTCATTTTACATTACATAACTGAGGGCCTCTAGAGGAAGCCTGCCTGTATCTAACCTAACTAGAGTCTGATGTAACCAGGGACGGCGAGTTCATATAACACAAAACAAAATTTGAAGAAGAGAGTCAATAAGAAAAGAAATGAGATTTCAACGATATAAGAGATTATTTTGATTTGTATAGCTACTGGGACGATGAATTCGTTGAATCAAGCAGAATTTATTTCCGTCAAGCAACATTTATTTCCATCGAGGAGATAAAAGTATCATATTTGTATAATAGAATGTAGTCCAAAATTTCTTCTTGAATTGTTCTTATGTCATTCGGTTGCCCTCTTACAAGCAACCCCCAGAAGTCTTCAAGAGACTCGTGCGAGAAAGAAATGACAGAAGCTTTATCTTTTAACACTTTCTTAGGCCATCAGATGAGTAAAACTATATTGTTTTGAAAATGAATGTGATGTTTGTAACGAGTTAATATTACAAAAATAATCAGCCAAGTTTCAAGCCCACTAATGGATATGGGAAAGGACAAAATGCTGCCTAGAAATAACTATTACAGACCCTTCAACACTCAGCTCTACTGGGATGAAATGGTCTTGACTAACTGTCAGGAAGGCACGTTAGTGTGGTACACTGACGGTTCTAAGACTGATGAGGGCACGGGAGCCGGAATATATGGAAATAGACCCAGAACCAGGATGTGTGCTTCCTTGGGGAGGTATGCTTCAGTATTCCAGGCAGAGGTGCATGCTAGTGAGGCATGCCTGAGAGAGAATATTGTAAGAGGATACAGAGGTAAACAAATCCTCATATGCTCAGATAGTCAGGCGGTCATTCAATCTTTAACATGCAATAAAATCAGATCAAAACTGGTCTGGGATTGCCTTCAAAGCCTGCTAACCCTGGCTAACCACAACAAGGTAACTCTTCAATGGGTGCCAGGGTATAAGGGAATTGAAGGCAACGAAGCAGCTGACGCTCTTGCCAGGCAAGGTTCTGCGACGTTGTTTATGGGGCCGGAACCTGTGTTCGGTATCCCCAAAACCTCAATACGCGGCTGGCTGGCAAAGTGGATGCAAGAAAGACATCAGGCATACTAGAACAATGTCCCAGGACAAAGACACAGTAAACTGATGGTTGGAACACTGTCCAAAACAGTGACTAACGACATTCTGAGCCTCAACAGAAGTCAGATCAAACAAGTGACGGGACTAATAACCGGTCACTGTCCC
Organism: Phaedon cochleariae; assembly: GCA_918026855.4. Taxonomy (NCBI): domain Eukaryota; kingdom Metazoa; phylum Arthropoda; class Insecta; order Coleoptera; family Chrysomelidae; genus Phaedon; species Phaedon cochleariae. The sequence goes on along the minus strand of OU896713.1, from coordinate 2,048,031 downwards.
TTGAGGAAACATATGCATCAAATGGGCATCTATACAGACGAACCCATATGCAGACTCTGCGATGAGGAGGAGGAAACTGCCACCCATGTAATATTGGAGTGCGAGCACTAGCGCGTCGGAGATACAACCTTCTGGGAGCAGTGAATTCTCAAGAGGCATTTTCAAAGAATGATTTGGTGAAGAGGCTGCTAAACCTCATCAAAGTAGCAAACCTGTTCACCTAAGTCAACAGCATGATCAGGAATACAATAGGCCCAAAGGCTGCAGTGTTTTGGGCTTCAAACTCTGACTGATCATTTTGCTATTAATCAATCAATCAATCAACGAGTTAATATTCCTTTTTTGAACCATGGATATTTTTTTCATCGTTTGGTGTGTACGAAAGGAAATCTCATTCTAATTATGCAATAATTATTGTTATCTTATATTATCCAGGTGTACAAGGTCCCTTTCAAGGGACATGGAATTCTTCACTTCCTAATGAATTATGGTAAGATCTTCAACGAGAAGTATTCTATCTATCACAAAAACAAACTTCTTATAGGGAGAACACTTGAGATTTTTTTTCGAACTGTGTACCCTAATGAGTCGAAATATATTCCTGTTTGATTCGATTGGGAACGCTTCCGAAGTGGAGGTATGTCCCTCGTGACTTATGGCATTAAACACCACCCGAACACGGGCTACTCCTCTCAACGACATTGTCCGTACATCCGCTGAGGCTTTCACCTCACGTACATTATGTAAGGATCGTAAGGACTCGCAGAGCTGTCAGTGATCCGGTCGAACCCCGGTGCGGACCGTGAATCACGACTAAGCCCTAACGAAATCCCGAGACCGCATTCGGACCTTGGAACAGGCGATACATTAGCGTGCCTCCCTTTATTAACATCTGACTGTGGAAGTTCGATCAACGTCCTCAAAGGGAGATTGCTCTGACCAAACACTTGGTACGTAATGAGGAAATATTTGATGTGCGAGATAGGTTTGCGTTGCGAATGCGAATTCGGGATGGTTAATCGAATCGAGGCAGCAGCTTCTCGAAGATGTTGCAGCTGAATGTAGTTGTGATTACATAAGGTTTGATGCTGAATATACAGGATATGTAAAAAGTACACCTCATTTTGATTGTTATTCAGAATGGCTCAGAATGCAAACAGTAACTTTGACTCCAGTGGACATTGATTTAGATGAAGATATACTGTGGCTGTTCGAGAATACTTTGATGTGCGATGATAAGTTTGCGTTGCGAATTCGAATTCGGGATGGTTAATCGTATCGAGGCAGCAGCTTCTCGAAGATGAGAATGAGAGTTATATATTTTGAAAATCTAAAGGGAGAGTTATCTATCGAATCTAACCTGAAATCCTTCCTATATGGGTCTGAATTAGTGTCTATCAATTTTTTGGGATTTTTAGGGCAATCAGGAAAAAAATATTTTTTCACCTATATGAGCATACTGCATTGCTTGAACCGCTGATTTTGAAAATCTAAAGGGAGAGTTATCTATCGAATCTGACCTCAAATTCTTCCTATATGGGTATGCATTAGTGTCTATGAATTTTTTGGGATTTTTAGGGCAATCAAGAAAAAAATATTTTTTCACCTATATGAGCCTACTGCATTGCTTGAACCGCTGATTTTGAAAATATGGAGGGACAGTTATCTATCGAATCTGACCTCTAATTCTTTCTATATGGGTATAAATTAGTGTCTATGAATTCTTTGGGATTTTTAGGGCAATCAAGAAAAAAATATTTTTTACCTATATGAGCCTATACTGCATTGCTTGAACCGCTGATTTTGAAAATCTGAAGGGACAGTTATCTATCGAATCTGACCTCAAATTCTTCCTATATGGGTATGAATTAGTGTCTATGAATTTCTTGGGATTTTTAGGGCAATCAGGAGAAAAATATTTTTTCACCTATATGAGCCTTACTGCATTTTGCTTGAACCGCTGATCTTGAAAATCTAAAGGGAGGGTTATCTATCGAATCTGACCTCAAATTCTCTCTTTATGGGTCTGAATTGGTGTCTATGAATTTTTTGGGATTTTTAGGGCAATCAGGAAAAAAATATTTTTTCACCTATATGAGCCTACTGCATTGCTTGAACCGCTGATTTTGAAAATCTAAGAGGAGAGTTATCTATCGAATCTGACCTCAAATTCTTCCTATATGGGTCTGAATTAGTGTCTATGAATTTTTTGGGATTTTTAGGGCGATCAAGAAAAAAATATTATTTCACCTATATAAGCCTACTGCATTGCTTGAACCGCTGATTTTGAAAATCTGAAGGGACAGTTATCTATCGAATCTGACCTCAAATTCTTTCTATATGGGTATAAATTAGTGTCTATGAATTTTTTGGGATTTTTAGGGCGATCAAGAAAAAAATATTTTTTCACCTATATGAGCCTACTGCATTGCTTGAACCGCTGATTTTGAAAATCTGAAGGGACAGTTATCTATCGAATCTGACCTCAAATTCTTTCTATATGGGTATTAATAAGTGTCTATGAATTTTTTGGGATTTTTAGGCGATCAAGAAAAAAATATTTTTTCACCTACCTATATGAGCCTACTGCATTGCTTGAACCGCTGATTTTGAAAATCTGAAGGGACAGTTATCTATCGAATCTGACCTCAAATTCTTTCTATATGGGTATAAATTAGTGTCTATGAATTTTTTTGGGATTTTTAGGGCGATCAAGAAAAAAATATTTTTTCACCTATATGAGCCTACTGCATTGCTTGAACCGCTGATTTTGAAAATCTAAAAGGAGAGTTATCTATCGAATCTGACCTCAAATTCTTCCTATATGGGTCTGAATTAGTGTCTTTGAATTTTTTGGGATTTTTAGGGCAATCAAGAAAAAAATATTTTTTACCTATATGAGCCTACTGCATTGCTTGAACCGCTGATTTTGAAAATCTAAAAGGAGAGTTATCTATCGAATCTGACCTCAAATTCTTCCTATATGGGTCTGAATTAGTGTCTTTGAATTTTTTGGGATTTTTAGGGCAATCAAGAAAAAAATATTTTTTACCTATATGAGCCTACTGCATTGCTTGAACCGCTGATTTTGAAAATCTGAAGGGACAGTTATCTATCGAATCTGACCTCAAATTCTTTCTATATGGGTATAAATTAGTGTCTATGAATTTTTTGGGATTTTTAGGGCGATCAAGAAAAAAATATTTGTTCACCTATATGAGCCTACTGCATTGCTTGAACCGCTGATTTTGAAAATCTGAAGGGACAGTTATCTATCGAATCTGACCTCAAATTCTTTCTATATGGGTATAAATTAGTGTCTATGAATTTTTTGGGATTTTTAGGGCGATCAAGAAAAAAATATTTTTTCACCTATATGAGCCTACTGCATTGCTTGAACCGCTGATTTTGAAAATCTGAAGGGACAGTTATCTATCGAATCTGACCTCAAATTCTTTCTATATGGGTATAAATTAGTGTCTATGAATTTTTTGGGATTTTTAGGGCGATCAAGAAAAAAATATTTTTTCACCTATATGAGCCTACTGCATTGCTTGAACCGCTGATTTTGAAAATCTGAAGGGACAGTTATCTATCGACTTATATAAGCATTGCTTGAACCGCTGATTTTGAAAATCTGAAGGGACAGTTATCTATCGAATCTGACCTCAAATTCTTTCCATATGGGTATAAATTAGTGTCTATGAATTTTTTGGGATTTTTAGGGCAATCAGGAGAAAAATATTTTTTCACCTATATGAGCCTTACTGCATTTTGCTTGAACCGCTGATTTTGAAAATCCAAAGGGAGAGTTATCTATCGAATCTGACCTCAAATTCTTTCTATATGGGTATAAATTAGTGTCTATGAATTTTTTGGGATTTTTAGGGCAATCAGGAAAAAAATATTTTTTCACCTATATGAGCCTCTACTGCATTGCTTGAACCGATGATTTTGAAAATCTAAAAGGAGAGTTATCTATCGAATCTGACCTCAAATTCTCCCTATATGGGTCTGAATTAGTGTCTTTGAATTTTTTGGGATTTTTAGGGCGATCAAGAAAAAAATATTTTTTCACCTATATGAGCCTACTGCATTGCTTGAACCGCTGATTTTGAAAATCTGAAGGGACAGTTATATATCGAATCTGACCTCAAATTCTTTCTATATGGGTATGAATTAGTGTCTATGAATTTTTTGGGATTATTAGGGCAATCAAGAAAAAAATATTTTTTCACCTATATGAGCCTCTACTGCATTGCTTGAACCGCTGATTTTGAAAATCTAAAGGGAGAGTTATTTATCGAATCTGACCTAAAATTTTTTCTATATGGGTATAAATTAGTGTCTATGAATTTTTTGGGATTTTTAAGGCAATCAAGAAAAAAATATTTTTCTATCTATCTGATTCTGGAAATCTAAAGGGAGAGTTATCTATCGAATCTGACATCAAATTCTCTATTTATGGGTCTGAATTAGTGTCTATGAATTTTTCGGGATTTTTTGGGCAATCAGGAAAAAAATATTATTTCACCTGTATGAGCCTATATATATGCATTGCTTGAACCGCTGATTTTGAAAATCTAAAGGGAGAGTCATCTATCGAATCTGACCTCAAATTCTTTCTATATGGGTCTGAATCAGTGTCTATGAATTTTTCAGGATTTTTAGGGCAATCAGGGAAAAAATATTTTCACACCTGTATGAGCCTACTGCATTGCTTGAACCGCTGATTTTGAAAATCTGAAAGGAGAGTTATCTATCGAATCTGACCTCAAATTTTTCCTATATGGGTCTGAATTAGTGATTTTAATTTTTATGGGATGTTTAGGGCAATCAAGAAAAAAATATTTTTTCACCTATATGAGCCTACTGCATTGCTTGAACCGCTGATTTTGAAAATCTAATGGGACAGTTATCTATCGAATCTGACCTCAAATTCTCTCTTTATGGGTCTGAATTGGTGTCTATGAATTTTTTGGGATTTTTAGGGCAATCAGGGAAAAAATATTTTTTCACCTATATGAGCCTTACTGCATTGCTTGAACCGCTGATTTTGAAAATCTAAAGGGAGAGTTATTTATCGAATCTGTCCTCAAATTCTTTCTATATGGGTCTGAATTAGTGTCAATGAATTTTTCGGGATTTTTAGAGCAATCAGGAAAAAAATATTTTTTCACCTGTATTAGCCTTTACTGCATTGCTTGAACCGCTGATGCTGAAAATCGAAGGGGAGAGTTATCTATCGAATCTGACCTCAAATTCTCTCTTTATGGGTCTGAATTGGTGTCTATGAATATTTCGGGATTTTTAGGGCAATCAGGATAAAAATATTTTTCCACCTGTATGAGCCTATACTGCATTGCTTGAATCCCTGATTTTGAAAATCTAAAGGGAGAGTTTTTTATCGAATCTGACCTCAAATTTCAGTTCATCAAAATGGTTTGGTGTATCATGATTCTGTTACACCCGGTATATTGGATATAATGGCTGACGGACGGCCGAACGATAATCAGATTACAAAGAAGCGGCTCCGATAAAATCTACGAGTATAGACGTACGTTCTAACTAGACTACAAAACAAATATCGAAAACAGGCATTACTGACGTAACTCTTGTCACTGTATCTCGATTCGGCGATAAAAACTGTTCAATCCTTTTTCGTAAAATAAGTCTTCTACTTCAATTTCGACCATCTCTGAATGAACCGTCTAAATGATCACTATCTGGAATACATTTCCTGTCATAATCCCATTGAATGCTAATTGGAACTCAGCGAGTTCAATCAGCTGTATTCATTGGAGAGCATCCGGCAACACACCTCCAATGTCCATATAATTGATACTGAATATATCGTCGGCCACCGTTATCACCACAGCTTCCTTCCGTTCATTTCGTATAGGGTTATGATTGGAATTACGGACCTGATTCGAATGTTCGGAGTTGGGAGTCTGCCAACAGACTCACTCCATTTTGTGCTGTCGCTCTCTTCGTTCTTGCTGGTGGACAATTTGAAAAATATCGGGTTAGCAGAAAAAACAGAATTCCGTTTTCGATTGATATTTATTTTATAAATAACCCTTTCTAGCTCAGCCAAATATCTAGGAGTGCTGTTAGATTCCAAACAGAAGGCCACTGCAGACATATTGGATATACACGACAATGATAAGGCCGATGAGCTGGCCAAAACACAACGTCTAGCATTCAAAAGCATTCCAAGGGCTATGAGGACGGCTCCAACAGAGAACCTAGAGGCCTTGATGGCTCTATTCTCACTCCACTTGCACCTAGAAAATGAAGCCAGGAGTGCTGCCTACCGATTCAACTGTGTAAACAGTGGAGGTGGCTCAAAGGGCATTCAATAATATGGAACGAGGCTATCCATATCTGCCAGGTCCTCTCAATGGTCCAGAACAACAGGAAACCCTGTTAAAACTCCACACAGCGCTTCTCCATCCGCTTTCCATCTCGGTAAGAATGAGAAGGGCCAAGACCGAGCCTGCAACACCGTGAGGGGCTCGTCTGGTTCACATATGGGTTCAAAATGGATGACAAGGCGGATGCGGGGATACAAAGTCTGCGTTCTTGGGTCGATCTGAACATCGGTCTTTTGAAGCATGCCTCAGTATTCAAAACAGAAATACAGACCATCTTGGACTGCGTACAAGGAATTCAGAGATGGGCTTACAATAACAAGCTCATCTTCTTGATTTGTTCGAACAGCCGAGCGGCTCTGGAAGCTCTGGGATCTCCGAGACTAATTTCAAGATTAGCACTCGGATACAAGTTGGCCCTGAATTCAATAGCTAGGACCAACAAAGTACAACTACTCTGGGTGCCAAGACACAGGGGCATCGAGGATAACGAAGGAGCCAATTCCTTAGCAAGGCAGGGTGCCTCAAATCCCGCCCTTTAGCCTGGCTCCTGAATCCATAGTAGGTATCCATCAATGCGTCGGCCCAAAGTCTCTAGATGACCAGCTTTGGTGGTATTGAGCAGAAGCAAGGCAAACACGGCTCCATATCGCGGGTTCATGCATACGCCAAATATACAACCTCCGACCACTAAACAGGAGGGAATGCTCTATGCTAATAGAAGTTATAACCGGCCACTGTAGAATCAGGAGACGCATGACCTTTATCAGTGTGATTGAGGACCCAATGTGACGACTATGCGAGGAGGATGAAGATACTCCATCACACATCCTCTGCGAATGTCCCGCAGTTGCTCGCCAGAGACCTCCTGAGAAGAAATAGACCTGTTCAGGAAATGACCACGGACACAAGAATTGAGGCTCATCCTCATCCCATCCTCGAGCTTGGGCTAGGAGGCATTGGGGCCCTAGAGCTGGGGCAAAGCGGGCTCTGGTGCTGGACTAGTGAGAGCTCTAGCGTTGGGATGAATGGGGGCTTCAAAACGGAACTTTCAGCTCAAACGTCGGGCCCGTGCAGGCTCAGGCACTGAGCCAGCACAACGCAAGTAGACCGGAATCCAGTAGGAAAACGTACCTGTCTTTTTGTTGTCATTTGTCAGTTATTGTTTGACGTATTCGCACAAAAGAGTAGCCAACATTCGCGAAATCCGCAAGTTCCTGTCATATATCCCATCCCGTAAGGACATCGAAAATTGGATAGAAGAACAAGTACGTGGAAGTTTGTTGCGTGATGCATCAAGTTTGCAGCTCGTGACGATAATTTAGAGAAGTTGCCAATAACTTCTTCGTGAAAATCATGAAGAACCGTTTCTTAGAAATAACAAACCAGTTAAGGGGAACTGGGAAGTTCAGAATATACGTGGAGACCCTGTACAAGCGTACACCTATTTCCACGGCCCTTTCATCATTCAGATGACGTGCTGATACCTGCAGGCAATAACACCCCAAATTTTCGTAGTCGGCTCTCTACAAAGCCAGAGGACTGTATTAAGACACCATTAGGGTCTATAATATCCTGATTTCCATTAGTCTTATGAATATTTTGATGAAGGTTCCGAGAACAGAATGAAGGACAGTCTCATCTTAATTTGCATGGAAAACGGTTGGGTAATAGTTGGTTGTTTAGGCTCGATATAAAGTGATTCATTCTGAAAGGTCTAATATGAGGATTTTTGTACTTAGATTGAAGCGATTTTGATGGAATTGGGATTCGCGTACTTCCAAATTACCCTCAGAGAGATTCAATGGAATGTTGATTTTGAAATAACTCGGATTATTTCTAGCTCCTGGATCACACGAAAGGGATTTGCTAAGCTAACTGACAGAGAATTACAAAAAAGGTTGAATTTATTTGATCAATTTGGTCTGACTGAGTATTCATTCCTACGGTAATGGAAAAATGGCCGAGATTTCTGTCACCAAACAAAAAGTATCTTTGAAAAATTAGTAGTTGTCAACTTCCTCATCGTGTTTCAAATACACTCACCGGCCAAATTGTTCGCCCTGTATCTTTTTTAATTCTTGCCCGATTTCGGTGAAATTTCGACCAAATCGTATAAGTATACATGTTTCGGAATGTTAGCCTGGATATGGTACTAAGAAATGCTGATGTCTTGATCATTATTCAGGGAAAAACAAAAGTGACTCTGTTACCCTTAGCTTCTTAACGCCCTGTGGCTGAGGTGAGTAGTTAAACTAAGCTTCTTTATGTTTTGGATTGAAGTGTGATCCTTTCTTAACACAATGGTTTTCGATTCTCGCCGATGACCACTTTTTAAGAAAAAAAAACGAGTGTTTTGAGAAAGAAATGTTTTTTATTTTAATTTTTATTAACAATAATTCTGAACCATTCTCCAACCTTCTGCATTATCATGTTTTGAATTGAAGTGTGATCCTTTTTCGTCCTTTCTTAACACAATGGTTCGAGATTCAAGTCAATATCTTCTTTTTAGGAGACACTACAACTCTTTCAAGAAAGTATGGATTTTTTTGATTTTCATCAACAATAATTTGCGTTTTTTTTTTGTAAAAAAGATTTTTTATGTGAATGTAAGTTCTGATTATTGTTAATATGAGTGTTAATGAAATTTGAAAAATGCCATACTCTCCTGAAACACTTGTATCTTCTCTTAAAAATTAGATATTGGCGTGATTCAAAAACTAGGTTAAGAAAGGATCACACTTCAATCTGAAGCATAATGAAACCGAGTTCAACCACCCAATCTTGCCACAGGGCGTTAAGAAATAAACGGTGAAATAGTGACTACGATGTGATCGAAATTTCACAAGAATCGGGCAAGGATTTAAAAAGTTACAGGTTGAATAATTCTGGAAATTTTTTTGGTGCCCGTTTTTTTTTGCCGGTGAGGGTATGTCAAAAATTGCTTTATACCATCAGGCTCGTCTGTTGCATTTTAACAACAGTATCAATCCATGATATTAAATTTTGCTCTATCACTTATAAAATAAATGCATAATGCTCAAATTCATTCTTTCATGTTGTGTTAAGCAACCTCTTGGAGATTTTTTTATCTTCACTAATGACATATACCTATATATTTTTCTTTGAAGATTTCCCTTTTGTTCAGTATCATAGCTGAATTGAAGAGGGAAAAAAACAGACGGCGAATCAGAGCTATACCACAGTGGGAAACCTCCAAGAAATTAATCCCCCAACATGTAATTCCATGTTTCTTGCATCCACAAAGTGGAAATATAAACGCTTCGAGGTCTCTCTGTGGGCTTTCCTCGTGTCTTTTCGGCTTTGGCCATCAGCCAAAAAGGCGGTCCTTATACCATTCGCAGCGGTTTTATGAAGGTAATACCCCCGACGTACGTCCGGTTGGTAACCTGTCATTACTCCGCACTCCGCCCTCAGTGAATTGCAACTTTATTTTTGTGAGCCACATAGAGGCATAAAGTTCCCCAATTGGCGAGTCATTTCGGAAGTTGGCTCTATTTGTTATCTATCTTCAGGGACGAACCGAAAGAGAATTTCTGTGGGGGGCAATGAGTCAATTTTGCCAATTCACTTTTAATTTTTTTTCCATTTTGAACAAAAAATGGATAATTTGAAGGACGACGCGGTTGTCTTGTGTTGTCTTTTCATGCATAGGTACTTTTTTATCACTTAAACTTCAAAATTACGAGTTTTTATTGGGAGTCGGAAATTCAGAGTATGCAGTTGGAAATCCTGGCTTCGTATACAGAATTTCATTTTCAGATTAAAAACCTGTTACTGGGAATTCCATTTTTTGATTCCACTTGAATATACAGTGTGTCCCACTTACCATGCTCACCATGGGTATCTTTTTAACGGTGAGAGATACGAGGTCGGTTAAATGACACCAAATGTGGAGTTTGTCAAGGCCAACTATAATGTGAAAAAATGTCTTGATAAAATCTATTCGTTTTTGTTTTATACGCAAAAAACAAAATTTGATCATTTTCATGTCTCCTCCGTAACTTCTTTATTTATGAAAATATTCAAATAGGAATTTCACATTCTCATGGCAGTTTTTCAAAGTGATTTCGAAAAAAATATGAAATTTATACCAACTCTCCTAGAATTTGAGATATCAGCACCAACTTTAGTTTTTCAAATGTAGGTCATAGCTCACTATGACTTTGTTACAAATAACTTCTTTTTCTCTTACAGATGATATGTCGCCGTGATAAATTTGTGTTGAGAACAACGGAGTTATCGTCATTTATACAAAAACAAAAAATTATTTGGAAGCCGCCATCTTGAATTTATAAATTTTAACAAGAAAATCATGATCTTAGACCTCAAAAACCCCCACTTACCAATTTTGAATGGAATCGGACCAAATCTTGTCCGCCATCTTGGAGCAGCCATTTTTTTTAATTTAAACAAAAATTCCATAATGTATGGTCACCGAAGTTATGAAGACCTGCCAAATTTCAAGTTAATAGGATCAAATATCAACTTCAATTGTATTCGAAATTGAAATTTCTCTAGAAGAAACTAATGAAGGTTTGATAAATCATCAAATTTTTCATCAAAATGACTTGCACAAGTACTCAATGCATATACTTGTAGTCTTTCATATTTCACTGTGAAACCTGAACTAGTGGATACAAACTTCGACTACAGTGTCACTCAGTTATGCAGTGATAATTCACTCAACTTGACTGAGACAAAGTTTGTGAAGTTTTTTTATTTATCCTGATTGAATCAATGTCCTCGATATAGAATAAATTTCTTTTTGGAGATTTTTTGTGTGTATTTTTCAATTCATCACTGATTTTCCAGAATATTCAGAATATTCATCGAATTCATGGAATGATTTGAAATCCAAAATGAGCAAATTTCGACTGCTCTTTTCAATAAAGTTTATCGGTAATCAACGATTCCTCTCACTGAAAATAGGTATCTGCTAGCAAGTTCCTTCAATCTACCGACAAAAAATGACTACTAACAACTGATATCAAAGTGTATCCATTAGAGCCAATTCTGGGTATAATATATTTATATATATTTTTTCATATTACCTGGTCATATGCCAAAAATTGCATAGAAAATAAGTTGGGAAAATAGATGTCCTCAGCTTCACCTATTTCCCACACCCCTGAATTCAAAATCGGGCATGAAAAGAAATAGACATGTGCGAAATTTCGTTATCTCAACACGGAAATATCTGCTTGTGATTGAAAATTTGCTAAAAAAAATCACTATGGTGTATGTATAATCATCAAGTTCAAATCATGACCCCATATTCCTTGAGTAATATAGAAAATTTCGCCATTTTCATGACACTACACTAATGTTATACCTATACGATATATGGATATTGATATCAAATTCACCAAACAATTGCAATGATGGCAGAATCTCAATTTCCATGTTTTCATATTTTCAGGCGGATAACCACTATTTCATATGCAATATTGACAAATTGCTACCGATGCGCTATCCTGACAATCAGTTTCATCAAGGCAATAAAACGGCCATGTTTCAATTCAATTTCAACATTTTATCATCACTCGTGCTCGCTGCAGTAATGAAGTTCTTCATAATGAATCATGCCGGTTGGTTGATTAGTATGGGGTTCTCCATTTATATATCACAGCAGGTGATCAATCTATTTTTATTTTAGTGGTATACATACCATATTATATTTCAACAGAATATTCCATCAAACCACCGTCACTACAATATTATATTTCAAAATCATCAATTAACTGTCGATATAGGGATGCAAAAATTCGAAATTAATTTCGATATTATGAATTCGCTACTGAGGAAATAAATTCAGTGGAATATATATCAAGTGGTCACAAAAACACGGAAGTTTTTATTTTCCTCGTGGTTTCATCATATTTCAACCGAATTCAAATCCAAATTCGACTGAATTCTGATACAGCCAGAAGCACAACAAAAGTATTTCTTATCAAGAGATTTTCACATTCTGTCCATAACACATTGCCAAAAATAATGTTTATCTCCTGGACTATTTGTTCGATTCAAGTGTTCAGGCGCTCATTTTTTTATAGAAATTAATGATCTAGAATTGAATCTATTCTGATTGAAAGAGTTAACATTTTTTCATTCGTCAGCGGTTTCTGTAAATCAGTAATGTTTGAAATAACCCACCATTTTATTTTTTTTTCTCCAACTATGAAATCTTCAAATGTTCCACTGTGTAGAACAGCTCCATTATTTTCGAAATGGCTTTGAGAAATTCAAAATCGATTGGAATTTCATAAAGCCAGAAGCAAAATAATAATAAACTAAACTGCGAAAAAGTGAGTGTATCTCCTGGACTATTCGTTCGATTTCGATGTTCGAGTACTGATTCTCTTCAAAAATGAATGGTCTAGAAGAACATGGATACAGGTTGGAAAAATTCAAATATTCTTATTCGCCTGCGGTTTTTGTAAATCGAAAATGTTTGGGATACTCCACCCTTTTTTCTCAATTATGGTATTTTCAAATACTGCACTCTATATACTATGACCCTCAAGCTACAGAATGACGTCAAGAAATTCAAATTTGGTTGAAAAATTATGGAATCACGAGGAAAATAAAAACCTAGAATTTTTGTGACCACCCGATATAATATCATTATATAGTTAGGACTCAGTACTTCCTCTGGAAACAGCGTTGTTTTTCATGAGGATTCATTCATCAGAAAATTTGAACAGGTTGATTCATTCAATCCCATCACAAACTTCATTTCTCATCCAATATGCTGATGAAAAAAAAATTTCATGTCATGTGTTTTATTTTAGTTTTGAGTTGGAGTTGATTTTATTTCATGTACATTTATTATTCTGAATCTATTTCTTCGATGATAATTTGAAAAGCTGTAGATGAAAATAACTGGGTCAAAGCGAGAATCCTCAGTACGGCCCTGTGCATGACATTCAGCTCATCCTGCATCTAACACTCTGTTTACGATGATGATACTCTATGTATTACACCATCTACACCATCTATCGAAGGGTCAGGTAACATGATAGATTGAGTGACCCTCGCCTGGTGTAGTAATTGATCATTGTTTATGGAAATATGAGACATCCAGCTTTCCCCTTCATTCCTGATAAATGTATTGAATATACCTTTCGCAATAACTCATGATATGGATTAACAAGCCCAAGGGGTCAACAAGCATCGAAAATTTATCTGATTAATCATATTCATCATGGTTTAAATTAAACATCCATTTTCACGTTTTGGCATTGTCATTTGTTATTTCATCATCATTTAATATACATATATAGTGACTCATATCGAGAAGATCGGATTCTTTGACCACATGACCTCCTAAACATGAAAACATAACATGAATATATGAATGTTATATCACATTGTTACTTTGTGATGTTATTCAGAGAGATGCTTAATGTTACAGACACGTTGCGACAATGGGCCTTAGTGCCTATTTCAAATATTACAATGTATGATGAGACAGGAATTACATAAAATCAATGTAACTTCATGAGGTATATTTAATGTTACTCAAAACATGAACAATATTGTATATTAACATGCTGATTATTTTTTTAGAGTCTTTAAGTTATGTCTATTTTTCTGGAGTCATCAAGAGAATCATCTGAATGATCTTTAGAAAAGACAGAGAAAATGATCTATCCCTGAATATAACTTCTTGCCGTACTTCTGAGAGTTACACAGTGAAATTTTGAGGCAGATTAACTACTATCAATCGAAGTATCATTTTAGTTATGATGCTTCATAAATCCTGTCATACTTAGCTTATGTATATACATAATCCAGTGATCTTTTTCTGTCTTGTCTTGAATTCTAAACAGTGAAAGGTAAATATATATACGAGTTTTTGAAAGTTACCTGAATGATTTTGAAATTTTATTCATATATCGGTTCGTTCTAGCAATGATATATAATTCACCCATTACTTTTGTAATTCATGAAATATGAAAATAATCGGTCATTATGGAAGGAGATACTTTTTCAGATATATGGAATACAGATACAAGTTGGTTGCATTTCTATATTCCAGCAGAGCAAATCTGGAATCTAAGAAGGTATCATGAGCAATCCATTGTTTTGAATTTGTTTCAGTCCAAGACTTGTTTAGTTCTCAACTTACTTGATACTAATGATATTGACGTCTCATAAACGTTTCACTTCATTGAATTCTTCAGAAGGACATTATCGCAGTGTTATATTTCAACAATATCACAAAACTTATATCTGAAGAATAAGTTTGTAGTAGTAATTTAGCAAGCCTCAATTGTATTTCAGAATAGTCACTTGTATTCCAGAAAGCATTAATTGTATTTCAGAATCTCGTCCAGAATAGTCAATTGAATTTCAGGAAGCATCATTTGTATTTCAGAATAGTCAATGCGATTTCAGAAAGCATCAATTGTATCCTGGGATACAATTGGCTCTTTCTGAAATTGAATTTACGCTTCCTGAAATACAAATGGAAAATTTGTAGCGGCAGGGAAATATTCTAGTCCCATTTATAACGAATCATGCGGAATAATGACAGCATTATCGGTTAATTTTTGATAATTTCGAGGACGTAAACCAAGCTAACAATGCACAATGAATCAGGTAAGTGCATGGGTACAATAAACTGATTATGACACGTTTTATAGCAGACAAAATACCGACTGTACGGAGTAGCTTTAATGACGACATAAAATTATCAACGTTAAACAAAGGATTTTGATGATACCGCATAACAGCGGCACTATTATCAATATCCAATCCCAGCCTGCTTATGGCAAAAAAGATACGCCATCAGCATCGTTCTAACGTGAATGCTAGGATACGTTTTTGATATCATCGACTTTTATATGCATATAAAAATATATCGCACATGGTTGGAAGACATGAATTTAGCAAGTAGGTTCTATTATTTTTCTTGCCCAATTGTCCTCTCATGAGTTCTGAATCAACTGTAATACCAACAAAAAAGTTCACTCGAGAGTTCACTTCAAGTCATTATATTCTCATTTGATCCCAAACTTCAACAATGAAGATATTTGTTGACCCAATCATGATGAAAAATTCGGTCTGTATATACCTATAGTGCTCGATGTCTAGACTGACCTTTTTGTATAGACTTATTCCAACAGTCATAATTATTCAGCTGATTGGGTCTATTCAGTTCATTGAAGCAATCGTCCCTGTGTTCACATTATTTTCTGAATATTCAGACTCACAATTTATCCCAATCCAATTTATATGTGCCTTCATAAACTATCATCACCTTCTTTATGTCATTTGTCTTACTGTTACAGGAACGTATCTGAAGAGGGTTCAGATGATGGAATTATCACAACTCTCAGATGGATATAGCAATAAACCCATCAGGATGTCGTAACTATGATCTCTCTCATTTTGTAACGATCGCAACTATCACAATATGAACACCGCATCCGATAACTGGACAACAATAATTTTTCCAGAGCGAAAAGGAAAGCTGCCGTATCAACTGGGTTTCAATCATCAGACAGTGCAAAATTAATCATTACTGCTGCGAACTTCCGGAACATCATCCTGGAGAGTAATTTATCCTGACTACGTAGAAGATGCAAATGCAATTCTCAGTTACCACCTGGTGAATTTAATCAATGAAAACTGGAATGACTTCAAGGCGTCTGAATAACTTATGTGAGGAGAATAATAATTATTCTCCTTGGCAAGATGCGAGCATAAATATGACATGAAGAATTACAATGCCTTGCCTTGGAGATCCAATCTCATGATATGTAGTATAGAAACCTTCTCAGCAGTTACTTGGTGGCTGCTTGAGAAAAAAACATGCAGATCAAAAGTTCGTACAACTGCAGCTATCAATGCTCGCAGCTACTTTACGCAGATTGTTCCTGAATTCCTATAGCAGGTTCAACAATTGGTGCTAAAAATGCTGCTTTCAATCGAAATTGGACAAGAGACAACTTTTGATTGGAATTTGTTGGTCTCTAATTTTCCGTCACCCCATGTATTTAGAATACGAATCAAATCAGGAAATATGTTGATAACAACATTAAGTCCCTTAATAAGTCTAGGAATTACATTATCTCATGTGTAGATGATATTTAGCACTCTGTATATCGATCAGCACGATATACAGAGTGGACGAGAGGTGGAACTAAGTTGATTTGAATCACTTCATCTCTTTACGAAAATGGACGGTTGACCCCTGAGAGGGAAGAATACATTTATTTTCAGATTTTCAATTAAAAGTTTCCAAATCCTTGAAAGGTATATAACTTTTTCTCAATGTGCTTCTAACCACACTTCAATATTTCATTACATGATGATGTAATAATGTTATCGCCATCTAGTGGCGTTAGTTCGAAGGTAGGATCTTTCAGTCACGTCATACACAACATGACGCTGCCATCTATAGTCAACGAGTGGAGACCCTAACGCTTTCACATTACAGAGTTCGTTCGACACAGCAATCAGATATGGAACTCTATACGTGGGTACCTACCTTAGATATTGTTTATTATAATACGTCTTTCGGAACTGGTGAGTCTCGGATCAAATTGATAATGAAATAGAAATGACAAATATCTATCTGTTATTCAGTGACTTGACCACGAATTACATCATTGACATTGACGTTTAAGTCTTCTGCGCAATCAAAATGCACGTTCAATACTACATGTATTGGTCCATCGAGAGACAGGGTGCAACGAATAACTCATTTCTGTTGTAGCAGAATAGATCAGTGAATCATTTCAATAAAGTATGTTTTCAGTTTTGAAACTTCATTGTATGAAGTAATTTTTCAATACTGAATCCCATTGATTCAGTTCTATTGGAATGTATAATGATTTTCGATGTTTATCCAAGGGCTTCAACGAGAGTTCAAGTATTTTTATATCGGAGGGGATCATAATTATTGAGTTTTCAACGATACTGAGTCTTCTTCATAGTTTGTGAAACTTCTACCGATGTTAGTGCTCCAAGGCTCATATAATTCCACATTGTTTATCGATACGTACCGAATCTGATTTAATTTCGAGAATATACCGATATGCATCTATCTATATCCTTCCTCCGGTAACCTTGGGCTGCATTCGTGGCAATATTATTAATCGGAACTGGCTTCAGGCCCTTCCGCTAATCCAATGTTGTGTTAAATCGAATCTGGGGATGTACAGGGCATATAGACACAGCGGGACGGGTGGGATTCTCTAGACATTCTGATTTCCATTATCAAAACATTCGATTTTGTGTATGGATGTTTTGCCGCTAGCAAGCTTCGGCAACAGAAGCAGCTCGCTGACAATGAATTCGATGCAACTCCAACCGGAGTCTCTGAACAAGAAATACATATACCTAGAGTTCCTAAATGACACTGCTGATTTTGACGTTAAGTCAGTAAGGCCAGTAAGGCTTTCGATAAAATTGATCATAATAAATATACTCATCTCCAAACTTGCTGAAATAGGTTTACATGGTGATCATCTGCGGTGGTTCTCCTCCTACGTCTTCAATAGATCGCAGATTGTGACAATAAATGGTTCCAAATCAACACGTATTGCAGTAACATCGGAAGTACCGCAGGGCTCTCACCTGGGTCCTTCATTGTTTTTAATCTTTATAAATGACGTAAAAAAATGCTTTAAATTTTCCAAAATATGTACGCTGACGACCTGAAGATATTTTCAAAAATAAAATCTGATGTAAACTGTTTAAACGTACAATCAGACCTCTATCGATTCTCTCAATATTGCAACTGTAACAGATTGATCCTCAACTTGAATAAATGCTCGACAATTTGATTTACAAAAAATCAGTTTTCAATTGAATTCGATTATTCGATTATTTATCCTAACTGAGTCTACAGTCAAGCCATGTCTCAACCAGATTATTTTTCTAAAAAATGCATAAGATGTATCAGATCGGAAATTATTTATTTGCAAATGAACCTCGAGACTTATAAAAAATTAACACGATACAAAAAATATTTCTGAAGGGAATATCTTTCTGTGAAAAAAAACTGGAAGTTTCAGTCCGACCTCTGAAAATTTATCACCAAATTTGTACGGCAACATGGTTGTTTGAAACACTTACAGGTCACTGGTGATGATCAACAGCATCTCCAAACGTGACTTACAGTCACAGAACATGCCATGCCAAAAATTATGAAAATCGATCTCAGCCTACTCTTTTTGTGAGCGAAAGTATTTTTCACCAAATAACATTCAACGCCTTGTACCAACTCAACGGGATGATTTTGGATATAGGTAAGTTGACCTAAATCAATTTGTTTTTATCCCAGGAGTCCACAGCCGTGCCATGTCCCAACCTTTTACAGACACCCTGTAAATACCTACATATAAGAGTCTAATTTCATAGGAATACTATATGTATTCCGTTGATGTATATTATGTACCTACTAACTTGATATGGACCTTCATTGAGGTTCTTCAGCCTTATCATTAATATTTCGAGAAGAAATAATTTTCTAATTAATTTATCGTACCCTTTTACCCACTCGAGGAGACGCTATGCAATCTCATACAAAAATCAAAGACAGAGAAAGATATATAGATGTACTCTTCCCAGGACTTGTGGGGGAAGGAAGATGCCAGGATCCTTTATCAAAGCGAAAAACATATTCTTGTCCTTGTCTGGCAAATCATATGATTTGCTTCAAAATCGTTTGTGGTTATGTTTGATTGTCACTGCTCGTCTACATTTAGGTTGGAATTCTACATCTACCTAGCTCCATATTTGACTTTTAAAGTCTTAGGACCGTCATATAAGATGCGATTATGCCATGCCATTCTATTGTAATGGTTTTAGCGCTAATCATTGCTGGTTAATGGCCGAAATCCCATTCCGCAATGGGATTAAAGACTAATATGGCGGAATACATCAGCAGTATCCACATAATATTCGCCAGATTAGGTTGAATTAGCACAGACTAGATATTTTAATGGCGCATATACTGGTTGACGAGTTTCGTTGAATAATCATCAATGTATAATTAATGTTTCTGATACACAAATGTGTATTGCGTATGATGTCGACGCGATTTTGTGCTTTATTGATATTCACAGAGAGTAGTGCATTTACAACGATTCTGCATCATTTTCCCCTTGTCTCCTTCTGATGTTCATTTCAGCAACCAAGATGATTAGTTGAATTTCATTCTTGCAAGAACGAAAGCAAATCCTTCTCATTTTTGGACATTTGGAAACAGAAACATGCTCACTTACTAATGGGGACGTAAAATTCTTCATCAGCCCATCAAATTGTATGGATCCTAACTTGAATATTACAGCAAAGTTATAACCCTTTTTAAATTCAACTCACTCTGAGTTCCCGCTTACTTCATCTTTGATTTTCCTTCTGAAAAAGCTAACATCGATCTTCCCTAAGAATTTGACACAATAAAATGGTTAATTCCATTACATTCAAGGGTCCCCATCTCCGAAGTTAATTTCCAGTTACATTTACGGATGTTATAAAGAGAAGTATAAAACTTCATCAAATCTTCTCCGTTTTGCTGGTGACAGAGGAATAAAGCTAATTCCTACTGAGCCTTCAGAATTCGGTCCGTTTTATAATGTCTTTCCAGAGCGGGAGTCTAAAACTATAAAATGCGGATAATTAAATCACATTTTCATCGTGTCAGAGAACACTTTGAATGACGGTGCGAACGATGATAAAGTAAGTCCCTTTTCGAGTCTACATTTTTATTGACTGCTCGACAGATATAAGAGAAAAGTAGGATCCCAGCGAGGTAATCTATTTGCATATCAACAGCCATTGCGACTGTCAGAAATTTTAGCTTCATCTAGCTCCCTGCATCCTGGAGGAAAAGATATTCAAATGATGTGAGTGAAGAGATATGAATTTTCGACTTCACACAGTGGCCTCTGATTAGTGAATATTTCACAAAAAAACTTTCTTACACCGAACCTCGTTATTCTTGGAATGAATTCAACTTCCACATCCCCAAAAAACTCCAATGGCTGATTCAATCTAACAATGGGCCCAGATACCTCGAATCCAGACATTGCGAACAAACTTTTCTCAAAGGGATGTGTTGGAAGTGTCGTTGTCAGATCCGATGGAATTAGTTCTGATTGTACTAGGTATTACTCGAATTTCCCAGAATTTAACGACGAATCTGCTGCCCAATAGAAAATACTTTGGTGACAAGCATCTAGAATGATAAGCTCATCCACAAAATCTAAATCAAACCTCATTTCATTTTAGGTGTTATTTATGACCTCCTCTTCATCGAGTATCACCACTATATGTCAACCAGTTGTTTTGACTAGGACTGGAAGTGCTGTCCGCTGTACCAGTATGTAAATGTTATCTCAAATTTGAAGAGATTTGATAGGGATCCCACGTCTGCTATGCAATCAGAACTGTTCCGGATGCAACAAAGGCAGAAAATACGTTTTCCCTCTCGTATAACGTAATATGGGACGACTTATACATACGATGCTTTTATGAGCTATACTGTCCCTATATCTCAGAGGCGTCGTATGAATTGACTTCCAAAGGGGAACACTCATTTCTTTGTACGAGTGTATATGATTTTCCTCACTAGCCATATTATTAATACTAACTATCATCTCCAGAACTTGTACCAAGCAAGTAGTGAGTTCAATTTGTTTCAGTACAGGTCCTCACGTTTAAAGTGATCCTCTAGTACAGATGCTATCGGAGAAAGTGAATTGGCTCATTCCAGTTCCTGCCTATGTGATCCTGGATACCTGATTCAGTTGCGCGATCTCTTATAGTTGGGGATATAGACAGCGACATTATCCTTGACACATTTAATAAAGAATAATATTACGCCTTCTAGACATAAAATCAGAATAAATTTCGAACATGATATAAAAGCTGGAATTTCACCAATGTTTCGTTGTTCTGGGACACTTTTTGTCACGTAAGGTCCATGGCAGGAGTACCTACGTTGTTCTACGAGACAGGTGGCAGGAGGTAATTTTTTTCTAACTGATATCTCAACAAACGATTGGTGAAGTTTCAGCTTCATCATATATGTTCAGGAATTCTGTTCCCATATTTGGAGTGCATCACCCAAACATACCCTGAAACTGTTGGATTCTGTCCAAAAAAAGGGCAATTCGTCTCGTGGGTGATACCTCGCTCACAAACCCACTCACTTTTCTGGAACACTGTAGAAAAGTTGTCGATCTGGCTCTGTTTTATAGATATTTTCATGGACGACGCTTCTCTGAAATATCAACAATTGTTCCTCCCTTGGAAGTCCCCGCGAGATTGACCCGTCGAGTTGAGGCCTCGCACCCCTTCGTGGTCACTTTGTAGACCTGCAGAACATCTCTTTCCAAAGACTCGTTCATCTAACGAACAGCGAGGCTCTGGAACACATTGCCAGGGGAGGTGTTCCCCGAGGCATATAACCTCCAGAAATTCAAGAAGAACGCCAATTTCTACCTCATTTCCTTTGGTTCTCACGATGTTCTCTGAACATCACAGGATATCTTTTTTCGTGGGAACCAAAACATAAAAAAAAATGAATACATTCTATGATCATTCTGAGAACATCATATGCATTGAACCAAGCTCCATAAAATAAGTCATTGAAAAATTTCGCTGGCTCCCGGGCTATTATACACCGAAGGAGATAGACTACTCCTATGTCGTCTTGAGCACATGATTCTCACCTAATTTCTCGCTTGCTCTCTGTGCAAGGGGTTTCGCAGCCTATCCGCGTTGGGAATTCCCTGCCAGAGCCTAGAGAATAATACGAGTTGACTTATACACGTGCTCAACATTGCTGGCGACGCCATATACAGGAGGTCATATAGAGCCATCGACGAAGTCTCATAATCCAGTACAAGCAGACACTGCCTGGATATTCCGAGAGCTCTGCACTGCTTCAGTTTAATAGCTCGGAATCTGTCGCGAATGTATATAAAATCCTGATTAAATTAGTGCGAGGATGGAGGCATTTGGGGCATCTTTAAAAAAAAACGAAGGGCTTAGCCATAATGAGTTTTTTATTGCGCTTTCGGGAGTTTCATTGGAGTGATTAGTCGGAAGCAACTCTTTTCAATGATTCGAGATTGGAATTTGATTGCATGTTTTCTTGGGGATTTTCAGGTCAACAGGGGTTGGCTCCCGTTGCTGCGACGTTTTATTGCAATTCGGCTGTTTAGTGACTTTGTCTGAGGACATCCCATTACAATTTCGGAATGAGAAGAGAAGTTAGAAGACATAAATAGAACAGTTCCAATCATCGAAGAGGTTTCCTTTATGTACCTTCGGGAACAAGAGATTGAAGTATTCTCATTCTCAACAATGAACAGTCCTAATCAATTGATGATAAATACTCATCAGTCTATTATTATGATACATACAACAGGTGGATTTTGATTTCACTATTTTATCAATAAATGGTAGTTAAAATCAACTTTCGCCATAGAAATAGGTCGAATGCTTTCATTCGAGGATTATGATTAGGATGGATTAGGACTGGTGTTTCCGCAACTTACGAGTTCATCTCAGCTAGTCTTTGGAATTTGTTATATATGGAATGATCATATCCTCAAATAGGTCGACAAATCGTTTTGTAGATGTTTGGTGCGGTTTAACCATTGATTTTTCTTTCCTTAATGAATTTTTCTGATTTTTAAATGCATTCTTACTTCACATTTCCAGTGTGATGGTTGAAAATGAGTTTATTGTCCTGAGGATGGATATCTTTTCGAATCAAATATTCGTGGAGATAACTTCGTGCGTTTGTCATCATTGTGGAGCTCGAATATTCAATCAATTTCTAAAAATTGTCTAGACATTTCCCAATGTCTCTCCTTCATCATCAGTACAGCTCATGACCAACACATAATCTTCATCTTCCTTGGCATAGAAGGACATCGATCTCACGTTTTCGGACTTAGATTGAGCCCTGCAGCGGGCAGAGGACAATTAGCATCGCAGTCGTGCACAAACACCAGAGGGTGGCTAATGGATCGTATCGGGCAAGCCTGATTGGACTTAATTAGGTGCGCCCCCTGTTTGCACAGGAGAGAAGAGAAGAAGAGTCTTGGAAGGCAAACGGGGACCGACGGAACTCTCCCCGATCACTCGTCGCTGCTCGACCGTCCGGCCGGTATAATTGACGTAGAACGGGCTTTGTGAGAGGGAACTGTTCACAGATGTAATGAAGACTTTTGAAAATCTCTAGTACGACTTACCACACTATGTAGGCATATCTACAAAAGCGACCTGAACTCATTGTTGATCATTTGAAAACAATCTTTTCATCCATGTTTCCAATTGAAATAGCTTCTTCAACTCAATATTCAATAACACAGGAGTATGTTTGGTAAAATATATTCATGGACACCTAGTGATTATTATCTGCTCCTGACGAATACTCACGAATGGAACGATGCTGTTGATGATTTATCATATATGTTGTTGCAAATAGCACAGAATAACGTGTCCATAGTCTTCTTTACCAGAATGAGCTTTAATGAAAATGAGTTTTAGACACAAAAACACCGAAAAAATTGTTGAATCTAACAAAAACAGAATGTAAACACAAGTTGTGGACACACGAACGTTCACAAATTGTCCTGTCCCTATCCTCCCTAGGAACGCACGATGTTCTTTGAACATTATAGGGATTCCCTTTCGTGCGCTCCAAGCGATAAAAAAAATCGTCCAATAGGACTCATACTTTGTTCCCCCCTTCAGTTACAAAAGAAATTGCCCTAGATGCCTCTTCTATTCTTGTATGATCTAATCAAGCACTGAAGGATCCCACCACGATAGCTCGTCGCTGCTCGACCGTCCAGCCGGTTTTATTGACGGTGTCTCCTAGTCTGTCCAATTATCGACGACGGCTGTTTACCTAGCAGCAATTGAAATGTATGCGCGGGGCGGAGGGATAGATGCGGTACGAGATCGATCCGTCGTCCATATACAGGGTGTGCGAAGTGTGTGAAAAACAGTTTTCTTGAGTTCTCAATATTTTGAACCTCAACTTTAGTTTTATTGATGTTGTGTTGACTTGGCTTAGAGACATCTTCTTGTAGAACGTACGATGATGAGACTCCGTATCTAAGTATTCTATGTATTTTTTTCTTCGGATGACCACCTCACCGGTTATACCTACTCCTTTGATTTTATTACAGGGTGAATCGAAGCTAGTCACTATTCAGAAAAAAGTTGCCTTAAAGTCGTTTTTGGGATACAGGCGATGGCTACACAGATAGAGCTCCGGCTTAGGTCCCGGGATCAAACTGTACTAAATACATTTTTTGTTTCGAATAGTGAGTAAATTCTATTCTTCATTAAAGAAAATTTTTACATTTCATGGAACAATATTCATTCGAATTAAATAAATATCTGCATTGTCTATCGAATGATTCGATGTTCTAATTCAAATAATAGGTTTTGTTCGTCATATAAGGGATTTATTCAATTTGGATATTATTTATTAGATCTTCCAACAAGTTTTTTCTGTGTGAATATGAAAGTGCTGATTGATGTATTCGTACTTTTGTCTTTGTATATGTCATGCAGATTCAGCTGAATTGGAAACAGTTTTGTTGATTCGAACAATTTTTCTTCGTGTACTCTGTACAGAAGTTCTCATTGAATAGAAGTGAATTCGACTATAATAAATAATCGAGTTATTTGGTTGAACATTTCATTCGTTTCATTCCATTACGCCTTCCAACGTTCACCGATATTCGACGGAATTGAAAATCAATTCTGAAATTAATGAGTAGCATTCTGTCCAGCCGAAACAGAAATGCAACTGTGATGGAAGTAGGCAATTACATGGAATTACAGTCGATGACATGAATTGCGCACGTTTTATTCAATTGAAGGCTTTCGAAATATCGTGGTTTCAGCCAAAAAAAGTTGAATGGGATGCACAAATCTCCGTTTCAATGTCAGCTATATCAACGACATTATGCTCGAACGGCTCAGAGGATAAATGAACAAATTTGGTGGTTTAAAATCACAAAATTGATGATTTTTTTCCACAAAATCATTCAGAGAACGCTACAAGCGACTCATATATTCATACATTTGAGGTATATCAAATATCAACATAATTAATGTTGAAAGAAGTCGTATTCAATAAGGAAGCTTTGACAACTTGTTCAGTACCTTTTCAGACGAGAATAATTAATATGAAAGACTAATTCCTAATTTACTTACTAAGGCGTATTCTGTATAGATAACATTTTCATGAACGATTTAATCGTGAGATTCATATGCCCTTTTCTCTTCATTTGCTTATATTCGTCCGTCAAAGCTACGGAATCAAAGAAAACTGTGATTCACTTCGTACTGTGGTTATAAAACCTCTCCAGTTATTTCAGATGAGATAAGATGATACTTTGCACTATCGTCGAATCAAAGGGAATGTTTCGCAGGAATAGGGAGACAGGAAGAGAAGGTAGGTGCAGGATAAACTCAAAATGCATATACTACCTTTTCACTACGTCACAGGAAAGCGTCAAGCTGGAACTTACCTGAAACAAACAAAATACTCATTATGAGATATATCGTATGGAAACTAATGGAGATCCTCACTTCAGAATTCAAGGCAATAGCTTAACACATGAACATCCTTATTGTTTTAAAAACCTCGGCCTCCTTCTTGATTGTGAACTGAACTTCGATGTTCACGTAAGACATTCAACGAAAAACTCATATACAGAATTGCAAAAACTCTATCTTCTAAGAGATATCTTTACCACAAAAAAAACTAAGAATATGTGATTCTTTGATATGATATCATCTAGCATAGCATACTGGGATATAATAATCATAGAAATACAAATATTTCTGAAAAAATTCAAGCTATAATCTTCGCAAAGCCGATCACTTCCCTAATTCCGGCAATCAAGTTGGCTCACCTTGGAAGAAGGTTTGAAACTGAATATATCATGTCTTGCTCATGAAATCGATAAATCGGAAGCCACTCTTTAGTTGTACTTCAAGTCGACTAAAGAAGCGGATACACGACAGGTCAATCAGGAACCAAGGTTTATACACTGTCCCAAAACACTCAACTGCGCAATTCCGAATATCCTTCACTTACTCAGCTGTTGAAATTTTCAATTCCCTGCCGAAAATATCATTGTTCAGGAGAAAGGCCAAATCGCATCTATTCTCTCTGAGAACTGTGTTTTTGTTGTTGTTGTTTGTTTTTCAATTATTGTTCATAAGACATATCATTATTATTATTATTTTTATTATACTATCATTATTCGACAAAGATATTCAACTTGACAACTTGAAACAACGAAGAAGGAAGAAATTCGGTTTTTCAATTTATAGTAACGAGAGTATTTTTCACTTCAACCAAACACCATGATGAACAAGGTATCCCATTTTCCACTTTACAATTTGGGTAATTGGAACTTCAGCAGATAGAACTGAACAAAAACCTCTATAAATTCAATTATAACTAATGTATCTCGAAGATCGATTCTTTTCCGAATGTCTATTTGGTCACACAGCGAAGCTACAAACATTTTAAATTAATTACTAAACGAGAGGAGAGAGAATCCAACAAAGACCTCTCCCAAATTAAATGTTCCCAAAAGCTAGTAACTACCGTGACAATAGCTATTATTGTACAGCGAGAAGTTAGTGAATAAAACCTAACTTTGCAAAGCACGGAAGAAAGAGGACAAGAGTAGCGAGTGGAGCTGAAAGGAAGATTTGTTTTGTGTCATTCTGCCCAGCCAATCCAGTTAATATTTCTTGCAAGTAATGAGTTTACAACAAACTGAAGATATTTCGCGAATATCGTGAACTGTCATAAATCATACTGAGAGTTGTGAGGTCTGTGGTATTAGGACATAAATAATGGTCCACCGAAACGCTGACACAACAATGGAAATATCGGAATTATTATTGAGGGAAGCTGCTGATATATTGTTTCTCACCGATATCTTCCTGGTTGAAACATATACACAGGAATTACATTGAGCACTGTGAGTGGAGTCCCATACGTTGATTGTTTACTAGTCCAGGGCTACTGAGATCGAAGTACATCTTCTGATGTTTTTTTTTTTCACTTCTGTATGTGGATCACCGCGAATATTATCGTCAACGAGAATTGATCATATCATTGCGAAGTGATAATTTTGAATCCTGACTGTTCCACTGACTGAGATAGATATTATATATAATGTACAGATATTTAGGTGAATTTTGTTGGTATATATAAATAAGCTCTGCCAAAATGAAAAACGAACTATACCTAGGAAGAGGAAGAATTATTCGTACTCTCACGATTTTATTTCTGATAGGAGGAGGAAAAGTTGAATCCTGGAATCGACAGATTTTTTTTCACATTTGTTTTCCAGTCTGCTACGGGGGAGGTGGATTCAGTTAAGGCTGTTCCTATAGTCACCTTCAGTGATTAGTCATGTCCGTCCCGTAGCAGGGCCTCATACACGATAGGGCGAGTCCAACTATCCATCAAGCAGCCAAAATTCAATCAAAAAATTTGCATAGTAACTTCTATTTTGTGTCAATTCTCTCGAAAACTGTTCATTGTAGCTCAATTGAAGGTGATGCATTTTTTGAACAAAATTCAACAATGGATTCGAGAAATCGGAAATAATCAAAATTTCTAGAGTGGCTCGAAAAATATGAGAGGAAGAGTTACAACAACCCCATATAGCGCACCACTGGAATGAATATCTGGAACGACTTTCTGGTCAAAAAATACCCATTCAAAGATGAAACCTTATACCGAAAGTGAATGTAAAACATTCAATCATTATTGAATTATTATGCAAAAACTATTTTTATTTCCTAAGTTCAACACCCTGTATCTCGAGAACTGAACACTTGAAACCGTAATTATGAAACTCGTTATGAAATCTCCAGGGCTATTACCTGTCGAGCGGTCGAATTACAAAACCCTGTATATCAGATTGAATAAATTGATACCATCGCAATTTTTAATTTTTCTTCTCACTATTGCTTATTGCAATTCAGACATTTTCAATGAATTTTTGTCGATAGAAATCATAATATTATGTTCTTGAATAAAATATAACATGTTATTATTCAAAAGGCTACCTATTCAGTATCCACTCTTTTCATCAAAAATTGAAGATGATTGACTAAGAAGATTAAAAGTTGTAGTAGGTATCGAGTAGGTAGCAGATTATCATGAAAATGTTGATAAATTCATCAAAATATGTGTTCAACAATATAGGAATTTGTTGAAAGTGCCAACAGTGTACAGAATGTTCAGTTTGCAATAACCTGGCTGTTTATATTATTTAGGCCGGAGGTTGTGTCACATTTGAATGGATTATCGCAAAGTACGTAGTTCTCCTTGATCGATATAGAAATAATACTCATATATTTATTTTATAGAAACGAGGAGGGAAAATCCCGAAAAATCTGGAATGCATAAGTATTTTATAATCTGGAACCTCATCATACAGGGTAACTCACGGTCCATGGTACGTTAGACGTTCACGGAGAACGGGACATGGGATCATTCTGAAATTTTGGTTACTCACGTAGTTGCTCTTGGTCTATGGATCTAAAATATTTTCAGCTCTGCGGCGTTGCCGCTTCTATCGAAAAGTAGCAACAACTTCGTTATTTTAAATGGAACACTCTGTATTTTATTGCATTTTCAGATTCTCTCTGAAGAGCTGATTTCATCGATGTACTTGGGGTCTAGCGGAAATGATTACAAAGATATAGGGTGTGAAAAATCGACATTTTTCAACTTTAGGAATTTTTTTTGTCGAAACTATTCATTATATTAAGTTGAGATAGGGACATTTAAGCCGGTTTGACCAATAATGAATAGTTTCGATAAAAAAATTTTTAAAGTCGAAAAATGTCGATTTTTCACACCCTATATCTCTGTAATCATTGCCGCTAGACCACAAGTGTGATATATCTTTGAAATCCTCTCTTCAGAGAGAATCTGAAAATGCAATAAAATACAGAGTGTTCCATTTAAGATAACAAAGTTGTTGCTACTTTTCGATAGAAGCGGCAACGCCGCAGAGCTGAAAATATTTTAGATCGATAGACCAAGAGCAACTACTTGGATAAACAAAATTTCAGAATGATCCTATGTCCCGTTCTCCATAAACGTCTAACGTACCATCGACCGTGAGTTACCCTGTATAGTGGTATAACAAAGCAGTCCTTGTACGGTCTCGCTTACATTTTTACTTTCACCGGTGAATCCATGAATCGGTGTGGCATAATAAGGGTAGAAATCATCCCGAAAACCTTTTTATGTACTCGAGAAGCAATATGGTTTAGGCTCGGCCTGGTCACATTGATGATGCGAGTGTGACAGGCAATAAGAGCAACGATATAATATGGACTCGAGGGACCGTGATCCGCTTATCGATCTCTCATACATACAGACTTCATCTTAAGCAAGATACGCACATAGGCTGATTTTATTTTCATAGGAACTCCGGATGTGAATTGCGAATGCGGTATTAGGGCATTATTGGAATTTTCCTTTCACTTTCTCCATTTCTGTTGAGAGGTTCTTGGGGAAAACAAACCATGCTTGCCTTCATTTAATTCTGACTGTTTTGTCGATGATTGAATGAGATTGTGCACACTAGTCGAATCTATGACATATATCTATTTCATTTTGAAAATTCCATGTATGAGTATTTGATTTAGTAATTAATTATTGAAAGTCATCACAAATATTTTTTCAATGATCAAAATAATTATCTCTCAAAAACCACTAGATTCCGATGACGTGACATTTCAATGAGCACCATTAGTGTTTTGCTCAACAACCAATAAGAATAGTTCCACATTCTACATAGAAATAAGAATTTACTCCCCCGTGTACTGTATAATGGATTGTTTGCGGTATATGACGTCACTCGTTCTTTCGCGTTTTTAGTGACTGTTATGAAATATCATAAATTCCAGTAATTATT
Source organism: Phaedon cochleariae (assembly GCA_918026855.4). Lineage (NCBI taxonomy): Eukaryota > Metazoa > Arthropoda > Insecta > Coleoptera > Chrysomelidae > Phaedon > Phaedon cochleariae. Next base: position 2,017,670 of record OU896713.1, on the reverse strand, counting down.
GAAAAATTTTTATAAATTTCTTCACTGGAGGAGAAGGGCTATTGGGCTCTATATTGCGGAGAATGGATGTGAAAACGTAAATCCGCATAATCATCCATGAGTCTATATACACGATGTTATTCAAGTATCAAGGGGTGATTCTAAGACGATAATAATTGATATGAAAATAGGTCCTGGAATGCTTTATAAATATTCAAGTTCAAGGAAGTTAATGTCGGAAGTATTGTTTGTTGTTTTTCATCATTACCCTGTATAAGCTCTTATGATGACAGAATTTCGTCTGGTTGGTGACTGACAAAGTCTAAGATTTTCTCATAGGAGTTATTGGGTAGTTCCAATAATTGTTTTGAGGACACCTATACGTTAAAATTCTGATTAAAATCAATTTTCCATCATTTCCTCAGAAACTGAGTGATACCCAAAAATTCAATAAGGGACAAGGCAGTTGTATTTTTGATTTTTTATTCTGATAAGAGTATCAAACTTGGAAAAAACTATCACGTGGGTACCTTATTCACCATAAATATCGAAAAGGTGACCAACTGATTACACCAAAATAAGCTTCTCGATTGTGTCAACAAAATCATCAAGTATTATTGGAATTGGAAAACAGAATTCGTATCTTGAAAACGAAGCATATTTGGACCAATGTTCACATAAACTTGCCGTCTTAGAATCTCCCAAATAATCACCCCTCGAAGATTGGCCACATACTTAAATAACACTCTATACACCTATTCGACCATGCACGTTATCATTTATTTCCATTATTCGAATGATGTTCATTTGTGATGTGAAAATAGTTTTATGGAAGGAATAATATGCGATATTCAGTAGAGTTGTATTCCAGGATGGTCATTTTCGGCAGATGAGGTCATCCAAGAAGTAGTTGATAATTGGAGAATTGTGTGAACATGACGAATCGTGTAAAAAAAATTAACTCCATGATTATTTTATGAATCCATTTATGTACCTCCTGCTGATGCTGTGGAATGGGATGTGATGAACAGTAGTAAAATTATCACACATTATTTGCGTCGGAATTCATCAATATGAAAAATGACTCAACTTGTTACGTACCAGAATACTTCACTTGCATATCCAATAGCACTACTGGAATGTGTACTTAGTGAATGTTTTATTATTATCATACTCAACTTCGTAATTAATTGATCACGCAACTTCGCAGTATGTGGTTCGAATTGCTGGAAACCATTTCGGGAAAGGAGACACTTCTCGCGGAGCGTTTGAATGTTCTCTATCATTTATTGAATCTCTCGTCTTATTTACAAAACGCTCTCTCGATGATTTGAATTATTGAGTTGGTAAACATCAGTGCTGCACGAGAAGGGTCGTCTCAGATCGATTCTACCCATTTCAAGTTCAACATTCAATAATAAATGGGTGATGTATTTCACGAGCCAATTCATTTGACATCATGAGAATCGATGATGCAGTGCTAATTAAATGAAATGTTTCAGTAAGAAGATGAACGCAGTGGCATTTTGGAAACATCAACTGAATCTTTCTTCCTACGAATAGAGGATAATTGACAAAAAATGCCCCCAAAACAAAACGCCGTTAATCGATGTCCAATTAAGATTGACATAAAACAAAATGGAATGCTTTCCTTTATAAGAAAACGTGTGACATTATAAACATTCTGCAAATACTGACTTGGGAGAAGAGTGTTGCTGTTTATTTTTTCGAATGTTTTTATGGTATGACTGAGTAGCGTTTTAGCATACGAACACAATGATGTATCAGACCCTCCAGGAGTACACCCTAGATAATCTCAAATCAACAACTTATAACAATATATCATTCAAGGAATTTCGTCCACCATTACCATAATCCATGGGCGGAATCAGAGGACGGATATACTAGACATCTGAATAACCAGCTTAAGGAAAACTGGATTGGAAATATCGGCCCTATACGATGGCCAGCACGATCCCCAGATTTTGTCAGTGGAATCTCTTTGAACAAGTGTATGCCCTACACGTAGCATAACAATATCGCTGAGCTAGAAAACAATATAATTCAAAAATAATAGTATGTGATTGGAAAAAAAGTAAGTGGTGTGTGCAAAAGGATGGTTTGTGAGGGTATTGTTTTGATAACAACTTGAATCAGTCGTTCGATTCCGCCTCCAGATTTAAGGTAGTGGTTTGTGCTAAGGGCTGGTTTATCGATGGGGTAGTTTAATGACTAATTTTTGTGCATCACTCTCCCTCATTCAAGCCAGTTTGTTCAGAACGTTGATAATGTCACCCGGCATGCGTGTATAAATAGAGTTGGACGCAATTTATTCTAGGAAAAGGCGCTTACACTCTTTCTTAATTCCAACTCGACTGTCAGCGATGTTAAATTATTTCTCACATGGCATAACGAGCTCGTACTCTTGATATTCTGTGAATCAAACAGCTAGCATTGTAGGACATACGATGATGGAAACTCTCCGCTCCAAAGTAAAGTGGAGAATGTGACAATCACAAGTATGTTGTCCCCATTCTGAACCACCGTGTATATCCTTCTTATCACTCTCATTGTCATCAAATAATCGCATTATTTTCATCATCATATCCAATGTTCGGAACCGAGTGAATCACTGAGAGTGGTCCATATGATAATGCTGTATATCTATCATATTCATATGGTTGGATTAATAATAATCAGTACTTCATGAACAAAGCAGAAAATTAGCTGAAATTGAATATAAACGGCTTAACAAACGAAAATATGTATATTCACAATAGCTGACTTCAAGAGCATAAAGAAAGGTATGGCATGTGACTCACATGTTAACCGGCAAATTATTCCTTTGTGTCTATTGTTTCTGGGGATGAAACTATTTACGGATTTTGATTACAACAATACTGAGTTTCTGGTACATTATGCCGTAAAGGTTTTGGAAAGAACTGACTGGATACGTTTCCTTTTATGTTGGTTTCGACTATCATTCGCGAATGTGCACATGTTACGCTTCAACGTATCAACTTCTGAAAATACAGAAAAGTTAATTCGAATGCTTCAACTACCACATGAATTCGTGAAACAATAAACTTATCATAATAATTGACGATACCTATAATATAGAGAACTGGATCATTAACTAGGATGTATATACAAAGCATTGGTCACATTGTTGATTCAGATTCCGATGCAAACTAACTACAACTTGATTCGACATTATTTTGATGAAGTCAAAGCCAATCGAGCTTGGCCGAATGCAATTTGGTTTGGAACTCAAGTTTATCCTATAGCCAATCTATGGTTTGAAATAGTTTGTTAAGGGATATTGATTGATTCCCAGTTCATGGAAAACTATTTCATCAGACCCCACTCATGATGAAAAGTTAATTTGTTTCCTCTTATGTTGTTTAGGTAAGTGGAGTTACTTGAATTTGGTTTATATCTGACATGCTGAACAGAAAGAGCACGCAAACATCAGTGGAAATTCTGTTCAACTAAATTCTGGGAGATAATTAGAAAAAATGAGTGAGTCTAGCTGAAAGTTATATCAATTAATTATACTCAAATCAACTCTCCCAATTATATCTTACATAATATACTAGTTGAATTCATGACCGTTATGTCGATCCTCATGAAATTCTGTCCCAAATTAAGCTGCAAATTGATAGAGAAATTCCGAAGCATAAAGAGAACTCAACAAATTGAATGCAAATTGACACACATAACCCTTTCCATCCAATCCGCGGTTTGTATAACCAATTAGTCAAAATACGAAATACAAGTTATATTCTAGACTTTACAGGTTTCAGCATGCCTACAATTCAAATGATATGACATCACATACAAATAATCAAATATCATTGGTAATATCAGTGATTGATTAAGGCTCACAAAGAGAAATTATTGAATATTTTGTGTATGAATTGATGGGGTGAGCAATATTGGATATCAACAAGTTCAATTAGTGATAACTATGATCTAGGAAATTGTCAACAAAGATATTTCGGTTAGAGGAAAACATTGTAATGACAGTCGCATCGACATGATAAAGAGGTATAATTTTTTAATACTGTTAACTTCATTATGATATTAGTCTCCGAAAAAACTATGTACATTCTCCATTTGGCCACTCTATCGAATGTATCCACAATGAGAAAAATCCATGCGGTATCTATCCCAGACACTTCTCACAAGTCTTCATGCCGAATCATAGTCATCGTCTGTGCAAAGCTGATATCGAGTACTTTTTTTTTCTTGGATACTGGTCCTGTACACCTCAGCCTCCTGGGCTTTTCGTGCATTCCAGTATATTTGACAGCACCCATTCCGTAGCTCTTATTGTATTCTTCGGGAGTCAGCCTAGGCTGTCTGAAAATTTCTTGTCTTTTGCGGTCCAATGCCTTGCATTCTATTGATGAGTGTTTTACCGTTTTTGTCTCTTTACTGCAGACAAGTTCTTCATTGTACAGTCCAATTTTATTCAGGTGTCCTCTCGTTGGACTATGACCAGTGAGGAGTTCTGTTATTGTTCTGACTTGGTTCCTACTCATCTCGAGTAGTTCTTCAGGTTTATTCTTTGACATTCTTCAATTAGTGCTTTCGCGTGGTGCATCTCTGCAGTCTCGTATGTAGCCTCGGGTAGCTGTTTTTGTAACCCCGAGTACAGGTTCTGGGCCAACGTATGGAGTTGATGAGCCGGTTTTTGACAGTTCATCAGTTTTTCCGTTCCCTACGATGCCACAACGTCCTAAAACCCATTTCAGGGTGATTTTATTATGTTCTGGCAGGGCATTGAGTTCTTCTTTGCATTCCCGTACCAGTCCGGATGTCACTTTCGGATTCGTGAGAGCTTTCAGTTACGCCTGGCTATAGGTAGAAGCTCATATGGGAGTTTCTCCCTTCACTGTAAATTCCAGCACCAGAGCCTTAGTTGGTCTTGGACCAGACTGTGTACCAGATCTCCTCTCCAAGTTCGCCCTTGATGTTGTCATCTGTCTATTCCATTGTCCGTTGTATCGAGTGCATACACAACCTCAATTTTTCCAGGCATATCGGAACTGTGTAAATTTCTCCATTTAGCCACTATATTGAATGTATCAACGATGAAAAAAATCCATACGGTAGTTATCTACCCCGACACTTCTCCCGAGTCTTCATGCCGAATGTAGTTGGCCGTGCTATACGTCATTTATCGACGGGTAAACTCACCGAGGCATTCATCATGCCTCGGTTAGGATTCGTATCGCCATATAATTCATGCTTGCCAACGTCGAACATCAAGTTTCGGATATATTTCGTTCGGCGAAAATTCACAAAGCCAATTTCGGCAACGGTGAGAGCCGTGCCGGAAATATTTGTCGAGAGGGCGGTGCAACCCGATTACCTTCATCCGTTAATACGCTTTTCGCTGGTTTTCGCTGATGTATGTATTTACGCGCCGCCATGCGTCAAATATGGACTCGAATAATTTCTGCCGATCCGCCATAGCGTCGTCGGTGTCGTCTTTTTATGAATCTTCATAAATCACAACGAATAATATATATTATGGAAGATACCTAGGCTCCGTTCTATTTGCTAGAATTGGAAATCTCTGAACTAGAGAGAACAAAAATAATGAGATTTAGCCCAATATGCCACATGAAAATGTTGCTGGTTTAGGAGATAAAGAGTGTTCTAGGGGGAAATTATATTTCAAAATTCTACAAAACTTTTTGAGTTTTCACAGCATGAACATGAAATCTTGTATTTTTAGGTTTTCTGACATGAGAAATATGAATTCGCAACTTATTTTGTGATTGCTCAAAGAGGGCGCTAGTGGCACTCTGTTACTTCGATGATTTACATCATATCTTCTTTGTCAATCAATTGATGATCAAAATAAGTGAAAAATCTGAAAGCTCGTTCAATTTCACATGAAAACTGTACCCTTTATCAAACTGTCTAGATCAACGGTTTTTGTGTTATTCGCTCTTGAAGAGATTCATTTTCCACTTATGACATTTTAATAATTTTATTTATCGAATTGAGGCTGGGAAATCTCTGAACTATAGATGGTAAATACTCAAATATGAAGATTTCCGCCAACATGCCTCATAAAAATATTGCTGGTTTAAGAGATACAGGGTGGTTAAGGAGAAGATTTTATTTCAAAATATCCCCCAAGATATGTTTCAGAATTCTTGAATGAAGAATGTCTCTTTCAGATATGCATTGTGTATCAAACTTTTTTATGCATATAAGCAAGTATTCGGGTGGATGAGATGCAGCAAACTGTGGAATCTCTTCCAAATTTTCTGCAAGATAATTAACTGCTTCATACTCAGATTTTTTAATCTCTTGTACTTACTGAATTTTGCCCATTTTCGGTCAATATTTCGGTGCTATCTACAGTTTCTGGAGAATTATTTAGACAGATTGGCTGGTGATAGTATATAACACCCCGAGGTGGAAAGATCAAAATTAGTAAATCTCTGTTTCCATCGGAACGCACCAAAAATATTACATGAGTGAGAGCGGGAGGTGAGGACTGGAAGCAGCGAGGGAATATACCTCAACAATTGAAATCATTTGACCAATCAATTTGCCACTCTGATTTTTCCACAGAAAAATAGGTGAATATGAGAGAAAAATATTCTCATGATCTATTTTATCAACAAATGACCCTCATTTGTACTCTATGTCTTATTGATTTACATCATCAGGATGGATCACATTATATAGTATAATATGTCAAGAGCGTCGGACACTTAGTTAGACATATAATTGAACAATCTACTAATTGAGTACCTTCTAGGACCAGTTTCCAAGTCCAGGGCACACCTATCCAGAGAAGCATAACATTTGGTGTCAGGTGTGGGATTCATGCAGGTTTTTCTGAAAGTTACTTCGTCATAGTGTTAGTATATATGCTAGTATATACGCTCATCGTGGCATTCTGTCCGCGTAAGAAGGGCCAGCGAAAGAGAGGTGGCGATGTCTTTCATAGGACATTTCTATATCCGTTCTGAGGACGTGCCCAGCTCGAAGTGCCACAATTGCTCGAGTAAGCCGCACAACATCTCCAGATGATTAATTCATGAGTTGTGAGTGGTTTAGGCGGCTGAAACGCCGCAAATCCAGAATTAGGATAGAAATAGGCCCCATTGTTCTGGTTAAGGTATAAATTGAATACATCTGCACGCCGTACGTTGAATAATGCAGTTATTATGTTTTTGGAGATGACGGTTTCGATTATTGTGTCCGACACCTTATGTATGAAACTCTCACGCGAGGTTCTTCCTTTCCTCACGAAGATATCCACATTTTGCGTATCTGATATATTCTGGAAACATTTCGAATGATTCGAATGGGATTCTGAACTAAACAGCCACTCTTTTGAATAGATATTGGATTCTGCTAGATCTCATAACTAAGAGATCCAGGATGAACAGAGTTGCCCCAATTGTCAGCAGGAGCGAGACAGTACTGTTTCGACCCACCAGGTCTCATCAGCCGCTCTTGGTCTGCTGACAACTGGGACAACTCTGAGCTTCGGGTATTTCACTCAAAGCCTACCCGAAGTGACAGAAACTGTATGTGCCTATGCGAGATGATCATGAACCTGAGACCAAACGTAGATATAAGTGAATTTGATGATACCCCAAGGGAATATCGTAGATTGAATCAATTAAATCAACTCACGAATCAATATTGAACAATTCGGGTTGAGAGCGAACTCAGAATCATCGTTTCCATATCATTAAAATTCTCGTCATTTCTGGAATTGATCAAAGGGTGTTCTACGAATAGATAATTGGAATGCATTCAATCGAGATCCAATGTATTCCGTCCTATATGTTCCCATGATTCAGTAATGCAGTTCTCAGCGCAAACTAACGAATATTTGTTGAAGCTCCAATAATTTCAACCGTCCTTGTAATTTATTCGTATTTTCATTCACTTTGTTTGTTTCAGCAAAATATGCAGAACTCGATGCAGAATGAATCGGAAAAGAAGCTATTTTCAAATTGGATGAAAAAATTACCATAAATTTCCAACTCTCATATGAAAATAATGGAGAAGAGTTATCCAATATGATATCGATGGATTGGATGGTTGATCAACAAAGATTTAAATAGTCTCATCTGTTTCTTATTTCGTTTTCACACTCAATCATACTCATCATTTGCTGGATATGGTGTTGAACACAATGACAAGGAACCAACCAGTTGATACCCATAAACCATGCGCCCGATGGTCTGGCCAGAAAGGGGGCGAAGGGTTCAGTGATTGGTCCAGAGCCAGTCTTAGGGGTCACTCGATCCTGGAGCAACTTCAGGATGGAGGAAATCCTGACGGAAAGGTTTCAGGACAGCTGGAGAGAGGCTCCTGGAATGAGGCAGTCCAAACTCCATATAGGAAACCCGTCACGAAGACAGACCAATGCCCTCTTGGCTTTGAACAGGAAGGAGCTGAAACTGGTGGTGGGCCTTCTGATAGGGCACTGCCACTTGAACAAGCATCTCAGCACGATCGGTATTCCGGAGGATCCTGAATGCAGATGGTGCTTAGAGGATGAAGAGACTTCTACTCACATCTTCACTGAATGCCCGGCAGTAGTGGCAGCAAGGGATATTCATTTTGGGGGCAGTATCCTGGACCCAGAGGATGTTAAAAAGATTAGGCCTAGGAAGATGATCTCTTTCGCTCGCGAGATCCGTTTTGTCCATGGCTGACTTGCGATCCCAGGAATGTGGGTGCACAATGGGCCCGAAAAGAGAGGCCTAAGTGCGTCAGATCCTGGACCGCCCATACATAACTACAAACATACCAGTTGATACATCGTGTTATAATAGTCAACCAGAGTAAATGTTGGAGAACTGTTCGTTCGAGAGCATGTTTTAATTCCCACGAAATTTCGAAATTAAAAAACATTCGCACCGGCTACCCACCGACTTTCGAAGGCGAGCAGACAACTTGCTGCCTTTGAATCAAAAGAGGTACAAATGAAACAAAGAGTCGAATAAATATTTGCCGGGGCCGAATGAATTTCCCGTGACGGAAAAGAGAGCAGAATGCAGAATGCAAACTAACCGGCGAACCTTTGAGCCTGCCTGCAATTAAAACGTAAAAGATAATACGGCAGAAAAAAGCCAACGACACAGCAATAATAAGAATCCGCGTTTAATGATGCTTGCTTTGTTACTTGAGTAGCAATTTGTTATGGATTTTAAGTGCACGCAATTTCGGGCTCTTTCTTTTTATCTTTGCGTCTGGGACGACCCTTTGTACTCCTTGAGCACCTCTTTCAGGTTGACGATAATTGTTGATGTAACGAGGGAAAACACTCCATGAACTGAGGAAAAACAGAAACGAAACATTGACAATGAGTGGCATAATGGTGGAAGAACATAATCAGGCAGCAAGCTATATTATCATTTCTCCATGTGAAGTGGATTAAATATCATTGCATATTGCTTACGTGATATCCATTTTTTCCATAGGCTCAGTTTTTGAGGTGATAACTTTTGTGACCGTTCCATTGATGGCGATGGCGATGGAAGAAATCCAAAGAAGGAAGGAATCTAAAGAAGTATATAAGGAAACCAAAGATTAAAGGAATAAATCAATCAAATTAAATACCTTATTGGCAAAGCATGTTTCAGTGAATAATATCCAAAAAAGTGAAAAAGTGAAGAAACGAAAGAAGGAAGGAATTCAAAGAAGTAGAGAAATCGAAGAAGGAAGGAATCCAGAGAAAGAGAGAATCCGAAGGAGTAAGGAAACAAAACAAGGTAAGAATCCAAAGGAGCATCTAGAATAGAACGATCAAGAATGAAAATATTCATGGATAGCTGTCCGGTTCGGCTTCGCACGGTTGGTGTATCCATTATGAAAAATAAGACAGTACATTTTTTATGTCATAATTCATTTATTTTTTGCTTGTTGTGCTCACCTAAAGCTTCCATCATTTACTTACACCTATTCCCATTCTCTAAGTATCCTTCGTATTTTTGTTCAAGCCTTTTGTAGTAGACGTAGGAAAACAGTATTCGATTGACCTCCAGATTATCTCCTGATATATCCTCAATCTCAATAACACTTCTGTCTAGATCCCTTTGTATTTCGAAAAAATCTACCTTCTGTTGAAGATTTGTGCAAGTTCGAATATAGTAATCGCGTTTGGCAAAGGACTATACAATGTCCATATTGGAGTGCAAGCCTCTCCTTTCTATCGGTTATGCCAAAGTCCGGAAATTCCATTTCGTTCTAGAGCCGAAATAATAATGTGAGAACACACAGGAATGGAATATTGCAACTCTCAACAGGACCCTCGATAAAGCCGGAGTTCGTGTGGATAAATGCACTGACGGAATAACAAGAAAACTTTTCTGCTATGGAGAATTCGACACAAAATAGCTTTGGAATTTTATTAAAGATTTCGAGGAGATGTTTATTGCTTTTCAATTTAGCCAGAACGTGGAGTTCTTCGAGTATAGGATCACGTGATGTCAAAGTTCGAAATTACATCGCCTAACTGATATGGATCACTGACTCTGTATAACTACAGGCACTTTCACCACACTTCCACCTAGAATACCCATTTCATCTCTTTATTTTGCACATAGATTGCACATATTGCTGGTATTTTTCGAAGTTCCAAGCATATAAATATCGATTCCAAATCTAGGTCCTCAATAGGCGAGTGCACTAATTAATTTTTTCATTTCCTAAAACACCTTTCAATGTTATGATTTTTGAAAAATTTTTGGTCGATTTTCAGGTTCTAAAATCATCAATGATGTCATGGTAATTTCCAAAATATTAGTTGTTCAATAATTCATAAATCCTCAATTGAGTACATATTAGTAATATTCCTAATTAGCAATAAAAATTCAATTGTCCCAAATTGATCGCTTATGAATTGTGGCTTTATTGCTTATAAGAGAGGACATTTGAATCGGTGAACGTAACAACACGGCGCACGACTTGTCGGCGTGGTCTTGTCAGTTCTCAGTATTCAACACAATGTTGCCAAGTCTCCAACATTTACATGATATTTCGATATGGGGAATAAGAAACGTTTGGACATGCTGGTTGCTCGAAAAAGTAAAAACTGAACTATGATATCATTGCTTCCTCCTATTATGTTTTATCCTACGACAAACTCTCAGTATATTTTTCTCTTGATGTAAATTGATGTATTTGTCATCTTAACATGGTACGGACAGATCCTCGTCTTCTCTCACTCTAAAGTGTTTGTGAAACACTTATATAGTTCAATCTATATTCATTTCTGGGGATTAACACTAGATTTCTGTCATTTGTTGTTTTTTAGGTTATATTGAGGACATTGGCGTACCATACCTAATTTCCACATGTAATTTCTCATTCAACTCTACATATTATATCCAAATGATGATGATTATTTTCGAGTTTTTTATTTTCCAACTCGAGCATAATCTTTGTAAGGCAGTGAGCAAATCTTTCTGAAAGTTCAATACGTTTTACCAAATGGGACTGTTCTTAGGCAGTACTTATCAATACATGAATTTTGAATTCAGACTAAGCCTTATGGTTGAGAAATGGTGAAAAATATTATGTAGATATTCAAACTTATGTGCTCATATGTCATGTGTGCTGTATATATTCATGTTGGGAATCATTTTTGCAGTTTTTCACGAACACTTAATATTTCCTGAATGTAGGTATATTTTTCCAAATGGTAGGGCATAATGTCCTCCGTTTCAATCAAAACTACTAAAATGCATTCAAAAACTTGTGGAGTGGATAATTATAGGCACAATGAGAAAGTATAATATGTGATTTCGTATTAGTTTTACCTCGAATATTTCGCTGATGTATTTATCAATTTTCCCCATTCGGTCACTTCACTTTCCATGTTCTAAGTTCATTGACATTTGATGGAAAACTGACAAATTCAAATTTGCCATCCAACTGATTGATACAGCCTAGCGCAGAACATTTCACCATCCTTCCAAAACAGAATTGAATAATGTCGTATTAAGATGAAGTATGAAATTAAAATTTTGTATCTCTTTCAACACCTATGAATGTGACGTGACAGCAATGTCATTTCAGGGATGCCAATACATAAAACCAAAGTCACTTGATGATTAAAAGAGAAAGAGCTATGATCTGTCCGTACCCTGTTGCATCAAGGGTCAGGTTAGGTTAGTCGCCATTTATTCGACGTATACCCAAATGCGATCATGAAGGTTCGTTAGAACGTTATAACCCATAGACTCATTATTTACATAAAAAGCTTGAGAAGTATTGCAAAAAATTAATTAAGGTTCCTAACACGACACAGTGGAGTAATTGAATACCAATAATTCATTATCAGCTCACTCGCCCAGTCAAGAAATTCGATATCTCATGCTCCGAAGGCATTCGAAGGAAATCATCTTGGTCTCTCAGTAAGCTCGCCGATAGGAACTAGACCAAACTTTCTGTATCCACAGTGTAGCCTCTGTTCGATGTGAACTTCCTACAAGGATCTCACTGGGACTTATCCTACCACTTAAACTAGTAGGCTTCATCCAGAGATATCTCTTTTCGAGTCGATGGGAAGTCAAGAAGGGATTTACGTTGAGCCATCGCCTATCGATCGGTGCTGGTAACTTTGATAGATGGTGATTATTAAGCTGGAATCCCTTTCCTTTTATGTCAACAAGTGGCGCTGTGCCAATTAGTTGGAAATTTAGTTTGCGCAAGCACTATAGCGGCTTATACCAACTAGTCTGAGCGGCTTGAGTCTGCAGATGGAGCTTTGCTTCACATAGAAGTTGATGAGAAAACATATACAGGGTGTCCGGATAAATTTGGGGATCCAGACACATGCATGGCCCCCTAAGGGGCGCTAGTATTTGATTTTTTTCATCATTTTCATTTTATAGAAAAGAGGAGAGAAAATCCCAAAAAATCTGAAATAATGAACATCTCATGTAAGCTTAGATAGTTCGAAAAATATTTTTTTTCCTGATTGTCCTAAAACTCCCAAAATCATCATAGACACTAAATCAGACCCATAAAGAAAGAATTTGAGGTCAGATTCGATAGAGAACTCTCCCTTCAGATTTTCAAAATCAGCGGTTCAAGCAATGCAGAAGCTCATATAGGTCGGAAAATATTTTTTTCCTGATTGTCCTATGAATCTCAAAATCATCATAGACACTAATTTAGACCCATAAAGAAAGAATTTGAGGTCAGATTCGATAGAGAACTCTTCCTTCAGATTTTCAAAATCAGCGGTTCAAGCAATGCAGTAAGGTCATATAGGTCGAAAAATATTGTTTTCATGATTGACCTATAAATCCTAAAATCATCATAGACACTAATTCAGACCCATTAAGAAAGAATTTGAGGTAAGATTCGATAGAGAACTCTCCCTTCAGATTTTCAAAATCAGCGGTTCAAGCAATGCAGTAAGCTTAGATAGGTCGAAAGATATTTTTTTCCTGATTGTAATCAAACTCCAAAAATCATCATAGACACTAATTCAGACTCATAAAGAGAGAATTTGAGGTCAGATTTGATAGAGAACTCTCCCTTCAGATTTTCAAAATCAGCGGTTCAAGCAATGCAGTAAGCTCATATAGGTCGAAAAATATGTTTTTCCTGATTGTCCTATAAATATCAAAATCATCATAGACACTAATTCAGACTCATTAGGAAAGAATTTGAGGTCAAATTCGATAGAGAACTCTTCCTTCACATTTTCAAAATCAGCGGTTCAAGCAATGCAGTAAGCTCATATAGGCCGAAAAATATTTTTTTCCTGATTGACCTATGAATCTCAAAATCCTCATAGACACTGATTCAGACCCATAAAGAAAGAATTTGAGGTCAGATTCGATAGAGAACTCTCCCTTCAGATTTTCAAAATCAGCGGTTCAAGCAATGCAGTAAGCTCATATAGGTCGAAAAATATTTTTTTTCTGATTGTCCTATGAATCTCAAAATCATCATAGACACTGATTCAGACCCATAAAGAAAGAATTTGAAGTCAGATTCGATAGAGAACTCTCCCTTCAGATTTTCAAAATCAGCGGTTCAAGCAATGCAAGCTCATATAGGTAGGTCGAAAAATATTTTTTTTCTGATCGTCCTTGGAATCCCAAAATATTTACGAACTCTCATTCAGACCCATAACGAGAGAATTTGATGTCAGATTCGATAGAGAACTCTCCCTTCAGATTTTCAAAATCAGCGGTTCAAGCAATGCAGTAAGCTCATATAGGTCGAAAAATATTTTTTTCCTGATTGTCCTTAGAATCCCAAAATATTCATAGACACTTATTCAGACCCATAAAGAAAGAATTTGAGGTCAGATTCGATAGAGAACTCTCCCTTCAGATTTTCAAAATCAGCGGTTCAAGCAATGCAGTAATAAGCTCATTTAGGTCGAAAAATATTTTTTTCCTGATCGTCCTATGAATCTCAAAATCATCATAGACACTGATTCAGACCCATGAAGGAAGAATTTGGAGTCAGATTCGATAAAGAACTCTCCCTTCACATTTTCAAAATCAGCGGTACAAGCAATGCAGTAAGGTCATATAGGTCGAAAAATATATTTTTCCTGATTGTCCTATTAATCCCCAAATCATCATAGACACTAATTCAGACCCATTAGGAAAGAATTTGAGGTCAAATTCGATAGAGAACTCTTCCTTCACATTTTCAAAATCAGCGGTTCAAGCAATGCAGTGAGCTCATATAGGTCGAAAAATATTTTTTTCCTGATTGACCTATGAATCTCCTAATCATCATAGACACTGATTCAGACTCATAAAGAGAGAATTTGAGGTCAGATTCGATAGAGAACTCTTCCTTCAGATTTTCAAAATCAGCGCAAGCAATGCAGTGAGCTTAGATAGGTAGAAAAATATTTTTTTCCGGATTGTCCTAAAACTCCCAAGATCATCATAGACACTGATTCAGACCCATTAAGAAAGAATTTGAGGTCAGATTCGATAGAGAACTCTCCCTTCAGATTTTTAAAATCAGCGGTTCAAGCAATGCAGTAAGCTCATATAGGTCGGAAAATATTTTTTTCCTGATTGTCCTATGAATCTCAAAATCATCATAGACACTAATTCAGACCCATAAAGAAAGAATTTGAGGTCAGATTCGATAGAGAACTCTCCCTTCAGATTTTCAAAATCAGCGGTTCAAGCAATGCAGTAAGCTCAGATAGGTAAAAAAAAATTTTTTCCTGATCGTCCTCAAAGTCCCAAAATCATCATAGACACTAATTCAGAACCATAAAGAAAGAATTTGAGATCAGATTCGATAGAGAACTCTCCCATCAGATTTTCAAAATCAGCGGTTCAAGCAATGCAGTAAGCTTAGATAGGTAGAAAAATATTTTTTTCCTGATTGTCCTTAAACTCCCAAAATCATCATGAACACTAATTCAGAACCATAAAGAAAGAATTTGAAGTCAGATTCGATGGAGAACTCTCCCTTCAGATTTTCAAAATCAGCGGTTCAAGCAATGCAGTAAGCTTAGATAGGTATGAAAAAATATTTTTTTCCTGTTTGTCCTTAAACTCCCAAAATCATCATAGATACTTATTCATTCCCATAAAGAAAGAATTTGAGGTCAGATTCGATGGAGAACTCTTCCTTCAGATTTTCAAAATCAGCGGTTCAAGCAATGCAGTAAGCTTAGATAGGTAGAAAAATATTTTTTTCCTGATTGGCCTAAAACCCCCAAAATCATCATAGACACTAAATCAGACTCATGAAGAAAGAGTTTGAGGTCAGATTCGATAGAGAACTCTCCCTTCAGATTTTCAAAATCAGCGGTTCAAGCAATGCAGTAAGCTTAGATAGGTATAAAAAAATATTTTTTTCCTGTTTGTCCTTAAACTCCCAAAATCATCATAGATACTTATTCATTCCCATAAAGAAAGAATTTGAGGTCAGATTCGATGGAGAACTCTTTCTTCAGATTTTCAAAATCAGCGGTTCAAGCAATGCAGTAAGCTTAGATAGGTAGAAAAATATTTTTTTCCTGATTGTCCTAAAACTCCCAAAATCATTATAGACACCAATTCAGACCTATAAAGAAAGAATTTGAGGTCAGATTCGATAGAGAACTCTCCCTTCAGAGCGGTTCAAGCAATGCAGTAAGCTCATATAGGTCGAAAAATATTTTTTTCCTGATTCCAATTCTCGATAATGTTACTATTACACTCTACACTCTACAGGGTATGTTTAAAAAAGAGGTTTTTTGCGAAAATAGTTCGCACACCAATGTTCAGCAGGAAATAACCTGTCATTGAAAATAGAAACGTCCAAATCGTAGAAATATTTTTGAAGAAAATGTTACTGTATGTACGCTGCCTAAACTTTTGGCTACGTTTTGGTGGTGTATCAATTTCTCGGAGAGTCGTGAATATGAGATACAGGTCGAACCAGGCAGTGAACATATTACGAATGTATACGATTATTTTCGATTTAGTTAACGTTTGGAACGTCATTTCAATCTGCTGTACAACTGGAATCATTTCATTAATCAGAATGGTGAACATGTTAGCCAATATAAAAGGGTATTTTGGGTATTTCACCGTTTCCATCAAATCCATGGATAACAAATTAATCAATGTATTCAACCATAGATCCTCTGATTGAATAGTACAATTTCCGAAATTTTATTCTGCAACAGTATCTAATTCAAAGGGAATCAATCATTTTCCACTAATTAATGAGGAGCGGAGCCCTACCAATCGCTTCATCTCGACCAATTCGGCACGTATCGATATAATAATCATCAGTTCACCTTCCAGTCATTTTAACGAAAATTCAATACTACCGAATGAGCGAAGCTGTTAAATACTGTCTGTAGCTTAATCGAGGAGGTGGTACATTCATTTCACTTGATCATTTGGGATTTTTTCCCCTCGTTACCATAAAATAAAAATATGAGCATTATTTCAATATAAGTGTATTATTTTTATGTTCTGGTTCCCACGAAAAGGGATATCCTGTAATGTTCAGAGAACATCGTGAGAACCAAGGGAAATAAGGTAGGAATTGGTGTTATGCCTCGGGAATCACTTCCCTTGGCAATGTGTTCCGGAGCCTCGCTGTTTGTTGGATAAACGAGTCTTTGGAAAGAGATATTCTGCAGGATTCCAAAGTTACCACGAAAGTGTGCGAAGACTCAACTCGACGGGTTAATCTCGCTGGGACTGTCAATGGAGGAACAATTGTTGGTATTCCAGAAGAGCATCGTTCATGGAAATATCTATAAAATTGGGCCAGATCGCCAGCTTGTCTACGGTGTTTCAGAGAAGTGAGTGAATTTGTAAGCAAGGCATCACCCACGAGACGAATTGCCCTTGTTTGGACAGAATACAACAGTTTCAGGGTATGTTTGGGTGCTGCACTCCAAATATGGAAACAGTATACCAGGACAGGTCGGATCTGTGCCTTTTCGGTCATAAGCAGCTTACTGGAAATGAAATAGGTCCTGGCCCAAAACAGAAATCCAAGTTGTTGGGATGCACTTTTAGCAATTGATCTCACGTGATTTTCCCAAGAAAGGTTATTGCTGATAGTAATACCAAGCATCGAAATGGATGTCTGCAAAGGAATGGTAACTCCTGAAAAGCTTATGTTGGGCACAGTGAGATCGGCTGTTCTTGGAGACAAATCAGATGATTTGCCCCAAAATGTCACTGCGTTCAACAAATTTTTCTATCAGGAAGCCTGAAAGAAAAATCCAATAGCTTGTCAGTGACACTTTGTTCAAAAGAATATTTGTAGAGAAGAAATATAGATGTACTGAAAAAATATCGAAATTTTTACTCATCTCTGGACGTTTCCGTAACGAATACATATTTTTTTCATCACTCAAGATGAAATAGTAACAAAAAATCGAGAATACAGAAATATGTTATGATTTATGCATAGTTTAAAAGTATAGATAACCAATTCAACACTCTAGTTTCCACACCGATGATCTTTCACTGCACTGAACGATGCAGAATTCGAAACTGTGCATAAATGTGACCTTAACTCATGTCAACAAAAAAATTTACTCGACTGGTTCATGCATTGAACCCATCAATTCTGATTGACGATACCCAAGAAAAAATAGTCAGACCTGGTCCTTTTTTTTGTATAGAGGTGAAGTATACACTTCATGATTATTCATGTGTTTCTTGAATTGTACAAGACAGAGAGCTGTCGAAAATAGGTATTTATGTTCCTAACACAGTAGCTTCGTCAGGTGATATACTGGTACAATGAATTAAACTGACGTTGGCTTGCCTAACTTTTATATATCATACGTTCCCAACCTGAAGGACTATAGTTACCTGTGGACAGGTATGATAAACCCCCATTTTCGAAAATTAGGCACAATATCTACATTGAAATACGGTGTACCGGATGAACTTGAAAGGGTGGATAGCAAATACATATTATTACTTACTAAGAAAACAAATTCAACAGTAGTGAACTATCGAGGTCTAATTGATCGTTAAGTAAAATGTCAGAAGTTTCGAGTTCGTTGATTTTTAATGATTCAAAATAATTGAGTTTCATTCCTTCATTTTCTACGTGTAAAATTTCGAAATTATCATCGAAACTATGGTTTTCTTCTAATATATGGTTGGCGTATGTTGAATGTGTTTCCTTTTTCATAAAATTCATCTTATGTTCATGAATGCGCTGATTAAACATACGACCTGTCTGACCGATATATACCTCAGAACAAGATATACAGTTGAATTTGTATACCCCTGATTTTTCGAATTTAGAAGTTTTGTCTTCATTATTCTTGATAAACCGTCCCAACGTGTTATTTGTTCTGTATGCCACTTTTAGGTAGCTACTGTATTAGCGAAATATGTCGTGTGTCTGAGAATTATGTGGAAATCTTATCGTTTGTGAAGTTTTTACATAGGTATTTATATCATTGAGAATTGAGAACAAGGACGATGCCACTGGTAGCTGTCAATTTCGTTCGGAACTACAACATTTTTTGTTTTTTTTTCACGCAGTAAGTAGAAAGAACGACATAGTGTTCATCTGGCAATTCATAGGATATTCTAGGATAGGACCTTATCTTACCTGATTCCAAGAATATTCATATAACTAAAACCAAAGAAATAAACTTCGTATTGCAATATCAAGCGTCCATTGAAGCTACAAAGGACGAGCGTATATAACTTTCAATTTCATTAGATATCCCAAAGATTGCGTCGTAACAATAAACCCGTAGAACGCAGAAATAAAACTTGCCACTATATCAAAAGTTATCTGTACCACTAAACCGGACATAATTCAGAGATGCCGCGATGGAGAGTACGAAATAGTGGATAACCTTATTAGAAGTTGGGAGTTGCGTGAGTATCATGCTATGGGACTTTTTGCACTCGGGCTTTTGTGATGTTAATCAACGTCGAAACTCGTTTATTGTTCAACTCTGGACGGTGATAAATGATGGTGTCATGCAGGACATAGTGCGAGGATTGAATATTAACAATAGCTCGCTAGAAACTCTCAGCTTCCATGAAATAAATGCTACAGAATATACTCCATCATAGTATGAACTCATCAAGTTGAGACCTGTTTCGAAACATTCATAAGGTCTAATACTGAATTTTTCCGCTAAAAAATCAACGAATACTTTCAACAACTCCATTTGTCCAAACGCCAGAATACAGTCCGATTCTTGTTCTATTGTTCCATCGACTCATAGGAACATTAATATATGTCAACGCCATATCATCAAGATTAATGTTTTTCGTATCTGCGAGGACTTAATGTGGATTACCAACTCAACAGTATCATCATGTCCTCCTACCTCCCATCATCTCCAGAGGGAACAATCAGTAGTGAATTGTATCTTTTTCGTTGATATCATTGTGCTGACAATAAATTAAATTAACGATAAATAAATATCACAATTTATTTTTCTTCCTTTACAAATGTTCTCATGTTAGTATTAGATTTTGATTTGCTGCGAGAGCATAATGTAAGGGATGGAAAAAATTCAAGAATGATGAAGTTTGCTTCAGCAGGCTTCTATTTACTCTCAACGGTGTCTGTGTGTCTGTGTGTGTGTGTAATCAAATCTTGCAAGACTATGACATATTCAAATCGTCCGATCGATTTGAAATTTGGCAGGTGTACATTATTATGGTGACAATGGATCATGAAGCATTTCTGTTACACAAAAAAACAAATTGGCGGCTCCAAAATGGATCCGATTCAATTCAAAAATGATATTTGAATGTTTTCAGGGTCGGAACTTATGATTTTTTCGACAAAATTGGGAAATTCAAGATGGCGACTTCAATATGACGGACAAGTTCTGTAAATTATGATCCGATCCACTCAAAATTTGTACCTGGGGGTTCTTGACTCAGAAATTATGATTCTTCTATCAAAATTAAAGAATTCAAGATGACGGATTTAATACGAGTTTTGGAATTATGATTCGATTCTATTCAAAATTAGTATCCGGGGGTATAATGGGTCGGAATTTATAGTTCTTCGATCGAAATTGAGACTTTCAAGATGGCAGCATCGAAATGGCTGATGAGTTATGTGATATGGTCCGATTATTTTCAAAATTGGAATGTGGTGGTCTTGTTATCAGATATTCTCACCATTTTTCCTCTCAAGTGCATTTTTATAAAAGCTTGCCCTGAAAAATATTTTTAATAGAAGCTTGTTCTACATTTGACTCATATCTGAGTCAAATGTAGAACAAGTGAAGTGTACAATACTCGGAACATTGAATTTTTATGAGGATAGTTCCACCAATTCATTTCTGTGAGGTTTTCCAGATATATAGATACCAGATAGCAAGAGAAAACACACATACGTATTTCACACCGTATTGACACAAATGTCAGAGACCTAACAATGTGATATATCTGTCTTCGAATCGATACAACGTTGTTTTCCCTTCAGTGGAAACATTCGACAAGACGAAGCATGCTCTGAAAAAATATTGAATTTAGTTCCCACTCGGAATCAAAGTGACAAATAGCTGACAATAATATGGATGGGATACGTTTTCATTGGGTCACATGGGGACCTCTATATAAATAACGATATATCCGATACAGGAAACGACGAAGAAATGAGCGATACAATCTCTATCATTACGAAGTTGTAGTTGGAATGGACCATTATTCTTGACTCTGGCAACTTGTTCTCTGTATCCACGTCAGTTTCGAAATTTGAGGAATAGATAATTTGCTTTCTTCTATTACAACTTCTCATTCATTGAGATCCTATTATTTTTCTCGTAGAATAAGTAACAGTCACCAATGCGTCATTTCATTTTACAGGTTCATCCCTTCCTTCCTTATATTGTCCAAGATTTTCGAAAGTGGAACGATACGGAAAAGGGAGAATGCTTATTTTTTGCTCCGCGTGGTTTTAGTTACTTTGATGGACTGATACGTTCAAAAATGTGTAGTCCTCTGGAAATGTCATCTTATTCCAGAGAAAAAGTGGCAAAATAAATGTGCTATCAATTTTGATGTCCTTCAACAAATAACGTAAGAACAAAATCAAAATGATTCATCAATCCTATCCGGAAATAATCAGAATTCAGAAATCCAATGGTGGCCATCGAATTTGAATTACCCATTATAAAAGAAATGAAGGTATGAATAAATACTTTCTGTCTTCCTCATAAACGTTCAAGCTTCTCCGACTCGTCTGATTTTGTCATGGAATACTCCGTTACCGGGAAAATCCAGGACTGTACTTGAGAAATTTTACGAATAAAAGTGAGACTTACATTTCCAATTCCTCAGCTCAAAATGTTGGTGGCCATCGCTATAAATGATTTTATGATTCCAAATCAGAGTTTTATCTATTCTATCTGTTTTATTCAGTTAATTTGGTCACTTATTTTCCGTAAGTACTAGTATTATTATCCGCCTTTGTCAGTATAGCGTTTCAAGAATAATCGTGAATGAACATTTATTTTCTGTTCGATTATCTTGAATTATTTGAATCAATGACCATTAACATGTGAACAGATATCCTATCCACTGATTTGAAAACGATCTACAGGGTGATTATTACCCTCCACAAAAAATAAAATGACGAAATCCAGGTCTGGAAAAGAAAGAATATGTTGATTTCCATTGAGCTAAAGCATTGAAAATGTGAGTCTTACTTTTATTTGTGGGATCTATGCGTTGCGAAGTTATTATTTTCGAATGAATGATTTTGTTGTGAAACTTTCGTTTTCGCTTATAATTTATCGTCTTTTGAAAAATTTTCTGAAAGTGTGAGGAGAATTTTTAATATTTTATTCTTGATGCTTGTTTGTATGCTTCGAAAATTCCCTGTCACAGTTTACAAAAACCATATACAGATGAACTTTTTGATAAAAACTAAACTATCGAAATTTTTCAAAAACGTTCCTGGATTTTCCTGATTCTAGAAATGTTAGTCGATTAGGGTTCAGTCAAGGAATATTTCATGAAGAAATCAGACGACTCGAAGGAGTTGTTATGACCGAAAGATGTTCTTGCCAAATTTCATAATTCGCCCTATATATTGGTGTAGAAGAGAAGAAGACAGTTCCTGATGGTCAATAGGTATTCCCCTCAAGATCCTCTATTCGTGGTAGGAGTATGTTTTTTTCAGTGAATAGCAGTGAAAGCTGGCGATTCTTCACCGATTATCTCCTCCCTTTTTCATCTTTCTCATACCCTAAAGAATCATAAAATTTTCCGTTCATCGAACAAGAAATAAGAAATACAGTGAAGGTACAATACAGATCATCCAGGCTAAATACTTCAGTATCTCACAGAGCTCTTCATCTGAGTGACTCGGGATTCTTATCGAATACAAGATTTCCCTTCATCCATCCCCAATCGCCTGAGTACATGTTCGGATATATCTGTATCGAATTCGCCGCTCCGTTGAGTTTTGCGGGATCTCGTGATTTGAATTCTCACGAAACATGGCGAAATGGTGTTATATTCCGCTGATTCTGTTGTTCCAACTCTCGACGAACGTTTGATCTCTCGAGAAAGAATTCTTTTTTTCTGTCGCTCAGTGTGTTTTGTTGTTATAATCCAGCCATGTTTCCACTATATCCACGAACGATTTCTCATAAAAAATATTTCACATTAGATGAAGCCGATTTACAAATAATCCTCAATTCATCTCAGAGTTCTTTGGAGCACTCTCAATTTTTCTGAACTGTCTGGAACACTCTACTTCTTTTCTTACCTTTGTCTCACGAGCTTGTTCATAATTTTCGAATGAAAAAAATGAACTTGTCACATCAATTCCTCTGATTGTCTCTTGTCGAATTCTAATCAAGAAATTCGTATCCGAAATCCATTATTCTCGCTCATTATCATTGAAAACCAGAAAATTCAACAAAACAAACTATAGAGTGGTGAATTTTCCTTCAGATGAATGTTCATAAAGTAAGTTCGGAACTCCTTCACGCTGTACTGAATTGCGATCAATGAAGTCCAAGTCGATTTTATTTTCAAAATGAAGCAATTTCTGATTTTTGGAACGGCAAACTGCGACGCACGTTCTGAATATACCGGGTGTCCCAACTTATCGTGTACAGGCAATATCTCGCTTAGATAATTGAAAAATTCAAAAACTGCATTGAATGACTTAAAAGTACCTTCCTGATGACATTAAAAAAATCTATTACATTTGACAGTTCTCTATTCCCAAATTCTAATTTTCATGTAGCACCCCCGGCATATTGTCATGAAATATTGTATGAGAATATAACGAACTAACGATACAAATATAAACTGTAGATACAGGCTAACGAATTATTGGAGATCAAAAATTGACACAAGTGCAACTGGTTAACAAAAACATACATAACCACGGAATCCGATCAGCTTTCTGTGTGCCTGTCAGTATTTTGTGTGGTGTGGACGGGCTGAAAGTATTATGTGCTATAGCAGAATGTAATCTGCCACTCTCATAGAGAATAGATCCGGTTCAAGAAGGAACGAATTCATTTGCGAAAAAAATGACTGGCAAGTTATAATTATCATTTTGTAATATAACGGAAGGAAACATTATAGATGCTATTAAAAAATATTATAATTTATTTTTATTTGTTTGTACGTCATAGGAATAGTGAAGGAGACAAGTTCCTCTTCCATTTTTTTCTGAAGTAAAATTTGAAATTACAAAAATAAAAATATTACGTATATATTATATTGTTACAGATTTCACAGTGAGATGTGAACCTCAATATTGAAAACTTTTCCATTCTGAATATTTTTTCATTGTGATTTCCCCCGAGACCATAACCATCAACAACGGGTAGCAGGTGTTCTCGTGTTCGACCATTCGCTGATTATTATGAGGTAAATTATAGTAAAACTCCGACTGGGTAATCAATTACTTTCCGGGCATTTCAATATCAATTTCCGGCGCGTATACGTCGCTCCAGCGCCGCAACTTTTGAGCGATTCCTTGAGTGCCAGCCATTTTATCGTATCAATCTTCATTATGATAGTCCCTCTTTCTACCATCACACTTGTGGATTCTGTTGAACTAATGTACGTGTATACTGATTGATGAACGAGAATAAAGACGATTATAATAATCAAGTCATCCAAGTCAGTCAGAAGAATTCACTGTGTTAATTTGTCTTCACATCACTTACTTCACGTGATATATATTCACAATTATCTAATTCCTTTCGTCATTCCCAGGAAGACATATCATGATGTCTACGGATAGGAATATTTGAAATTTTGTCAACTGTCAGGGAACATGTTGAACGCACTCTTCAATGAGGAAGTTTTTCACATTGAGATTCTTATTTCTCCGTGAAGGTTATGAAAAATTATTATGTAGGTATTTTTTATTTCGTCAATAGGCTGAGAATTCACTCTAGAACAAGAATTCAAGGGAATAGTTTCGTCTCCTTCACTAATACGCGACTCTGCTAGGGCGATTGCGATGATGCCTTGTCCATTTTCATGTTTGGATATTGAGAAATTCTGTTTAGATGTATTGACTGCATTGACACTTCATTATAATATTGGCTAGTCTTTATTTCTTATTACTATCAGGATGAAACACAAATATATTTCAATAATATCTATAATATAATAATATCTAATACTCGACGTTGAATCTTGAGATGAATCGAATCAAAATTAAATTCTAACTTGAAGGGATCCTGTGTGGATTTTCATTGATACCAAGAAATTGGTGAATTATATCTGGCAACTGCGCCCTCAACCA
Source organism: Phaedon cochleariae (assembly GCA_918026855.4). Lineage (NCBI taxonomy): Eukaryota > Metazoa > Arthropoda > Insecta > Coleoptera > Chrysomelidae > Phaedon > Phaedon cochleariae. The sequence continues at coordinate 1,992,449 of OU896713.1, read as the reverse complement.
GTTTCACAGCAAACCATGGTGATAGCTGCTAATTTATTGCGGTAATGTTTGTTCCCTCTTGATTCAGAATCTAGTACACAAGGTGAGTCATAAGTATTGGGACATAGCTTATAGGCGGATAGTTTGAACCAAAATATGGCGAAAGTACCAAATATGCTTCAATGAAATATTGCTGTGGAAAAAGATACAGTTGAATTAAGCTCTAAATCAATTTTCATTATTGCTCAATTCAATCCATTCTTCTCCTAATCTCCACTCATGCCTTCTCCTTCCTTTTTTCTTAGTTTTCAGTTGAGAGATGTTTATCCCCAAATTATTTGATTCATTTCAATTATCATTATAGATTGCAGAGAAGCCAATCCTGAAATTAGAGTGAAACTAGTTTGATAAAAATTCATTCGAAGTAAACTTTTCCATTGTTTTGAAAGACTGGTACTAAACCATTGAATTCATACGACGATGACGTGGGGTTCGTACATTGAAAATAAATTCACATGGCGTACATGAATGGCTGAAATTGAAAGTTCCTATTTTGTTACATCCAATTATCATACATACTTCGTAATAATTATTGTATCATAATACGGCAGATGTTTGTATTACCTATTACCAAGTGGAAAGTTTTCCTAATATCAGAATGGATAATTAGTTCGTGATGATACAAAAGATCCACTAAATTATATCAAAGGGAAGTATGGTGCTGTGGATTCAATTAAAACTTAGTTTGCCGAAGCGGTGCTATGACAAACATGCAATTTCTACGTGTATATACCAATTCCGAGCATTCAAGCTAGCTAACTACTAACTCGCATATAAACTGTCTCATCATGATGAAAGAATGCGGGAGGAGTGCTTTTGCATGCTGTGAAGTGGGCTTGATAATATGAGTTCAGTAAACTAATCCCGAGCAGAGGAACATCCACTTTAGTGTCAAACGGCATATGAAAACTTCACCCTGATTATCTTGCCTAGGTGGATATTCCATCACACCAAGTGCTCGTCCCATGGGTAAACTTTCTCCCTCGAACCAAATAAATCGATATCACGCGGCTATGAGATCTTCTAGCTGATAATTTTGAACTGAACTACTTAGGGAAAATCAAACATCACGCATATGATGTTTGAATCAACCACATTTTCTGACTTGATCATACCGGAAGTAATATCGATTCCGAGAAAGAAGATTAATGACGTTCATCGAATTACTTCATATAGATATTGTACTATATTCTTATGGGAATTATGATTTTGAACACTCGTGCAGACAGTTCTCAATCTAGAAATTGCCCATCATCAAGCTAGCTCAAATTATTTCACAACGTGAAAAGAAGCTGTTCATACCTTCAGATCGAGACCACTATAGATTGATATATTGATAGATTCTTTATTGCTTACAAATACATTATACAGTCATATAGCAAGGATTCGATCGATTCTGATGATCACTTGGACATGTTTACCATGAATATATATGTGTCCAATGCGAATTATAATAATCTTCACTATATATCCAATTATAGACAGTTTTGATCAATGACAAAAAAAAAACAACTAAAAGAAAGGACATGAAGCAAAGTTGATGATATCACTTGGTTCTTGAAGATGCTTTGGTTCTTAGTATATTCCAGATATAGTTGGATAAATTTGTGCACTTAAGTGGAGTGGAGAGACCACTATATCTATGCTCGATATTTCCATCAGCCATAACTATTCATTGGGAAATCATGTCCGATCCATCGCACAAATCCACTCAAAACCTCAACAGCTTATCATGATCTACAATGCACAGATAGGGCATGTTGACATGACGGATGCCTTACCTTTCAACGTTTGATCTCAGACACCCTATTGGGGCATCAAAAAAATGCAGTCGTTGGATTCGAACCCAAGATCGGTAAGTAAACGCGATTAGAAAACTAACGCTTCTACCACGCGGAGACCTGGCCCACACATGGAGTTCAGCACCCAAACATACGCTGATGCTTCTAGATCTCAGCCATTCGCCATAGAGTCGGCAACCTTTCATTTTTCTATAGATTCTTTCACGAGAAATGTTCCTCAAAAATCTCTGCTATCAGTCCATCACTAGCAATACCAGTCAGACGTTCTCGACAGGTCCAATCAGCACATCTTTCCGTTATCAACTTCGAAATATGTCGAACAACACTTCACCAAAACTCGTTCGTCTATGGAATGGCAGAGCTTCGGAATTCTTTGCCTCCTCTACGTATCCACCCCCACGATGTTTTTCGAGAATTCAGGATGAATGAAAAATTATTCAAATGAATCAAAAATATTACTATGAAACAGAAGCTCCGGAACTGAACTCATCACGTAATTTTCATGTCGATATTGAGAAATTTTCTCAAAATTCCACTCTGAATTTCTCGCAAACCTTTCACATTCTCCCGGATGAGACGGAGAGGTTGGCACTGTCGAGTAATCCTATCCAGATCCAAATAAGCCAGAAATTAAAACAGGGGTTGCTGGAATCATCGTAGCAAAAAACACCTTTTTCCGCACACCCTTATTACAACATAATAATCCTAATTACGCACATTTCATCCAGCCGTAAGCTTTAATTTCCTCGAATTTACATTTCCAACTCTCTCTCTGGCACGCACGTACTGAAACTGTATACGGGATGTATCTCACGTGGGATCGCACAACCCTTCCTGGCCAAATCCAAACGAACCGTCATTGCTTTCATCACATGGTGTACACTGCTCCAATGTGAATTAAAATTCTCGATATTTGTTCTATCTGTTTACGTTCATACCCTATGCTTTTTTAAAAAATATCCAAAAATTCCAGATTGCACAGAATTCTCAACTTGTTGGGACAGTTACAAAAATTCGAGTTCCGATTGTTGAACTCGACAATTATGGAGACTGTGCTCGAATAATTGCTCGGTGATGGGATTTGTCAATTTTTTTGTATACTCCTCTCGGTGTGTGAATAGTCCAAGACGTTAGTAGATAAACAATGTGGATTCCAAACAAAATCCCATGACATTCTCAATATTGTTCCAGTGGGGCTAGATTCATGGTTGAACTTGGATGTGATACTGGAAGTAAAGTAGTGGGGTCGAGTATTTAGTGTTTTGATTCCAGGTGTAAATCATCTTGAGGAACGTCCCAATTTGAAGTATACCCTTCTCAGGGACCTGACTTAGAGGACAACATCAATGATCAAGGTATTAGGCCGATTCTATTCCCACCCAAAGATAGCTTCAAACGCCAATAATATGCAATAATTGTCTAGTCAGAAAAAATGTGTCGGATACTCGCCATCGAATCGATTTATGACGATCTCTCTCTATCCCAATTCTTTTGCCATTCGAATCTAAAACTACTCTTTTATGCCTTATTAAAGCTCGTGGATGGTTATGAAAAATAATAAATAGAATTATATCCTCCTTTCATGAGCTTCTACGAGAACAAATCATGATAAAAGCGTCATTACGATGAAATATATGTACCTTCGAGTTCAAATTCTCAACGACCATGAATCATTGCAGTATACTAGAATTCGCTAGAGGATTTGTAAGTATCGTAGTAATAGTGCCAACTTGTTGGGTGATAGATATGTCTGTGAAAATATCCACATTCTAGAGATTTTGGAAGGGACTCTACGACTCTTTTTGAACATTCTCCTTGAGAAATTGCTTTCAGTTCTTCACTCGCTGTTACTGTCGAAAATCCTTCGTCTAGTACTATGCAAGATAGATACATATGCTGATCATTAGTAATAACGTTGTGTTTCAATGAGGCCTAACATTATACATTGTCTCCACCACACTGAAACGTGAGGTGAAAGAACTGATGAATATACTTCTTGTTTTGGTGTCGTTTGACCTCTTCATACGATATCTTCTTCGTCAATGTGAGAATCGGTCGTGAAATTCCACATTGAGATTAATGAAACATCATTCTGCTCAAGTCTTTCCATAACTTTCATCTTTCATTTAACTCGCGATGTATGTATATAAGTATATTTGTTCGAGTGGAATTCAACTTTGTAGTAGATATCTTCAACCGATCGAGCTGAAATTTTGTATACACGTGTAGTTTAGATGACATAAGTTGTGTGACGTTATTTTGAATACGATATGGCAGACCATTCAAGATGGTATGGTATCGGATCGTCGTATACCGACCAATTCGAACTCACTAGCTGCGAACTTTATTCGTTAGAGTAGGTAATCTCACGTATATTAAATGTTTTGGGTGGCCGGTAATGAAAGTAATAAAGCTCGCTCGATATGATCCGAATTTCATCGCACACTCAGCCTCGCATATCCGGTGAGAAATCTGCGGCTGAATCTGATGCCATAAGTCGGCAAGTTGAAAACCCATTCGCATGTGCGTAAGCGGAAAATGTGAAAGCGGAAAGGACTTCGCATAATTTGTGTGCACCCAACTGTGAAATACAAAAATGAGTAAAAAATCCTTCCAAAGTCCATGTCAGGAAGACGCCGAACGATGATGAGAGGAGTGATTGTTTGAAATAGCTTCACAACCGACCTACACATATTTATATTTACGGATTTCATATGCTCAAATATCTCATTGTTGGAATTATATATCATTGCAGGTTACGATTATTATTATTATTATCATCACGATTATTTTTCGAGGCTAGGTACTGCTGAGCCCTCAAAAATTATATTTAATTTAATATCCTCTCCACACAACATTTATATGTGAAGTGTTGAACCCGCTCGCGTACCTTGTTTTTTTTTTTCGAGCATTCATGACGATCCCTCAGGGAAATTTCCTCGACAAACAAGCACCTCGAGAATGACGAAGAAGTGGCCAATAAACGTCAGGCCAGTGCACAGTTCTGTCTGGATATAATTAAAACAAAGTATCTCAACCGTTTTATTTGCAGGTTCAACCGATGCATTTCGCGTTAAAAACAACAACCCAGGGAAATTGATCGGAGGGAGACAAATGGTCTCTCGAAGCAGATAACATTGAGTAACCTTCGATTCGTTTTTATTTGTTGTAACCTTGTTTGACTTGAAATCGCAACACCAGACATCTCGTCGTGTACGTGAACTCCCGCCCAAAGTAGTTATTAGTTATTCCGGTGAGGCATGATAATGAAGCATCAGCACAGAAATAGCTGGTGTATGCAACCATAAAGTGTGAAGCACTTGCTTCTGCATGTTCACTAATGATACAAACAGACGGTCGACAGTGGAGACAGGCGGGATGATGTTATTTCGACGGTAGAGCTTTAAACCGAGATTTATTCATTCCGAACAGTACGTGGATAGTGAGTTTATTGCGGGTCTTGAAGAAATAGCCACCGTTTAAAGGAGGTTGAACTGTGTGTTTGTTTTCAATGACCTGCCTCACAGAAATTTATTTAGAAAACAAGATAGTTCAGAGGTTCTAAGAGATTTATCGACTTACTCGGATGAAATGAAACAATGAGCACCCATAACAAAAGGCATGACGATTCTTCTATTCCAATCAATCGAATTAGTCGAAAATGTAATAATCTACTCCGTGGAATATCCTGGTGTGAGTATCGTTACTATTCACCCATCCCCAATAAATATGAAAATGATTATAATGAATGATTTTATTGAGTCAGCATACATGTACATGAAATGAGAACTCAAATGTCAAATTTAAATTCATTGAGAAAAATAAAAGTACTTACACATATAAGATCAGAGAAAACCACAAGTTTTACAATTTTTCCAAAAAAATTATAGTGAACTAACCCTAACCTGATTTTCAATAACCATAGTAAGTAATTGAAGAGGAAAAATAATCATAAAAGTATGAATCTAAAAACTCCAAGAACGTTTTTATTTGCCATGGATTTCCATCAAGTAACGGCCGAGTCAATTCAAAAGAAATGAGTGAATTCACATAGAAAAAAAAAAGTTTCCTCAGGATGTACAATTTGTTAATTCCATTAACCGTACATATCAATGATACAGGCCAATTCAAATGATAATTGAAAAAAAAAATCTCAAGTGACGTTTGAAGTGGTATTATGGAAATCAATGGGACTTTCGCGATTTGAAGAGGAAGATCTGAATGAAGCTGTTTCATGAATAGGGAGAGTCAGTTTGGTCCTATTTCACAGATTCGAGTTATGAACATCTGAGATAAACAGGTTCATGTGACGTCGTTATATTTTCAGAAAATACAGAGGAATCTGTGCTATTCTATGTTGAGCCAACCAATCCCACTTACATTTCCAGAAATACGATCACGCCTTCGAGAAATCTAAACGAACCTTACGCTGTAATTTTTTTACCCTATAACTATCAGCAAGTGTCAGTACAGAACCATTACCGGATTACAGAAACCAGTTCGTTCAATTTTGGACACGTGTTACGAAAATCTGGGATATATCGTGGCAAAATCAACGTTGCAACTCGAAACAGTAGATATGGCCCCACCGGTGCCGTGGCCAAATCATAAATATGCAGGCGCTCCCGTAAACAATCACGTCAGAAAATAGCGACTGATTGCAATTTCCATAAGTGAGCTTAATTTATTCCTGATGCGAATCGAACCTTGCAGGTAGTATCTCCGCGCGACAGAGTGAATCAGAGCGTATTGTAAAAACGGATTCGGCGGTGAAAATGTTTCGAGCGGGTGGGAACGTAGAATGGGATTCCACAAGGAATTCCCAGATTTCCCAGAATTCTCAACTCGTTGAGTTAGGGAAAGAACTTCAGGTGTCGATTGTTGGAATTGCAAAGTGCAAAGACCGCACACAAAACTTGCATGGTAATTCAGTAATTTCTTACAAACACAGAATTGTTTAATTGGTATGTAGCGAATATAAATTCAAATTTTTCAACAAATAAAACACCCAAATCCTTGAGAGAGAACATACTCCGATGTAATCGATAAACAAGAATCTGAAATACAGATTGCTAATGATGTTTGGACAATTACTGCAATTTCTACTAGTTCTTTTTATCCTATGCATCCTATCCGAATGCATCAGCAGTTTGATATAGATTCCTTGTTGTCAAAGTGACCACGATTCGTCACTTGTTGTCTACACCACTGGGTTTGCAATCAGTGCTAGCGACGTACGTCACATCATGGATTTTTCTTGACTTTGGCTCCTAATTAAATTTGGACAGCCAGACATTTCAGGGGATTCAGGATTGTCGCCCGTTTTTCACGTTCTCCTTTCTGTCCTGCCTGATTTTGGTCCATTATTCAGCTGATGTGAACTAATTTGATTTAAAGGGTTTTCTGCTGTCTTTCGCATGATTATTGATGGGCAATCGTCCAGGGATCGTCCATCCTGTAGAATATGGGATATTTTGATGAACGAGATTCTGAATGTCTGCTGGGATTATTCTTCATATGACATTGATGTAGAGTTGAGGTCCAAAGTTCACTGATTTGAAAAAAAAAACAAATCCGAACTCTGTTGTATGCGATATTAGTTCGATAACTATGATATTTCAAATTCTCACAATCTCCATCTGTTTGAACCTTCGTTGAGTTTCGAAGAAAAACTTAAACAGCTCATCGCATCGAACACGAACCGCACGTTCTAGACATCGACATTATCCATTCAAAGAAAACAAAACCACTTGAAACGAGAAAACTCCTGAAACATTTTTGCAGATCTAGACATAATGAAACGAAATTTAGGATTGCAGTGTTCATAACAATCTCCCATTTCCTCTCATAATATGAAAGAAAAGACGAGACATGTTTGCTTTTGTTCGGCTGCAGAATAATAACATCTAACGACGAGATTATTTTTGAATTTCATAACCGACATTCCCATTTCTACCTGCTTGACATTCCGGGTATGCCGAGAATGTCTTTCTCTCCCTTGCTGGTCGACCCTATAAATATATTTTCTTATCAGCAGCGAATAGAAAGTATTTCATTACTTTAATCGAAACCATATTTTCGGATTGTTTGTGAAATTCTTCTCAGATGGAATTGCCGACTATCGACTGGACAATAATGAAATATCTTCTAAGAAAGATTCCTGGAGAGCTTGAGGATTTATTATTACTCAGATGACAGAGTCGGCCTTACTTCTCTATTACGGTTCTACTTGTCAAGACAATTTGTGAGAATTCAAGTGACACTGTATTATAGAGGAATTATTATAAAATTCATTCATATTCATAAAATATCTAGGTATCTCCGATTGATAAAAGCTCATATTCTGATTGGAATAAAAAATTCAAAATTATTTATATCCCCAACAGGTTGTTTTGGTATAGCTGAATAAGCTGGAATCAAAGATATTTCTTCCTATTACAGATTCAAAACCAGAATGAGTTCGATTGATGATCATTACATCATGAGCTGTTATTAAGACTACATTTTTTTCAATATAGGGTGTTCTCATATGATCAGCATAATGATATTTCCATTGGAGCAAAATAGCACATGAACTTGAATCCCATACATCTGCAACATCGATGTAACGAAACAAATAATGAGAGAAACTTCATTTCAAGCACTGTGAACATAATATGTCCTAATACAGCAACATGCAACAAGGTTTTACGTTCCATTTTCGGAATGGTCGAATGTCTCGACTATAACTATCTTGATCTGTTCGAGCACAAACATCAGATTCAGGTAGAGATTCCATCTCCTAATTATACCGTATTACAGTTCCTGATTTCCCTCAGGATCAGGTTCCGCGCTTATTTCGTATTTGCGTTTCGGAATTTGAAATATCGCTATCAACATGCCATACTCTATAAGTTTATATGATGAAATATTCCTGTTCGTACCTATTATACGCAACTTGGAGAAGTGAACTGTGAGATTTATTGTTTGCATTCTTTTGATTTATCATCTTCACTTTACTTCCTCGTTGGAACTAACGGTATTTGTTCAAATGTTCATCGAACGTAACCAGAAGATGAAGAAAAATGATCAGTTCTTCCTTTTCAAAATTTTTATGAAATTATATTTTCTTGAAAAATGCTCAGTATAGTATGAACAAATTATGTTCGATCACTATATGATTGGAAACAGGATAAGACTGCCAACTACATGTAGATCAGTGTATATATCGTTTAACAGGAGACAAAAATAGTTTTTTTTCTGAACAATATATTCGTATATGATGTTGAGAAGTTTTCATCTCAGTTGTATTCTAGAAAAACAGCGTACCCATGGGAGAGGGTGAAGATGAGCCGCGAATGCGAAGAGGTAAATCAAATCACGATGCAAATATCCAATTTTTCACAGGCAGGTAATCACCCGCAGGTATATTTATTAAAGTGATTCGAATGAATCTGTTTGAAAATCTGTCAATGTCTGACGCGACTCGAGAGTAACAGGAAAAAGGAAATGGCGCCTGAGGTGCGGCAAATTTGCATCTAAATTGAATAACTAGGAGAACGCCACGGCTGCATCAGTGCCGTAGAAAAATCGTGTGCTATATGTAACGAAAGAAAAAATACTACCAGAGCAAAGTAATTGCCTACTCCTCAGAGAAATACATCATGAGAATCCACATACATGTGTCTATCATAGTTACCTATCAGAATAATCCATACAATCTGTGGAAACTATCAAGGTGATAGGTATATCATCTTCCTATATCTCAGTTTTTATCAACTTATATTCAATGGTCATTCCATTTATGGCTGCTTTCTTCGATTTTGCAGCAAAAGATAAATTTGCTCATCTGATGATACTTTTCATCAGGTTGGAACGAGATTATATAATACTTCAGAATGCATATGATGATAATTCAACAAGGTGATCTGCGAGGCTGTTGCTGTCAACATGAAGATTTTTCTGATCCCAGTAGATAGTTTATTTCATTTCCGTCATCTCGTCAACTCCATCACAAAATACTACCCAAATAAACAAACTCAACGTGATTGGACTTATAAAATTCCCTATTGTTAATAAAGCAGTTTCTTCGCGACTTTCGTGAAGACGATTTCTGGTAGGATGGTTCATTTTGAGGACCCTTTCATTTTGTTGAAAGAGAAGCTCATTTTGCAAGAGTTTCACATAACATATTATCAATTACATTAAAAGGTAGGAGAAGTAGCGTTAGCATGCCGAGAAAGTATGATAACTATTGGAGTAGACAAATGCACCAAAAATGAAGGAATCGAATCGAATGGTGTTGTGAAGCTCACATACCTACCATGATGGTATGTTTGTGAATTTTTTAAGATGAAATTGCCGACTATCAACTGGTCAATGATGAAATATCTTCTGCGAAGAATTTCTGATGAGCATGAGGTTATATCGATCGTGTGCTACAGTCAGCCTATTACACTCCTTCTAGTCAAGAAACATTGTGAGATTTCAAGTGAACAAACTGTATATGGAGTGATGATTTGACGAAACTATTCAAATTCAGACAATATCTGGTAACTAAGTACCTTAGATGAAAGCTTATATTTTATGTTCATACTGAGGAATTTCAAATTTTATTATCCCGAACAGGTTGTTTCGGTATTGCTGAATGAGTTGAAATCAAAAACATCTCTTCGGATTACAGACACAGAATAAGTTCGATTGAGGATCATATGATCATTTTGCCAGACATCCCATTATATTGTCAATTATATGCACAGGTGGAGAAAGTAATTTCAGCTCGCCCAGAAAGTAAGGTGACTATTGAAGCTGACAATGCACCGAAAAATAAGTGAATAGAATTGAATGGTGGAGTCAAGCTCAAGCTCACATATACTATTGAAATGAACTTAATTCCCATACTGACGCAACCCTCGTCCCGTGACAAAATATGACGACCTGTGCGACGCAAATATGATGAATCGGAACCCGAATGCACCAGTCTCATATCTATGTTAATAAATCGGATAGACTGGTCAGAAAGACTGCTTCGCGGTGGCCGGAGCGGCAAAAAAATTCAATTCGATTCTGAAGATGCGGGCGCAGCCGTCAGGGATAATCGAGTTAGCCTGTGGAGATGTTGAGAGTCCGGCCGTTGAGTCGGGTCCGAATCGTTCGAGTTGCATCAGGCTCAGCGAGGAGGATCATAAAGGTGATTGCATTATCGAAACTGGATTTTGAGGAGCGTTCTCTTTTCCAGCCTGCCCCTATTAGAAGTAGAGATGACGGAAAATCCATAGCTACTAGGTCACTATCCATTTCAGTATCAAAAGACCAGCATCTTGGTGGAATTCGGGACATGGTCTTGATTTTTCAACAAAAGATCGAGATTCAGTTTGCTCCCGATATAGCAATGTCTGGTACCACAATTTCTAAAAATTCCACATCATACTGCAACAGCGTCCCATAATGTATATACCTACAAGCTACAAATCCGACCTTGCCTCAGAGTATTGTTCTCACATACATCAGGGTTCAGCACCCAAACATACACTGATTCTCCTAGATTCCATTCAGACGAATGTATCGCCTGGTTGGAAATCACCAGCGACATTAGTACTGGAGTTGAAGTGAATATTACTGAGAACCATTAACTTTCATCATTCTGATCCAGTTCAATCCATAGTAAACAGATCCACGATTTTTGGGATACAAAAAAATTGACTGTTTTCTTGGAGTGAGATCCTGGAGATGTTCATCAATATATTCAAAACTCTCCACAAAACCCTAATTATATTGGTGTATCCAAGACACCTAGCGAGTCCATAACCATTTTCAGAATGGTTCAGTCATCGACAAAAATCAATGCAGCTATCATGAAAAAGGTAAAAGGTAGATAATGTATCGATAACTTCTAACTTCCAACTTCTATTCTATATTACAAGTGTTCAGATCATGCATGATATTATTGTAAGGTATAACTTCACACAGACTTACCGACAGTGATGACCATTGTAAATTTTTGAGACTTACCTGTAACAAAAAACAAATAATTATATCCATATTCATCTCCACACCCAAGGAGAAATCATGAAACTATATTATTCATATCATTTCCAGTAATTAATCTACTTTTGCAGACCAATTCGATAATGCATTATCAGTTAATCACAGTATATTCACATTATTTCTGAAATTTTCTCCTCGATTTCGAATGCTATTACATGCAATCATTTTGTACTCAACTTATCGGAGTTTGCACTCTGGCGAAAAACAAAAAATATGTTTTATGTCTTGTCAAGCATCATTCCCTAACAAACAACAATTTCCGTGCAAAAAATCGTAATTGTACCATTAAAAGTTTTTCCGTCGTTATTTATTCTTCTTGGATAGGAGAAAGAGAGCGACGGTGCTTTATGAAATCCAGGAATTGCGTTGGCCTGCCTAGCACCATTTATATTAATTTTCACGTTGTATTTCCTCCTGGCTTGGCTACTTCTCCCAGGAGGAATTAGCTCAACACGCTGTACGAGCTTAATACTTTTATACAGGATTAGCGATATTGGGGATCCACACATTATGGTCACATTTTTCATACTGATGTTCCACTATTAGAGATTCAGTCTCTAATGAAAAACTACTGTGGCGTTATTCCGAATTCAACTGACAGTACTGAATCTGCTCATTTGTCATTCCAAAATAAAAAAAGCACTGAAAGTGTTCCAAATATTTCTATTCCATATTATGCTGACATTGGTGACTATCAAAAGGTAGTGTGGCTTCAGTAAACTGTCATTATTTTAGAGGGAGAAGGAATGTCATATTTATCTCCGTTATTTTCTTGAGTCTTGTTTGTGAATAATTGATTAATAAGTAGCAGCATTGGCAGAAAGATGTAAGTATTATCACAGATTAATAAAAAGATGTATTAATCTCTGGTAATGGAAATTATGCTTTTTATTGAATTGTCAAGAATCGTAGAAACTATGAATGTTACAAGAATCGATTGCTCGTCTGTGATGAATATTCAATTTTCAAAATTCAGCTCAAGCAGGAGTATTATCCAGATCGATTTAGGCTGAATATCTAGTTCAGATACACGGAAAACTACAGAAGTTACAACCCAACAATCATGACTGACAAATTTCACCAGCTGATCAACTGCTGCTGATTCTTGGTGAAAACCATAAAAACGTGTTCCGAATAATAGCAGAACGAATTCGATGTCAGATTCGAGAAAGAACCCTTTTCCTAGATTTTCAAAATCAGCGGTTCACGCGATGCAGTAGGCTCATACTGGTCGAAAAAAAAATTTCCTGATTGACCTGAAAATCCCAAGAAATTCATAGGCACTAATTCAGACCCATGAATAACGAATTCGATGTCAGATTCGAGCAAGAACCCTCTTCTTAGATTTTCGAAATCAGCGGTTCACGCGATGCAGTAGGCTTATACTGGTCGAAAAATTTTTTTTTCCTGATTGACCTATAAATCCCAAATAATTCATATACACTAATTCAGACCCATAAACAACGAATTTGATGTCAGATTCGAGGAATAATCCTTTCCCTAGATTTTCAAAATCAGCGGTTCACGCGATGCAGTAGGCTTATACTGGTAAAAAAAATGTTTTTTTTTATTGACCTAAAAATCCCGAACAATTCATAGACACTAATTCGGACCCATGAAGAACGAATTCGATGTCAGATTCGAGAATGAACCCTTTTCCTAGATTTTCAAAATCAGCGGTTCACGCGATGCAGTAGGCTTATACTGGTCGAAAAATTGTTTTTTCCTGATTGACCTATAAATCCCAAATAATTCATATACACTAATTCAGACCCATTAACAACGAATTTGATGTCAGATTCGAGGAATAATCCTTTCCCTAGATTTTCAAAATCAGCGGTTCACGCGATCGATGCAGTAGGCTTATACCTACTGGTAAGAAAAATGATTTTTTTTTATTGACCCAAGAATCCCGAACAATTCATAGACACTAATTCAGACGCATGAAGAACGAATTCGATGTCAGATTCGAGAATGAACCCTTTTCCTAGATTTTCAAAATCAGCGGTTCACGCGATGCAGTAGGCTTATACTGGTCGAAAAAAACTTTTTTCCTGATTGACCTAAAAATCCCAAAAAATTCATAAACACTAATTCAGACCCATAAAGAACGAATCCGATGTCAGATTCGAGAAAGAACCCTTTCCTGGATTTTCAAAATCAGCGGTACACGCGATGCAGTAGGCTTATACTAATCGAAAAAATTTTTTTTCCTGATTGACCTAAAAATCCCAAAAAATTCATAGACACTAATTCAGACCCATAAAGAACGAATTCGATGTCAGATTCGAGAAAGAACCCTTTTCCTAGATTTTCAAAATCAGCGGTTCACGCGATGCAGTAGGCTTATAGGTATTGGTCGGAAAAATATTTTTTTCCTGATTGACCTAAAAATCCCAAAATAATCATAGACACTAATTCAGACCCATAAAAAAGAATTTGATGGCAGATTCAAGAAAAAACCCATTCCCTAGATTTTCAAAATCAGCGGTTCACTCGATGCAGTAGGCTCATACAGGTCGAAAAATAATTTTTTCCTGATGGCCCTAAAAATCCCAAAAAATTCATAGACACTGATTCAGACCCATAAAGAACGAATCTGATGTCGGATTCAAGCACAAACATTTCTCCTAGATTTTCAATATCAGCGGTTCACGCGATGCAGTAGGCTTATACGGGTCGAAAAAAAAATTTTTCCTGATTGACCTAGAAATCCCAAAAAATTCATAGACACTAAATCAGACCCATAAAGAACGAATCTGATGTCGGATTCAAGAAAAAACATTTTTCCTAGATTTTCAAAATCAGCGGTTCACGCGATGCAGTAGGCTTATACTGGTCGAAAAAAAATTTTTTCCTGATTGACCTAAAAATCCTGAAAAATTCATAGACACTAATTCAGACCCATTTAAAACGAATTCGATGTCAGATTCAAGGAAGAACCCTTCTCCTAGATTTTCAAAATCAGCGGTTCACGCGATGCAGCAGGCCCACACTGGTCGAAAAAAATTTTTTTCCTGATTGACCTAAAAATCCCAAAAAAAATCATAGACACTAATTCAGACCCATAAAAAACGAATTCGATGTCAGATTCGAGAAATAACCGTTTTCCTAGATTTTCAAAATCAGTGGTTCACGAGATGCAGTAATAAGGCTTATACTGGTCGAAAAAAAATTTTTACTGATTGACCTAAAAATTCCAAAAAATTCATAGACACTAATTCAGACCCATAAAGAACGAATTCGATGTCAGATCTGAGAAAGAAACCTATTCCTAGATTTTCAAAATCAGCGGTACACGCAGTAGGCTTAAACTGGTCGAAAAAAAATTTTTTCCTGATTGACCTAAAAATCCCAAAAAATTCATAGACACCATTTCAGACCCATAGAGAACGAATTCGATGTCAGATTCGAAAAATAACCCTTCTCCTAGATTTTCAAAATCAGCGGTTCAAGCGATGCAGTAGACGCTTATACTGGTCGAAAAATTTTTTTTTCCTAATTGACCTAAAAATCCCGAACAATTCATAGACACTAATTCAGACCCATAATGAACGAATTCGATGTCAGATTCCAGAATGAACCCTTTTCCTAGATTTTCAAAATCAGCGGTTCACGCGATGCAGTAGGCCTACACTGGTCGAATAAATTGTTTTTCCTGATTGACCTAAAAATCCCAAAAAATTCATAGACACTGATTCAGACCCATAAAGAACGAATTCGATGTCAGATTCGAGAAAGATTCCTTTTCCTAGATTTTCAAAATCAGCGGTTCACGCGATGCAGTAGGCTAATACTGGTCGAAAAAAAATGTTTTCCTGATTGACCTAAATATATCAAAAAATCCATAGACACTAATCCAGACCCATAAAGAACGAATTCGATGTCAGATTCGAGAAAGAACCGTTTTCCTAGATTTTCAAAATCAGCGGTTCACGCGATGCAGTAGTAGGCTTATACTGGTCGAAAATTTTTTTTTTCCTGATTGACCTAAAAATCCCAAAAAATTCATAGACACCAATTCAGACCCCTTAAGAACGAATTCGATGTCGGATTCGAGAAACAACCCTTTTCCTAGATTTTCAAAATCAGCGGTTCACGCGATGCAGTAGTAGGCTTATACTGGTCGAAAAATATTTTTTTCCTGATTGACCTAAAAATCCCAAAAAATTCATAGACACTGATTTAGATCCATAAAGAACGAATTCGATGTCAGATTCGAGAAAGAACCCTTTTCCTAGATTTTCAAAATCAGCGGTACTCGCGATGCAGTAAGTAGGCTTATACTGGTCGAAAAAATTTTTTTTCCTGATTGATCTAAAAATCCCAAAAAATTCGTAGACACTAATTCAGACTCATAAAGAACGAATTCGATGTCAGATTCGAGGAAGAACCCTTTTCCTAGATTTTCAAAATCAGCGGTACTCGCGATGCAGTAAGTAGGCTTATACTGGTCGAAAAAATTTTTTTTCCTGATTGATCTAAAAATCCCAAAAAATTGGTAGACACTAATTCAGACTCATAAAGAACGAATTCGATGTCAGATTCGAGAAAGAACCCTTTTCCTAGATTTTCAAAATCAGCGGTACTCGCGATGCAGTAAGTAGGCTTATACTGGTCGAAAAAATTTTTTTTCCTGATTGATCTAAAAATCCCAAAAAATTCATAGACACTAATTCAGACCCATAAAAAACGAATTCGATGTCAGATTCGAGAAATAACCGTTTTCCTAGATTTTCAAAATCAGTGGTTCACGAGATGCAGTAATAAGGCTTATACTGGTCGAAAAAAAATTTTTACTGATTGACCTAAAAATCCCAAAACATTCATAGACACTAATTCAGACCCATAGAGAACGAATTCGATGTCAGATCTGAGAAAGAAACCTATTCCTAGATTTTCAAAATCAGCGGTTCACGAGATGCAGTAATAAGGCTTAAACTGGTCGAAAAAAATTTTTTTCCTGATTGACCTAAAAATCCCAAAAAATTCATAGACACCATTTCAGACCCATAGGGAACGAATTCGATGTCAGATTCGAAAAATAACCCTTCTCCTAGATTTTCAAAATCAGCGGTTCAAGCGATGTAGTAGACGCTTATACTGGTCGAAAAAATTTTTTTTACTAATTGACCTAAAAATCCCAAAAAATTCATAGACACCAATTCAGACCCCTTAAGAACGAATTCAATGTCGGATTCGAGAAACAACCCTTTTCCTAGATTTTCAAAATCAGCGGTTCACGCGATGCAGTAGTAGGCTTATACTGGTCGAAAAATATTTTTTTCCTGATTGACCTAAAAATCCCAAAAAATTCATAGACACTGATTTAGATCCATAAAGAACGAATTCGATGTCAGATTCGAGAAAGAACCCTTTTCCTAGATTTTCAAAATCAGCGGTACTCGCGATGCAGTAAGTAGGCTTATACTGGTCGAAAAAATTTTTTTTCCTGATTGATCTAAAAATCCCAAAAAATTCGTAGACACTAATTCAGACTCATAAAGAACGAATTCGATGTCAGATTCGAGGAAGAACCCTTTTCCTAGATTTTCAAAATCAGCGGTACTCGCGATGCAGTAAGTAGGCTTATACTGGTCGAAAAAAATTTTTTTCCTGATTGATCTAAAAATCCCAAAAAATTCGTAGACACTAATTCAGACTCATAAAGAACGAATTCGATGTCAGATTCGAGAAAGAACCCTTTTCCTAGATTTTCAAAATCAGCGGTACTCGCGATGCAGTAAGTAGGCTTATACTGGTCGAAAAAATTTTTTTTCCTGATTGATCTAAAAATCCCAAAAAATTCATAGACACTAATTCAGACCCATAAAAAACGAATTCGATGTCAGATTCGAGAAATAACCGTTTTCCTAGATTTTCAAAATCAGTGGTTCACGAGATGCAGTAATAAGGCTTATACTGGTCGAAAAAAAATTTTTACTGATTGACCTAAAAATCCCAAAACATTCATAGACACTAATTCAGACCCATAGAGAACGAATTCGATGTCAGATCTGAGAAAGAAACCTATTCCTAGATTTTCAAAATCAGCGGTTCACGAGATGCAGTAATAAGGCTTAAACTGGTCGAAAAAAATTTTTTTCCTGATTGACCTAAAAATCCCAAAAAATTCATAGACACCATTTCAGACCCATAGGGAACGAATTCGATGTCAGATTCGAAAAATAACCCTTCTCCTAGATTTTCAAAATCAGCGGTTCAAGCGATGTAGTAGACGCTTATACTGGTCGAAAAAATTTTTTTTACTAATTGACCTAAAAATCCCAAAAAATTCATAGACACTAATTCAGATCCATAAAGAATGAATTCGATTTCAAATCCGAGGAAGAACCCTTTTCCTAGATTTTCAAAATCAGCGGTACACGCGATGCAGTAGGCTCATACTGGTCGAAAAATTTTTTTTTCCTGATTGACCTAAAAACCCCAAAAAATTCATAGACACTAATTCAGACCCATACTGAACGAATTCGATGTCAGATTCCAGAATGAACCCTTTTCCTAGAATTTCAAAATCAGCGGTTCACGCGATGCAGTAGGCCCACACTGGTCGAAAAAAAAATTTTTCCTGATTGACCTAAAAATCCCAAAACATTCATAGACACTGAATCAGACCCATAAAGAACGAATTCGATGTCAGATTCGAGAAAGATTCCTTTTCCTAGATTCTCAAAATCAGCGGTTCACGCGATGCAGTAGGCTAATACTGGTCGAAAAAAAATGTTTTCCTCCGATTGGCAGCAAATATTAATTTTGCTGACAGATATCAATCAGCAAAGTATTACTTTTCCTGCCTAGGCAGCAAAGTGTGTACTTTGCTGCCTAGGCAGCAAAGTGGTTACTTTGCTGATTGATATGTATCAGCAAAACTGAAAATCCATAAATCGTTTATAATTTCCTTCATATTTCATCCGAGACTTCTCCGGCAACAAATTCAACTCTATATTTTTTGCCACCTCCCTTATTAATGGAGGTGTAAGTATACTTCCAGGTCGCTATCACTGTCCATTATATAATAATTTAAATATACCGATATTTTTTCGCACAACTGTCAGAAATTTCATGAATTGTCAAACTATAACCACTGCGATTTCTATCAAATTTTATTTTATTTGAACACTATACAGGAAGAATAAAGAGATTGTGGGAATTGTATTGATTCGCAAATACAATATTCTCCCATATCATTATGAACAATCGGAGAAAAAATTATATGTTCAACTCGGCAGCAAAGTAGATTGACTGCCTTAGCTGGATTCCTAGCCTCGCTACGCTCGGCTATGAATTCAGCCACGGCAGTCAATCTACTACTTTGCTGCCTAGTTAAACAAATAACTATTTCCTGATTGACCTAAAAATCCCAAAAAATCCATAGACACTAATTCAGACCCATAAAGAACGAATTCGATGTCAGATTCGAGAAAGAACCCTTTTCCTAGATTTTCAAAATCAGCGGTTCACGCGATGCAGTAGGCTTATACTGGTCGAAAAATTTTTTTTTCCTGATTGACCTAAAAATCCCAAGAAATTCATAGACACCAATTCAGACCCCTTAAGAACGAATTCGATGTCGGGTTCGAGAAACAACCCTTTTCCTAGATTTTCAAAATCAGCGGTACACGCGATGCAGTAGTAGGCTTATACTGGTCGAAAAATATTTTTTTCCTGATTGACCTAAAAATCCCAAAAAATTCATAGACACTAATTCAGATCCATAAAGAACGAATTCGATGTCAGATTCGAGAAAGAACCCTTTTCCTAGATTTTCAAAATCAGCGGTTCACGCGATGCAGTAGGCTTATACTGGTCGAAAAAATTTTTTTTCCTGATTGACCTAAAAATCCCAAAAAATTCATAGACACTAATTCAGACCCATAAAAAACGAATTTGTTGTCAGATTCGAGAAAGAACCCTTTTCCTAGATTTTCAAAATCAGCGGTTCACGCGATGCAGTAGTAGGCTTATACTGGTCGAAAAATATTTTTTTCCTGATTGACCTAAGAATCCCAAAAAATTCATAGACACTGATTGAGATCCATAAAGAACGAATTCGATGTCAGATTCGAGAAAGAACCCTTTTCCTATATTTTCAAAATCAGCGGTTCACGCGATGCAGTAGGCTTATTATACTGGTCGAAAAAAATTGTTTTCCTGATTGACCTTGAAATCTCAAAAAATTCATTGACACTTATTCAGACCCATAAAGAACGAATTTGATGTCAGATTCGAGAAATAATCCTTTTCCTAGATTTTCAAAATCAGCGGTTCACGCGATGCAATAGGCTTATATACTGGTCGAAAAAAAATGTTTTCCTGATTGACCTGAAAATCCCGAAGAATTCATAGACACTAATTCAGACCAATAAAGAATGAATTCGATGTCAGATTCAAGAATGAACCCTTTTTCTAGATTTTCAAATTCAGCGGCTCACGCGATGCAGTAGAGGCTTTTACTGGTCGAGAAAAAATTTTTTCCTGATTGACCTAAACATCTCAAAAAATTCATAGACACTTATTCAGACCCATGAACAATGAATTTTATGTCAGATTCGAGAAATAATCCTTTCCCTAGATTTTAAAAATCAGCGGTTCACGCGATGCAGTAGGCTTATACTGTAGAAAAAATTTTTTTTTCCTGATTGACCTAAAAATCCCGAAAAATTCATAGACACTAATTTAGACCCATAAAGAACGAATTCGATGTCAGATTCAAGAATGAACCCTTTTCCTAGATTTTCAAAATCAGCGGTTCACGCGATGCAGTAGGCTTATACTGGTCGAAAAAAAATGTTTTCCTGATTGACCTAAAAATCCCAAAAAATTCATAATCACCAATTCAGACCCATGAAGAACGAATTCGATGTCAGATTCGAGAAAGAACCCTTTTCCTAGATTTTCAGAATCAGCGGTTCACGCGATGCAGTAGGCTTATACTGGTCGAAAAAAAAATTTTTCCTGATTGACCTAAAAATCCCAAAAAATTCATAGACACTAATTCAGACCCATAAAGAACGAATTCGATGTCAGATTCGAGAAAGAACCCTTTTCCTAGATTTTCAAAATCAGCGGTTCACGCGATGCAGTAGGCTTATACTGGCCGAAAAAAATGTTTTCCTGATTGACCTAAAAATCCCAGAAAATTCATAAACACTAATGCAAACCCATAAAGAACGAATTCGATGTCAGATTCGAGAAAGAACCTTTTTCCTTGATTTCAAAATCAGCGGTTCACGCGATGCAGTAGGCTTATACTGGTCGAAAATATAAATTTTCCTGATTGACCTAAAAATCCCGAAAAATTCATAGACACTAATTCAGACCCATGAAGGACGAATTTGATGTCAGATTCGAGAAATAATCCTTTCCCTAGATTTTTTCCTATTATTTTTGATTTTATATTTCGGAACACAGATTTTCAGCCGAATCAGTTGATCTACTGACAGTAATGACCAGTTGAATCCGGATTATAGCATGTGTTTTATTCCTCTTCTACAATATAATACTCGAAGGATTTCATGCCGGCATAGGGAAGACTCCTGAACATAAAACAAAGCTATAGTGATTGATAAATAATTGTGTAGAAGTGGTTCAAAAGTGATTGAAGTTATAATGTTCCTCGGTAGTAGAGATGCTATGACTGTTCTGAATCAAATTTCTGATTGCCTGCATCTTAGAGCTAGTAGTAATGCGTCATATCTCCATTGAATCATGAAGAAACTAAGGACACTTTGTGGTATTGAATCGAGCTGTACCTTGAAACATCAAATATAGATGCTGTTTGAACCCAATAAATGTCGATGATTGAAAAAAATCAGTAGAAATGATTGAATTATATTCCGTCCGAATGAAGTGACCATTGATAAACATGAACACCAGAAGCTAAAATGAAATTTTGGATTGTTTCTCAGAAACACGAATTCCTCACACCAATCGGTCCATGTTCTAGAACATCTGTATACCAAGACAATCATTTCATTGCTGATTGAGCGATGCTTTCTACCTATATTAACTTCCTGGGATGAATGTAATTGGGACCATTCATTTCCGTTTACACACCATTAAGTACCAAACAAATCTTATTAGATTTATATACAACGGAATTAATAACGAATTCTCCATTCCACGCTGTTTGTATCCTTATAGATAAATCAAATGAAAGGGAAACCTGACAAATAAAACGATGTATCACCGAAATATATTATTTATGCAACCTCCTTCACAGTGAAGAAGGAGTTGAGAATCCTAATACCAATTCATAGAAAATGTCATAAACTTTAAGGATCCTTCTGAATTTAGAAATTATGAGGATTAACATATCCCAAACTTTTGATTGAAACAACGTTATTTCTCAATTTTCGAATTCAATATGTCCCAGTTCAGGAAACTGTAAAAATACGCTTTCATAGATAGCCAAACTGAAAAAAAGTCGAGAATCTTTATACATATATAAAAATGTATCCCTATTTTCCTTGGTCACGCTATCAAGAGTGAACGGCTGGACCGATTTCACAAATTCTTTTTCATTATGTTTGTTATTGTCAAGAAAAGATTCTTGTCATAGAATAGGATAGATAAAAAACTTCAAGATGGCGGATCCCATATGGCAGACGAATTTTGTAATTATTCTATTCAGAACTGGTATCTGAGGGTTTTCGGGTTCGAAGATTATGATTCTTTCGTCAAATTTTGGAAATTCAAGATTTCAGATCCAATATGGCGAACGAGTTTTTTTTTTCATTTGAAATTGTTATCTGAGGCTTCTCGAGGTCAGAAATTATAATTCATTGATCAAAATTGACAAATTAAATCTGGCGAATTCAATATGATGAACGAGTATTCTCATTATGATCCGATTCCATAAAAAAAATTTCGGGGTCGAAGATTATAAATCATAATTAGAAAATTCAAGATGGCGGATTCCATATATCAATCAGTATGGCTATCTATGAAAGCGTGTTTTTCAGTTTTGTACTAAATAATGTTTTGAAAAAATAATGAAACATTCTTCACAGATGGAAAACTGAGTGAAGTAGATAATAAATAGTACTTTGAAAAACTAAGGAAACTCTTTCATGTTCAGGGCTTTTCTCAGTTCTTTGTATCCTCCTTTCTAGGTTCTTTAGTGGGGATGTTGGTGATCTATCTGAATATCGCAGGGCAATATTTCCTGTCGGCCCCACCTCTGTTTTAGCACTCATAACCCCAAAACAAATTTGTAGCACAATATAAAGGCGATAAATTTGTCCGAATGACGAGGAGTCTTGCACGGAGGTAGACATTTTAATTACGAACTTCCCATCGGCGCTCAACTGTTCCACCGACTTACACTTACACCTGCTTCCTACGGGGGCCAAGAATGTGCGCGTTGCTCGTTTGTCACGAGACTCCGGGCGGACTAACCTCACAAACTTAAAATTACACTGGCGCTCAACCCTCTAATTGTGTTTATCTCGAATTATTATCTCAGAAATTTATGAACGCGTCAAATAGGCGCAGATGAGATTGTATGCTGGTGCGTATTGATGATCAGAATCCCATCAAAACCTTTGATAGTAGGCTCAAGTTTCGGCTGAAATATCCTTGAAATGTCGATTTTGACTCTCTTATCAACATGGAAAGTTCAAAAAAAGGAACCTACCGTGGAGACTAAACTTGTGTTTCGTGCAGGGTCTACGAATACAAACTCAATAACACCATCGAAGATATTGATAACGGTTTCTGCTGATACGTTGTCCAAATATTGGAGGAGTTGTCGTTCGATTTGTCTTTGTATTGTCGAATTTTTTATTATTTTCAGCTTATTTCTCTGCAGATAAATCAATTTAGTGCTTCCTCATGATATATAGTAAAAGAATCTATCGTGATTTCTTTCCTATCATTGTTTGAAGCTTGATCATCAACGAGCGTTATTGTATCTTGGGACCAAACGGTAGTTGTGAAAATACTGACGATTTGGATGTAGATGAATAATCATGACGAGTAAGTACGTATTTTCGAATGAAGGAAGCGTTTTATCAATAACAAGACTGCACCATTCAAATAGTCGATGCATTATAATTATTTTAGGAAAGAAGATCAATATCGAAAGGAGCTACCTCGTATACGGTGACCACTTTGTGCACTCAGAGGTACCTAATACTGGAATGCCCGATAGTCCGGCCAAATAGAGGGCGAAAGGCTCAGTGATTGGTTTACAGTCAGTCTGGGGGTCACTCGATCCTAGAGCAACTTCGGTATGAAGGAAACCCTGATGAAAAGTTTTCAGGACAGCTCCATATAGGAAATCCGTCACGGAGACAGACCAATGCCCTCTTGGCTTTGAACAGGAAGGATTTGAAACTGGTGTTAGGCCTGTCAAATAATCAAGATTAGGATTGTGGAGGATCTGGTACTCACAGGATGGAGAGATGTATATATCCTTAACCCAGAGGTGAGAGGATGGTAATAATATTTGGCTTAGGAGAATGTACTTTGACGGTTGACTTGCGGTCTCAGGAAATGTGGGTGCACATTGCACAATGGGCCCGAAAGGGTGACCCAAGTGCGTCAGGTCTTTGACCGCCCACAAGATCAGTGATGAAAAATTCAACAACAAAAATGATAAATATCATTGAATCCGTTCGATGAATATATACTCGCTTTGTCATATATATGTTTTCTTTATTGTGCTTCCATAAATGTCTGACAGATGATCATCTGGGACAAATTGATTTCCTTCACGAATCTATGACTTCAAAATATTGTTCATATGATAATCACCATTAAGTTTGTGAAAGATTCCGTAGAATAACCCAGAACAAATTATCTGTGCATATTTCCCTCTCCACTTGGATATATTATTATTATGCAGCGGAATATACTTTATGTTTATGAGGCATAAAGCATGCAACGCTCAATTTTTATTATCTCAAAATTTAAACTAACACGTAGTAAACATTTTTATTTCACCCTTGCGTTACTACGACTTTCCGCGTTTTAGGACTTCGAAGGAGATTTTTTTCCATCTCAGGTGTACTTTAATAGACGACATAAAATGGGAACGTAATTGAGAGCTGCGATATGAGACCATAAGCCTCTGATATTTTCTGTAGAGATTGGACACGTTGAATGTTGGTCTAAAGGGGCAGTCAAAGAAATACTGCCGTCGTGAGTTAATAGGTCGAATATATAAAGGAAAGCAAGAAATTGCATTTTCACAGTACTATCCCTGAAAAAACCACTGTAAATGAGATCCTCTCGAGGGACTACTATTAGAATGACAATGTTTGTGAAATATTTGATTGAATTAGTTAGAAATTTTGTATAAAACAAACTGAAAAAAGAATATCGTGTGACATCTACAAATTATTGGATGGAAAGTGAAAATCACTGATTTTTGACCGATTTTCCAAAATATTTGTTGAACGCACTGGTTTACGCCGGATTTAGTTACTCTCTACTCACCACAACGCCTCTGTGATTTACGTTTCGCTCGTCCCGCAAAAACCCATCGTCACACTAAATGACGCATTTTTAAACTAGTTATGTTCAATGTTTTTTTTTACTATTCCACTCTTGGTGTCTAGAATCAATCAGAATCGACTATTTCGAGTCGTAGGCAAGAAGTTTTGATTAACAATGTCATTCGGCGAAATTATCAGGTAAGAAGCTATCGTAACAATCGAAAAAATTTCCGGCAAAATAGTATCACTTGCGGTATTACATATGGAAAAAAATATTTCTTGAACAAAAAAATATCAGTTCTCCATGAGTTCTACCGGTTATGAAAAAAAACTTGTAGGCAAGCTGACTCTGTCTGTTACTTGCAGTATCCGTCAAACTTACGGTCGCTAATCAGCGAAAAAAAATTTCATTAGTGGGAAATGTCTGATTCGAGTTTAGATTCAATAAGTGATATCGAGGAACCATCACAAAATGCACTATTCTCTTCCATCCATCATAATTTCATTCTGTCAGTTTTGAGAAGTGTCTATATACATGTCAAAATTAGGCAAGTGTTTGATAAATACAACCATTATGTGGAAATGACTACCCATTTTATGTTTTTTCTAGTGAATTTTCAGAAATCCATGACTCGATTGTGGTGATCGGCATTCTCTGAAATGAACTACCAACACAAAACTTGGGAGTTGGAATCTGCTCCATAATAGATAATATGCTTGCTATCCTGGTTTATAAGTACCTACATTCTATGAATTCGCTTTCAGTTTCCGAATCACCAGATAATCGTAAAGGAGATTCTCCAGTCCTGAAGGGAAGGGCAACTTTGAACTTCTTATTGGTTTTGTAACTGTAACTCCTCTTAATTCCTCCTCTGATTTGGCTTATGCAACGAACCGGCTATAACTTTGATTAAAGTCTTGGTATTGATATAGCCTGAGGAAGAGTCGGTAATGTATAGCTGCAAAAACAGTTGCTTGAAGTATGTTTCGCGGTACGGTGATAAATGTGAAATAAGAAACGAATGAGGCATTGCATTTTTGAGAAAACTGAAGTTGATAAGACAGAATGAAAATTTGACAAACTGTAGTGGAACTCCATGGTATATCAAAGTGGAGTAGAGGGATGAAGCAGTAGAAAAACTAAATGAACTTAGGAGTTAGGACTTCGTGTCCTTCATGAATTCACTGTTGAAAGTCGAAAATATAACGCACCGTTTCCATTTAAACAAAAAATTGTGAAAATGAAAATATGAACTCAGATGAATGTGTCATGATGCCTGTAAATTTGGTTTGAAACTTCTGAAATTTAGCAAGATCCTCCCACGCCTCGCTATTTTTACGAAATAAGCGATATCGACTCCTTACAATAGGGAGTGATAACAGCTTTTGACTTTCTATACATCTATCACCCAGGCGTAAGTGAACTCATCTCTTATGAGTCTCATGGGTTTAATATTCCTGGAGGTGATAGTACATTGAAAAATAAGTGAAGTTTGATGCATAAAATAATTGCACGAATTGGATATTGAGAGAGATATATCCTTCAAAAGAAGAAGAGGAAGAAGAAAACTCGGTACACATTTTTTACGACACACGCTGTATATGAACCACAAACTGGCTGTGATGCAAAAAAATAAGATGATATAGTCTAAGATCCGAACCTAAGTCGACCTTCACCGAGCTGATAATAGAACGAAATATATTTTATCATGAATTTAGTATATTAGAAAACATATTAAAAATTGGTTTGCTAAAAAAATCCTGGGCAGACTATTTTTAATTATTTTTCGAAAAATGATTTTTAATTAAATGTTACAACATCAGGATAATAAAAAAAATTTGTCCTCACTGAAAGTATAAAACGTATAGAATGTGCAGCCGTTGGTTGTCTACTATTTACCTGGGCGAACTACTGGGTTGTCAGGTAAACACAGGTATATCGATGCCAGTTACTTTCACTGGATTGGATAATTGAAAAAAAATTATATCATCAAAAGCGCTGTTTAATTGCGAACACGTTGATATTCCGGTCCTATTAGGGGTTTGCGAATTTTAAAAATTTTAATTTCAACGCGCGTGGAAGTGTGTGACAGGGAGATCCGAGGTAAGTATACTGTGTAATAATAAAGGACCCAACATCGCAGTCGCTTGTGATGGGACCCTGAATAGTAGAAAGTGTGCGAAGTGTGCGAAGTCAAATCCTGAAAACTATGGTTGGTTGGCAAATGAGGAAGAATCTAATGAATCAGACGAATTCGAGAGTCAAAATGATACTTCTGATGAATCAGATACTGAATAGAAAATATTTATTAGAATTTATTTTTCATTAATATTATTTTTGTATTCATACTGTTTTTTAATAAAATTTCAAATCGTAATACAAGATGTCTAGTCTATCTTTTTTGTTATTTCTTAATTTGAATTTTTGGCGGTCCACTTTGTTTCTATTTCCAGAAAGAGCAAAAAAATTTCAAAGTAAGTAATTGATATTTTTATTGTCTATTAAAGATTATAGATATATTATTATGGTTATAACGCAATATATTGATACTATATTGTTTTTATATATTAGTATTATATTAAATATATTTAATTATTATGTAATTAATTAATTTTTTTTTTGCTACTGAAATATCAGTTGCTCCAAAATAACACGCACTGTTTACTATATGAAGGGTAGTAGAGGTACCTCAACCCTCCATAGTTGACACACCGAGCATGCGCACTTTCTACTATTCAGGGTCCCATCACCCCTAATAGGACCGGAATTTTCGCAGATAACCCTATATCAACGTGTTCGCAATTAAACAGCGCTTATGATGATATAAATTTTTTTTAATTATCCAATCCAGTGAAAGTAACTGGCATCGATATACCTGTGTTTACCTGACAACCCAGTAGTTCGCCCAGGTAAATAGTAGACAACCCAACGGCTGCACATTCTATACGTTTTATACTTTCAGTGAGGACAAAATTTTTTTATTATCCTGATGTTGTAACATTTAATTAAAAATCATTTTTCGAAAAATAATTAAAAATAGTCTGCCCAGGATTTTTTTAGCAAACCCATTTTTAATATGTTTTCTAATATACTAAATTCATGATAAAATATATTTCGTTCTATTATCAGCTCGGTGAAGGTCGACTTAGGTTCGGATCTTCTACTAATAGGAACATGTCATACGATATCGTCGATATATCACATGGGGTATTCTGTCAAAGCACCATCCAATAATGATTCGTTCCATAATTCAAAAACGTAGGAGAGTGAGGATTACTGGCGATAGTTTCGAAGGAGTTCTGCCGCTGTGGCATCACATACATCATCTTTTTTCCCATTCGATCGCCTTGAAGTTCGACATCAGAATCTATTTAATCCGGGATCGAGAGAATGGTTTAATCCTCGGAGCAAGTTTCTCAGCTGGACGGGTTAATTCGGTCTCTGTAATACCGCCGGGGCCAGTCGATTCGGGTCACAATGGATGTAATCCCTTAGGATCTGACGAAACAAACTAAAAGCCGTCATTTTGTCGAACAACTCCGTTCGACGAGCTCTGGCAAGGTCAAAGGGCGACGAACAAAAGAACTTTCGCCAATCGGAAAATAGTGTTGAGATGCTCGGAATTATAATTGATGAAAAATCCAATTGAAAGAGTCGAGTCGACCATCTAAGATTAGTTTAAGGATGGATGCTTCATCGCAATGTTCAGCGTAGTGTTAGACAGCGAAGTCATACAAGAATGATATAGGAACCGTCAGGAGATTAGTAGCTAATAAGGTTCAATGATCTATACCTAACTGATGAGTAGTGGTTGAAGCAGAAATTGCCTCATCTATGTTGGGATGTTGAGATGAATATTTCATGTCACCATGCCGACGTCACAGCCAGCTCTATAACAAGCCATGGTAAGAGAAATGCAACACTGCATCGCCGTGATCCGAAAGTCCTACTATTGACTGGCGACCACGGCGACATAGGCAAAGATTGCTAACCGAGCTAGCCAGACGTCAATGCCTGGCTTTGGAAAAATTGAAGTTCAATAACAAAAATAGCAAGGAATAATGGGTTAGGTTACAGGTCAGGTTTTAATCAGTATCTTGGTTGGAATAAACAACTGGCAAGATCCATTTTACATCGACCATTCAACATTCGAGTTCACGAATTGCGAGGTAAGGTCTCACCTAGGTAAGAAAAAAACCATTTCAAATCATTGAATCCCAACTCATTATTGTTTGAAAAAACTTGCACCTCTACCTCATGCAATACTACAACTTGAAAAGTTACCATCAATACATCTGTCTAATGAAATTTTCAGTTCCAGCTATTAATTTTCAATTATTTTTCTGCATATTTTCCGAATGAGGATAGATATTTTTGGAACAGCTAAACATTTCTGACGTCTTTCATCTAGATTCGTTTCTAATGATGAAGTATGCTTAAAAATTTAACATGGTCAATTTGGAACTGCTGTTTTGATCCATCCATCTGGAAGAGAAAATGTATTATATCTAATATCTACTATCTGTTTCAACGAAATGAATTGCACCCACTGCAGAATGTTGAGATGTGGCAAAATTTTCAAGAGGTATTTTGCATATATCTAGTTTTTTTTTAATTATTCGTCTTTAGGAAGAGTAAATTTCGATATAAACTTTTATCACGAAGCGTAATTTTACTTAGACCTTGTCACACACAAAAACATTGAAATTACTCATAGTGCTTCCATAAATAAGAGAACATAAAACATAACCTAAATTCAAGAACTTCTATCGATGGACTTTCACACACACACACACCCTTTCACTGATAACTCGACCACTAGAATATTTCCTACACTTCTCACTGGCTTTCAACAATATATTTTATTGATAAATTATCAATTCACTCTTGAAAACTAAACAATGTCACTCCGTTGCATTCACAGGCGGTATATAGTGTATATGCCCAAATGGTCGAAGGAGAGACTTTCGGACAGTGTTGCCTATACTGCTCAGCACGGTAGAGATCTTGTTAGACAATGCAAGTTTCGTGTATAATTTCCATAAATTTCGAGAGGCGCCGACCGCCAGTAATTAATCAGTGGTATTTTCGCCAGCCCGATAATCAGAAGCGGGGTATCGCGAAACATGTGTGGACCCTTAACTCCCACCGCTTCCATAAATCAGACAACTCCTCCATTCTTACTCCTTCTCCTTCTTCCATATTTCCCCGTCCTTCGATCGGGCACGAATTAGGGCCCCATATTAGCTGCTAATTAAAATTCAAGATTTCAAACTCTCTGGCTCGGTAAATCAAATTTCGGAGCGCTCTAACCCATTTTCTCTGGTACTATATGCCATTGTAATGGCCGCGGTAGACATTAACATTTATCTGTTCGAATTACTGAATCCAATTTCGCTGTGGATGTTGCCGGCAGAATTGAAATTTAGCTTTCGCCTATTTCGATTCACCTTCGATGAGAGAAAGGCTTGTATGAGATAGATCTGGACTTAATACTTATTCAAGAATTCGTGTATTTGGTACTTCTCACAATATTTCAGTTAGCAATGTAGAATCAAGTTGATCAGAACTTGTGAAGACATGGCTTAATGACTTGATGACCATTGAGTGTTTATGAAAGTTAGATACATAGATTCATTGGTGTTTATTAAGAGTGTGTGTGATTTCAACTCGCAACACCCTTCTGATTTGGAAAATCTGAATATTTCAGATTTGACTACTACATTATGGAGCTCTTGTTTTTGTAAATCGTTCGACGGGTTCCAAATTAGAAGGGTGTTGCGGGTTGAAATCGCACACACTGTATATAGATTTGACCTTTGACGAGGTGAGATAATTCACACAAAACATTTTCAGTTGAAATTATTACGGTGGCAAGTCGTTAAAATCGTTGAAAATGTTGGTGAAGTACTCATATCAATAATTTTTTTCAATGAGATACATTACATTCATAATGAAGCAATTTGCTTATTATTAATACCATTTCTATTCTATGCAAGGCGATGAAATTTGGTTAACAATATGTCCCTGAAGCGTTTGTTGTTTAGGGGTACCTTGTATACACTGAATATTTTCATATTGGAGCTTCCTTTTATTCGAATTCAGACCAGGAAATAGACCCTCTTATCCTAATGAAAAATGTAGGGTAGTTCAATTTTTTAACCAGCTAAAAGTGGGTTTGACTGTTTTTCGGCGCTGTTTCATTTGAATGTATGAAAACAAATATGGCGCCAATTAGAAAAACAAAAGTTGCATGGTAAATCTCTGAAAATAATGAGGATGCAATATTACTGACAATTCCTGAATTTTTGTCATGAATAATAATTATCTGTATGAGTCGAATATAAAATTCCTTCCTCATATATTAACTAAAAGAAAATTTGTGATTTCCAGTATTTTCAAAATATTCCAGGAACCGCTGAAATTTCTCCGTTTACAAAACGGCATGTTGAAGTGGTTTCAGATAATGCAAATTTTGTCTGATTTGATCAATTTTCTACCGTCCCGTCCGTAATAATTGAAACGTTTCTGAGCACTTTGAGATGTTGCCACTGCCGCTATATATAAAATGAGTATTGCTTATAAGAAAATTTTTCTTATGATTTCCCTCATACAAGGGAATCATATGAAAAAATAATGATCCAATGCCTTGTAAGTGGTGTAACAGGGTGATTTTATGGTTCTCGCAGATATATAGTAAATCAGACTCAAATCTTGATCTGGGTATAATTCTTTTATAATTAACGGATGGCTAACAACTATCAAAGTCGAGTATCGAACAAACTAAAAGAATGAATCATAATTACTCAAATTGTTCAGGATGATAATTATATTTACAAGTTAAATTCCTGGCAAGATCACTTACCTAACACCAGGCAAACGAATATCTCCTAGATGGTATATCATCCATGATCACTCTCAAAACCACAAGGCTGTTAGCTTTATCTTTTACTGATCGAACGCAGATAGAAGCTTCGAAGGAAATTTTACAAAAAGTCTGAACAGCGCAAAAAACTATACGGCGACACACATTGTTGAATTTGATGTAAAAGTG
The DNA here is from genome assembly GCA_918026855.4 of Phaedon cochleariae. NCBI lineage: Eukaryota > Metazoa > Arthropoda > Insecta > Coleoptera > Chrysomelidae > Phaedon > Phaedon cochleariae. The sequence continues at coordinate 1,960,064 of OU896713.1, read as the reverse complement.
AATCACGGCGACACCTTTGGTCATTTAATTGAAAGAATAACTTTGACCATGGTAGATTGCTACAACTTGCCCCCGATTCAAAAAGAGTTTTACTTCCTGAGAAAAACGAGTAAAAAATTAAAAAGAAAAACCTAATTTCATATGGCAGGGTGGTATAACCGAAGGTGGCTTGCGTGAAAAGTGCCCCTTTCCTGTGCAGAATCATACTTTTGCAAAACATAGGTAGCATGACTAACTTTTTTTTTCACCCGGTATGGACCTTCGAATAAAAGGAGAAACTTTTTAGTTTCGGCCCGTACCGCTGATGAAATGGTATTGGCTCGCAAAAGAACTAAATCCCCAGGTTGATACGTATAATCACGTATAGCCGGATGTTTGGCGTTCCTACGGGCCGCCCTTCCTAAAAGTGTTTCCTTGGCTAGGATTAATTTTTGCTCTGGTGTAATAGGATTCACCCCTGTCGATGAACCTAACAATTTTTTTGGTAGAAGACGGTGCTTTTCATCACCAAAATGGAGTTCTCTCGGGGTGAAACCGGTAGATTCGTGGACCAAATTATTTATAAAATCCGCAAACTTCTTCAATTCGAACGCCCACCTGGTATGTTGGTCATGGCAAAACGCACGGCATAGTCGTCCCAATTCCCGCATCACCCTCTCTGAAGGGTTTCCCTGTGGGTGTCTCACCGAGCTAAAAATCACCTTGACCCCTAAAGCCTCGAGGGTTTCACGCCACTTTCCAGCCGTAAACTGGGTACCGTGGTCACTTAAAATCTTTTGCGGCCTGCCTACCTTAACGAAATAATCTCGAGTTAAACGATTCAGTGTTGCCCGGGTGGTCGCCTTTTTGACTGGATAAAACGTTACTAGTTTGGAAAATACGTCTAGAACCACGAAAATATAACAGACTCCGCCCCTACTGACGGGAAGAGGTCCGTAAAAATCTACCGCAATCAACTCATCCTTGCTATTTGGAATTATAGAATGATATTCCGAAGTTGCCTTAGGAATACCTTTAGTTTTCTGACATAAATCGCAGGTACGTATAACCTTTTTTACAGTTTTGTGAATATTACACCACCAGACCTCATTTCGAAGGGCACACCACGTTTTGTAGGCTCCAAAATGGCCCAAAATTTCGTGATATTCACGCGCGAACGTGTCCATAAGGGACGCTGGAACACATAACAGATAATATTCCTCGGTATCCCTACGACAATAAAGTATACCATTTTTCACCAAGAATCGACTGCGAAGTGCCTCGCTATTGGGCAACTGAACTTTGATATCAGACAACTTTTTGTCTTCATTTTGTAACTGCCCTATATTTCGTAATTGTTCTTGGAATTCATCTGAAAACTTAAATAAAGGTAATATTTTAAACAATTTGTTTTCCGGTGTGGGAGGCCGTACAGCAGACTGACGAGACAATACGTCCGCAATAAAATTCTTCTTACCCGCAATATGTACCAACTCAAAATCAAATTCTTGCAATGCCAAAGCATAACGCGCTATTCTTGCCGATAAAAGCCTGCACGTTTTTAAATAAGTTACTGTCATGTTATCAGTATATATGATGAACTTTCGACCTAACAAAAAATTCCTAAAACGTTCTGTAGCCCAAACTATCCCTAAAGCCTCTTTTTCGTTTATGTGATATCGAGTTTCACGCTCTAATAAAATCCGGGACGCCCATGCTATTACGCGCCGCTGTCCACCGACCATCTGAAAAAGTTGGCAACCTAATCCTCTATCCGAGGCATCGACTTCTAAACAGAACGGCAAGTCTTCACGCGGATGATACAATAATGTGACCTGTTGTAATTTTTCTTTAATTTTTTCAAATGCTGATTTTTCAACCTCCGTCCATTTCCACTTATTATTTTTGCGAAGAAGTGCAATCAGCGGTTCTGCCATTGACGATAAATTTTCACAAAATACTCTATCATAATTTGCTAGCCCAAGAAAACTCTGAACTTGCTTTCGATTTTTAGGTGAAGTGAAATCTACAAGGGCTTGTATCCGACTTGGATCCGGCTTGTAGCCTAACGGGCTCAGCAAGTATCCCAAAAAGGGCATTTCCTTACGGAAGAACGAACATTTTTTTAGTTTTAAAGTGAAACCTGCCTGCTTCAACCGAGTGAAAACGAGATCTAAATGTCGCAGGTGATCGTTAACGTTTTTTGATGTGATTAAAATATCATCCACGAAAATGGTTAAAAAATCACGAAAATCCGACCCAAATACTTTCGATAGACATCGAGTAAAAACACTCACACTAGACGCTAATCCGAATGGTAGACATCTAAAACAATAAGTTGTTCCATCGAATTTGAAACCAGTATATTTGTGTGACTCGGGTGTCAGTGGTATTTGATAATATCCACAGGTAAAATCAATAGAAGACATCACTGAAAAACCTTTCATTGAACCCAAAATCTCTTCGATTGGACGGGGGGTATCGTGTTCGTTGATCATTATACTATTCAAAAATCGCGCGTCCAAACACAAACGAACCGAATTATCCTTCTTCAGCGCTGCCATGAGGGGGGAAATATAAGGCGTTGGCATTTTACATATCACTCCCCACTCCTCGAGCATGTCTAATTGTTTTTGAATAATAGTTTTATGGGCTATCGCGATCGGGTATTGTTTCAGGCAGAATTCTTTATTTTCACGCAGACGAATTTCGTGAAAGTATTCGTTTGTTATACCGGGGCGCTCCGAGAAGATCTTCGAATGTTTTTGCAATAAATCATAGAACTGTTGCCTTTCAGAATCGGACAAAACTTCGTCAACTACCATATTGTTGAACGGTGATTTTTTCTCGTTGGTTTCTAACATGACATAATTAATTTTTTTCTTGGATACTGCTGAAATATTTAATGATTCTTCAGACCTACTTTCGTGAATAGCCCTAACTTCCGGAACTTCTAACCATTGGTTTTGGATTTTCATCAGAATGATTTTGGCTTTCAAATCAATTTGTGTGGATAACGAACGCAACAAATCAACCCCTAGTATTATTTGGTACGCGAGATCCGGAATAATCAAGAATTCAAAAATTACTTCAATTTGTAATATGGAAATAGTTAACAAAACTTGTTTTTTAACACGTCTCTGTTTGGCCTTGAATGCTCCCGTTACTCGGACTGAGGCACATGAAAATGTTGGAATGTTTTTCCAAAAAGGAGCTAATTGTTCCCATACATCTTCATTTAAGCACGAAACCATACTTCCAGTATCAATCAGAGCAGGAAATGTCATGCCATACAGATTAATTTGAATTATTGGAGAACGTGTTTCCGATTCAATATGATCAAAATCACATTCCTGCAATAAATCTTCTCTAGTACTGTTCAAACAAGCCTCGGCCCTGTAAACCGTTTCCCCCACGACCGGACCTACAGTTCGTGAGGCGAATTGCCGTTTCCCGAAACCTCAACATTTTCGCTGTCCCCCGTATCCACCGTATTCTCCGATATTTCTATCGTCCTAACAGCGGCCGCGCTCAACGGTTGACCGCGATCGAATTTCTGCGTTTGCGTCAAATCACGATCGGTTCTTTTTGAATAATCGCGTTCGCGCCTAGACCATTGAGCTTGATTTGACTGCATAATATTATTATTTGTCCTTGATGACGCGTTTTGAGAATGAAAATGTTTCGTTTGATTCGTCTGATTTTGATATTGCATAGCGGAATTTTGTGCCTCCACAGAAAAGTAGTAATCGGCTTATCGTAATTTATCCATCGCATCCCCTAGCGATGTGGTTCCTACTAATACTGCAGAAATATTTGGTGGAAAACTGCGAGCAATCGTTTTTATCAAAAGATTTTCCGGATAGGGTGGTATCAAATGTTTAGCCATTGCCACATGTCTCATGAAATGTTGAACAAAAGAGCCTTCGAAATAACGAGCAGATTGTAGCTTTAGTTTAACTTCCAATTGAACTGTTTCTGACCAAAATTGTTCTACGAAGGCGCTTTTGAACTCATTAAAATTATTAAATGCATGTAAGTACGCCTGACTCCACAGGAAAGCCTCACCTTTGAATTGATTAGCCATTGCAAATTTAAAATCTTGAAAATTGATATTCTCTGATCTCATACAGAATTCTATTTGCTGCAAAAAATCAATCGGATGTAAGGTTTTGTTGTCGAAAGTGGGCAATCTTTTAAATATTTCAAAAATATCTCTATGGTTTTGATTTGACCCCATGTTATTTTGGTTAGGTAAGTGATTTACATTTTGAAAATTCTGTAATACTTGATTAAATAACTCAATTAAGCGATATTCACTTCTTGAATTCTGCGAATTTTGATCTCCACCAAAATTCACGTTTCTCTGTGATCCCGGATAATTTCCCTCGAAATTTCTTGGTCCAGACTGTGGTCCAGATGTGTGATGGTTCGGTGGGGGGAAATTAACCGGTATACTTGATGCAAAATTTCTTTGTTCTGGAGGTAAGTTTGATTTATTCTGCTGGGGCATGAATAAATTCTCCCCCCACGAATGGCTTTGTTCCCTAGTACCCTGTGTATAACTATTTCTGGCTTCTTTTGGAGGTGGCGGTGGCGCAGAATTACTAGGAACAAATTTTCTCCTACCTTGGCTACCGGATGATGCTGGTGTTTCCATCAAATTACCTCCTGTAGTTTCATTAATATTTTGTGGCACCGGTCCTCCGGAACCCCTCATCTCTGGTAGCATATGTCTTGGGATGGCACCTGTTTTTGATTGAGATGCCGGATTTCTGCTCCTCAAATTGTACCCGTTTTCATCCGATTCCATCGGTGAATGACCAAGAACCATGTTTCTTTCTTCTATATATTGCGTCACGTTTGGGCGCCAAGATGTAACAGGGTGATTTTATGGTTCTCGCAGATATATAGTAAATCAGACTCAAATCTTGATCTGGGTATAATTCTTTTATAATTAACGGATGGCTAACAACTATCAAAGTCGAGTATCGAACAAACTAAAAGAATGAATCATAATTACTCAAATTGTTCAGGATGATAATTATATTTACAAGTTAAATTCCTGGCAAGATCACTTACCTAACACCAGGCAAACGAATATCTCCTAGATGGTATATCATCCATGATCACTCTCAAAACCACAAGGCTGTTAGCTTTATCTTTTACTGATCGAACGCAGATAGAAGCTTCGAAGGAAATTTTACAAAAAGTCTGAACAGCGCAAAAAACTATACGGCGACACACATTGTTGAATTTGATGTAAAAGTGAATCACGGCGACACCTTTGGTCATTTAATTGAAAGAATAACTTTGACCATGGTAGATTGCTACAGTGGCGGGGCCATGAGCTTAATCATACTGAGCGTATGGTAAATCCGCCGCTGATCGTTAGGCTCTTGAAACTTGCTGTTCAATGTTCTGGGCCCAGGTGGGCTTTCTATCTATGCACAAACCTGATGAGTATTCAACTCAACTCCTCATACTCTCATATTTTATAAATATCTCCTGTGCAATTTGCTAAATTCATTCCAGATAATAATTGTTATTTTTGTCCTGTAGCTCAGCTTGTGACTTTTTTCAATGTTCAATAAATGAACCAATTTTATGCTGTTACAGAATTATCCAAACCTATCAATCAGTTCAGCTCGATGAACAACACCATGTACTGACTTCGATACTTAAAATTGAATCAAAATTTCAATATTGGCGCAGTGCACATCTGTTTTGGTTCGGTGTTTCCAGCAACAGAAAAAAAACATGAAGCCCTGTCTGAGCTTTTGTTTGTTCAAATTTATGCTACCGTAACTGACACTATTATAATCCCAGGTATAAAGCGGGTTTAATATAATGAATTTTCAATTTGTAATTAAATGTATATTACCGTGGGGATAAATGGGATGCCGGTAATTGGATTCGGAGCACTGCCAGAATGGAGGTTTGTGCATACAAACAAAGCTGGTAGTAACTGGAGAAAGCGATGTTTAACATCATTATCAGCTATTGCATTCCATTCTGTATGACACACAAAGAGAAGCGTTGTGGATACAACAAGAAAAACAGACTCCGGGCTGGTATAGATATCTTTCGCGATGCTGAAGCAACTACAGAACGGCTCCTCTTTCAACAACAAACGTTCTCCAAGGACTGTCACGGTCATATCCAGAAGAATGTTGATATTACACCATCAATTTTCGGGATGGATGTTAACGGTAGGTTGAAAAAATGCACTCATCGGCAGAAAAACCGGCCAGCAAAAGTTGAGACTACTTGAAAACTGTCTGTAGGTTCGAGGAGTTGGTACATTCATTATTCCAGATTCATTGGGATTTTTTCTACTTGTCTCTTTAAAATAAAAATATGAATAATATTCCAATAAACGTGCTAGATCTCATAACTAAGAGATCTAGGATGAACAGAGTTGCCCCAATTGTCAGCAGGAGCGAGACAGTACTGTTTCGACCCACCCTGCGTCTTCGAAATGGGTGATATACCCGAAGCGTAGAGTTGTCCCAGTTGTCAGCAGACCGAGAGCGGCTGATGAGACTTGGTGGGTCGAAACAGTACTGTCTCGCTCCTGCTGACAATTGGGGCAACTCTGTTCATCCTAGATCTCTTAGTTATGGGATCTAGCAGTTGAATAGGTGGTGGAAAAATTCCACTCAAGTATGTCAGGTAGTGCCATCTGTCAGCAGAGTGGTTTACTTGTAGTACCACTCTGTAACGTATAGACGTAGGGGTCTGTACGTGTGACTATAGATGACAGCGCCATACAGTGTGTGTCGCGATTTCTGTATCCTACCTTAGAGCTTTATTGCCACTAGATGGCTACAACATGACTATAACTTCATGTTATACCCTGCGTCTTCAATAAACGTGTAGTTAGGACAAATCGGATGATTTGCTCCTAAATGTCACTGCGTTTAAAGAATTATCCTATCAGAGAGCCTAATAAAAAAATTCACTCACTTGTCAGTGACAATTTCTATTGGAAAATGTTTGAAGAAGAGAAATAAAGGTGTATAGAAAGAATAAAAAATGTTTACTCTTCTTTGGACGTTCCATGAACGAATCTGCTTCCGTTCTCAACATGAAAATAGTTATTTATTATACAAGGAAGAAAAGTAGTAGATTTTAGCTCCAGGTTGTGTCGTCTCCCGACGCGGAGGGAGACAAAAAACCGTGAGCTAAAATCTAATATTTTTCCCGTGTATAATACACTTTTTTTCTCTCAAACAAAGTAATGGAGTAGTCATAAAATATAATATGACAGCGTCTTAATAATCATCGTATAAAATTGTATCAGAAACATAGGATAGCGGTCCCTGAGTAATGATGATATTCTTCACTACTTTGGTGTATGAATAACAATTCCATTAATGGAATAACCGGGTATTCCTCCTCCTCTAGACCTACAGACAGTAGTTAATTCTGAATAGTTGAGAATGTTGCCTCGAAAAGTCGCCCTAAATGATTATCAGAAAATATCGGGGTAATTTTCTGCGGTAATCAACGGGCCAGTTCCTGTCGTTATGTTGTCGTTATCTTATAGAAAATTTGAAATTCAAAATATCAATTTGCTTTGCAAATGTCCAAGTCGGGCAAGAATAACAGACGTCGAAAGTTTACCATCCTCGAGTTCAGAAAAGTCGGATCCCGTTTTTGAATTGCATATTACTGCGAAGAAGACCCTTGATTTATAATGTCCATTAGCTTGATGTTCGTAGTGAGATATGAAAATATCTTGATTAAAAGCGAATATTCGGAAAAAAAAACAAAATCCATAGTGAGTGATGCTGTAGAGATGGTGGAGAAGAAAAGTTTTCGCGACGGCTAATTTAAAATTGACGGTGACTTCTTGGAGATTCAGCTCGAGCTAAGTGCTGATAAATGTGGATTCTTAATTCACACAGCTCATGAATAATGGGCAACTCTGATTTACTAGGTAACTGATTGAATTTGATTCAGATGATACAAAGTCGATATTCTCATATAAAAACACAAAATGGATATTCCATTTGAGTAGAATCTTTCCTCTTGATACATATAACATCTCGAATATTTATTGTTTGAGAACTGATTCGATCTTTGTGAAATAAAAGAGCCATCAGCTATTACAATTACTGTGGTGTTGTTTTCGGGATTTAGGTCTCAGGTTGAAGAAAACTATATTTCTTGAAAGCCAACGTTTCCTCAATTTATTTTAACATTCCTAGGGCATTATAGATAAAAGGGTTGGTATAATTTATAATTTATAGAAATATGGAAAATACATATGACTCATAAACAACAATTTCTTCGCTTTTTGGTTCTGATAATTTCTATTACTTTTCTTCCTGAAACGACTACTGAGCATGGTTGAGGTGACCTACTCAGTAGTTGTTTCAGGAACAATCAGTAGTAAAAATAGAACCTGTATTTTATGAGCTAAATGTATTTTCCATGATTATGTTTATAAATTGTAATAACCCTTTTATCTTACAGTGCCCCAAATAAATTGACAAAACGATTGCTTTCAAAAAATATAGTTCTCTTCAACCTAAGACCTAAATCCCATCAACAACACCATGGTCATATTTCAGAAGGTCGTGAAATAATTGAAATTTACAATGATTATCATTTTTTGTGATTACGAATCTGGTGCTATGAGTGGTATAACTTCAATAGACAATATATAGTCGAATTGTTCAGTTAGTTCGTCTAAGTTGCGTAGTGTGTCGTTATTGCTATGAAATTATTTCATTCCGCGCATTTAGTAATCAAAAACGCGTCTTCATGTTAAAACATCAATATAATCATGTGGCGAAACTGCGACCACTGAGGAGAATCAAATATCGGTGGCCCTTCTCTCGAAGGTGGACAGATTGTAGTTTGCTGGAAATATTTAGGTGGGCAAAAAATTCCAAAGTGCAGTTGTCCTACAAAAGAAGGAGTTCTTGAAACATGATGTTCTAGGTGTTTCAGTTTTGACTTCATAAGGGTGTGAAACTTGAGCCAGACGTGTTTGCCGAACAAAGGTCATACCAGGAGGGACAGCTAATGACAGAGCATCGTCCACGATAAAAGCAATAGAAGAGAATAGGTTTGCACAGTTTCTCCGATGGTTTGGTGATTGATTTCATAGCTGCGTGAAACCACAGCCCTTTACGGTTTGAATGATAAAACTTCACTTTACCTTCACCTGATTCAAATAGTTAGTTATTGATAACCACAGCTCTGTTTATTTAAGATACTTCCAATCGCCGATGCAACAGGTTATAGCGATAGATTCATATCATGAGGTTGAACTACTCTCAATCAGAAGGAATATTGGATTGTTTTCGATAGCATGTATATACAGGGTTATTCACGTTATTCGACACGAAGCATTGTGGCTGAAGCATTTGACTGTCCAATAGTCTTTTCCTTAGGATATTACACAGAGAAAAAGACGTCATCCTATTTGCGTGAAACGGGATATCGGAATGATTGTTTACCAAATGTTGACAGTGAAGTTGTCATAGGTTTCCAAAAACACAAAGCATTAGCTGAATTAGTTTTGCAAAACTAGACCTAGGATGCCGAAAAACTTTTGAGGAATTAGCCAATTACCCAGTATTAGATACGCCATTTCCATTTTCAATTTCAGTTCAAAGAGGTTAACAAATTTCAATTCACTCTGTTGTATCTCAATTATTTCATACAATTCATTATTCAGGTTGTTACAAAACCTACGGCCAAATGCCTCATGGCAGATCAGACTGTCCAAACCTATGATCGTATGACAGTTTTTGGTTATGGAACTTTGCTGGGTTATTCAGTGTTGCGTGACATAAATTGAAATATTGCATCTAGTGCTGAAACATAATCCAACATATCTCAAAAACTAACAATTCTTCATTGACGTATTATTTCAATATTCTGGTCAGTAATGAGCAGTCTTTTTGATACTCTGAGGGACTGACTATTACTATTTTTACATCCTTCTCAAGACCATGTGGTATAACTTCCTGGATGCAACAGGTTTTATACAACATGAGTTCAAAGAGGTTGACAAATTTCAATTCACCCTGTTGTATCTCAACTATTTCCTGATTATAATTATTCACGTTGTTACGAAACCAACGTACAAATTTCATAGGGCAGATCAGGCTGTCCAAACCTTTGATCGTATGAAAGTTTTTGGTTATCGAACTTTGATTCCCCTACAACGCATAAAGAATGCAAATAAGTCATAACAATAACATTTCAAAACAGAGAGAATAATGTTTGTCTCTTTCATTGACAAAGAAGCCTTGAATGATCTCTAATTGAAAAATCATCAATAAATTTTGAAACACAATTTTATAACAAGACATCTGGTCAATTCTTAAAGTATACCTGATATTTCAGTTCTACAGGTGTATTCATTCGAATTTCTAATTATTGAAATGATTCATTGGAATACAATGATACAGTGAATCTCACAAAGAATAATGGAAGAAATATGTTCTAAAATTAATTACCAGGTTTGCCTGCTCACTTTTCAACAGTACGAAAAAAAATCACCCATTTCTTGGCCTAGAATGTATTTATTTCTTGAAAGGTATAAAGCACCATAGAATCTCTTGAACTGTTATGAACTGCTAGGTCAATCTGTGTTGCGTAACATAAATTAAAATATGTCATCTATAGTATTGCAACACAAGGCAATATCTCAAAAAATAACATTTCTTTACTGAAGTACTATTTCAATATTCTGGTCAGTAATGAGTAGTCAATGTCTTCCTCCAAGGAACTGACGATATTACGATTTTTTCACCGTCTCAAGACCGAATGGTATAACATTCTAGACGCAACAGGTTACATACAACATAAGGACCAAAGCAACCTCGGATGGCGTGATTCAAGAAACAAAAAAATCAGTACCTGACTTTCCGAACATTAAAGAATGACCACTAGCCTCTTCCTCGAGATCACCACCAACAGCAGCAGCAGCAGCAGCAGCGACGTGACACAAGTGCCGCGCAAACAGTCGTAGCCGCACACAAGGTCTCACGTGCAGCAGCTGTTCGACTATCAACAGGCGTCGGCGGCGTCTCGTTCCGTCGTCGAGAGGTGGAGCTTCGACGGCGTGACGTCAGCACGCGGCGAGGGCGGACCGCGCATGCGCGGCGTCCAGCGTCGGTGGACGTCGTCATAGAGATGGACGCCCGCCCGTGCGTACGCTGTGCGTCGTCCGTGGTAACCTACGGAGAAGAGACGCGACCTTGGGCGCTTGCAACGATGGACCGAGCCGGCGGGACCGGAGAAGAGCTGCAGGTGACCTTCTGATCACCTTCCATACATATAACCTGGATAAAATGCTACAGAATGAGGATGAGACAAGGAACGATTCCCCATCACGTGGGATTTGAGAACTCTCGAAGTATAAAAAAATGGGGATCATCTTCCACCAATCTTCGAAATATTGTTTGAATCCATAATTCTCCTGATAGAAACAAAAATCTTCAATATTCTCAAGAATTAAGATTACGGTATGATACTGAAATAGAGTATAGGTGTAAATAGAGTAATCTAGAAGCAGAAAAAACTGGTTGTAGTCTCCCAGACAACCACATTCCCAATCCATTGTCTGGTTGGAAGGCTACAGTATCTATAGAATCAGATATAGATCTGGGTATCACCTCCCAACCTCCTTTTTTTTATCGATTGGAGCGCACGAAAGGGAATCTAGTATCAGAAAAAAACATGACAATAACTTTCCAACCATTGTTTGATTCTATAATTCATCGCAGGTGGATATGTAGGAACCTTGAATATCTAGAGATCTCTCATGAAGAGGTCACCTTCCAATCACCTTCGATCCATCACACGAATCTGAAGATAAATAATAAGAATGGGACGAAGATCAATCCTCAGGTATCAATGAATGAAACCTGAAGATCATCTTCAAACAACTCTTGATCCATCATCCGAAAGAATGGTTTCACAATAAATATGATATGGAGAACGATTTTATTCGAGTAGCAATAATGTTCGTTGTCTCAAACTATGTTTAAATTCAAGTGGGAACTGAAATCTTGAAATGTCTCAGGTGTTTAGAGGTCTCTTGTATGGTAAACCAAGATGAGAGGCTTCATAATGAGCATGAGAAGAAAAACAAAACCCTTCCAGGTGTGAATTAAAAAACTCAGATAAAATAATAATAATGAAATGTAACAGGATGAGAATGTAATGAAACAAATCTCCGACCAGGTGAGGTTAGAGAAATTTTGAAGCAAAGGAAGATCAGGAGGTCATCTTCCAACCACCTTATCCAATGTCTGAATGAGAAGCCACGAAATGAAAATGAGGTAAAGAACAATCCTCACTTCCTTACCTCCATCAATTTTGTGTGGAATACAAAATGTTCAGAAGGAAACAGAGGAATCCAGCAAATTCTTCACTATATAGAAGTTACTAATAAAGGTCATCTCTCCTACACCTTCAATCCATTCTCAGAATGAAAAACATCGAAATGGGAATGAGACATTCATTTCTCTTCGAGTAAATTTAAGACATTCTTGTCCATTATGATTTTCCAGAGGTCACTTAGTTGTAGGTCACCTCTCAGTCACCCTATTTCATGAATAAAATACTCCAGAATAGCAATTCTCCTCAGTTGCGAACAGCGAAATCTCAAAGCTTGTCCAACTATAATGTATAGAGGTCTCTTCAGTCTCTCTTCCTACCAACTCCACCAAGTTCATTCCATAATTGCAATGAAAGGTCTCTTAACGCGAATAAGATGAAAAATCCTCTATAGCTGGATTATGGAAATACTATTGAGATCATCTATCTGCACAGGTCGGCGACTGTATGGTTTAGTATATTGGTGTATATGGGTTTTTTGGCAGTCAGATTGGGGAGAGTGGTATAAATAAGCTTGAAATTGCAGCCTCAGTTCTACTCCATTGTCCTCACTGTTGGTATTCACACCTCTATAGAACCCCATTGCGAAATTCTGTTTATATTCACTATGTGAAAGCTTCACACTCAACTTGTATGATATATGATGCTGTCATCATACTATTTACAAAGGTTTTGTTCGCTCAAAGTCAACTTATTTCGAATCATGATATCTATCTATACTTTCCACATACTGCGAATGATGGAACCAGTACGTAGACCTACGATATGAGAATAAAATTTCCAGAAATTGTTCCTGAATCATATTCTCACATCCTTTATACGCTCCAGTGCTACGTCATCAGCATCCACGCTTCCGAATTATTGTTCATAGTGATTTGTCGCCCCACTGAGGTGGAAGGCACCTACAAACGGCAGCCATGACAACAGCTCCTAACGAATCTCTAATTTGCACCAAGTCGGCTGGGAGTCTAATTTCGCGAAAACAAAAGCGAGCAGCGAGTGAATCATGCATGGAGGTGAGAATGAGACGGTTGAAACTTCTAGAAACGTAACCTTTATTAGTATTCCAAATGAATAGCGTTTATTACTATAACAAGGTTTTGAATGGGAAAAATAATGATCATGAAAATATACAGTGTGAACCATAATTCATTTTCTACATTATTAGCTATTATCAAGAAAATACCAGAAACACGTCGATTCATGTTTTTGAAAAGACACTATATGACATAAAAAAAATTCCCCCTCCTTACCCCCAACTACTTCAAATGAAAGAGGCCATATCATATTCTTTTGAATTTCATTCATGCGTCAAATGAGGTATCATTCAAAAACCCCCTATTTTATTCGAAACAATTGGGGGGGTTGGTATCAAGATACCCGTATCTGATTTGGTTGAAGATGAAGTATTCAGAAATGAAATGATGAATTCGAAATTTCAGAATTCTTGGCCAACTACTCTCATATAATAATAATGATAATGATGATAAATCGTCTTTATTTTCTTACAAAATTTGCGAAAGTTTAGCCTAGGGCTACTCTTGCACTTAACCTAGATTGTAAAGAATTAGAAGATATAATCAACAACTGCATTCATTAAGACAAAAAAACATAACATAATCATAACAATTCTATGGTATTATTTCATACAAAAAAAATCAACTCAACAGTGCAATGGCATTTTATCTTACATCATCATCATTGATTGAATATACCAATAAATCAAGGATCAATCATATTATATATTTATATTATATCAAAGAATTCCTCATTTGGGATTAGTATGGATCTTCAAAAACATGTTTTTTTCACTTTATACTCCGATAAGTGAGTGTGATGGATAAGAATCGAGTGAAAAACTATAGTTGGTCGAGAATTTCGGAATTTGCAGAAACACGTCGATTCATGTTCTTGAAAAGACACTTCTATGACATAAAAAAAAGTTCTCCTCCTTTACTTCCCTCAACGTGACTTCCAAATGAAATAGGCCATATCATATATTCTTTCGAATTTCATTCATGCATCAAATGAGGTATCACTCAATAACCCTCAATTTCACTCAAAACAATGGGGGAGGTTGGTATTAACATACCTGTATCTAATTCGATTGAAGATTAATTATTCAGAAATCAAATTACTCGTATATGATTGAAAATGAAAAACCATTGTTGGTCGAGAATTTTGAAATTCGCAATATCTGATATATTTATGAATATTTAGGTGCTTGAACACTGATTGTTTCTATTTGTACTAATCTATTCAGTGAAAATACTAAGCTTGCTTGTTATAGAGTAGGTAGGTACATTCATTTTCCAAACTGTTCGAATTGGTTTCATCCCACCAGGCAAAAATATAATTCCATTATTCCCAAGCATCGACTGAAAAATACCGAGAAAGGACCTCACTATGCTGCTATCAAATTCAACAACGACATACATGAGAATATCAGTAAATATTATACAGAAAAAACCTTCAAAAACAAGTATTTGATTTATTATGTAACACTGAACCGTATTCATCACAGGAATTCTTGGAATTATAATTTTCAGCATCAGATTCTTTGTTTTTTTGTTTTTCAGTTAGATTTACATTTCATGATATTTCTACTGAAATTTTATCTCATTTTGTTCCAGCTAGTCAAGTTTCAGATACTTTTTTATATCAGATGCCATCTTTGTTTGTAATTTATATGCCAATGACTTGAGTTTTTCAGCTATCCTAGATTGAAAATTTCAATATAATATCAGTATGATGCAAATGTATGGAATAAATTTATCATTTCAGAAATAGGCGACATTTGAAAAAATTCCAAAAACACGTGAGTTTTAATTTCTGAAGCCTCATCTCATGATATTCATATGAGAGATGTTACGTCACCGGTGTTGAAGTAAAGACGTAATGGACGATTTTTTCAAATACAAATA
This sequence comes from Phaedon cochleariae, assembly GCA_918026855.4. NCBI lineage: Eukaryota > Metazoa > Arthropoda > Insecta > Coleoptera > Chrysomelidae > Phaedon > Phaedon cochleariae. The sequence continues at coordinate 1,944,789 of OU896713.1, read as the reverse complement.
GGGGTCATGTGACACCTTGATTGAAAGGTCTACCAATCGTCTATTCAACAGTCATTGCATAAGAAGATTGAAATTGAAATGGATTATCATCATGTGATTATTTGAATCTTACAGAGGTCTGCTACTGAGAATTGAACATCGAAGGGTCGTCTAGTTGAAAAAATATGTCGAAAAAAAGTTCTGAACTCTAGTTTTTGTTTTTTTTTCGAAAGTCGTCTTGTTTTGAAATGAATTTATTCCATACATTTGCATCATACTACTATATATATATATATCTATCTATCACCTGCCGTGTGATTGTTGACACAATTGAAAGTCATAGGAAAAAATCATCTCATACTCTGAACATCAGGCAAGTATTTTATATTCCAGCCATTCCAGGTGCTATTATTATACCGAATTAAAATTGTTCAGTGATGTGAGTTCTGCAATAATTTCTGTTAATTAGTTTCACAGATAACTAGGAAGGCAATTGTATGGAATTATTTTGAACTCACTTTTGCACAGCAAAAAGCTGTACAAAAACTGGTGTATAACAATATTCAACTCATTATGATGCAAATTTCACTCTGTGACAATGAGTCGCCAATTAATTCTATTCGTTGATGAAAAACATCGATGCACGAAGGCGTGAATGTTAATTTGAATTAAAATAAGAATTATTTCCCAGAAGTTCTGGAACTTCGCACCTGTTTCATTCATTTTTTCATTATATTTCAACAACAATGGGATGTGAGTTTCTATAAAAATTGCTGGAAATTCAAAAATGATTGAAATAATTCTTTGAAGAGGAGCAGTTCAGATTGGTTTATTATTTTGAAATCCAGTATAGGTGCCTGAATGTTGATGTTGAACTCTCCACAGTATATTTCTCTGTTATATCTCTCGTGTAAAAAATACCATTTTCTACAGACAAATTCTCAAAAATTCACAAGACATATTTCAAATTTTTAAGCTGAGGCTTCTGAAACTCAGTATAGGTGCCTAGATGTTGATTCCAAAGAACTTTCTATAATATTATCCTGTTGTGTTTTCCACGTTGAAAGTACCTACCATATTCCACAAAAAAAATTAATGAAAATCCGAGTCTTTGTAAAGCAGATTTGGCGATGGATCTGAGAAAATCATGTTGGGGATAGACATAATACAATATCGTCAGGCCCATGAAGCAACATCATTTCAATCTCTACAGGATGTTTTCTGCACGCGGGGTTATAAGATTGATGATTTTTCTGATTGGTTTAGTATGGGATACAAGGGATGATTCGAGGAAGATGGTATATCAGGATTAAGAGAGTAAAAATAGGAATGCAGATCTAGCTAAATATACTTACAAATGTGTTCTGTTTGAAATACCGGAGTTATGATCGTTCGAAAAAGTCAAATCTGACAATTCATTATGAATGACCCTCTAAAATAACTTCCAACCATGACTCCATTGAAGCGATGGTCATAGTAATTAGAATCAAAGAACATACAGTATTTGGAATCAAAGAAGTTCATGCATGATTTTGAATGGAGATATATCTCTATCTCTTATTGCAATGGAGCTATAGAGCATGTTCACACTATTTCGATACCCGATATATTGCTTATGAAATGGCATGATTTCAATTCAAGCATTCGATAAACATTCACAAACCTTCAGCAGCCAACTTCTGGTCTCTTTCGGGTGTCCACTGGCAGCCATTTTGGAAAATGGACACCACCGCCGCCTGAGGGCAGTTGGCTGATTGCTCAACATCCATCCATTTGTTTCTATTATGTCGGTCTACCTCTATGCCAAATTCGGTGCTTTGATCAAAAAGTGTACGATACATTGAATTAATATACATTGTGTATCTAAATAACGCCTAAAAAATTCAAGGAGTGATTCCTTGTGATGTCCTAGCAAATGAAGTTCATATACACATGTGTCCTAACTTGCTCCGTTTTTGAGATACAGGATGTTGAAGTTGGAGGTATTAATTGTTTTTATTCCCAACTCTCCTGTATAGGTAAGCTTTCATAATGCCAAAATTCAGTATGGTTGGAGACTGGGGTTATTGAGTTATCTCTATGGAAGTCTTGAAAACACCTACATTAAATTTGGGGTCAAATCGAATTTTTATTTATTCTTCAGAGACTAAGCTAGATACAAAAATCATACGAATGATAAAAAAGTTGTTATTTGAATAGTTCAATCTAATAAGAATATGAAACTCGCCACTGGAAATATTATTTCGAATCTAACTGCACCAGCAGAAGCTCCATATTACTATCAACAAAACCACAACATTCCATTGAAATTGATGAAAAGACAATAGAGTCATGTATCTCGAAACCGAAGCAAGTAAGAACACATGTTCGTATAAACTTTATTTCCTAAAATATCACAAGACATCACTCGAATTTTTTGGTGTTAATTCGATACACTCTATATAGCTAAACTGCAGCACTAATAGGCAAAGTGGTCAACATGGGCTCATATCGGCATAGATCCTTTACTGGATTGAGTTTTGGTTGAATTCAACTAGGTTGTTGGATACTCAGATGTAGTTTGAGCAGAATCTATTGTTACTGGACACTGGAATACGTACATACATCGTCCAGACACATCCTTCTACTTCCAAAAAAAAATTGACTTTGCTGAGTCACGTTGAAATTCATGTATAGACAAAAAAGAAACAAAGAGAATTTTGAATAAATATAAATGGAACAGCAAAGCCCAGTAGGTATTCTGGAACAAAAATCCCTGGACGATGAGTCACCCTTTTATACATCTGCATCTCCGTGGGCATCTTCTAAAACAAACACTCTGGCAGAACACGAATAGAGAACAAATATTCGCCACACTTTATGGAAACCCTTTTGTTTGCCGAAATTCTTTAATTAAATCCGGTCTGCACAATGTAACATCCATAAAGTCTGCCCTTATCCAAATTGTACTGTTTGTGGCTCCGAGCGGTTTCTAGTTGGCTGTGCTTGTGCCGTTTCAACTTTTTTTTTTTTACTTTTCGGCAACCATCGAGCGTGTTTGCCGATGAAATTGCTCGCTTCGTTTGGCGAGATGCCCGAAACTGATACGATAAACAAAAGAAGTTTAGTCATAATATCGAGATAATGATTCATCCTTAACGACAAGCAATAACGTTCTTCTTCGTCAGAAAAAATTACAATTTATTGGTCTTCTTCAAATCGAGTTTCTATAATTCCGGTGTGCTTAAATCATAATGACATCTTGAGGAGCCTGAGATACTCTTGGACAGAGAGATAAACACGTTTATAGCGCCATGGGTCTGCAATAATTTTCACAACCAGGAGCTTCGAGTGACTAAAAATATTATTTATTTCAGTTTTATACGTTTGCTGAAGTTTTACTTCCTAAATATACTAGCCGTTCGGTCCGGCTCCGCATTTTAAAAAAATAAGACATTTTATTTTGTTATTTTCTCAGATTTCTTCTTATACCTAAATTTATATATTTCCACCTATTTCCATCATGTGAGTATCTATTGTAATTGTTTTTGTTGGACGTATTGAAAATTAATTTCAATCGAATTGGTCGAGCCATTTAAAAGTTGGAGTATCGACAGCAGCGCCACCTATACCGCGTCCAGGAAACCATCGTATTACCCATATAAAATTCAAACCCAATCGGTTCAGCCATTCAAAAATTATATGGAAAAGATTAGTATTACCCGTTTTCCCGTAGGAATGAAGCATTTTCCCGCGGTTAAAAGTAGCCTATGTTCATCAGGGATAATGTTGGCTTCTAATAGTAAAATCATTTTCCAAATCGGGTCAGTAGTTTTGGAGGCTATTCAATACAAACAAACAATCAAATTTCTCATATTCATTATATCAGTATAGATTTCAGATTTATACGTCTGCTGAAGTCCTACTTCCTATGTAATATAACATATTGATTATGATTTTTTGTCGATGCATTTTTGGAAAATCGCCTCTGTCTATTATTTCTGATCCTTTATCACATCTCAAAATTGTGCAAGGTGGTCAACAAATATTTTTCATCGCTTTTCGAATATATAATGAAAGTTTTTTATTTTGAGATGTTCTGGTTCTCACGAAGAGGGATATCCTGTAGTGTTCAGAGAACATCGTGAGAACCAAGGGAAATAAGGTAGGAATGAGTGTTCTTCTTGAATTTCTGGAGGTTATATGTCCCGGGGAATACCTCCCTTGCCAATGTGTTCCAGATCCTCGCTGTCCGTTGGATGAACGAGTCTTTGGAAAGAGATGTTCTGCAGGTCTCCAAAGTGACCTCGAAGGGGTGCGAAGCCTCAACTAGATGAGTTAATCTCGCGGGGACTGCCAAGGGAGGAACAATTGTTGATATTTCTGAGGAGCCTCGTCCATGGAAATATCTATAAAATAGAGCCAGATCGCCAACTTTTCTATACGGTGTTCCAGAGAAGTGAGTGAGTTTGTGAGCGAGGCATCACCCACTAGACTAATTGCCCTTTTTTGGGCAGAATCCAACAGTTATAATAATATAATAATTACCTGGGTATAGTTAGGACAAATCCGATTATTTGTCCAAAAATGCCACTGTGTTCGATAATTCCACTAGGTTTTCGTGGTTCAACAATCCAGACATTTCAAGCACATTGACATCCTGGGGAAGAAGACGAGGACAGCAAATCACAAAAAATCTTGACAAATGAATATTCCACCTCCTAGATTTTTTTTTCTATGTTCTGGTTCCCACGAAAAGGGATAATGTTTTTTTTTTTTTTTTTTTTTTTTTTTCTCCTACCTTAATGGCCATGGACATTAGTCCTTCAGCCACACACAATTTAAATTTTTCGTTTATATTTCAATATTGTTTTTTGTTATGAATTTGACCAATATGTCAAAAATGTTTTTGTCCCCTGTAGTAAGCAATACGTTTACTGTTGTCGGTAGCTGAGCCCCGACCTTCACAAGATCTTCAAAGAGATCATTTCTAGGAAATTTTCTGCAGCTAAAGATTATATGATTTAGATCCGCAATTTCATTATCTATGTTACATAAGGGAGAATCTATCACCCCTATTTTATTCAGATGATATGGAAAACATCCATGATTTGTTTTCAATCTCGTCATAATAGTACAGTACTTTTTATTTGCTTCATGATCGTAAATATAATTTATTTTATTAGGCAGTTCTTTATGTATCCTAAAATATGAGCTATTTGAATTTTCTGTTATTTCTCTCCAGTAATTGCCCCACTCAATATAAATATTGTTTTTGAATAAGTGAAATAGATCTTCATAACATGGAATGTTAAGGAAGTTATTGCATGAGGTAGCATCTTTTGCAGCTGCATCTGCTATCTCATTTCCGTAAATACCACTATGCCCTTTTGTCCATATGAAAATGACTTGGATGTTCTTCATTTCAAATTGATAAATTGAGTTCTTTATCTCACAGATGATAGAGTTCTCGAACCATTTAGTGGTGGTGTTTTTAATACTCTCGAGCACAGATTTGGAATCTGATATAATAATTATGACACCAGTTATGTTATTCTCCGCACACCATTCTAAAGATTTCTGAATAGCGATGGCCTCAGCCGTGAAAATGCTGCATATCTTCGGAATCTGGAATTTGTGTGTTTCGTTTTCACTTGATGCGACAAAGAAGGCACTACCGACTCCTTTCAGTTTTTTGCTGCCGTCTGTATAAATTATTGTTTTATTATCGTAATTGTTGATTTCCGTTTTCAACAGAATTTCGTTAAAGGAGGTTATTTCGTTATAATTGGGAAATATGACTGTGGGCTTAGAAAATATGCATTCATAGTTGTTTGTAAATACAGATAAATTATTAGTCGTCACAATGAATTCAATATAATCGTTGGTTTCTAAAAAAGCAGCATGTAACAGAGGCGAATTTTTAAGTCTCCAGTAACTATTGGTTAAGACCTCCGTGTTCAAAATATTAATTTTCTTTACTAGCAACGGGTTATATGTTCTCAACTTAGTTACATATTTATTCGCTAGGAATTTTCGCCTGAACCGCAAAGGTGGTTCATTTGCTTCCGCCAGAATTGCATCAGTAGGAGACGATTTCATTGCACCTATACAGAGTCTGATTGCTTGAAACTGAATGCGGTCAACTTTTTTTAAATTCGTATTTGATGACGATCCATAAAATATACAGCCATAATCAATAATAGCCCGTATGAATGACCTATAGAATAATAGAGCTACTTGAGGTGTCGCACCCCATGATTTTTTTGTGACACATCGGAGAATGTTCAAACCTTTCTCACAACGGCTTTTTAAATATTCGATATGGCGTGTCCAAAGTAATTTTGGATCCAATACTATGCCCAAATATTTATACTCTGCTACGAATGGTATCCTCAAATCTGCTATCTGTATATGTGTGCCTGTCCGAAGCCGATGCCTTGTAAAGCACATGAAGACAGATTTTTCTGGCGACATTGTAAGACCCATTTCAAATAGGGATAATGTTAAGATACACATTGTATTTGATGATTTCACTATATGTATATGTTGTTTTGCCAAATCGAATCGGTAACGGAGGTGGTCTGTTTAAAAAGTTACTATTATTTTTCATATCGTGCAGTTTTAGCAAGACTTCTTGTCCAATTATAACGTCACTCTCAGAATAAAAACTGTACTCGAATGATTCCATTATAGGTTTCCTGTAACAGTTTCATTCCAACCTCTCTTCATGTAGGTATAGGTACTCTTTGCAAATAGAAACTGTGTATTAATTATCTATTCACATATTAATTAATACTGTGCAAGCATATTCCTTTCATGTGCTCGGGCTGTTAACTAGTCCCAACACATTTCGCAATATCCAACCCCGAGCATTCGCATGTTTGGCCCCAAACTCCACTGAATAGGCCCCATTCAACGAACGGTATAGGTCAGTATGTTCCTGTTCGTGTATACAATACTCCAATACTCCTTCTTCAACTTCAGTTCTCGCCGAGTCCGATCGATTCCTGTTAGAATCTATCGATCCTGTCCTAACTGAAATGAAGTGTTATATAAACTTGCATACGGGCGATGGTAAACAAAGCTATAAAGAATGTCGAGGCTGCCTCTCGATAGTATAAGGATAAGGTACGGGTAAAGTTTCGTAATCACCGTACGGAGCGGATTCAATGCAGGTAGATCCTTGCGAATCCGCCTTATCATCTCACATTTCAATCACATTAGTTTCTAATGGATTCGGGTTTATCCTTGCATTTGTAAAGTTTAAGTGATTTACTGTTGAATTTATTTTGGATTGAAGGATAAATAGGAGGTAGGAATAGACTTCAGACAATATTCCGAATATTGATCAAGAAAATGGAGAGAACAATGCAGGTCAAATTCAAAAGGGATATTGAATAATGTCAACAATTTTCAAGAAATGAACAAATCGATGAAAAAAGTTACTTTAGTTTATTTCATGAGTATTCCACCTGTTGAAGCCACTATATTAGCGAAACACGTCGGACGTTCAGCAAAAGTTTTTAGAGATAAAATAAACGAGTTTTGGTAAGGTGAGATTGAGTTTTTCTTCGAACACTAATGAAAGTAGTCATTTGAACGTTTCATTACAGTAGCCAGAGATTGATTCCAGAATAAAGATATACGGTGTGTCCAATATAAGAATGTCTATTTTATGGGGATCTCGGAAATGGTGTCTCAGAAACGAAACGTCTTACGGCGAATATCTCAACGCTGTTTTGTAGAGCTTGAAAAGTGACAAAGAGAATGTGTGTTTTGTTTTCCCATATCTCTTTAAACCACGTCATGAAAAATAGGAACGAAATTGGCAAATTTCCAAAGTTTCTTGGGCATATCTCCGAAACAACTCGGAATTTTGAATGTTTTTACATATTGTCCAGCTTGAAAATGCCCAAATTCCCTGTGATATTATTATCTTCGTAAATCTAATGGTTTCCAAAATTTCTATGATAAATCCTCATATCTTGGACATGGTGTATTAAGTCGAATTTTCAAAAGCTGTATTGTCTGCGAAATTGTGAAGTTATTAAACATCTCAACTGCTTTTTCTACTTCTGCGACTTGTATAAATTCTTGACAGAATGAGAAACTTTCATTCTGATGATGCTCTTGAAACAAGCCCGAAATGAAAATCTGAAAAAGAATACATAACCTCTTGGGCGCGAACATGAACAAACAAGTATGATTTTCATAACCTCTTATTGATCATAATCAAAAAATGAATTATCGAATACAACAGCGCTTACCACTAGACTACTAGACTAATGAACCATGAACGTGTTTACCTTCGTTGAATTAACAGATAACAATGAGAACATAACCTCATCAACAAGAACGCAGCTATCAGCTTCAACGTCTCTGCTCATAACTAAAATGTTTCTAACTAGATTCGTTGCATTTTTCGTTATTCCTCAATTTGCATCTACTTCAATACATTTCCAATGAAACTCTAGCCTAAAATACGATGTGACATGAATTATTTTCAATAATTTTCGAACGCTTTCTCGTTCCTTCTTTTGTTTTATGTTTCATATCTATTGCAGAACTTTATTCAGTATGTAGGAGGAATACGACCGTGGAATTTATGGGGGTATAACTTTTTTCCCTTTTTCCGGCAATATCCCTATCCACTGCTATAACTCATAAACGTTTCGCACCCCTCAAATATCGGCAATTCATAAACGGTCAAAAATCACTGAACCGAACTAACGACTTTTTCATTGAACTAGGGAGAAAATTGCGGCGGTGATGTTTCAAAATAGTTTCGGGAAATTTTTTCAACAAATATTTTTGCTCTTTTTTCAAAATATGCTCGGAGATGCTTTGATATCGGAATTCGAATTTCCTCAACGAAAATCTTAGATGTTGTAATATTTCCAGAAAGAACATGTACAACGTCCGATATGGATTTTTTCAATGTTTGCAACTTTCAATTATAATGATTTTCATGGGTTTTCTACACTGAATAGTGATATTATGAAAATGAAATGATACTCATATCAATATAATTTGCTTTCAATTCAGTAGTCGAATGATTGGCATTTCAGTATTAGGGTGATTAATTTTTTTTCCAGAAGAATGAAATGGGTTTGAGATCGTCAAGATATATTGAAGACATATCTACTTAGTATATATACTTACCCACAAGTAGAGTTTTTTATTCAAACTACAGGGTATTGAAGTGCATCACAAGGACGAGCTATTCAGTACACAATATCTCAATTTGCCTACGATAAAAAGCTTCCAATTTGGAGTATTTGTTCTGCTTGTGCCACTACCTTGGATTGTTAGTACTTAAACATAGTTGCCAAAAATTTACACGGTGGCATCAGTGAATAGGGGTTCACAAATCACGAAACGAAAACGAAAAACCATTATTTCTTCTGGTAAATTGTAGGCTAGATTTCTTGAGAAGTTTGAAACAGCATATAAAATTATACGAATCGAATAAATAGACATACACCGTGTCCAAGATAAGGATACGAAGGAATCTTTTTGACATTGTGTGAATCCAAGCTTTTGCCACTATAGTGAATGGTGAGGTAGTTTGAAAATACAGAATTTCATCCAAATTACCAATTTATCGTGAAAACACTATAACGCCCTGATGCAGTTCAACTTCCTGTAGTTCCTCAACAAATCCTATACTTGGGGGGTATATGAACAAATATGTGCCTAAAATTTCTAGTAGAACTCTCAACCACTTCACTTTTTCGAAATAAAAAAAATTATCACCCTGTAAGAAGGGTTCACGAACTGCAGCGGGCAAATATGTCCTCACAAATCAGGTATCCGTAGACGACTAACGATTCTGATGGAACAGTATAACGAAGATGGTAAATGAAGAAGGGATGGAACTCAAATGATAGTGGTATAACTGTGAAATGGCATCTTTCAGGATCCGAATTGATATCTTTTGAATTCCATCTTCTAACTATAATCTTGTTCCATTTCATATCTATAAGGTATCCTTTTCAAAACAAGAAGAGTGATTCGAGGTGAGTGCTTCGGATGACACTTAAAAAGCTAAGGTCCCCGTCTTCTTAACTCACACAAGTCTCTGACTTTCGAGGGTTGCTTTGCAACTAAGCTGGCGGTTAAAAAAAACACTTAAAAAAACACACGTTGAAGACGTTGACTTTTCATGTTCATTAGATCATATGTCGTGGTTGAAATGTTAGAAACTTCTATAACTGGATTTTTCTTGGTGTAGACGTTCTATTACAACTTCTGGTTTTTGATATTTTTTCGATTTCTACGAAAAATCTGATGTATATAATCATGAAAAAATCAGCACCCACAATTTTTAGAAGCTTTATCATGCTACTTACTTTCATCTCTGTCGACAAAATCATGATTTTCTCCAGAAAATAATAATCCTCGCTTCAAATTTCTGTTGGAAAGTTGATGTATTTTCTATATCATTCAGGAGAGATATTTATTCAAATTGGTTTTTTCAGTACTAAAATGATGCCAAAGTCATTTGTCAGAATATCAAACTATATAACATATCTACCCAAAGTCTAATTGACAGTTTTGTCGACGTTAGAATGAGAAGTAATCAAAAAATATCAAGACTAAAAGTTGCGATAGATCGTCCAACAATCATGTGTATAATTAGAATAGGAACAATTTTTCGGTGTAAACTTTTTTGGAATTCGAACAAATAGGTAATTACAATGACATGAGCGAAAGTCACGTGACTCCATTTTCCAGGCAATTTTTCTTTTATTTAAAGGGTCAACGTCGAAGTTGAATTTCAAAATAAATTATCATTAAAAGTGTTTTCCATATGGAGCCAACTTCATGAATGACACTGTAGAGTCGATTTTCTGTGTTCTCAAATTGAACTCATTTCGTGTGAATGATGATGTTATCCGATTTAATTTTCACGGACAGATAATTTTCGCGGTTGATTTCGTTCCGTGAATCTCTATAATGAATATTGAAAGCCCCGTGGAACGTGCTTCCTCCGCATCAAATAACCAATTTAGTGTCGAAGGAAAAGAGAAAAAAAGACGTTTCATTTGCGGGGCTCTAGAAGCCTGTTCCGGTGAAACTGCAATATTCCGCCAGCAACATGGAAAAATTACATTTGCCAGCCTAAAATCTCGATTCTCGCGCTTTTTGCCACTCAATGAAATTTGAGTGGAATCAATAAATTCATGTAAGGGAAACTGGAATCCTCTATTGAGTTACAACCGGTTGCTGAAAGTAATATCCGGTTTCCATCCCACAGTGCTCGCTCGCATAATATAATAGCACTATAGACGTCAAATGTTATACTGGTGATATGAAACGCTGACTCCACATAAGGACCTTCAAGGCATAGAGGCAGAAACAGACTGGATCCTGAATTTGATGTTATATCAACTATACAGGAAACCTCTAGAGTCCAGCTGATCAATCACACAACACTGTACCATCGATAATTAATAGATATCTACTCGTAACTCGAATGCCATTCCACTTTTCAGTTGTGAAATGAATCATACTATTGCAGATTATTCATTAACTTGCTTTTCCGCTGTAGCATTCCCCCACCGCGATGATCAATTGTAGTACCCTGTCTCTAGTACGCTAGTTATCAACAATGAAATTCCATGGTTCTGATTGGTCTGTACTGATCCATTCGAATAGCCCGCACATAAGTGTGAGCCAATCTGCAACTGCCAAGTGTCAAGTCCTATTTTATGGTTATGGTTACTCATGATGGTAGTCACTGTTGGGGATGAAAAACAGTGAATTCTCATTTTTCCGTGTATTTGTAGAATTAAGGTGATTTGCGTGTATTTCACAAACAGTAGTATAGTGGTGTGCTTTAGTTGAACTAGTAGAACGAATACCTACCTAGTTGAATTAGGCAAGACGATGGGATGTCAGATTATTACGCCATCCTACTGTCATTATTACTCTTATTACTCGATTCATCACAATAATGTCTGTTATTAAATGTTGAAAATCGAGTAGGCAATGTATGAATTACTCCATTGTTGTAGATAAAATGCATTTGTTATGGTTCCTCAAGATGTGGATCATTCAGATCGTTTTTTCATCAGCAATCCAATATCAATGAGTATGAACGACTCCAAATCTCTCTTGATGAATAGATGGCTTTTGCACAGTGAATCGTAGAGACCTTCACCTCCATAAATTCATTTATGCGTAAGGATCTTCTCATTCGGACTCTGGAAGCAATAACGGGTAAGTCGGTGGAAAACGCTCGTAATAAATTAATTAGCCCTCGAATCGTGCTCCAGGAATCTTACAATATAGGGACACCCTCGGATCGTGCGTAATCAATATGGACGATATATAAAGGGTGTCCCGAAATTACATAGGAAGATTTCAACCACAGATGCTAGGAACAAACATAGTACACTGTAGAAAATTCCTTTGAGTGAATAAATATGTGGTTGTGAGTGAATTTACTGATTGGAATTTTTGAGTGAATTCTCAAGTCAATCTAGATATTTCGTAAAGTTTTCCTATCATTGAGAATGTTTTTAACAAATTTGATTGAATCGGCTCATGAATTACCATTTCACACAGTCAAGTAGGGTGGAATTTCAACTCAATCGGGCGTGGACCGAAATTGACACATTATTGCGTGGACCTTGAGTGAAATTTCACTAAATTTTTCTTCCAGTGTAAAATGGCCCCTTGGGTTGCCATAGCCATCTGAAGGATAGCCCAAGATGATGGTCTCATTCGAATATTTTTCAACCCATTACCTTCTACTGTACTCATTTGAGTACACTGCAAATTATGGTCTACTATCTACATCTATTGCAATTTTTCAACAGAATTATGTTGTGGTAATTATTCTGCAATGTACAAGAAACTAGTTTCGAGTTGTACTCACAGATGGCGTGAATGTCAATCATGTCAGCTAAAGAGATTGTGTAAACAAGTGATGACTCATCTCTTGTTTTCAAGAGTTCCTTTTTGCACTGCGTCCGTTGAATTTGGCTCGGTAAATTAGCTGATCAGGTATGTATCCGAGTTTCTCACACTATCCTGACACTTAGTCTTTCATCATCCCTCACATAACCAAAAAAACAGTGTACTCATTTGGGTACAATGGGAGGATATATGTGTGATGAATTACGAAATTTTATTGCATGAGTGAGTTCGAAATAGATAATAATTTTGAGCCAGTTTCTTCGGAATGCTTCCATGAAAACATTTGAAGAAGAAATGGATGACATTCTTTCTTCAAACTGTGAACCTGAAATAATTATTATTCCACCTGAGGTACACTCTCAACGAGATGAAGAAGAATTAGACGGGAACGATATTGGTACATCCTTGGGTATACCTCCCTATTGATATTCCTTAAGAAGTTGAAATTCCGTGTTCCTCAGATGTTGAAGTCAAGGAGTCATGGATAGCGAAGATAGCAACAGCCCCGACGACAATGTGCCGTTATCAGTACCAGTTTTTTCATAATAGGGTACCGAATTTTCCCAAAAATTATGGTTTGATGGAAAATATTCTTATATTCAACAACTAATTTTGATGTTTGATTCAATAAATGGAAGGTACAATCAAGAAAATAAATTGAAAAATAATATGGTAGTTACCCTATGTAGAAAAGGTATATCGAAACTAAACAAGAGTACCATTTTTGAGTAGGAAAGTAGGAATTCTCATATTTCCTTATCAAAATGCCGAAAATTATATAGGTAAACAAAAAAGTTGGGGAAAATTGTCCCCCTAGCCCCACCTATTTTCTACGCCCCTGATCAAAATTCTGGCAAATTCTCAATGTTACATAGTGAAATGGCCCCTTTGGTTGGTCTCATTCGAATATTTTTTCAAGCCATTACCTTCTACTGTACTCATTTGAGTACACTGAAAATTATGGTCTACTATCTACATCTATTGAAATTCTTCAACAGAATGATGTTGTGGTAATTATTCTGCAATGTACAAGAAACTAGTTTCGAGTTGTACTCACAGATGGCGTGAATGTCAATCATGTCAGCTAAAGAGATTGTGTAAACAAGGGATGACTCATCTCTTGTTTTCAAGAGTTCCTTTTTGCACTGCGTCCGTTGAATTTGGCTCGGTAAATTAGCTGACCAGGTATGTATCCGAGTTGCTTTCATTATCCTGACACTTAGTCTTTTATTATTCCTCACATAACCAAAAAAACAATGCTGTTCTCATTTGGGTACAATGGGAGGATATATGTGTGATAAATTACGAAATTCTATTGCATGAGTGAGTTCGAAATAGATAATAATTTTGAGCCAGTTTCTTCGGGATGCTTCCATGAAAACATTTGAAGAAGAAATGAATGACCTGCTTTCTTTAAACTGTGAGCCTGAAATAATTATTATTCCTTGAGAGGTAGAAACTCAACGAGATGAAGAAAAATTAGATGGAAACGATATTGGTTCATCCTCGGGTATACCTTCCCATTGATATTCCTTGAAAAGTTGAAATTCCGTATTCCTCAGATGATGTAGTCAAGAAGTCATAGATAGCAACAGCCCCGACGACAATGTGCCGTTATCAGTACCAGTTTTTTCATAATAGGGTACCGAATTTGCCCAAAAGTTATGGTTTGATGGAAAATATTCTTATATTCAACAACTAATTTTGATGTTTGATTCAATTAATGGAAGGTACAATTAAGAAAATAAACTGGAAAATAATATGGTAGTTACCCTATGTAGAGAAGGTATATCGAAACTAAACAAGAGTACCATTTTTGAGTAGGAAAGAAGGAATTCTCATATTTCCTTGTCAAAATGCCGAAAATTATACAAAACAAAGAAGTTGGGAAAATAGTGCCCCTAGCCCCACCTATTCCCTACGCCCCTGATCAAAATTTTGGCAAATTCTCAATATTTTCAAATTTGACATGTAAGAAATATGGTGATTCCATCACAGAGGGCTTCGAAAAGCATGCCATTTCTGGACCAACGTTTTTTTTTCACTATTTGTTCCAAGAATCTGTTGTTGAAATCTTTCGATGTTATTTCGGGACATCCTGTATACTTATAGAGTTTCTGAGGTGTCAGTTGAGTTCACCGCTGACATATACGAGTCGAAAATGGAAATCTCAAACGAGCCATTCTGCAAAGCGGCATAATTTATGTGGGGCCAGTCGAAACGCAGTTATGTGACTTGTTGCGCAAAGTTTGTTTCATCGTGCACGACTATTGCCAGTGATGGATCCAGGGTGCAGCGAGAAAATTTCTGAAAATCTGATTGGTATTTTCAGAAATACTTCGATTTTTCGTTACCACCAAAGAAATATAACAAAATCATTGGAATAATGAGTGAAATAATCTCAGCAAATACAACTCGTTTTATTGATGATTGTCGGGAATCCCTACACAGATCCTGAACAAATTACACGAGCGCATAGCTTGATTGTGGTTACCAAGCGACATACTTTGTTTCTCAAGATTGAAGGGATTTGTATTTCGTAGTAGTCATTAATATACGTGTTGTATCACATACATACAATACATACAATACTAGCCTACAATACTCAAACGAAAAACTGATTCCCCACGGGAAAAAAGTAATTTATGAAAAGTGACATTTTATAACCTGCCAACAGAGCTGAAATGCCAAACTTTTTTTCCGTCACAGAAAAATAGTAGAAAACGCTCCGCCTCGCAAATGCAAAATTCGCTTGTCAAACAAAGTGTCACTTTTGATCCGAATGAAACATGCTATTTTTTCTGCAACCTAAACAATTAACTCAAATAAACATGTGAAGTAACCACCAATGCCGTGCCATATGTATGCAATGCAATAAATATTGACAAATAATCCATGTGGTGAGAATATTCTACCTGCATTAACAGCAAGTTAGGTTTTCTAGGGTGTTCGAATTGTAGTTTCAATATAAAAACAACCACAGAGTGACATATTTGTGTATGGACCAGGTGCTCTGATGGCAAATACCGCGCCAGTGCGAGCTATAGGAACAAGACGTGGAAAATGTTAGGTTAGTGAGCATATCAACAATGATAATAGTGATTATTTATTCCTCTCCAACCTACACTGTGTTTGACTTGATAATCAAATGAAGCTAAACAATATCGTTGTTTGAGACAAAAAAACTATTGCTTGCCGTGATTATTCAAAAACAAGTTATCCTTCCCGAGAATAACGAATGAAATACAGATCAAGCAAGTATTTGAATCTTGAAGGCTTTCCTGATCAAAACAAAAATACTCAACTGAGATGTTTATAATTCCAATACTAAACTATAATAAGGTGTATTTATATCTCCAGCATGGGTATGAAATGCCATATCTGCTGAAATCGGAAAAACATCAGGTATGCGTCTCAAACCAAATAACCAACAGTCACAATGTTGTTTATTCTTGATGACGTCCAGTAGATCCTTTTTAGTTCCTAGGAGCTAAAGTTCAACTTTAGCTCCTAGGAACTAAAATTCAACTTTAGCTCCTAGGAACTGAATATGTTGCCTAGCAACATACCTATTTTTGTGTCAGTAATGGAAACGTCAATTTATGAGCTAATTTTGGTATCAAAATGGACGACTTTTGTGTCGGTTGCAGAAAAATAATATTTTTTTTGCGTCTTCAATGAAGTCCTCTAGAGATTAACCCACAGACAGACATTTCTTTCTTCTTGCAGGATGCCTTCCTTGGTCATTGTCTGTTCGAGGATCGCCTGACGGTGTATGCTGTATCCGTATCGAAAGTGACATTGTTCGATGGGGAACGTGCCGGGCGCGCACAACTCCTTCGACCGCTATCGCACGTTCATCGTCTTTGCGGAAATCCATCGCGGGGACACGCTCGCACGACCGAACGGTCGTTTGCATATTCCCGCGCGATTTCATCCCCGTGAACGTATTTTGTATGTGCATCGCAACGAGGGGGTTTATTCGCGAAGAGCGAATCAACACTGAATAATGTGGATGGATGGCTGTCGCAGTGGCGGCTCCTCAGAGGAGGCAACGGAGGCTGAGCCTCTCCACGAATCTTCATACATCGAATAGTTCGAGATACTTGTATAAAATATACAACGAAATAGCTAACTTACCTTCGTTTCATTGGTTTTATATCCTGATATCAAGTAGAATTTGAGAATTTGGCAGCAATGCTTCTTTTACGTATAAGTATATGGTGTTACGACTGATGCGTTTTGTCTTACCCAAACTTGAATAATAATAATATCAATTTGAAAATCGCAATCTAAGGTTTTTGTTACATCTTATTCTATTCTTATAGATTTTTATGCCCGATGTTGAGAATTTTCCGAGATTCTGATAAAATGCGTAGGAAATATATGGGGCCAGGTGCATTTTCACTCCCAACTTTTTTGTATATGCAATATCTGGCAGTTAGACCACCAGGAAATATTGAAATCACAATAATTTTGCTTGAAAATGGTATAATCCTGTTGATAGTTTCGATAGCATTCAGCATTTCAGAGATAAAGTGATTTAAGAATACTGCTGCGTGATGAAAATAGTGATGTTTGATCTAAAATGGAGGGTGCAGTAAAGAAATTAATCGAAAAATAACGGCAAGATCTCCAGAACAGCGATTCCCTCAACATTGGATTCATATTGTCTGTCTGTCAAAATACAGATTCAGGGCGATTCCGACACATAATTAATGCAGAGGACTCTTCTTAAGACGATGACTTGAACAACAGTTATTAGTTAGCAATAGATCTAGCAACCAGTAATACACGCTAAACCCATCAGGGTTTGATGGGGTTTGTAATTAAAGCCTATATTCTCTTGGCCCCTGATCCAGACCTGATCAATTATCTTGACATCTAGTTTACTGTAGGCATCTCCTGGTTCTTTCTTCGATGTTACTACCCAGGCCTTCTGTTGGCCTCTGATCCAGATCTCATCAATTATCTTGACCTCTGGTTAACTGTAGGCATCTCCTGGGTCTTTTTTCGATGTTGAGAAGTGGGTACAGTAAATTACTCTCATAAAATATCTGGCACCTGAGTTATCCGAAACAGGTGCAGTCAAATGCAATGAAGATGTCGCATATGGGCGGTGATATAGTCACTTCTGCAATAAGAGCGCTGAAAACATCAAACCGTGCGCAACATGTTCTTCGCATCTGACTGTACTAGAAGTTTTTGTCCGAAAAGTGCCAAAATAGAGGCAACAGTAATAAAATGTATATATATATTATTTTTTTCATCACTGGCAATATATTCCAATCATTTTAGTTCTGTGAAATATGAACTTATAGTCACTTTGGAAGCACTTCTTCTCAATTCTGATAATGAAATCTAGTAGCGAATGTTGTAGTCATGATCATGACAGCATATAACAAGCCATCATCAATAAGTACAACTAGAATACCAGTGGGACTTCTCATAGGGCATTGTAGGCTCAACAAACACACAAGTACGATAGAACTGATTGAAGAACTGCTGTGCAGGTTCTGTCAGGAAGAGGAGGAAACAGCAGTGTACACATACTCCGCCACTGTGAAGGCTTGTCAAGACTAAGGTTCCTCACGCTGGGTGTGGAAGAATACAATAGATCTGAAAAGGTCGTGGTTTGGAGGCAGATAGCCCGAAGGCCCAACTCTAATTCTAATGTAATCTAATGAAAAATCTACTTGATTCGAGTGCTATTCCTGCGAATCCCGCATCAGAACAGTGAATTCGGGTCATTTATAACAGGAGTGGTTATGTTTATATTGACGATAGTAGTTCATGAAATGACGAAAACTAACTTAGTAGAGAAGATGCCTTGAAAAGGAGTAAATAATGGTAGGTTCAAAAGCTAGTGGTATGAGAAAGCTCTAACAGCATCATTGTCGTCGTTCGACTCAATTCGGTCCAGCAAATTATCCTCTGGGTCCAATTTGTTATAGTCCTAAATCAGAGTGCAGCGACCAAACAGAATGCCGCAGCTCGTTTTTGTTTCCATTCATCTATCAACCAACACCTCGTAGCAGTATTCGTCGAACCTCGAACGACTTATATGTTCCCCCGATATTTAATAATTTCCCCAACAGCAACTCCAGCGCCAGTCATTGTATCAGCAGCGACAGCCCATTTCCTTTCACTACCCCCCACCCTCTTTCGCACCAAACACCCTCGACCGACATCTGGTAATGACAGTCTGGTCGAAAGCGGGAGGGAATATCTGGATTTCTGGATGCGGTTAACAACGGCGGCATGATTGTGCGGCCAGAAGCAATCAGACCGCAGAGACTGGCGATAGTTTCGCGCAATTTGCTTCGGGAAATTCGGGAATTTTGTCTTTCGCCGCCGCCTGTGAATGGCAACGAAACAATCCCTTAATCGAAATTCCTGTCAGGAGGCGGCCCACAGTCCGATCTGCGACACCGCGGATTCTTGTCTTGGCTGTAATTATCAATGATGATTTGATTTACGAAATATAATCGTATTTTCCACCACCACCACCAATGCCATCTTTGTCGCTCACTATGTCTTTGAGATGACTAATATCTGGAAGGGAGACTGCCGTTCTCTCGAATAGCACAAAGTGTGTCAGGGTTAGCTATATGTCCTGTAGGCTCAGGAATGATGATTGTGTTAGCTTCTTAAGTCGAAGAGCAAGTGACCTCCATAACAATTTCAACTAGGAATAGTTCAGTGAAAATTTTCGTTCGTTGAACCCTTATTTACTGCATCCACAGCTTGAATGAATGCGGCTTCAATATCAACTTATGGTCAGCAGCACAGATATATCATGATAAATGGATTTTTATTCGATATGTGTATCTCAATTGTCTACCCATCAAGATCAGGTAACTATCAAATCCATTTTTCATCAAGCAAAAGTCGGAAGACTATCTCAGTGATCAATACATGTATTCTTTTGAGGATTTATTAATCATGGCACCCTCTATGAGTCTGATATAGAAACAAAATCAATAGATGTGTCATATTCCAGTCAAAGTCAAAACATATTCATACAGAATATAATTACAATATTGTTAGTTGTTTCGACATAAACGTAAAATATCGTTGCCTGAAGGTCATTTTTTTCATCTCTTCAATTGTACGAATAATATAACTATAATGTTCGAAACACAGGGGTAGGTATTGAAACTTTTTCTGAACTTCTGGCATAAATAAAGATCGAATTCATAATCAACTGTGATCTATTTTTCATCTTTCGTTTGTTTTTGTTTGTTGTCATATATGACGTTATATTTTTTCATTCATATATTTTTATTATTTGTGTATTTATAATATTTCAACATACCATAATTATGTACTAAATGATACTCAGTGTTGGAAAAATATCTATCTATTTATTTAAATCATCTTATACTTGTTCTTCAGCACAAATATTTTGTTGAAATAATCATACTCCTATTTCCATTTGCAGGAACAAAGAAAAGCCCAAGAAATATGAAGGAATGAAGATTCTACTCTCTCGATATTACCTTCATTTCTACACTTTTGAATATCCTCTAACTCGTCCAATACATTAACACTCAAATGTTTCTGTTGTTCAAATCGATTTAAAAAAAAACAGTGCTAAAAATAAGGTGATTCAAAAATTATTTCCTGAATCCCAATGATCTTCTCCACACTGACTATATGAGTATAGTTGGTATTTATCAGCGACGATATAATAATTAGTCGATAGTAAGAACATCAAGTATGAGAAACCAGCGCCACTCCACTCTGAGTGCATACTCAACGAAGAGTTGAGTACATGAGATGCCTTTTAAATTACGGTATTTCAATTTGTGCCGTTCGGCAAGGCTTTGAAGTGAATCAAGACAAAGGTAGAGCCATCGATGCCTGCATGTGCAATAATATCTCCTAGAGAGGAATATGGAGGAAATGTTGGCTTTGATAACATACCCAGGATAAATTTGCTCTGATGGATACGTTTTTATATTAGCTGTTGATAGGCTGTCTATGTTGTATACTGATTGATGCGACTATATCGTGGCTGCTATTACTGATTACGTGCGGGCATATCAGAAAGACAATATTTTTCGACCTGTATGAGCCTAATGCATTGCGTGAACTAATATTTTGAAAATGTGAAGAAAGGATTCTCAACTGAATTTGTAATCGGATTCAAAAATCTAAAAATAGAGTTTTCTATATTCAATCCGATATCGGATTCTATCTATATGGGTCTGAATTAGTGTCAATGAATCTTATAAGATGTTTGGGCCAATCAGAAAAAAATATTTTTCGACTAATTGCATTGTGTGAACCACTGAATTCCAGAATCCAAAGAAAAAGTAATGTTATATGATTCTGACATCGAATTCATTCGTCTTAGGTTCAAATTAGCATGTCTGTAACTGTAATTCATTTGGCGTTTTTAGGGCAATCAGGAAAAAAATGATTTTTGACCTGAATAAGATATTCCAAATCTAACATGGAGGGTTTATTATCGAATCTGACAGCGAATATTCTTTTTATTGGCCTGAATTAGTGTCTATGAATTATTTGGAATTTTTAAGACAATCAGGAAGAAATATTTTTGGGCCTATGTGGCTTCTGGCTTCTGGCTTTGTGCAAACTGCTAATTTTGATAATCGTAAGGACAATGTTTCCATCGATACTGACATCGAATTTTTCCCTAGTCGGTCTGAATCAGTGTCTATAAATTTTTGGAGATCTCTACGGCAATCAGAAAAACAATATTTTTCGACTTTTATGGTCTACTCATTCATTTCGTGAACCACTAATTCTGAAAATCTTAAATGAGGCTTCTCTACGGAATCTGACAACGAGTTCTTCCTTCACGGGTCTGAATTAGAGTCTATGAATCATTTGAGTTTGTTAGGATATTCATAAAAAAATATTTCTCGACCTGTATGAGTCTTACTGCATTGCTTGAACCGCCAATTTTGAAAATCTAAATGGATGATTCCCAACGAATTCTTCCATCAAGGGTCTGAATAAGGGTCCATGAATTATTTGGGATCATTAGGAAAATCAGAATAGAATTTCGCCTTGTTTTAGCCTGCATTGTTCGAACCGCTGATTTCGAAAATCTGAAAGGAAAAATTCTTTTCCAAATCTGACATCAAATGTCCTCTTCATGGGTCTCAATAATTAGTGTCCATGGCAACAGAAATTTCTGCGTTATTCATGAGTTTCACCTATATTCTTCGTTCGGTAATATTTCCTCCATCATGGGTCTGAATAAGGGTCCATAAATTATTTGGGATCATTAGGAAAATCAGAATAGAATTTCGCCTTGTTTTAGCCTGCATTGTTCGAACCGCTGATTTCGAAAATCTGGGAGGAAAAATTCTTTTTCAAATCTGACATCAAATTCCCTCTTCATGGGTCTCAATAATTAGTGTCCATGGCAACAGAAATATCTGCGTTATTCATGAGTTTCACCTATATTTTTCGTTCGGTGATATTTCCTCAACAATATTCGATCAAGAAAAACACAGTCCCGCCCCTGTTCAGAAATATAATCCTTCAAACTCCACGAGAAGTTTTGCTGTGCACATCGAGCATAGGGGTTTGTTTTGCTCCTAATGAGCAGACTTGGGGGACATTTCCGAAGGTATATATCGGGTATAATGTTTTATTGAGCGTGGGAGGTTGTTTGCCAAGACTCGTCCTGATCATTTGCAATAAAACTTCGCTATTCATGCGGAAACTCACCGGCGTCTTGATATAACAAGGTGAACTCTTGTTTCGCCATACGATCGTCGAAAAAAGTATTGGACAAGATGATCGCAGAGTCACAATCACCACGAATTATTGGTATAATAGATTCAATCATGATTTCTTCTTTCAGTGTTTCAGTAGTTGCCTGGAATATTCACCTATTGCCTGTGAATATTCATCATTCAACTATTTTTTTCAAGAATCAGTAGTACTCATTCACCACTTCCAAGTAGTCTAGATTGACAATGCCAGTTCCAAAAAGAACGAATTTGATGTCAGATTCGAGAAAGAACCCTTTTCCTAGATTTTCGAAATCAGCGGTTCACGCGATGCAATAGACTCATATACATCTCGAAAAATATTTTTTTCCTGATTGCCCTAAAATTCCCAAAAAATTCATAGACCCCAATTCAGACCCATGAAGAACGAATTTTATGTCAGATTCGAGAAAGAACCTTTCTCTTAGATTTTCGAAATCAGCGGTTAACGCGATGCAGTGGGCTCATACAGCTCGAAAAATATTTTTTTCCTGATTGCCCGAAAAATCCCAAAAAAATCATATACACCAATTCAGACCCATAAAGAAGGACTTTGGGGTCAGATTCGAAAAAGAACCCTTCCCCTAGATTTTCAAAATCAGCGGTTCACGCGATGCAGTAGGCTCATACAGCTCGAAAAATATTTTTTTCCTGATTGCCCTAAAATTCCCAAAAAATTCATAGACACCAATTCAGACCCATAAAGAACGAATTTGATGTCAGATTCAAGAGAGAATATTTTTCCTAGATTTTCGAAATCAGCGGTTCACGTGATGCAGTAGACTCATACAGCTCAAAAAATATTTTTTTTCTGATTGCTCGAAAAATCCCAAAATAATCATGGACACCAATTCAGACCCATAAAGAACGAATTTGATGTCAGATTCGAGAAAGAACCCTTTACCTAGATTTTCGAAATCAGCGGTTCACGCGATGCAGTAGACTCATACAGCTCGAAAAATATTTTTTTCCTGATTGCCCGAAAAATCCCAAAATAATCATGGACACCACTTCAGAACCATAAAGAACGAATTTGATGTCAGATTCGAGAAAGAACCCTTTACCTGGATTTTCGAAATCAGCGGTTCACGCGATGCAGTAGACTCATACAGCTCGAAAAATATTTTTTTCCTGATTGCCCGAAAAAACCCAAAATAATCATGGACACCACTTCAGAACCATAAAGAACGAATTCGATGTCAGATTCGGGAAAGAACCCTTTTCCTAGATTTTCGAAATCAGCGGTTCACGCGATGCAGTAGACTCATACAGCTCGAAAAATATTTTTTTCCTGATAGCCCGAAAAATCCCAAAATAATCATGGACACCAATTCAGACCCATAAGGAACGAATTTGATGTCAGATTCGTGAAAGAACCCTTTTCCTAGATTTCCAAAATCAGCGGTTCACGCGATGCGGTAGGCTCATAGAGGTCGAAAAATATTTTTTTCCTGATTGCCCTACAATTCTCCAAAAATTCATAGACACCAATTCAGACCCATAAAAAACGAATTTGATGTCAGATTCAAGAAAAAATATTGTTCCTAGATTTTCGAAATCAGCGGTTCACGCGATGCAGTAGACTCATACAGCTCGAAAAATATTTTTTTTCTGATTGCCCGAAAAATCCCAAAATAATCATGGACACCAATTCAGACCCATAAAGAATGAATTTGATGTCAGATTCGAGAAAGAACCCTTTTCCTAGATTTTCGAAATCAGCGGTTCACGCGATGCAGTGGACTCATACAGCTCAAAAAATATTTTTTTTTCTGATTGCCAGAAAAATCCCAAAAAATTCATGGACACCAATTCAGACCCATAAAGAACGAATTTGATGTCAGATTCGCGAAATAACCCTTTTCCTAGATTTTCGAAATCAGCGGTTCACGCGATGCAGTAGACTCATACAGCTCGAAAAATATTTTTTTCCTGATTGCCCGAAAAATCCCAAAATAATCAAGGACATCACTTCAGAACCATAAAGAACGAATTTGATGTCAGATTCGAGAAAGAACCCTTTTCCTAGATTTTCGAAATCAGCGGTTCACGCGATGCAGTAGACTGATACAGCTGGAAAAATATTTTTTTTTCTGATTGCCAGAAAAATCCCAAAAAATTCATGGACACCAATTCAGACCCATAAAAAACGAATTTGATGTCAGATTCGCGAAATAACACTTTTCCTAGATTTTCGAAATCAGCGGTTCACGCGATGCAGTAGACTCATACAGCTCGAAAAATATTTTTTTCCTGATTGCCCGAAAAATCCCAAAATACTCATGTACACCAATTCAAACTCATAAAAAACGAATTTAATGTCAGATTCGAAAAAGAACCGTTCCCCTAGATTTTCAAAATCAGCGGTTCACGAGATGCAGTAGGCTCATACAGCTCGAAAATATTTTTTTCCTGATTGCTCTAAATTTCCCAAAAAATTCATATACACCAATTCAGACCCATAAAGAAGGAATTTGGGGTCAGATTCGAAAAAGAACCCTTTCCCTAGATTTTCAAAAAATCAGCGGTTCACGCGATGCGGTAGGCTCATAGAGGTCGAAAAATATTTTTTTCCTGATTGCCCTAAAATTCCCCAAAAATTCATAGACACCAATTCAGATCCATAAAGAACGAATTTGATGTCAGATTCAAGAAAGAATATTTTTCCTAGATTTTCGAAATCAGCGGTTCACGCGATGCAGTAGACTCATAGCTCGAAAAATATTTTTTTCTGATTGCCCGAGGAATCCCAAAATAATCATGGACACCAATTCAGACTCATAAAGAACGAATTTGATGTCAGATTCGAGAAAGAACCCTTTACCTAGATTTTCGAAATCAGCGGTTCACGCGATGCAGTAGACTCATACAGCTCGAAAAATATTTTTTTCCTGATTGCCCGAAAAATCCCAAAATAATCATGGACACCACTTCAGAACCATAAAGAACGAATTTGATGTCAGATTTGAGAAAGAACCCTTTTCCTAGATTTTCGAAATCAGCGGTTCACGCGATGCAGTAGGCTCATACAGCTCGAAAAATATTTTTTTTTCTGATTGCCAGAAAAATCACAAAAAATTCATGGACACCAATTCAGACCCATAAAGAACGAATTTGATGTCAGATTCGCGAAAGAACCCTTTTCCTAGATTTTCGAAATCAGCGGTTCACGCGATGCAGTAGACTCATACAGCTCGAAAATTATTTTTTTCCTGATTGCCCGAAAAATCCCAAAATACTCATGTACACCAATTCAGACCTATAAAAAACGAATTTCAGGTCAGATTCGAAAAAGAACCGTTCCCCAACATTTTCAAAATCAGAGGTTCACGCGATGCAGTAGGCTCATACAGCTCGAAAAATATTTTTTTCCTGATTGCCCTAAAATTCCCAAAAAATTCATATACACCAATTCAGACCTATAAAGAAGGAATTTGGGGTCAGATTCGAAAAAGAACCCTTCCCCTAGATTTTCAAAATCAGCGGTTCACGCGATGCGGTATAGGCTCATACAGCTCGAAAAATATTTTTTTCCTGATTGCCCGAAAAATCCCAAAATGATCATGGACACCAATTCAGACCCAAAAAGAACGAATTTGATGTCAGATTCGAGAAAGAACCCTTTTTCTAGATTTTCGAAATCAGCGGTTCACGCGATACAGCTCGAAAAATATAATGGTGAATTTTTGAAATGATTACAGCAACTTTGCAATGTCATTGAAATTTCCAAAATGGAAGATCAGTTAGCCTTCACCCTCCAGGATTCCTTAATTTTCGTAAAATATAACTCATTTCCATGAACTCAAGTTCTTAAAAATTTGGGAAAAATCTCAAGTTTCGTATATTGTTCATCATTACTAAACACATGAATCCTTCAAAATATAGTTATTACGTTTTTTCTTCTTTTGGTAATTGCGCCGGTCCATAATATCCTCAATTCTTTTTTTTTATATTATATTTCCATGCATGACAATCTTGTTCCCCATTCAACTTCTTTTATGCTCTTGAAAAGAACACCGTTCTCAAACGCCCAATTAGTCTGCTCTATATTTTCCTTTTATCTGTTCTTGACTGAGAGAAATGTTCGGCTTCTTGTCATAACTGGAGCCATTCAACGTCTGAGACGACGAAAGTGGATGGATTTTTGCCGTTCTCGAATATATTTCTTCCATTCCTGATATTAGACACCAGGGGCTACCCCATTGCAATTGGCCATCATATTTCCGATTCGAAAACATTATTTCATTTTTTACTCTAATAGTGGTATGACATGAAAATTGGAATAAATGTATTTATCAATGACAATATAGGAATCGTGGACAAAGTATAGTATGGTACTCAGATATAATGAGCTATTATTCGAAACAAAGTACAAGAATATGCCTTTTCTCTAGAAAAGCTGATCTCACTGTGCCCAACATAGGCTTGTCAGAAGTAACCATACCTGTGATGTGAAGACATCCATTTCGATTGCTTGGTATCACTATCAGGGAAAATCACGTGAGATCAATTGCTGGAAGTGCATCCCAAAATTTTGGTTTTCTGTTTCGAGCCAGGAGCTGTTTCACTTCCAGTCAGCTGCTAATGATCTATAAGGCACAGATCCGACCTGTCCTGGAATACTGTTTCCATATTTGTAGTGCCGCACCCAAACATACTCTGAAATTGTTGAATTCTATCCAAGAAAGGGCAATTCGTCTCGTGCTCACAAAAAGTTGGCGATCTGGCCTTATTTTATAGATATTTTCATGGACGATGCTCTTCTGTAATATCAACAATTTTTTCTTCCTTGGCAGTCCCCGCGAGATTAACTCGTCGAGTTGAGACTTCGCACCCCTCCGTGGTCACTTAGGAGACCTACAGAACATCTCTTTCCAAGGACTCGTTCATCCAACGAACAGGGAGGCTCAGGAACACATTGCCAAGGGAGGCATTCCCCGAGGCATATAACCTACAGAAATTCAAGAAGAAAACCAATTACTACCTTTTTCTCGTTGGTTCTCACGATGTTCTCTGAACATTACAGGATATACCTTTTCGTGGGAACCAGAACATAAAAAAAACACTCTTCAAGTGAAAACCTCTCATCAAGCTCTGTCCTAGGACTTCGGACTTGGTCCTTCCATTGGCTCATTTCGGTTTGTGAAGCAAATGCGGGCGTTTTGCGATTATGATTACGCAAACCCGGTTGCAGAAAAAAAAATAAAAACGCTTTTTATTCTGATTCGATATGAAGACCGATCGTTTCCGAGTAATTGGATGAGCTGACTTGATTGAGGAGTCCGGTTATTGATTCGGCTACTTCCTTACTCCAGGCACGTATCCGAAGAATGCTATCAAGGCCTCCCGAATATTCTTGAGCTTGAAAAAACATCGATATCACCGTTTCGGAGAAAATTAAGGGAGATACAGCCCCAGAGTTGAATTATAATGCTTCCTCCTTCATCCAGGAGCTGATCCTTTATAATCATAAAATAGAGTGATTCATACAGACAGATCCATGAAACTGAGGGTTATATCCGAATCGGTGGATTGTATTGGTCAACATTTCAGTATCTCCTAATGGATTATAAGCTCTTCAAAATATGCAGGCACCCTCAGGACTCTCGCTTGTACCGGAAATGGGCTCCACCTTTTTTTTCCAGACATAAAATCATTTATTAATTTATATGTCACGTGATCTGTTGATGATGATGCGTAATTCAAGGTATATAAGAAGTTTCGGATATCTCGTCATGTTGAAAAATGTAGGGTTGAAATTTGGCCCGTTCCAACAAACACTTAGGTCCTTCAATTTGAGTCTACCTGATTACAATTCGGAATCACTTGTGATTGCACTGTCACCCGAGTGCTGGATTTTCTGGGATGAATCAGAGAGATTTCTAGAAGAAACAGAACCCAAGAACGTATATATAAAAAGCCATGTGACCGGTGTCGGAATGAAAAAGTTGAGGTCTCTTCAAGGTCGAATCTCACAAATTCAAAATCTGGTAACTATCTATCAAAATGAATGAGATGCTAGTAGAACTCGTAAACTGGAATTGATACAAAAGGATCAGAATTCAGATCAAAGGGAGCCGGAGAATGATATGAAAACAGTCGAACTGAAAGGTTGTTTTTCCTATTCTTCGTATGGCTTCGTTTAATAATGCTCGTACGAGAACAATGTATAGAACCCCATCAGAATCGAGTCACTTTTATCCTCGTATTTACTTTCAATTTTCAATCCATCATTCCCAAGAAGAGATGTCATTGTGAATTTTCTTTTTGTAGTGTTAATGTATTCACGATAGGTTAGCAATACCAGCCAGACGAACTCGACAAGCACAGTCAGCACATCCCTTCGTTGTCAACCTCGAAATATGTCGAACAGCAGCACTATATCAACACTCGTTTCTCTATAGAACAGGAAAGCTCTGGAATGCATTGCCTGAGGAAGTATTTCCAAGAACTTATAATATTCAGAAGTTCAAAAAGAATTCCAACACCACTTAATTCATTTCTCTATGCTCACTAGGTACGCACGATGTTCTTAGAACATTATAGAGATATCCTTTTGTGCGCACAAAGCGATTAAAAAAATCTAAATTATTGGCAATAACGATAGACAATAATGAGGTTTTGTTGAACTTTTCACAAAACCCAAGTATTCCACCTTGCTTAGCTGCACAATATCCGGATGAAAGTGATTCAACTAGTGTGACTCAAACTAGAATACGACCTGAAACTGAAAATGATAGCATTATAATCAAATGATACAAAATGTATTATAGTTTGTGCATCCAATAAAGTTGGTGCTAACTAAAAGTTTTTTTTTCATTCAGAAGTTAGAAATTTGAATTCCTCGATTGAAAATTATTGAAGTTGAATTATAAGGTACTTGGACATTGATTTTTATATGAACTCCGTTCATTTAGCAAGAAAAAAAGGTATTGATTCAAAACACTGTGCATAAAAGTTTGAGCAGTGTTCCATTTTTTTATGACTGACTATATATTTTTCCAAGATCAGTATATCCTTGTTTTAAGACCTTTGTCACTTCAAATACCTCCAGAGACAAGTGAAGAGTGAGATGGAGAATAATGAATTTCCCAACGCAATCAAAAACAAGTATCCTGACAGAGGAGAATTCAACAGTTTATTGTGAGGTATATGGTGAGTTCATAGAATAGTAGCTATATCAAAAAATATTGCCTTGTCGAGAATATAGACTAAAATTGTACCCAGGTCACGAAACAGACATTACATTCGAATTCTGTCGGCGAACGAACTGTTGCCAAAATACTGAAGCGAAACTTTATTATTCTCGGTGTTATTGAAATTATACGAGCTGAATTGATTTTCCGCTGGGAAAACACATGAAGATGTCATAAAAGGTCACTCCGGGGTTTTCCAGAGATAAGCACATGAATTCCAAATACTCTCCTGATGTTTATACTACATAGAACTCGTATAATAATAATAATAATAATAATAATAATCGTCTTTATTATAGTCAACTAAAGGTTTACATGCATACAGTCATTGGTAACATAGATTATATTGACCATAAAGGGCGAAGTTTATTTTTGGTCGTGTACTAGACATAACCAAAAATATTCTTCCACTTAACCCAAAAACAGAGACGTGTGTAACTACATACAGTTGTGTCAACGTTTTTGAGATAGAAGGAATGTTTTGAATGAATCCCAAATCAAGATACTTCATTTTCCTGCGGCCGAATTCCCGATCAAAAATTGAATTCTCGCGTCAAGATATTGAATTATAAAGTTTGCCTTGGAATTTTGTTGATCATTGATCATGAGCAGTTAACAATCAAATCCAAGTATTTCTTTTTGGCGTAGCAAATAACGTTGCCGACGGTCAATAATAGTTCAAAGATAATATGAATCATCGTGTTATCATGTCTCATACAACAATCTATATCATACCAATTTTGCATTAAAATTGATATTTCCATATCTTCAACCAACATGGCAAATTATCATTGTCGACCCACTTTATATGGAAATAGTCTTCCAGCTCAGCATCGTGGGGAAATCACTGAGTGGAGGAATATTATTACCTACTTGTTTATGCCTTTTTTTATTGCTATTTCGAAAACTTCGATTACTTATTATTGAACTTTGAGTTTTCTCATCTGACAATGGCACAAGCAATTGCGGAATCCGTTGAAATTAGATAAGTTTATACCATTACCAATCGTCAATAATCCAAACTTTGGAGAAGTTTTCTCTGAACATCGAGTGAAAACAATTTCATGTGAATGTTCAAAAACCGGGAAAAACGATATGTAAATGCAATAGCTGTTTCACTAGAATTATAGATACTCGTCACGACTGATACTGTATTTAGATAAAACGATTGGTTGCTCAGATAGATAAAAACACAAACATTGAGGCGTATTGTGCTTTGGGTGCTGTGGATAGGGCAGATGATTTCTCCTAACAGATCATTGATATAGAAAAGGAACAATGTTGGTGCCAAAATTGATCCTTGTGGAACGTCGAAATTAATGGCTATGGTATAACGTCCACCACCACATGGAGCAATATGTCTAAAAGAAAACTCGCTTGACATATCTGAGGGTGAGCCATATGATGATAGTTTGTGCATTGTTTCACTCAGTTCCAGACATATAGAAATATTGGAATTATTAACACCTGTGGCGTGACGTTATCAATCGATAAACCAATAAAGATCTTCCTCAGCTCTGTGCATTCGAAGGACAATAGATCCCAGTTTTGATTGTTCACTTTCCATACATAAAGAACCTCCGATTGTTTCCACCTTCGTGTTCGCGTTTTCCCAAATCTATTAGCCTCCCAGCCTCCCAACTCTCTCCTTCTGCTCGCCAACGAAATTAACCGTTGTATTCTCGGTCGGAATGAGATCGCGCGTCCAAAACTCGGGCGGAGATGATAAATGCTCCTTAAAGTTACGTGTAAAAGTCGTTAATAATACTCAAAAGTGGCGTACACCTAGGTCATAATATTTCTCTAGTCTCATCTTGGGGGAGTTCAAAGTTCCGTGTATAACGAGATAGCGAGAAACAGATACCAAGAGAAATTTGTCTTGAGAATCGAGTACGCCGCTAGAAAGACAGGATCGGTCTTTGGAATACAAATAATACTGTGGTAGCCATTAGAGCCAACAACAGAAGAAAATTGTCTTCCTTCGTATTCAGCACTTCACTTTGTAACTAATAATACATGGAATTTTTATCAGATAGGGAATTCATTCTGCAGCTGCTATTAGAGTCTTTACTTTTCAATATCAGTTTCAAATATCAAATTGCTTCCAGAGATCAGTTCCAAAGAAACTGAAGAACTTGGTGACACGTTACGAAGTACCACCCATATAACTATCACTATCTGCAAAATTATACAGGGAGCAGCAAAAAATTAATGAATGTTAAATTGAAAACTCTACATATTCTCACACCAATGAAATAAGACCTTTCGAAAAGCTTTCCAAAAATACTGTATTTTGTATATTCATCTTTTGTATTCCTCAAAATATAGGCTTTCAGAACTGACAAAGTTGATTTTCGAAAGTAGGCCAATGTCAATGATTACAATATTGATTTTCAATGATCACCGACAATGAGAAATGAATTTCATATGTAGCAATACAGCGACTATACCTAAATTTGCCATCATTATAGTCATGAGGATTTCTATGAAATCTCTCAGAAATCGATCAAAATCAGGGAGTTTTGGATACCCTCAAATAAAGGAATGCAGAAGATGAATATATCATTGAGTGTGGTACTTTTGGAAATATTCTTGAAAGGTATTCCCAATGGTGAGGAAATATATAAGGTGTTACATCGAAGACTGGAACCTTTGGCACGATAATACACTACACTCTGTTTTACCACTAACCCAACTGATTTTCGACACCTCGACACATGTTTCGCAAACTATGTAAGCATCTTCAGGAGGAGATTGAAACAGTTTCACATGATCCTGTTACACCCAATATAGAATACTTGAATATCTAAGAAGTTGAAATAAGGAGAATGAATCAGGCAGACTTCCACGTGATCATGAAGAAAATAACAAAAAAAAAAAAATGGATGCTTCCTGGCTGCTGAACAACACATTGGCTCCATCAGAATTGATGTATCCTACGTATAAACGTTCCGAATATTCTCATACAGACTTCACCTGGAATTTTTAGTTCGTTTCTTAAATTGAATTTTCCTAATTTCATCGGGAGTTCATCATGATCAAATTATGATTGCAGTTGAACTACAGCCATTTCTGTCGTATTCAATTCCATCGTTATATCATTATGCATAACCCAATACAAACTACCCTGTTTATTACATGTCATTTGTCTTCTATCAATCGCTTAATCCAAGTTCTTCTAGGGCGATAGAAACATGAAACGAAACAGAATATATCTCGGGAATATTTCAGCTGTATATCGCTCGGTCACGCATGTAGGAGAAATAAAATATCGCTTGGCAGACAATTGAATTACAGAGCTCTTCTGACCTGACCGTTCTAGATGTTTCCGTGACTTATAGCCAAATTGAAAGTAATGAACACAATATACGTAGAAATAATTCAAACGATTTATATCCCACGAACACATCACATGCAATTTTAATATGAGAAAGAGAGTACCTTCGATGGGTTTCAAGTTTTCAAGTGAATGGGATGGAAAACGAAGGGCATTGCTTGCCATATTGATTCCATGAGTCAGTGTATACCTTTTCAAGTTCAAATTGAGACATCAATTTCAAATTGAAATTAAACACATCCAAATTGGTAAAAAAAATTAAAATTGGTATGAACATAATCAAATTGGGTTATCATTTTCAAATTCAGAACAAACAGTTTCAAATTGAGAAATAATATATTCAAATTGATTGAAACAATCAAAATAAGAATGAACTCATTCAATTTGATACCAAGAAAGTACATCATTGTACAGAATTCAATAAATATATATAATTGCGATATAATATGGATAGATATGTAGCAATAATGTTCAGAAATTCATTCTTGATTGTCTGAAATCAATTGATATGGGTATGTGGAGTATTTATAAATTATAAATATGTGTTCATAACAGTCGTTTGTCATTCAAGTACTATGAGATATGGAATGATATATCGAGATAAAAATAAGTTGAAATACAAATTCGACAACTGATGTGTGCTAATGGAATTTATGAAATCACTACCGACTCTAACAATTCCATATTGTTCAATACCGATTTTGAATTCATTGGTTTCAATTTGACTTTATTCAGTTTGAATTTGGAGTTTGTTAAATCCGTGCCAAATCATTTTCTCCCAATTTGAATTTGGTTGTTTCCATACTGAATGTGATTAGTCTCAATTTGAATTCATTCATTTCCAATTTGAATGTGTTGAATCCATGCTGAATCAGTCTGTTTCAATCTGAAGATGAATATTTTATTTCCGTTTCGAAAATGGTGAGTCTCAATTTGGGTTGAAAAGGTATAGTTTCCCATCCATTGATATAAGTACTTACCATTGCCTCCCAAAACTACTAACACTCCAGAGCAGAACTTGGTACTTACCTGAAAAAAAAAAACATTGAGTATAAATTGCATAAATTATTTCTGGTTGAGATCTCATACATTGAGATTAACTTGGCAGTTGAATTAGTACCTAGTGAACCTGGCCAACTGAATAGATGAATATCAGCTATCAGTTTCATGAATTCGATTATTCCAGCTTCCACTCATGAATAATGAATCACTGTTCGTATATCCACAATGGAATAAAAGGTTATCAGAACTCAGAATGATAGGAGGGTGCGGATAATCGGGCTAATGTGATTACAAATTCGGCCAGGCTCGCAGCAACGCTTTATTATAACCAACAAAAGTTTCATCATATAAAACACATATAATTCAGTTATGAACTTTCTGGGATTACATTCCACCTTCCAGGGCTGCGTACGGCCCTGCACTCTAACCAACCCGACTGACAAACAATGCTCTTCTAGGAACTCATTTCTCCGAACTTCGAAGGAATTAAGTCAGTGGCGTATCTGTGAGATCGTGAACTCTAGAGTCATTCTGATAATTTCAAAAGATACCGCGCATTCCATAGGAGAAACTGACCTTCTCTAGGAATAACTGTATGTAGTATATCGCCTTATGGAAATTTTGAGATTTTTTCTTCCGATAAAGAAAGCTCTTCTATGTATTCTCTTACAAGATAGAACACTATATCAGAGATATTCATAGATATGGTTGCAATTCGTTTATAATTATCAAATGCGATAAAAGCAATTGGAGTTGAGATAAAATGATTCTAAAAGTATATGAAAAACTATAGGAATATCGATTCGTGCTGCAATCGATCATCAACGTTACTTCGGAAAAAAACCATGATTTTCATCCTTCATCATGACTGCTCTAGTTCAAATCGTCCAAGGTGGCACTAAATGCAATGTTATTATGTTAGTACGCGCTGAAACTTTTGTGTTGAATTGCAACACACTCCAAATTCCTTTTTATCATCAGTATAATATTTATTTCACAATTTATGGAGTTATTGGTATCATTATGAAAGACCTGTAGTAATAATCAATTAGACGATTCACTCCAAAATGTTAACATTAAAATAAAATTCAGAAAATGGGGTATTCGTTTCTGTGTTTTGAGAAATTTCTAATGATTGATCTTGCATTAATCATTTTCATGATCAGATTGCAGAAGTGATTTCTTCAATTGAACATAAAGCAATCGGTATGACTAAATTATTCTGTCCAGAAGTTTAAATCAGAAATGGTTATCAATAATAGTGAAAATTATTATCGAATAATCTATACGGAGGAAAATAATGATGACACTGATTCAATTGCAGTTATTGTAAACAGACCAAGTAGACTGCATTGCACCCTCTATAACGCTGAAATGAAAATGTGATCATCGTAGCAATGTTAATGTTTTTATCGTCTTTCCAGCAAATGGAATCCCAATCTAGAATGAGATAAAACAGAGGAAGTGATCTGTACAACACTCCGTGACTGCTTTTGTTTTCCGAGTCGAAATAAAATGGACCGCTTATCGCGATAAGCTGCAGGGCTCGGAATAATATTTTCGTTGCGATTATCGCGTTTCCATGATTAGCCATAATTGCGTTGGATTTGAGCCAAGCATGCAAATACGATTATGTCTGCATGTTTTAAGTGCTTTAAATTAATTTACAGCGGATAGGCAACAAGTATTTGTTAATTTATTAAAGCCGCTTCAATAGTTGGCTGGGTTTGGATATCTGGAATAATATAATTATGTGGTGTACATCGAAACAAGGACTATCGAAATAAAGAATCAGCAAAGCTATCCCATCATGTGATGAGCTGAGGTTAGTTCTGCATAATTTGTGGATTTTTTCAATGATAGTTGACCTACAGAGTTGTTTCCACCATAAAGAAAGTTTCAGAATGTTTCAAGAAGCAAGAAGCATTTAATCATTCAATGCGGATATGTTGAATATTTCAAACGATATAAAGATAATTTTACTTCGTGAGTTACACCTGAATTGAATTGAGAACATAAAATATAAACAATTATCATTTTATCCATTGAAGAAAGTCACAGATGATTAATATCTTGTTCGATTCATATAAGGAAATAAGACACTGTTAGTTTTGTCCACTGGTATGTCTACTGTCCACTCTAAATAGAATGGATTCAGAGGTTCTCGTAGAATGTTGAACATATGAGAGTTTGTGCATGATTGAGCAAGGATAAGAGAAAAATAATGGTTGAGCATCCCCTTGATAGTCGTCGAATTGTTATTGTGAAGAAACGAGGAGGTATATTGAACAATTTGTGTCTTCTGCTGATTCTTCTGGAATAACCTTCAGAAATCGTTATAATCTCCACAATACCCCCCATTGACTTCGACTTCTAGAGAACCTGATGGACAGGTTACTGTCAGACCAATCTTTTAGCCTGACTCATCGCTAACTAAATAGTTTCCTCACTTACAAAGTGAAGATAGGATTCATCGCTCTGCTTTGGTTTGACATGCCTGTAGTATAGTGCAATGTTTCAACCGTTCGCGAAAGAGACTTTCGAGTTCTAATCTCTTCGTCTTCATTATGTTGTTTATGACGCTGCTGTATCAAACCGAGATCCCTGGACCCATCTCCTCGTCCCATCCTATATCACTCTCCAGCTATTAGATAACCCGCATAGCAGATGTTTCCGTCTTCGCGCTTCGCTATACGACCGCCTTTTCCCATTACGCCATCTAGGCGACAAAACAGCCAACTCCGTCCTGATAAACGGTCTCCTGTCCGAGCGCCATCCGTTATACCTGACGTAATATAGGAGTGTATCAGGAACGGCACGGTCACAGATTTGTCTGCTGATGACATTGTCGAAAACTGACGCCGTCATTTGTCACGATCTCGGTTTCGGTTATGGTTCTTATTATATACACCAGATGAATACAGTACTAGAAGGCTCACCTGGGCCTGGCACGTTGAGTAGGAAGGTTTCGAGGTCAAATAATTCCATTGCCCAATCAATTTGTTATGTCAAAAATAATTTTATATTCCACTCTCAATGAAGGAGCAAGCACACATAAAATCATCTCCACAATTTTATTATTCATTTTTCCTTATTAATTGGGTGATTACTGACAAGCTATTTATTATATAGCTCTCCATGCAATTATTTGATGACAACATTCAATAGAAATTCTTTTATAAAAATTTCCCAATAAATACATTCTGCTGAAATGATATTGAATCAAAACACACACGAATTGATTTCAAATTCTAGATTTCTCAACTTCTTCTTCATTTGACAAGGTGTGAATTGACACCACTGTAGACGGTATCATCAAATTTCCTATAATATTAATAAAATATTGCTAATCAAGTGTTAATTCAATCGGAGATATTCCTGAAATCCACTCGATTGAAATAACAACCAAACATTTTTCACTGTCTATATTTCAGAGGATGCTGGTTTCAGTGGCGTATGTGGATTTTCTCAAAAAAAGTCGTTAATATGAATTCTGGTGGATTTTTCAGCCTCTGGATGTGATCTAGTATACCTTGGTTCTTGAAAATGTGGCTGCCGCTTAGCTCCATAATAGACTTTTTCGTCCTCCGAATTTGAGAAAAAATCATTAAAATCGGTCCATAAATGATGAATCTAGGGTGACTTGCTTTCAAATGGGTCACTCTGTATGTATCTCTACGAGAAAAATAAACAGTGATGGAATCCATTTCATCAATACACCTCCATGACTTCCGGTTGCTGCCATACCGTCTCCCATGTAAGTCTTCTTGTTACCAGGACGACATCCCCTTCAGGATTACGCCCCAAGCAGCGAGGGATGTCTTGTAATTTCTCGCGTGCAAGGATTAAATCTCGCGTTACGCGGTAGCAGAAGTCTGGAAAGGTACCCGCAAAAATTCAATTAAACCCAACTTAACATAAAATAAAGCCAACACAAATACAGGAGAAGTAATTAAAATTCCCAAGGAGGACGTTGAACAGTGTTGGGGAGAAATTAAAATTGGACTGTGACGAACAAATGCGAGAATCGAATAGAGAGGATAGGCGGTAAAGTGGAGGTTTGCTCCCACCGAAGAGGTTCCCAACAAATAAAGTATGAGTATACTCGACAAAGCACGTTTATTGAATTAACCTGTTTGGAACTTGTTGTTTTCAATCCTATGGGAATCATCATGATATCTTGCGTTCATGACTTTACAGAATACAGGAACCATCAACAGTTCCGAAAATGATATTTAGATAACAACCCTTCAAAACGATACACCCATGAGATAACAGATATTATTCAATCACTCGCTTGGCTTCAAGAGAGTTATTATTATCACTATTTAGTGAGAGATCAAGAAAGAAGGAGAATGTTCCATAAAATACAAATAAAATATTCATTGAATGGACTAAATATACTGAAATTTGCATTGAACAAGTTGTCTACAAAGAGAATAATTTTGATGATTTTTTGTCACGGCTAACACATTATCAATTTCTTCTTGAAAATCCACATTGCATACATTGAATCATAGGACCTCTCCAAGAAATATCATGTATACCGTAAACAGGTTGACTCTGTAAACGCACCTATCATCATTGATAAATAGATTGTCCGTTCGTCCTATAAATCCTAGGATCTTTCTTATTTTCTTGATTGTTAACTTTGCTGTAGTATGTGGTGAACATAAACCTAGTTACCCCTAATTGATAGCCTATTGGTTTCGCTGATGAATGCTTGCGCTATCGAAATTCTCCGAAACTAACTTTTCCTGTTTCGATACAGACACCCTGTGTTGGTAGCTCGATGTTAACCATTTTCATCGATGACCTCCATCTTCTTCATCTTCATCAATAATTTGCAAATAGCTGGGACTTGGAGTACATCTTTGATGGGCACACGAATATTCTTTTTGTTCTTCGCTCAGAATATAATCAGAATACTATAGAAAATATTGGACACCCTGTCAATTAATAAGTTGCGAAGTTCTTGATATATTCCAATTTCACACTTTCATCCAATGTTTTCATTATTTTCCTCGCCCTCTATCGATGTTGAGCTACCTTTCCTCACAGTTTCAAATCGGAGTGAAAAAATGTTACAGTCAGATTCAAAGCCGTCAATCAATAAAAATTGTCAAAGAAAGCCTCCGACAGTCATTTCACTATCACGAATTGTGATGTATTCGACTGGAACATACAATGGAGCATTTTTCCATAAGAATGCTTCCAAATATCAATTCGAGGGTGTTTCTACCATTTCTAGAAGTCACATAAAAGTATAAAGCTTCATATTTGCAGACTATATGAATATTCGAGAAATGTACTATTGTTTGCTGAGTCGAATAATATATGTATGTTTTCTATTCTTAGTAATGCACTATCCAAACAGAAGAAAAAAACAATCAATTTGATGAGTTCCTCATACCGTAAACTTCGACGTAAGGGAAGACAAATAATATCCTCTGTTGAACAAACATGCTGGATCCATCGTTGAGAAACAAGGCGACCTATCACAGTATATGTGGTTCTGCACGATGATAAAGGTAAACCTTTCAAGTAATGGAATTGGCTAGCTAGATGAATATAATGTTACATCGGACATATATCCTAGTCAATATAATATAATAGAGACATATCTTGAATATAAATTGGTTTGGTTCCACAACAACTTTGGAATGAAATAACTTCATAAAGAGATTGAAACATCATATCAAATCCAAATAGGTCGATAATTGATTAAATAATTTGGCTTCCCTGACTTGATGAGTTGATTTTTCATTTTTATAAAATTAAACGCAATTACAAAAGAGATACCTACCCAATCATTGTTATCATCATCAACATTGTCATTTTGTTATTAAAATTATTAATATCTTCATAAATATTATTAGTATCATTGTTGTTGTTGTCGTTACCGATACTTTTTTGTGTGTTTGGGCATTTCGGGTATTATTGAGTTGGGTTTAAATGTTGCTGTGTTGTATTGTTCTGCTATATAGTCTTAAACTTCTATTGTTTTTATCATTATGATAACTAAGTAGTGACGATTTTGATAGTCTATGATTACTCCTTTTATCTTTCATATTTTCATTTGAGCACTGTTCAACAACGCTACGAAAGTTGAGAATCATCATAAGTTGAACTGCTTTCAGATATTATTGAGACGTTACTGTCAAAGAATTGAAGAAAAGCGATTACTGGTTCTTTTTACCTATATTAAGTTGAAGAAATATTCCAGATATTACCGTTTTCCGATTCTGCAGAGAATATGATGAGGAAAAAAATCGCATGGAAATATGTTTTAAACCACGCCAATGGCTGTATGTAATGGCTTCTGCCGAGATACGAAATTCCTTCTGCACGGATCAAAATTCCTTTTAGAATGAAACTTTGATAGACCGCATGATTTTGCATGCTTCCGATATTCGCAAACTTATATTGATTCCCCTTCAGTTATATAAAAATTCCAAATCGCAAATTCTTCTGCAACAATCTGTTTTTCTGATCATAGTTGGCTATGAATCTTTAGATGGAAAATAACATGGTTGAATAACGTCCAACATTCTTCAAGCGGGTATAGGTAATATTATAAAAAACATTGATCCTGAAAGACGCTCAACAGTCACATGCAGTTTTTCATTGTCTGAATAACAGACAGGGTGTTCCAGAACAACGTGCGATAAATTTAGTAAGTGGACTAGAATTT
The DNA here is from genome assembly GCA_918026855.4 of Phaedon cochleariae. NCBI lineage: Eukaryota > Metazoa > Arthropoda > Insecta > Coleoptera > Chrysomelidae > Phaedon > Phaedon cochleariae. The sequence goes on along the minus strand of OU896713.1, from coordinate 1,903,917 downwards.
AGAGTAGTGAATTCAACTCAACTTCACCTCTAGTATCTTGAGAACCAAGAGGAATCAAACCAGAAACTGAAATTAGGAACATTTTCATAAATGATTTTGTCATTCATTCGAATATCGAAATGAGGCCAGTGGCGTACTAAACAAAAAGTCGAATTTCTTCGAAAATAATGTGAAATATATATTTTTCTGATGTGTACAGGTTATCACACGACGAACTGAGTAGATATTCATACCTATCTACTGAGACTAGTTGCCGAAAATTTTTCATACCGAAGTTCCTTTCGATTCAACTAAAATATTGTCAGTTTTCTGCAACTTCAGGTAAATGGTGTGTATATATAATATGGAGCATGAGGTCCTGACGAAGTCTTGCTCTTCCATGTCATTCAAATTATTATATCCTGTTAATCAGCTTGTTGGCCCGTAATGAAATCTTGTTTTCATGATATGATTAATCCGTCGAACAAACAAAATACTCTGTGATAAATTGGAATCATCGGAGCAGCTTAATTTTATATAAGGCGTAAATTTTACAGTAATTTAATCGAATTATGGAACAGGATCTGTTCCGAAAGTGGCTGTCATATCAAGACGGCTAAGGGTGCTTCTTGTTTAGGCGCCATTATGTTTTTCCATGAAGGTGTATAAATTTGGTAATTTCAAGGATAATTGAACTCTAATGGTTGTTTGTTTTGGGGAATATGGAGTGTTCAGGAAATTGCGGGGATTTCGTAGTAGAACCCCATCAAAGATGTTGGAAATAGGAAACAGGGGCGGAGTGTTCGGAATGTAGTTGTCGCTGTAATGCATTAGGAAATTTGATATAGGTATGTTAATTCAATTATTATATAAGAAATTTCTTCATGAGGGTTATGGATATTGGACCAAAAATTGATGTTTTCTAGTCTCGGTAATTTGAATAAATTTAGATTGTCGAAATATGAAGTGATTCTAGAAATCATATAAGTATATGCATTACTCATAAAAAAAGTAAGTATTGTGAAATATAGATGACAACACTATGATCAGATTCATCACCCATTGATTCAATGATATCGAAGCCTTTCGTCATGCTAGGAATATACTGGTGTAACGTCTTGTGAAGATAACAACCCAGATTCTTGTATTCATAGTCATAATTTATGTTTCGACAAAATTCATATCAGTTTTTCTTACTGATCGGCAAATGTTTTTCGTTAGCAAGAGAACTTCATCGGATAGAAAAAAACTCTTGTGTTTTCCCTGTTGATAAGAAAGATGTCAGAATCACTCACGTCATCTTCAAATGACGTTTTGTGTGTAGGAGTTGATTTGTCAAAAAAAAAATTGAAAAATCGATAAAACGACCAAGATTATGTTCTCCTAACTTTTCTCGAAGAACGTTTTGATCGAAAATTTCTCGACATGGATTCAATGATGAGAGAACCTCCGGTCGAACTTTCCAACCCATTATAATTCCATCTAAATCCGTTTTTTTGCTTTTTGCTTCAGAAACGCTGATATCAATCGTATTGTTGCTTTCACGACCTTCGTTCCGTATCCTTGCAACCTTCTGCTCGTAGAAGGTATGTAATACAATATAGATTTAAAGCATTTCGATGAAACAATCGAGTCATAGTACTCGTGCCATAAGTCAGCGATTAGGTGTCCTCAATATGCCCAGAAACTGTTGTTCCACAATGATTATATAGACACAGCATTATAGATTATATCGACGAGTGACTCCATTATTGGCTGCATAATTATACCCATATTCAAATCTACAGAAATATCAATGGTGAACATTATTTTTTCATCAAAACTCTCCGATGGCGAGAAACTTGTTGAATGGATCACTCTAGTATAACTTATTTATTATACCCAAACTAATTATGTTTTCATCACTAAACCTATTTTTTCCGTGTACAAGGAAGACTAGATCCAACTCATGCAGCTATTTCAAATTATTGGTGTGCCGCAATATATCGACTGGAACACATCAACGTTTCTACTAGTGAGCTTTTTTTGGTCCAATTCATGAATGTATATCCTGAATACGGATGTGCATCTCGAAAGATGGATGCAGCCGTATTCAGATGTTTATTACATTCGAACCCTATTAGGAAAACTTCCAGATATTGAAAACCGGCAACAGAAGTTCAGGTATGACGGGAATGCTCGTACTTTTGTCGCATCATGATCCTCGTTGTTGATGGATATTCATAAATGTTCGAGCAATATCGGAATAATGAAATTGCGAAATGTCGAACGCCTCACACTCCATACGAATCGAATCATGCAGAAATAAGGCGAACTGACAGCGTACATGTTCAATGTAATATGATCTGTGATATATAGAAACATGTATACTGTAAATAATCCTTTTGAATGAATGCATATTCGGTAGTGAGAGTGAGCTGATTCACCTAGTGAGTGACTAAGTTCTAAAACAAGATAAGGTGTTTTCGCAGTTCTTTCCTTTGATGACAAGGTTATTACAAATTCGAAATAGAATCAATGAAAAGTGAGGAATCATTCATCCTCAAGCGATATTGCCAAATAGTTTTGGTATATCTACGCGTAGGTCCATGCAGGCTGTGGTTGCTTTCTGCAACCGCAAATATTCAGGTGTTGTGATTCTAGTCAGTTATATTTTATATATAGCTATCCTACAGTCAAATGAAAATTGCCTGTAGGTGAGTGTATTCACACCCACGGCCATGTTCGTGTTCTTGCTGATGATTTCCAAAATTGATATGATAATGAGATCAAAAATTTGTCAGAGCATTGCTCTCTTCATAGGTAATATACCTTGGATACATGTGTTCTGATATATTTCCATATCAGCTGTTGATAGGCTCCTCTGTTTACAGATTGATGTGACTATCAACCAGCTTGCTGTTATCATAAATGAAAATGGACAACATGGCAGAGTGGCATAATACAAAAATCATATAGGAGAAAAAAAATCTCGAAAAAAAAATCGAATCAATTTATATATTCGAAGACAATTTGCAGAGAAAATATTTTTTCAACATTTTTCAAACAAGGTGTCTCATGTAACATGTATGAGAACAAACTGAACACATCCATAATAGGTAATTGATTGTATCATCAAACGGAACATCACATCAAGTCATGGGATTCCAGGTGGGATTTCAACAAATATTCGCGATGAATTATGCATCAACACAGTTTTGAACTGATATATCGAATTATAATTCAATCGTACGTGCGATACACATTATATATGGATGAATCAATTGATTATTGTATATTATATATTCTCATGTACAGTACGTGTGAATGGAAATCGAATGAGCAATCAGTTTTGTTCAATTATTCATTCATCTCAATTCACATTTCTGACCTACTACTAAGTTATATAGGGGCAACTTCGAGAGATTTCTTGTGGAAGGTCGTAGTACACGTCAAAAAAAAAAACAGTATTCAATAATAAGTATTCTTCGAAATTTTGATGAAGGTACATATTTTGTGTTACTCAAGTTGAATCTATTTGTAAAAAATTCAACAAACGACAAGATTTCCACAAAATTCTTGATCACAGGACATGTTTCGATAACACAGTAGCTTCTTCCAGATAAAATATTGTCACAATAAACTGAATATCAAAACATTGAATTGCTTTCCTTGGAGAATGGTTCAGGTTCATCCATATCAAACAAGAGTATATTCTTCCGATGGAAAAAAGTATCACATACATTTTTTGAGAGTCTACTGATGATATCATCAGCTTCTTCATACCTATTATATATAAGTACTTATCAAATTATCTGATCAAATCTGAAAAACGAGTTTTATTTCGCAATATTATTATTCTCATTATTGAATTTGCTTCCTTCCTCATTTTATGATCGACCAAGTGATGATGTGATGTGTGTTCCATACATTTTGGGTAACGAGATCATTCCGGAAGTTCAAGAGCAGTTTTATCAGTATACTACCGAATGATTTGCTTCAATCTGTAAATTTGCACGATTTAGATAAGTGAAAAAAATCATCAACTTAGAGCACCTATATGAGATGTTCATCTCTGACAGCAAATATCTCCAAATTTCAATTTCAAATTTTCGCTATGAAATATCCATAATGTTATAGTTTGCCATCCTCAAGATGTAAGACGCTATATTGCCTGAAAAATTTTCATTATCTTTCATTGTCATTCAAAATAGAATCCATAAATCTAGTTGATGTATATTATTTTAAAAGCATCATGCTAGGTAATCAAAATTAATTCCCTTATCTTCATTGTCCTGTTCAATGTAGTCGGTATAGTTATTAAAAACTGAATAGTAGGTCCGGTCATAAATGTATAGCTGTCATTTAATAATGCTGATGATGGCAATGAAAATGTATTGTGTAATAAATATATCACAGATGTATTCATACTTCATTATTAAGAACTGGGCATTCAGTGAGTTTTATTATTTTGAACACATCCTGAATACGTTCTGGATATAAAGCAAATGAAAATTGTCAGGTTCATACCTACATCAGCTTATTTGAGTGAAGAAAAAACAACAAGAGAACATTCAGTGTTCGAGCCACTATGATTTCCAGGAATATCGTTGATTGACATCGAACTATTAATAATTATTACTGATCAAGGTTTTCTCATTGGAAATTTGCAAGTTCATCTGAAATTGAAACCTGAGTACTACAGGGATCAGTACTGGGACCCGTCAACTTTAGGGTAGATGGCCCAATATCTTAGTAGGACAGATATTTTTTCGTGCTTGTTATTCAACTATTACAATTGAACCTGCTTCAAGAAATGGAGATTGAAAAAATAACACCTACAATTTTCTCGAGAAAACAAAGAGCTACGCTATGTGACAGTGATGAAAATTTGCAGTATAGCCAGACAATAGGAAACATATATTTTGTGTCGCCAATGGGATGAGAACATCGATGGCGTCCAAATTAGTTCGTATTTCATGAATGTGACGATACTGGCAGCCAGCATGAGCAGAATTACCAAAACTGATGCGAAATAAGCAATATTTCATCGAATAATGAACTGGTTCATAACATCCTGTGCGGTGTTTTCAAAATCAAACATCGTGACATCAATGCGAATATCCGTGACAATAGCGGAATATATATCCATACATGCATTGTATGTATATTTTGGCGCTATATACAATTCGCAGTGGGAATCGAAGGATCAATGGTTCGGTCAATGGAATTTCAGGAAATTCGCAAAATTGTTCTAATTGAAACTATTGTCTTCATTAAACTCGAACTGTCGCTGATGAACTACTTTCGAAAATATGAAGTTGGTCCGGTATGGATATTTTCTAAAATTTCATCCTGAATCTCGATACTAAAATATAGTTCACAGAAGATTTCCAATATACCTACACTGGTTTCATTTATTCCTCATTGGGTCTGGTATTTTCAGGAGGTATGAAGTATAGGTATACACTAAGTCCAAGATGAGGATGTCTATCATGGAGTTTTTTTGCTTCTGACGTTATTCAAAAAGATATAGAAAAACAAAAGATAATTTCTCATTTTCACTTTTTGAGCTCTACAAAACAGCGTTGAGAGATTTTCTGTACGATGTTTTTTTCCGGAGAAAACATATATAAAACATATAAAATATTGTCATCAGATCTGCTGATATGGGTTTCGAATGATATTTGATTTGATACAGTTAACTAGGTGATAATATTTATATCGTTTATTATTTGTCAACATGAATAATTTCACTAAACTAGTGCTCTAAAATCCTGTCAAAAATGCATTTTTCACTGTGTATACTATTTCCTCATAGAAAATGTCCTTCATTTTAGTGACAAAACATGTTTTCAAAATTGTGAGTTGCAAGCTGATTCGTAGGAAGCAGAGGTTTTCAGATCCATAAAAATTTATGATATTGATCTATCAGCCTATATATATTTTTCCTCTTGCTTTGTTGGTAAATGGCTAGTTGGCGTTGGCAACGGTTTTTTTAATGAATCCTCCATCTTTCAACCTGCTTCATTCCTATATATAGCATAACAATTTATTTCATTGTGGTTGAGTTTTCTATAGCATCCATGACTGACTGCTATTGTCAAACTTATACCACGAGAGCCTAAAGTTTTCGAACCATTCATAAAGCTTATTGTCAGATTGGTCACAGTGAATTACGTGATACATTATGAACGCATGCGCATTCGTTCGTAGAAAACCTAGAAATATTAACAATATAGACCCTCGGGGTCTCGAGAGGAAGGGAAAACATCCTTGAAAGCCTAAAACACAACACAAATGATCACAGTGAACTGACGCCATGCTAGTATAGTGGACCATAATGAAACTCCCTGACCAAACTCAGCTTCCACAACTTTATTACGATAAATAATCATCAAAAAACACGAATCTCAACATCGAGCTCAACATATCACCCGATCGAGATAGTTCGAAAGATTCAAGCACTTCTCTAATACCTACTTATATAAAGTGAATTCTTGCTGTGGGGCATATTGAATTTGGATCTTTCAGAGTGTAATGCTTCTACTCCAGGCTACAATTATTAGACCCAAAATTACCGTGATAACCTCTGAATATGTGTGTCATCATTTTCATTACCTACCTGTTTGATGTAGCTCCAATTGTGATTATGAACAATCCATGATTCTGCATTTTGAGGCGAGTATATTTGAGAAATAATATCTATTTATGAAAATTAAACATTATTGCTGAACGATCCGGAATTCTCGACAATATATCTACTCTTCACCCATCGAAAACTTCTTCGGGAATATGTTTCTTGAGCGAGAAAAACTTTTCGAATACCATCAAACCCAGCAAACTTTCTCAAACCGATCTACAATCCTCGAATCGCAAGTCAAGTAAACGAAACCGAAGGAAATTGCTTTACAACCCGCCACAGACAGCCCCTCCGTGATTTATAATTTTCATAAAGCGGGCCGAGCTGTCAACGGCCATCACGGACAGCGAGCTCTTCGCTGCGCATCCGGCAACGTCGCCTTCGACGGTAAATCACCGAAAACTTTCCCCGCCAATAAATCCGCACGGCGAGTCAGAGTCTAGGGCCAGCATCATGTGAGGACTTGAGGAGTACAATTTACCCGAACGGGAATTATCCCACGGAATTTTTCTAAAAACGCTCACATCATTGTTCGTCTTCATGTTCATATACATATATATGAATCCTTTATTAAGTCAATTTGGCTGATTCTTATTTTCAAGTCATTGCAATGATTACAATAATAGATATTCTTCAATATAAAATAAGTTTGAAAATTGAGCAATTGAATACAACTTTTATTCTCACATATTAGGTATTTATACCCTTGTCAACAACAACAAAATGAATTATGAATAATTATTTTTATACAATATACCTACAGCACATAATATAAACATAGGAATACACACGTACTATACTTATTCGCACACACACACACTAGGTGCTATACTCACCCTTTCACATTTATAATAAATATTTGAATATACAGCTATCATAGTTGAGTATTGAAACTATCCAGACAAAATGAGGAAGTGGTCACTAGGAGTTCTATTGATTGAGGAAATATGATTTTAACTTCGTCTTGAAGGATATGTTAGAGATGTTGAACACTTTGTCTTTTTTGAGAAATCATTATAGCTAGCAAGTCCATAGGAGAATAAATAATTCTGAGAGTTTGTTGATGTGACTTGATGTTTCTGTAAACGAGCTAACTTATTTTGTTTCAGTAAATACAGAATTTTACATAATATCAGTTTGATTCTTAACAGAACTTTCTTGACTCATGAATAAATTATCCAGTACGTACTGATCGAAGCAAGAATTGATTAGTTTGAAACAATAAGAGATACAATCTATTGTCAAGTTGATCCCTCATCAAAGATGAACAATTTTGTTCTTGAATCAAGAAATTTCGAGCTTCTCACAAACAATAGAGAATTTCATTTTGAAGGAAATGAAATACAAGCTTACTCACAATCAATGGAATAAAATGAACTCTTATATAGTTGGGAAACAAGACCTTATTATGTGAAATGGTCATTCTATTATAAAGGAACATGAATGGAAACATATGTATAATATGAATAGAAACCTCAACATAATAGTAAAATCATCAAATACTGATGATGGTCTGTAGATTTAGGAGGTGGAAGTCTCTTGGTGGAGGTCTCTTGCCCCGAAATATCACCGACGACCTAGAGAAAAGAGTAAAATCATCATTACAGAAATGTTTTTCAGATGGGGTCATCAAATTCGTATTCAACACAGCCAGGCGTTGACAAAAAATTAGATTTCAAGACAAGAAATTCTGCGTTTGACAAAAAGCATAATATATGAAAATTGTTATAGAAAGGTATGTAAAAACAGGAAGGAAGCAGACATTTATACATACTCTTACTGATATACAGAATTTTCATTGTATAAGTAAAATCACTCTCATCAGTAATTGAGTGAAAAATATTCAAAGAATTGACAACTGAGAGTGATGGGATATCAAGTTTCTTAGCAAGTGTTCGATGAAAAGATGAGAGAAAACATCTCAGTACCACCATGAGTATTTAACTCACCCTCGCAGATTGTCTTCAAATGTGGAATGCCGACTTGCTGTTGAAATGATACCACATCATTATCATCCATGACTCACTTGATTCTTGAACACTTCACTATTTGCAAACGATGGTGTTTTGCACCGGTCACCATCTCCACCTATACAACACCTCAGGGCTATGACGTACGGTGACTGGCGAGTCGATTGACCCCACCGCCACAGTTTGAGGCTATACGTCACTGCAGAACTTTTAGTCAAGCAGACATTTTCTCGAACCAATATAAATTGATATACTGTTTATGTTGAGCAACTTCATGTCAAGAAAGTTCAAGAAACGAAGCAAGGATGCCAATTGATTTGGGACAAGTGTAAATTGCACAATTTCAGCAATTTATCATCAAGAACATAGATTTGTTTGATTTGAAAATTCTTCATTTGTGTTCGTTCAAGGAGTACCTACAACTTTCATATTTGACAGTACTTGAAGCTGTAGGTAGAGGTCAAAATATAAGGAAAGAAAACTATAGGTTGTCCAACAAACGTTCGGGGTGAATTCGACTCCTCACATAGCCCTCTCCCTAGACTCTTTTGTACGACGGACCAACTGAGCGACTCACGAGGGCCGCCGAAATAAAATTGGAGGCAATAAATCCATCAAACAAGTGTCAGCAGACGCGAGCGAGCGAGTGCAACAACATCCCAACAACATCCGAGTCGGCCGTGGTAACTGGCACGGGGCCCCGCCTCGGTCGTTGCCGACAGGTCAATAACTAACTGGGTCAGATCGCGTACCCAACGAAATATCTGTCTGGAGAGGAAAGAACCGCCCGCCAATCAGCCATTGGACATAATGCATCCAATCGTGGAAATTATCATAATCAGCGGCTCTCCCACGAGCTGGAAGGCCATTACCCAGGATATCACCCAGATTCGATGACGATGACAGCCCAAAAAGACTCTCTCCTCTGTTAACCTACGAATCATTTACGTACTAGAACTGACAATGGGACTGTTCGTTTGTCTTCGCTTAACCTGGTCAACTGGATATTTTTCAATGACTATCACTGTTAACGTAGTGCCCCAGATCTTCCAATTTCCCGATGCGAAAGCTTTGATGCCGTCCCTCTGCTGTTCGAACGCTCATTGCCTACTCTGAACACCACACGGAGAAAAATGTATCGTTGATTTCACATTTCTCCCTGCGACTCAGACTGAGAAAAATGCTCGCAGAATTCGTAGAAATGGTAAAAGTATTTCTATGGCGGATTCGTCATGGTGAAATATTCATGTTTTGTCCAATTCGGTCACAGTAGCTGATTAAGTCCAATAATAGAACTGAAAAATATTGAAATATTCCTGATCATCCATAGTTTCTGCCCAAGTAGAGTGGAGTGTTCTCATCAGAGTTCTAACCTTTTTAATAGAAGTACTTCTCCCTTGTATACCGCATGTTAAGAGTCAGGCGTTATGCATGGGCAAATAGAATTATTAATATATTCAAACACGAATTCTGACCATGAAATTTCGAGTTTTTATCCATAAAACAATTCTATCATTCTGTTGCATCACATAGAGATTTCTTGCTCGAAAGCAAGAACCCCGTTTTTTTGAGTCGCTAATCCAATAACTCAATGCAATTTGACATCTTTGGCATCTCCTAGCCATTTTTTAGCGGTGCCTTTTATGGGAGCAAAACACGAGTTCAGGTTGATTATAAGAACATCGATACGAATGTTGGACATTGGACACCAACAAAAACATTTTGCGCGCACTGTCTGTTGAGGAAACACCATCAGCATAACCCTATAAGTATTTACCTACTAATGAACTCAGTGAACAGGTTAGGCAACAAAGCAGTGGAAGTGTTCAGGTTCATTGATGCCAATATACTCAATATCCTGGAGATTCGACCGTCTGGAAGGTTCCTTCGAGAAGAATATATAGTGAAGGAATTGTTGAAACTAACCAAGCTAGAAAATAAGTTCACATGAACATTACCAGAAACCCATTATCACTCCAATGGTTGTGGAAATCAATCACTGAATAACTTAAAGCTCAATTATGTTCATGGATGTATATACGATATATACGATCAGAGTAGACAAATGATGAAACTGAATAATTTTCGATGAAGGATATATTCATGAAGTTACAGAACTATTAGTTCATCCATGCGGCATGACCAGCGTTCACCTCAGTTCCAAACTCAAAACTCTCGAATGTTTGCCAACAACAAAGATTCACTGGAAACATGAATCCCATATTGGATACCGGCTATATACGCCCCAAAGGACAATCAACAACCCTTCCATTACCCAGCGGAGCATCCCTGACTGCTTTTCGATTCCCAACTTATCCCATAAACAATAACGAAACGTACTTCGAATGGCTTCCCCTCGCTACCCCTAGTTCCGATTTCGACCACTCGGTGGCGTAATTAACGCTCGCACTTATACACCGCACGCGCCGCTGGACTTCTTCTGTCCGCTGACCTGACCACCCCGAATTAACCCCCAAAACACCCCTTAACCACGCGAAAAACCGCCGCCCGACCTGAACGAGCAGAAGAGGTGACCCTCAATTTCTTCTCATTTCCCCTTATTTATAAATAAATAAGAATATTATTATCATAATATGCATGTCAATAAACCTGTACGGTAAGTAGTACAGAGGAATCAGATAGATCTGCTCCAAAATGTCACTGTGCTCAATATTTATATGAAAGAAGATTTCGATAGAAAGTCAGAGACACACTGTAAAATGACATTATTGTCATGTTATTCAATTCGGTTTCCTATACAGTGGAAATATTTTATAAATATATATATGAAACATATTATAGGTTTGTTCACAAAGGTACCTATAATAGGTAAAGAGTTAGAAAAATATCAATACTTATATATCTATTATGTTTGGAATGGAGTTATAACTTTTCAAGTATCGATGAAATGGGAGATTCAAATAGTAATTTGTGTTTGGTATGGATATATGGAACAAGTTATAATGGCGAGTGGAATGTTGTGGAACATTTCGATGGATCAACTTAGTCATAGATGGGACTATACATTATTTTGAAAGCAAATTTGATGTCGACGATAACTTTTATGTCAGCAAGACTAAGCGGATTGAATATTTCTGAAAAAGTATGAGATTTCTCATATCTTTGGACGTAAATGATCAAAATATGACCTTCAACTGGCGTTATATTTCATGACGTATTACACTGAAGGTTTTAATGACATTTCTACGTTATTTCCTTTGACCAAATAAGTTGATCAGTGGTTTTCAAAACCTGAATTTCTCGACTAATACGAGTTCTTCTAGATGTCAAATCCTCTGAACTCCTACTTCAAACCACAGGAGAAAGAGTGCCAACGAATCGTCAATTCTACGCATACAGCGATCGCATTTGAAATCCTCCTCCAAATGATTCAATTAATTCCGAAACACTACCTACTCCATTCCGGTGTAATTTCGCCATTATGCGAAACAGACACTTCAGTTCCCATACATTTTTGCGTGTTTACCCTACCGAGCATTAGAATGTTTCGATTTATGGGCATTCATCGATGCGACATTCTGAGCCGCACTCAACACATGGAACGTGGTTTCATGGTGAAAACGAATGTTCGTAATTATGATTTTACCGTCGACGACGAAGCGATTTGTAAATGTTGATCCTGTCTCGATACGACCGAGCACGTCGCTCAATGCACAGCTACACGCGATATTTAAGTACTAACTTTGTATATTTAATAAATATGGAAATTGTTGGTGTCGAATGACTGCTCATAGCGATTCGGTTATGTTAATCACACAAAATACACATAATGAATAAATCAACTTGTTTTATACCAGTCATCAATTGATTTGTTCATGTAAATGTGTCAATATTAATATGTTAGGCCAAATTTGGTTGAAAGCTCGTATCTTTTCATTGGCATTTCGGCATAATCTGGAAAACAAACAATCAATTATTCCTATATTTGAAATCGACCATGAAATTACAATTACAATAATCATATCATCATGAAGTAAACAGAAAGGTACTACAAGAGGTAGAAACCAAAAATTGTGGTACAGATCGTTGACAAGAATCTAAGTTGAAATTTGTTCACAATTGTTCCTACATGATGTTAAATTAAAATCATCAGAAAAGATGAACCAACTACATAGATAAGCCTCTTCAAGAAGCATAATTTTTTTTTTTTTTTTGAGATAACCTGAATCCAGATTGGATCCATTCATATAACATGACTTCATTGACGAACTACCTTTAAGTCCATATGTATCTGTGTAGGTTTTGTTACTCGACTCTATATACCGCTTCAAAGGCAGCTTCGTTAATTCAAATTTATGACTCTGAAAAGTCTTCTGCTAGATCGAGGATATAACATATTACTCTAGAGTCAAGATGCCAAGCCCATACCCACTGCTTCTTTCATTATTCTGATATTCCAATCATGTTCGTCAAAAATGAAAATATAGAACCAATAGATTGTTCTCAGAATTCCGATCCCTCTCATGAAAAAAGAGAACGTATAGTATAATACTGTTGGTTTCTCTAGGCGTAGCTTTTTTTGTTAGTTTTGAAAAAACCCATTAGCGGTGGCCGGCTTCCGCAAAACCGCTACTAATTCATTCCGCGAGGTGGAAACTACCCACCAGGAAGAAGAGAGGCCAAGTATCCCGTACAATCAGCCCAGAAGATCGCAGTGGCATCGGTAATTAGCCGAACTGTTAAGCCCGCGTCCGGACACTTAATCACCGAACGATGTAAATAGCCCGGCCATTAGTACGACCAGAATGTGTGATGGTGGTCGCTGCGAGAGAATATGTGGCGACCACGTGACCTTCGCCGCTTGTATCGCGACATTGTTGCCGTACAATCAGCCTGAGTGCCACCCAGCGGTGTACCGCAAAGGAGGAACTTTACGCTGTTGAACTTTTAGGTACTCGGAGAACTGAGAAGGTTGACAATACGAGCACTATGGAAAGATGAATATTGATTGATATTTGTTTTGCAGGTCGAGAAATTATAGTTCACTGGAGAAACATCTATAAGAATGAAATTTCGAAGTGGTAATGTTCTACTGAATGGGGACTTATAGTAGCGGTCAGTGGCGTATTTAAGGGGGGAGGTCCATGATGTATGGACTCCCCTAGAGCTATCTGAAAAATCGAAACAATCAGGTAAACAACTCTGATAATATGAAAATGGACATGAGTACAGGGAATATCACGAGAATTTAACGAACGAATATCAGAGATTCTTCAGGTATATTTTCGTTGGAAACGTACGATAACTATGTTTTGTTTTGGAGAGATGAAGGAAATGAAAAAAAAACATCAATTTTTTGTGGTTATTCCTCACGACTTAAACATGTGTACAATTTTTTCATTGAAACATCCATATACATGATGATTCCAAATTCGAAGTGAATATGTTGGGGTCATAATAAGACTTTTTCCTTATAAAAACATGTCTTAAAATGCATCTACTTCTAACTACAGCCACTGTAAGTTAGGTGAACCAAAATATTAGGTAAAAAAAAATAATCAAAAAACGAATTACATCTCCTGAAACTTGGCATGCCCTCGTCTCTTTAGACACTCATCTGTTTCTTTCTTGTCTCAAAAATGATGTTAACCAGTTCTGAGGGAGTTGTAGGGTGGTTCACCCTCTTATTGGCCCAAATTTTATGATTCAAAAAATAAACTATCTGATTCAGAATTGCATGATCTAGTGGACCATGAAGAATTTTAGAATCCGGTATGGGTAACAGTTTGAATTTTTCCATTTTTCAGTTGCTGAATTAAGTAGTCGAATTGATAATTTTCGTTATTTTGTGACAGATATAGTTCTGCGATATAGAGTTTACAGTTGTCACATCGGAGTTGGGTCTTTTTCAACAGATTTCTGAAACCTACAGACAATTTTACACCTCAGGAAGTGTTCCATAGCCAGTGACCCAGTAACCCTGGTTAGCTTGATGATATAGTCATGACAAGAATGTCAAACATCGTGACACAAAGCAGGTATATAGAGAAGTTGAAAATAACTAGGTATGGAAAATGGTTATTAGAAAGGGGTGGAGCTTCTAAGAAGAACAGCCCAAGGCTGTCACATGGGCTGCTGAGAAAACAGCGAACAGAGTAATCGTGAAGCGGCATTTGGAAAACATCGAAAATTCAACTTAAAAGCCGTGTTAGCCGACATTATACATCAAAGGAGAGCGGCATATTGAATAACTTGTTTCCTAATAATGAATTTCTCTGCGAGTCTTCTGATATTGAAACTCGGAAATAAGGGAGACGATCAAGAGAGAGGAGTAGGAATGCGTTCGCGTTGCCTCCGCATTACTTCGTTTGAATTGGAAATTCCCAGTCACATACTTGCATCTAATAAACTCTGAAATTTCCATGTAATTAACTTTCGCCTTTCGCCTCGAAGATCAATGGAACCTATTGTTGCCAAAGCAGACACACTGTTTCCGAGGACGGACTAAATTTACCTACGAATGATTGGTACACCGCAAAAATTCGGTCGGAGAAGTACACTGCAAAACCTTCTGAAGGGAAGTAGTAAACCTGCAAATCTTCCATGAGCTGCAAGAGAAGATGGAACAGTGAATCCATGAGTATGTACCTTAACGAGAAAACCATCAAGTAATAAACAAACGGTTCAAAATCCGAAATGAAACAGGTTCTAGACAAATGCTATACGGCCAGCTCCGAAAAGAGAAGAACTAGCTAACGAAAAAACAATCGATATTATCCTATGGGTTCCTAGATATTCCCGAATTGAGATAAATTATTAACATAACCCTTTCACGATTATGTAGCAGTATCCTATCAGGAGAAATTAGGCAAGAAGAACCCAGACTAAGGTCAGAAATCTAGAGAAATCCCCAAACAGTCAAGGTAAAATATCATTGGGAGACCATGACCAGGAAAGATCACAGACGCATGATTGAATCACTCATCATAACAGAATAATGTCGCCTCAGATTTTCACATAATAATTCAATTCCAAAGCTCCCAATGACCATCTACTTACCTGGAGGAGAAATCGATTATCCTTCAAATAATTCATCCATATCATTCCTCAGAAACTTCCTCCACTTCAAAGAAAATATCAATCTCCTATTCTCCACCACTCGGACTTTTCCTATCAAGGAAAGTGTTTTCGCTTTCCTGTTTCCTCTGTCGTCCGCTACCTACCATTTCAAGTTGTTGCTGTTTACGCAAGCGGAATCGATATTTAATCACCAAAATGCATTCTGCGTTGTCAGCACTTCCAATATGTGCGAGAAATCACCTGGATTTTCATCTGTTGCTCGCCAGGCTGTTTGAAAAGAGTGAGTATTTCTATGGATATACATACAAAGTGTGCTATCGAAAACGAAATATACTGAATAATTTCCGTGAGAATGATTATTTGAAAAAAAAAATCCTGACAAGGGAAACCAATTATTGATGACTGTGGTCGATGCATGGCTAGAGAAGCAACTGATCACGCCGGAAGCCCACTAAGTGAACGGCCTACCTACTGGGCAAAGTACATGAAAAAGATGTTTGCTGACGTTATTGTCAAAGTAACCATGGTTACTTTTCATGAACACGTAAAAATGACGATTATATCATGTGCAATTCGAACGCCCCAGTAAGTCCCAGTATACAACGATACTGAAACGCTTTTGTTGCTACTACCGTATTCCGTCTCTAGTGTTATGTCTTTATCATGAATTGTGTCGTTACTTTCAAATTTCTGAAAACAATCAAATTAACGACGCTGTTTCGAATCGGATAAGTAAGTAAGTAATGATGATTGGAACATAAAGGTTTCCTTGAATTGATGAACTTTGTGTAACGTAAAAAGGTTTTAGTTATGTTGAAGGACATTCAACGTTACTAGGAGGAACTGTAGGTATACTTCATTGTGCCCTATATCATAACGTAACATGTAATCAATGTTACCAGAATGTGATGAAACTAGCATGATTTTTTGCCCAGTGGGTATCAAGTATATCTCTCGGCGACGTCAACTGTGTAGAACCAAGACAGGTCTCCGTCAAAATCGCTGTTTGGTGTTTAGCCAACAAAACCTGTCGTGTTCAACACGATCGTATCCGTAATCATTAATCAGCCGTGCCGCGTCACCGAAACCTACCGTACAACTTGTAGACCCTCATTTGTTATCGCCACGTGACACTTAATTATTGCAGTGCATCGGATCGCGGGTACCAAGTACATCGTCGCGTCATAAGTTATACCGTCTTGAAGACGAAGGGCTGATTCGAGTTCAGGAACTTTGAAGAAGTCGGTCAATTTGATGTTAGATCACTTTCATACATCTTGAAGGAGATGATACAGGAGATGAGCAGTTACCGAAAAATGCCGTGTCACTTAGGAAACTCCCACCCTTAATATCATCCTTTCAGTAAATGATATGAGAAATCTAAAAGACACGTCAATTTCTAAGGAAGACACTTGGAATGCATATTTGAGCCCTCTTAGTTGAACACCAGGAGGAGTAGATTTAACCCTTAGAACCTCATATGAAGAGGATGGTCAAGGTCAAGATGCACATCATTTTGAAGAACATTCAAGTCTCTGTTCTCTAGCTTTCAATTTTTTGATGAGCAGTTATCTAAAAAATCAGAACATACATAAAGTAATCAGAACATGATGCTTGCCTTGAGATGCATGGTTTATAGGTTAGTATTATTATATTGACTCTCATTTCAGTCCAAATGACAGGAAGATTTTGAATGCATCTCAGTGCAAGCATGTTCCAATAACTTCTGTATAAATTTAGAACGGCATTTTTCGGAAACTGTTGATGAAAAAATGATAAACAACTCCTTCTCACATAAGGTTCTGAGGGTAACATCTACCCCTCCTAGGGGGCTGAACTAAGAGGTCTTAAAATATTCATTTCAAGTACCCCCTTTGAAAATAAATTCGACCTGCCTTCTCGATTTCTCATATTATCTACTGAAAGGAAGACATTGAGAGTGAGAAGAAATGCCACCCTGTATATCTACACCTATAGAAACAGTGTCGATTGAATGAAGGAAAAGTTATCATACTGACCCATACGTTTCCTAGTTTCCAACGTTCAATCTGAACCTTCGATGAACATTCAAAAAACCATATTATCTGACGATCTGTTGATTCATATATCGTCATAAAACGTTAGTCCGAATAGTTCCTTCATCTCATAGAATAGCCTCTATTTCTAAACTCGTTTATATTCATTGATGAAAATTGAACAAGTTCATCATTCAACATTCAGGTATGAATTCATCTCTTTCCATTAGACAATTATACAGGGCGAGTCAGTTTTTTTGTAGCAGGCCTCCAACAGCTTGAAGAAGATACTAACTATTTCAAGTTGAAACTCTCATATATGTGAACATATGTATGCGTGTGATCTCCTTCTCCGATATACAGGGGATGGGAGTTTTTTATTTTATGTGTTTTTCAAGTTCTACCACAGAGTTTCATCAAAACATCTCATGATGGAAGCTCTTGATCATTTCACCCTGTATATTCGATTGGTGGAGTCGCTATTGCAATTTCCTTTTCTCCTTCGTTCGAATGATAAAGATATTGTCGTCGTTCAAGAAAAATTATTGAATAGATTTTTCAAAATTCACTATTTTTAGAGGAATACACTTTAGTCGTTCTATTTCCTCATATCTCAAATGAATAGGAGCATCAGCTGAATCCACTTTTTTTGTATAAAAGGTTCCGAATTGAAACTCATATATATGAGTAAGTACCATTTTATGAAGTCGAATGATCACTTGACAAATTCATAAAGTTTTATATATCTCATATCTCAGGTTCATAGCTGACAACTACAACTGCATCATTATTCGATTTAACGATTTCTTCATAAACTTTTCTGAGCTCCCGGCGAATAAAACTAGATATCTGTTCGTATACATAGTGTCACCATCAAAGTCCGAATCATACAGGATTCCTTCTCATTTGCATGTAGTTCGTTAGTGTACAATTTTCTCATTCAACCATTCGAAATGACATAATTTTTTCTATAAATTGGCCAAGTATACGAAACAAATTTGAAATCAAAGATGATTCTCCTCGAAATTTGAGAGAATATTGGATCAACTGTTGTTTCTTGTTGCGGTTATCTACAAAACGTCCTGATTTGAACATTTACAATTTTTTACGAAACTTCTATATGATCACTATATTTTCCAAAAACTCTGAAGGACTGATTTTGACGAATTATTATCATCTGCTCAAGGATTTTTTCCTGGCAAAAAAAAAACAAAGTTAATTTTATTCAATTTCTCTTGGAGTTTTGGAAACTCTTCTGTCATTTTGAAATTTTTTCGCTTGAACGTTATGGTCCGAAATGTTCCATTGGAATTGAGATAACAAGGATGTCCAATATACAAATATGCTTTCCCCTTTCTTCTTGTTTGCAGAGGACCACACGAAATACCCGAAAATTGACGTCCTCTGTATGCTCAGCTGCACTGAAGTGACTGAAGGGTCGTTCTAAATGTATATTTTTAATTATACGCCGTTTTCCAAGCGGAAACTTCAACATAAGCGGACGCCAAATTATAAACCTCAACGAGTAGGTAATCCAAATATAATGGTAGAAGTTCTAAAGGACTTAATCCAACCAATTGAACGATCTCAAAATCTCCTCTAATTAGTGTAGAATCTAGAATGAATGACAACAATTTATCATTTCAACTTTTTCAGGACGAATCATCATCAACTTCATTTTTTGAAATACGGTTCTGGACTTTCAGTTCAATAAGCCAACGGAGAGGCCCATTTCTGTATTCTAACATACTTTTTCATTGAGGAAAAAAAACATTACGCGGAAACTGAATGCCGTATCTCCTCACACAAATCCATTGCTCTGAATTGAACCCCCTGTTTCATCTCGAAGTTCTCGATTAAGTTTTTATCACAAGTTTTGTGACCCCAGAGAAACAATAGCAATGAATTAGAGAATATATATAAGTATATAGTAAGGATATGTATTATTATTATACAGGTGAAACGAAGAGACATCTCTCAATAAGGATGGAAGAGCACAATTACAATATCAAGAAAAGACATATCGATAAATCAAAGCAAATTGAATATATCCTTACTGAGAATGGACAACATATGACAGAGTGGAATAATATTGAAATTATAGGAAAAGAAGATAACAACCAAAAGAGAAAAACCAAGGAATCCGCTTGCATTCTTCTGCTTCCTGTTCAGTTGATATAGATAGAACATGGTATTCACTACTGAAAACTGAACATGAAAATTAATAGTAGATTCAAGATCAATTATTATAGGAAACATCCTGTTACTCATTTGTTCACTAAAATCATCACTCATCCATATATTGGATCTCAATATATCTATATTTTTTTCTTCGAACATTTTTCCAAACAAAGTGTCACAAGCTATTGGATTTTTGTTTTAGTCTCCCTGATAGAAACATTTGTCGAATGCATCAGTTACAGTTTGAAGCAAATCATCTTATTTGGACTACTACACATATTTTTAAATAATACTCATAATTTGAAGTGGAATGAATACTTCTGAAATCTTGATGAATGTTGATGAACTGCAATTTTACTGGTTCTTGACTACCCTGCAGGGTTCTCGACCATTTTCATGTTGGTTGTTGACCACTATCCATCAGTTTGTTCCATAAGGATATGAAATGATTGAAAAACACTTGACATGGTATAAGATTGAAATGCAAACATCATTTCAATACTCAGGAAGACTGAATGAAAACTGAAGAACTAAAAAATACTTATTTTTGAACATGAGAACCTAATGGTCATTGCTTCAGTCATTTCGTCTCATTAAAGAGCTATATGAACAATAAGTATCAACATAAATCAATTTTTTAATTTGTACAGCTGCAATAGGTACTGCATGGTAAAATATTTTTGAATGTGAAAATCATTTTATACTTTGACATATAAGAGAGATAATCAGATATGATATGGTCGAGTACCAGAATTTAGTTCAAATTGGTTCTCGACCACAGTGATCGAGAACTGAATATGATCGAATTGGTTTTCGAGCAGCAATAAATGAATTGCAGAAGAAATATTATTCAGGCCTGATTTGATGGTCGCAAACTGATATTTAAGAAGTAGATATGTAAATGAATCAGCATTTAAAAAAAAATTGAACATTTTCAAGAGAAAACAGGTATATCAAACTTTCCTCCTGATTGAACCAACTCTTCAAAATAGGACTTGCAAGTGACTCAAAATATTCAAATGTAAAAACTAGAGTTCATTGTACCAGTATATCACCTGACGAAGCTACTGTATTAGCGAAACATGTTGTGTGTTTGAGAATTATGTGGAAATCTTATCGTTTGTGAAGTTTTTACATTTGCCATGAATTTCCATCAAGTAACTGCCGAGTCACTTAAAAAAAAACAAGAAATAAAAAAAAATCAAAATATTCAATTTTGAAAGAGGTTAAACATTTCAGATGAACCACTGCATTCCATTAGTTATTTTGTAAAATGTCCCTTCTCTGCCCATGTTTTCCGGCAGCGCCACCAAGATTTGTGAGCGCTCCCAAGGGCTACTCTGATTACGGCAACATTACGACTTTGTTAGGCGCTTTTGATACTGCAAACGTTCCCGCCGAGGCCTACTCGATGACGACATGATAACGTTTAATTAATATACCGCCATTCGGCCTGTGTCGCCATTCTTCATGTTTGATTCATGGCACTCCGCGGTCGGGTCGTCATAGGTGTCGACGCAAGAGCAACCATTGATATTTTTGTTGTCGTTATCATCAATTTGGATAGAGCTGGACCAAAAGTCGCCGTCAGTATAAGATGGGTAAATTCCCTATTCTGAGATTTTTATTTCTCCGTGATGTTTATGAATAGTACATTATATATCGAGGGACAGAAATGCAAGATTTTTCCCAAGGTGCGATTTGTTGCTGGAGGGCAACATTATAATATATGTATTTTTTATTTCCTCGATAGGCAATATCCCATTCTTGTACTAACATAATACCGACGACTCATATTCTGATTGAGAAAAACTATCTATTGACTATAGGTATATCTTGAAATTTTATTCGTGAATAGAAACGGAACATGTAAACAACATTTGAGAAGCAAACTCGTTTGATGTAATGGCAGATTACGGAATTCAATAGGTGGAAAGCTCCTTTGACGTGTATATAAATTCATGTCCTTTCTTCAATTTGCAGAGATAAATATATATATTTCCAAGAATGTCTACAAATGTAAGTCCACCTTAGTAGAGCAACCCACATCTGAATCTCTTTTGTGGGTACATAACGATATTTGACTCAGTAACTATCTGGAAAAACATTCCACAACAGATTTATCAGATAGCCAATGAATGAGAATGTCAGTCCCAATTTCGATTTGTCTGGAAAAGCACCCGCCTTCAACAAACTATTGAATAATTTCTGTCCAATAACATATACATCAGTGTATTCTGAGGAATGAAGCATGATATCGGAACAAAAAATGTCTAGAGCTCAAATATTAAAATCATTGGAAAAGAAGATAACAACCAGAAGAGAAAAATCGAGGAATCTGCTTGCATTCTTCTGAACGGAGACAATAGCATTGCTTCCTGTTCAGTTGATATAGATGGAACATGGTTTTTACTACTGAAATCTAAAAATGACAATGGTAAATTCAAGATTAATTAATGAAAACATCCTGTAACTCATTTGATTACCAACGTCACCAATAGTCACTGCGAACTGAGAAGTGTCAAGATAAATACGAATTTGCCATACAAACAATCCATTTTTTATGTTGAAAACGGAAGCAGATTCGTTTCCGAAACGTCCAAAGATGAGTAAAAATTTTGATATTTTTTCTATATACATTTATTTCTCTTCTCCAAAATTTTTTCGATACAAAATGTCACTGACAAGCTAGTGAATTTTCCTTTTAGACTCTCTGATAGAAAAATGGTTTAAACGCAGTGACATTTCAGGGCAAATTATGTGATTTGTCCTCACTACACGTATATTGAAATAGTATTTATACTTTCATTTTATAGAGACGAGGAGAGAAAATCCCGAAAAAATCTGGAATAATGAACATTACCTTCAATTCGAAAGCAGCCTGGATCTTGCTCGCACTCCGCATACCAAAAACAGAGCTTCCTACCGTAATTTACTTTATGTTTGCGGACAGATTGTCCTCACGCCTTGCCCGGTCCTTCTGCGACATGGAAAAATCTCCGACAAAATCGACCATCGTGTCCGAGATAGTCCACGCGGCACTCTAATAGCACTTTCCCTAATCCCCGAAATTAGTTACGTTCGGGGCGAAACGAAATGGCGGTTCGGACATTCACATATGGGAAAAGCTTCATTGTGAACGACGGGGTCCGGCCCAGAAATTAACCGGAATTAATCAGCCACGAGATTTCCGGAGATTTTTTCCTGTCCAGATTGAGGTGTATTGAATAATCACCGTTCATCTCTAAGTTCCCCATAATTTTTATAAGCTGTAGGGTGGCCCTCTTTTCAGGATGAATGTAGATTCAATAAACATTAGACATCGATCACACTAACATTTATTTTCCATTTTGTGACAACACTGACAACCTGCGACATCGACTCTCACGCAACAAGTAACAAGTGAGTTCGTACTGAACATTGAACAAGTGTCTCCTATATGACATATGACACTTGACAATAATGAAGGTTCTTTCCTAATACTCAGTGTTACCAAACTAAACTTATACACTGTGGCGGCAAATTTGAATTTAAATTATATTATCCTACAGCTCGGCCTACCTGACAATGGATCGACCTCGATCTATCATAAGGGATACAAATAAACACATGTCATCTTAACATAAACAAACTAGTCTAAGAGATAGTATAAAACATAAAAATCTCACAAATTCCACATAATTACATAAGATCACATAAATCAGGTCATAACATAAAGTTACATAACAAGTCATATCATAAGGTTAATAAATCACATAAAATAGGAACCATAAAATCCTAACATAAACATAAAACATACATTTAAAATGTGAGCATAAGGTACATAAGGTAAAGACTCAGGGAATCTTAAAGCTGGAATCATGAATCTATCAACAAGTTCATGATCATTGACAATTCGAATACTCAAACAAAATCACATAAGTTTACATAAGGAATCATAATTGAACAACAATAATCTAAGGGTTGACTTGATAATTCAGTGTTTATGACCACAACTTCAAAGCGTCTGCATCAAAAACACCTTTAAATGGAATTTGAGTTATTTGAAAACCTGGAATATCATGTAAGAGGTACCTATCATGGGGAAAAGTTTTCATGATCTCATAAGGGCCTTTGAATTTCGGAATAAGCTTTTTGTTACTACCTACTGAAGTGTCAACATTTTTAACTAAAACAAAATCACCTACTTGATATTTCTTGGCTTCTTTATGCTTGCTATCATAATATTTCTTATTATACTGCTGAATTTTGGCGATATTGTTTTCAGCTTCTTGTCTTATTTTTACGATATCTATCTATATCTCGATCTTCAGCATTAATACATTCCAAAAGTGACTTGACATAATCAGTATTTTTATTTCTCTGAGCAACTCCAAAAAGTAGTCTACTAGGAATTTCTTTGGTTGAAGAAGAAACAGAATTATTCAAAGCAAATTCAACTTGATCTAACTTTTGATCCCATTCTTTTACATCATCACAAAGTTTTGCAAGCATTGGAGTAATAAATTTGTTCATGATTTCTACCTGTCCATTAGCTCTTGGGACACCTGAAGCTACTAAAACATGTTCAATGGCATATTCCTGTATAAATCTCTTAAACTCAACAGAAGTGAAACAACTCCCTCTGTCACAAATGATTCTTCGTGGAATACTATAATTTGAAAAGTAATCTCTCAAGTGTTTAATGACTTCATAAGTATGTGTTGCTTTACATGAAAATAATTTGACAAATTTTGTGAATGCATCTACGACAACTAAAACGTAACGATGGTACTTTTTTGAAGTGGCAAATGGGCCCAAGTGGTCTAAATGTATGGTATCAAAAGGAATGCTAACTTTTTCGATGTTATGAAGAAGACCTTCTTTCTTTCCAGATTTTGGATTGAAAACTAAACATTTGAGACAATTATCAATATAATCTTTAACTTGCTTTATCATGTGTGGAAACCAGTAAGTTTGCTTTATTGAAGAAATTACTTTCTCTAGCCCAAAATGACCCATTTCATCATGATTGTTTCTAATGACATTGTAGACCATATCTTGTGGAACATAAAAGAGTAACCTGTCATTTTCTTTACGGTATACCAAACCTTGTCTCATCTCATAAAATGTTAATTCTTTGTGCTGCAATTCTTCCATCAGGGACTTGATTTTAATATCTTTTGCTTGTTTCATTCCAAGTATTTGTTCAAACGTATTATCTTGCAAGACTAAAATGTTATGTATCCTACTAAGAGCATCCACATGTCGCATTCTACTGTTAGGTCTATGTTCAATGGTATAATCAAACATTTCTAAATACAAAACCCATCTCATTATTCTAGGCACAACATCTTTTTTTTGCATAGTTAAACGTAAACTATCACAATCTGTGATTATCTTGAATTTTAACCCATGTAAATAAACATAGAATCTTTTCAAAGCTGCTATAATAGCCAAACATTCTAATTCATAGGAGTGATAACGACTTTCAGCATCTGTAGTCCTCTTACTAAAATAAAACACGGGGTGCATCTTCTCATTTTGCTTTTGCATCAAAATCGAGCCATAACCTAAACTGCTTGCATCACAATGAAGTTCTGTAGGTGCACTAGGATTGTAAATACTCAAAACAGGCTCCTCTGCCAATTTATTCTTAATAACTTCAAATACCCTTTGCTCTTCTTCATCCCATTTCCAACATGAATTTTTCTTAAGCAAATCATATAATGGTTTTGCAAGAACTGAAAATCCCTCAATAAATTTGCGAAAATAGCTAGATAAACCAATAAAGCTGTGTAGCTGCTTTTGATTTTTAGGAACTGGGTAATTTACTACAGCTCTAATATTATCATCATTAGGACTAATACCATTAGCAGAAACTTTGTAGCCCAAATAAGTAATTTCAGACATTAAAAAAAAACATTTATCAATCCTTAATTGCAACTTATTTTCAATACACCTTTCAAATACAAGTTTCAAAATTTGCAAGTTCTCAGTTATGGTCTCTGTTGAAATTAAAATGTCATCAACATAAAGCAAAAGTTTGTTTTGTTGGATCAAATCCTCAAATACCTGATTAATATATCTAACAAAAACAGGTGCAGAATTGCACAGCCCATATGGCATTTTTAGATATTCATATTGCCCTAAAGGAGTTACAAAGGAGGTGTACTTGACAGATTCAGGAGAAATGCTGACATGATGATAAGCACTTTTGAGATCTAATTGAGTGAATACCTTTTTCCCACGTAGGCTCTCTATCTGATCTTCAATAAGTGGCATTGGGTACCGATCTTTGATAACATGCTTGTTTAGTTGACGATAATCAACGCACATCCTTGTCTCACCATTCTTTTTCTTCACTAGCACTATGGGGGAACAATAATCAGAACTGCTTTTCCTTATGATGCCCTTCTCTTCAAGATCACTGCAGATTTTTTGAACAACATTCTTCTCACAAAAAGATAGTCTCCTAGGCTTGAAATAAAAAGGTGAATGGTCTGGTGTTAAAGTTAAAGACATTTCATATTGAATTTTTGGCACTTCAGGAAGTTCAGGTTGAAGATATGACTCAACAAATAATTTCTTTAAACAGGCAGTATCTTGTGCATTAATATCTGGATTAACTTTCAAACTTATGTCATAATTGCTATTGGCAGAAATGTCAATATTCATAATTTGTTGAAGTTCTTGATCATAACTGATATCTTTACATGTTTCAAGCTTTAAACCCTCTCTACATATCTCTACCTTGAGGTTTGGTAAGGAGAAAAAATCTCTGCCTAATAATATAGGTGAAAAAATGGTACCTCCTGGTACAACATGGAAATCAATATCAAAATCCAAAGCATCATACCTTATACTAGTTTTGAACAACCCTAATATTTCCAGTCCTGTTCCATGGATTCCTTACATTCAAATCAATCATGTATGCAGGACAAATGACCATGGCTGCATTATTCTGATTTGAATTTGCATTACGTCTCTGTGGACATTCAGGCCTCTTGTGCTCAGTACTTCCACACTCATAACAACTGCCTCTCTCTCTAATGGGATGTGGACAAGCTTGACGAATATGCCCTGAACCATTGCAATTGTAGCACCTTCTGTTCTGCCCATTCAACTGCCCATTGGCTGCCTGATATCGATTGGAAGTATTGTTCTGTGTGATTGGTCTACTCAATCGATTTCTAAACCCATTGTTTGTCCTCTCTTCATTGGTTACGTCACCCATAACTCTCAGCAGGTGTTCCAAGTCATCAAATTCCTTAATCTTGCACTGAGTCTGAAGATTCTGGTTATCCATGCCCTCGATAATGTATAATATCAAGTCGCTTTCACCTAGGTCCAATTGGTTACCAAGTAGTACCTTCTCTTGGTAATACTCGCGGAATTTCTCCATCCTCTTCCATTTACGATTTTCAAATCTTTTCATAAGGGTTATTCTACTCTCTCTGTTGCGGAACATCGATGTCATACTCGCCTTCAGGTCATCATAGGACAAAATAGCATGGTCAGGCTTAGAGTGGAACCATTTCTTTGCATTGCCACCTAGCTTATTGATGATGAATAGCTTCAACCTATTGTCATTGATCTCGTAAATCTGTCGAATAGCATCGATTCTCCTAAACCAGCCTTCTATATCGTCATCATAAGCCCCATTGAATTCAGGAATTAGAGCTGCGACAGCATTGTGACCATTTCCAAGGGATGCCGCCTGTACCGCTGCTTGTACCAAATCTTCTACAGTGATATTAACTTCACCGCCTGCATTTCCATCCATAATCTCTGGTACTTCGGGTACTTCAAGAGGTTCATCCAATTCTAGCGGCATGCTCCAACCTAACCTCAAAGTGGACTCGCAATCTCCAAAATTAGCGAACAGGAATATTATTCCTACTAGTACACATAAGTTCATTCCTCTTCTGAACTGTAGGGTGGCCCTCTTTTCAGGATGAATGTAGATTCAATAAACATTAGACATCGACCACACTAACATTTATTTTCCATTTTGTGACAACACTGACAACCTGCGACATCGACTCTCACGCAACAAGTAACAAGTGAGTTCGTACTGAACATTGAACAAGT
Organism: Phaedon cochleariae; assembly: GCA_918026855.4. Taxonomy (NCBI): domain Eukaryota; kingdom Metazoa; phylum Arthropoda; class Insecta; order Coleoptera; family Chrysomelidae; genus Phaedon; species Phaedon cochleariae. The sequence goes on along the minus strand of OU896713.1, from coordinate 1,876,036 downwards.
GTCTCCTATATGACATATGACACTTGACAATAATGAAGGTTCTTTCCTAATACTCAGTGTTACCAAACTAAACTTATACACTGTGGCGGCAAATTTGAATTTAAATTATATTATCCTACAAAGCTAGCAGAGATTTTCATGATCAAGATAAAGATATATGTTCAGAAAATAGTGTGAACATTCCTCTAAGGCATGAGAACATATTCATCGACTCATCGACGAGTGTAGGAGCTCGAATGCGTCTAATTAGTCCAGAACCAATCTGTGGTCTTGAAACTTCCACTTACGAGAAATGATAAACACGATGAAGAAGCTTCGATGAGATGCACTGAGAGAGACTCGCATCTCGACTACTCAAGACGAAACAGATTCATGATATTGATTAAGCTCATGCACCAGGAGACGTCTCTAGTCAACTGCGGATCATTGAAGACTTGGAAAACCTCTCAGGATGCTGAGGTTTTACCAGAGACATCACAATTCCACCATATCCTGATGGACTGAGTAGATATACTATAGCGATTCGGAGTCAAAACCTTTATGCAACACTGACTATATGGTCTTGTAACCGTAGTTGTTGAACGTTTTGAACATAATGTTTCAGAGATATAACTGGAATGTCTACGTCACATCCATCATCGAGGGCTCGACTCGAGTTGTTGAAATTAACCAAAAAGAGCCTCGTCGCGCTACCTTTCGATTCCAGACCACCGGGCTGAGACTCTGATGCACAGCACAACATGACAAGGTCAGTGTTCAATGAAATTTTTGGCCCCGAACTGCTTTAGTATATCTACTGGTGCTCAATACTGTGGATACAGTTTTAGATAGGTAATGAAATATCTGAGGATCTTCCAATTCCTCAGCAGGCAAAAATAAACCTGGTTAGTATGGACACAACCCGTTTCTTCCGGTGACGAAGACAACAGCCATAGCTACTAGGGCTTTTTTGAAAGTTTTTGTACATCAGTGGTCGAGAGATAACTAGAGGAAGTCACAAGATTTCCTGTATGCAGTGGCGTGCATACAATAGAAGCATAAAAGAATTACCTACCCCAGAAAAATTCAAATTACCGATACACAGTTTTTTATACAATTTTGTTTCGCGTGTATATATTTGTTTCAAGAAGATGTCTGAGTAGTCTCACAACTCATCATAATACAATACAATTCGTTAAAAAAATTATAAATCACCCGCTGCGCCGCCGCTATTGGCGCTCTATTCTATGTGAGCAAATAAGCATCCCATTGAAAATGAAAGCAAAGTGATTGTGCTGATCAATAGATATTCATATGGAGTGAAAAAGCATTGCTTAAGACCTGCAAGCCATCGACACTCGAGCCGTGGCGACGCAGAGTGAGGCCGATTTGAACCGGCCGGATACCTGAGCGAGCAATTACGGACAATGATAAGAGGGCATACGGAAGACGGTGAGGGACAGTGTTGCCAGGTGTGGCGATTTATCGCATTTACGGCTACTTTTTTGGTGAAATGCCACATTAAATTGAGTTTGCGACTGGCGACATTCTGAAATTAACAGGAGATTTATAGGCGACATGTGATTATGCGATAATCATTGTTAACATTCGCAATCAAGTTTTGTGAATATTCAACATGCCAGGATTCACTACGGAAACGAAATGGATCAATGTCGGATCATCTCCATCTTTGTTTTCTGCATTTCACGTTTTCAAATTTTTGCCCAACCTTTCATGAGTAGCATTGCGTGCCACTGCCTGTATGCGTTCACATCAGGTGGGCAAGTGACTTCTCTTCCTATCCGAAGATTGCGATGTGAAGCCAAAACTATTTGATTATGTTAATATGTATTCTAATCCACCACTTACTATCCACTTGAGCAAGGAATGAGAACTCAATGCCTTGCTGAAGTAGTTGCAGCGTCAGCATCTTACCGCCTTTTGATATAAATACATGTCATCTAATGCTCCAGAACAGGGAATAGGACGGAACACAAACATATTTCAACTGGAGAAGAACCCACCAACAATCTACTATCTACTCGAGTTTCAAAATATGTGCTTCATGACCTCATGTCTCCAGAAATAGTAATCATCTTTCTAATTATAGGGAAGGTTAACAAAAGAATCGATTGATGTTGAGATTGCCGGTCGTTTTCAACTGTTCATATTCAAAGGTCAGGTAAGGGGTCATAGTTCACAGGGAATGTGGAAACAGCTGCAGTAAATTGCGAATATTTATGTGCTGTTGCCCGTTAGGAGTCGCCACTGATCATGCGAGATTATATGAGTGGCCCGAGGCGAAATCGCGGGAGACTGCATCCGGATTTAGTCCGGATGACTAGCTTGGGCCGGATTAATCAACCGACCACAAATCTGCAGCCTGTAACATGAAAGAGATTGGGATCAAAATGAGATTCGCAAAGCGCATTGTTCTTGGTTCTTGCCATTAACCATTAGCAGGACCAATCGAGCTTCGCATTCAACAAATTTTCAACTACATACAGGATGATATATCTGAGGATGCGAAGCTTCACACGACGTTGTTAACGTGGGGTGGAGAAAAATTCGAAAATAGAGAACTCTGTTCAGCCACATTCGAGAGGAGCGAAAATAGCACAACATATCTTATAATTCCAAGATAAAACTATTTGTACATGATTTGAAAGCATCTAGAGAAATTAGAAAGCCATCTGACTATCACGGGTTTCAAGATGACCTAAATAGATTTTCCGCATACTGATGTCTCACAAATAGACTATTTCAAACCTCCTCATGAACACCTTCACATGAACAACCAACAGATCGTGGTTGTCAACGAAATAAATGACATTGACACGATTTTGAACAGGAAGCCTACGTTTGGAAGTCTCATCGAATGTACAGTCAGAAAATCTTTGAAAATATTAGATTTTATCCTACGTAGTACTCACGACTTGAGAAATCACAATTCGATTTTAACAATGTACAAAACTCAAGTGAGACCTTTCCTCGAGTATGATACCGTAATATGGAATCCTGTTCATGACAAATATGTTAAACGGTCGATTAGAGGAGACTACTATTCTATCCACCACCATATTCAACATATTACTATCGTAATTATTCCCTATCAGATGCATGAACTCTCATAACATAATCTGTGCCATGACATCTTTAGCAACAATTTCACAATGTTCAAGAAACAACTCAAGTACAAATTAATTAACTGGTATAGTTGCCACTCAAGGCAGCAATGTACTCACTACATTCAGGTATGAATTTATTCATTTTCACTTCTTTTCTTTTTCCTCAATTGGAATAGTAGTTCAATAATTTGTAATATTTCTATAATTAAATATTGTTACATTCAGCATGAACTTTAGCGACTTGCATAACTCAGATTGTAATTGGACAAGTCTTTTGTTTCTCTGTTAAGTGTCCTCATGAATTGAATAAATAAATAGATGAATTGCGTCACAGCGTTGAATCATCACGTTCGATGCTCTGTTGTTGCATGATGCTTCGTCAATAGCTAGCATGATAAATCAATATCATATCACAATATTCCACAGGAGAGAAAGTGAGTAAATCGACTTTTTAGGCAAGATGTACTGAAGTAACTATTGACAAAATAGGTAGAAGATGAATCAAGACATGGACACAAAGAAAACATGCAAAAGAATATGACTCTGGCAAATCATGAACCATCAGTAGCTGTGATGACCATCAACAGCTTTTTGATCCCCACATTTCCATAATCTTTTCTAATGGATAAGATACATCATCATCAAATCTTCCAGTACGAGGCAAGATGTATATTGAAGTAGCTATTGACAAAATGGGTAGAAGATGCAGAAGAATATAACTCTGGCAAATCAAAAACCAGTGGCTGTGATAATCATCAACAGTGTTTTAAACTCCACATTTCCATAATCTTTCCTAATGAATGAGATACATCATCATCACAACTTTCAGTACGAGGAAAATTTCCTGGACCAAGTTCCCAGTTACTGCTCTTCAATCAAATGTCAATGCCTCACTTGCAGCACTACTCAATTATTGAAAATCAAATTCCAAAGCTCTAACGCTTCGAACACAACTTCAAAAAGCTCTCTGTGACATAATCGATGGTGTGTTTGTGCATGTGTGTGCTCAAACGGTAACAATCGTACGCCGCACGATTCGAAGAGGAATGTTGTTACACAAGTATCATCAATCATTCAAACAAGTATATAATTTTGTTCGATATAGTGCTTTGTGGGGCTTTTAGTGGAATAATTCAATTATCTTTAGTTAGCGTGGAAATGGATTGTGAAAACATCTGTCTATAATTCGAGAAAAATTTCAAGGTCAAGTTGAAATGAAAGTAAAAGGGAGATCCAAGTGGATTAATGCATTTTAATTATTCATTCTTCATCACCACTTATCGTGGTGCAAAATAATTGATTATCTCACTTGACCCTGTGAGAGGAGTCTTCGAGGCCTTGCCACTGTCATATGAGGAATTATTGAACTAATATAACCATAACACTTCATAACTTTCGCGTTGGTCGAAATCACAAGGAAATCATCAACGATTTCATGAAGATGCTCACGCTATATAAGATGGAAGCTGAACTAGAATGATGGCCCATGCGCAAGACGGTTTTTCAATTATTATAATTACCATAAATGAAGAATAAAATGAAAAATTCCTTTATATTACGTATATTCATAATAAACAAATGTATCATGATAAATAATCACATAGATTTATTAACAGACCCTTTATCATTGTTAATTATCACCAAATCACATTATAATTATAAATTCATCTTATTGATTATCACTTCGTGAATTGGCGTAATAGATGGATTGTTAATCATTAAATAATGTTGTTCACAATTAACAAATATGACAGTGATAAGTCATTGTTGATAAATAAAGCATGGAAACAGGTACGATTTTGATGAATAAGCCTCTCTAGTTATGAATATGGCTAATTGATTATGAACAAATTTGACGTTAACAAATATTTGATGATTATTACTGAAATTTTTCTATCGGTGTGGGAGAAATCTTTGAGGCCAAGGAAAACCAAGAATTCCAGATCTTATCTCAGTTGCATGCTGGTTATTGGAGTTGAAGCAAAGTTTGAGAAAAATGAGGATGAAACGCCAGAAGCAATCAAGTCTTGAAATTTTGTGGGTTTTGCTATTCGAAAATCAGGTTGGAAAACTACTGAAGATGGAAATGGATATAGGTTAGGAGAAAAATCAGTAATCGAAACCATCAAGGTTGTTAGAAGTGATCCATCGAGGAACTTTTCCCTGATCCAATCAATGTAGTGGAGATAAGAAGTGATCTCGAACTACCGCCTCCCATCTTCCAACAACATCTCTTATAATTGCTTGCCGAATAACAACCCCTCGGAATTATCTATTAACCCAATAAATCTCTTCAGGAGGACGAGCATAAAGGCTAATCAAAAATAATCTTCCGATGAGGAAGTTCGTCGGTTGAATTCCGCGGCTCACAAAGCGGGGAGCTTTTCTGCCCCGCAAAGCTCTTATTCACCCCCAAGCCGCTTACGCACCCCTTTCGCAGTCTAGCTCGCTAGCTCGCGGTCGCTGTCTCTGTCATATTAGTTTCGTTTCGTCCTCATCGATAATTGATAATCCCCCCCACCGATTTCTGATATACAAACCGGTTTGATGTCAACAGGCCCCAACATGGGTGAAATTGGCAAAGGGGGATTTATTTTTGTCAATCGATACGGTTGTGGTTGTGGATCAGAGAACGAGCGACTCAGGCTCATTATTTATCATGTGGTATATATGTACTACGGGGTAGGGCGATAGTACAGTCGTCTTCAGAGATCATGTCGCACATGGACGGTGTCAGCTCTCTTAATCACCGCTGCAATAAGAACGCTCATTCCAACTGCGATTTGTTCACTGAAGACGAGTGTAGATCAGAGTCCGATTGCTCGACTCCTATGATAGAAAGAATTATTGTCGCATGTACAAACGAACAAAAACATCTAGTTCGATGACATTTTTTAACAAAGTGGTGTATGTCAACACACTTTTTCAAAAATTCATTCAGAAAATGAGATTTATCTCGTCGAAATTACACTGTAAAAAATCAATTTGAGGGACTGCATATGTGGTTATAGGTGAATTTACTGATTGAACTTTTTGAGTGAAATCTCAACTCAAACTATTGATATATTTCATTAAGTTTTCCTATCAATGAGAATGTTTACAACAAATTTGATTGAATCGGCTCATGAATCACCATTTTATACAGTCAAGTATCACCTTATTCCTACTCAATCGTGCGTGGATCGGAATTTTTTTTTAGTGTATGTCATCTGCGAATGCAGACTGAAAATAGCACTGATATCGCGATTATTGCCATGTGATGAACAGATTTAGACTCATGAAGAAAAAATGTGTTCTCAGATTTAGTGAATAACTATTTTTTCGAATGTTGAGAATCAGCGGTTTCCCCAATGTAGTAGGCTTATAAGGGTCGAGAAATATTTTTCTGATTGTCCCAAAAATCTCCCAAAATTCTGATACACTAAATTGAACTCATCAAGAGTGATAGAAAACCAATTTTCAAGATTAGCAGTTCACGCAATTTAGTATAGCATACAGGTCGAAAAATATTTGTTCCTGAATGCCTTAAAAATCCCAAAAAATGCATCAACACTAGCTCAGATTCATATAGAAAAAATTCAATGTCAGATTTGACATAGAAAAAAAAGCCTATAGATTTCAAAAATCAGAAGTTTTCGCCATGCACTATAGGCTTATACAGGTCAAACATTATTTTTTTCCGTATTGCCCTGAAAATCCAAATCCATTGACACTAAATAGGACCCATGAAGAAAGAATTTGATATCAGAATTGATAGAAAACCATCGTCCTTCCGATTTTCAAAACTAGCGATTCACGCAATAGAGCAGTGGGCTGATAATGGTCGAAAAATAGTTTCAGCCTGATTGCCCCGAAAATCCCAAGAAAATCATTGACATCAATACAGACCCATTAAGAAATGATTTGATCTCGAATTCGATAGAAAACACTCCCTCGAGATTTTCAAAATAGGCGTTAGACGCAATGCAGTATTAGGCTCACATACAGGTCAAAAAATATTATATTGCTCTAAGAATCCCAAAAAAATCATAGACATCGATTCAAATCGATAAAGAAAGAATGGCTCTGCTCTGAATGGAATCTCTAAGAGCATCAGCGTATGTTTGGGTGCTGAACCCCATACATGAGAACAGTATTTCAAAACTGGCCGTATCTGTGCTTTGTAGATCATGTGAAGCTGCTGGGGTGCAAAGAATCTGAGTTTTTGTGAAGCTGCTTTTGCAATGGATCGGACATGATTTTCCCATGAGAGGGTATTGCTGATAGTAATAACGAGCATAGATGTAGTAGGTCTTGGTGGAGTTACGCATTTCCAGAGAAAATACAGGCTTGAGTTTTGGTGGCAGTTGGGAAACGAAAATCGATTCGAATCGCAACAAGCTCTGTTTGCACGTGCGGATTTTGGATTGCACGAGTTCCATCCAAACTTCATTATTTTCAGCGTTGTTCACAGTCAAGGGGTTTATTCGTCTCTATTGGCGTTATATACTGCAATTGGAATTGCACGCTTGAAGTTTGATTCGCGTATTCATGGACATACCACACGTGGAAACGAATTTGCAGAGCGAGTTTATCAAAACAAAATTAAAGTTTATCCTTGGGGAATGAGAGCGGAGGCTGATGAGTTCGAAACAAACGAATAACAATATTACTCTGTTCCAGACTGTGAATTGTCGAAAAAAGTCACCACGTTTTCAATTAAACCATTTTTATGGAAACATCTTATCATGAACAAATTTCGGTTCACCTATATTAAAATTCGATCACACTTCGGGTCACCTACGGTGTATTGTTGCCAAATAAGATCGAAAGAATTGTGCTAACGGTATATAATAATCATAATAATGACAATTTGTCATTATTTGTCCTCACAAAAAAAAAACAATAATACCGAGGGCAAAAGGGCGAAGTCTAGTCATGACCAGACGAATCCAGTCAATTCCTACTCAACTTAACCCCAATTTTTAAATCATGAAAATCATTCATATCCCAAAGTGGTCTAAAGTAATCTCAAAAGGAAAAACAATGCTCAAAGTATTCAAGTGTGGTCGACCGACTTTGAGTTACTTTCATTATTCCAAATTTTTGGGATTTTCTCTCCTCGTTTCTATAAAATAAAAATATGAATATTATTTCAATATACGTGTAGTAAGGACAAATCAGATGATTTGACCCAAAATGTCACTGCGTTTAAGGAATTTTCCTATCAGAGAGCCTAAAAGAAAAATTCACTAGCTTGTCAGTGACAATTTGTATTAAAAAATTGTTGAAGAAGAGAAATAAAGGTATATAGAAAAAATATCAAATTTTCACTTATCTTTGGACGTTTCGGGACCGATTCTGCTCCCGTTTTCAACATGAAGAGATTTTTTCAATTGCGAAGTCGTATAATATGTCTTGAAGCTTTTCAGTTTTCAATGACAATTGGTGACGTTGGCAATCAAAGGAGTTGCAGGATGTTTTCATTAATTAATCTTGAATTTATCATTTTCATGTTCAGATTTTAGTAGTGAATACCATGTTCTGTCTATATCAACTGAACAAGAAGCAATGCTATTGTCTCCGTTCAGAAGAATGCAAGCAGATTCCTTGATTTTTCTCTTCTGGTTGTTATCTTCTTTTCCAATGATTTTAATATTATTCCACTCTGCCATAATATGTTGTCCGTCTTCAGTAAGGATATGTTCAGCTAGTTTCGATTTATCGATGTTTCTTTTCTTTATATTGTACTTATGTTCCTTCGAAACTAGCTGAACATATCCTTACTGAAGACGGACAACATATGGCAGAGTGGAATAATATTAAAATCATTGGAAAAGAAGATAACAACCAGAAGAGAAAAATCATGGAATCTGCTTGCATTCTTCTGAACGGAGACAATAGCATTGCTTCTTGTTCAGTTGATATAGACAGAACATGGTATTCACTACTAAAATCTGAACATGAAAATGGTAAATTCAAGATTAATTTGAAAACATCCTGCAACTCCTTTGATTGCCAACGTCACCAATTGTCATTGAAAACTGAAAAGCTTCAAGACATATTACACGACTTCGCAATTGAAAAAATCTCTTCATGTTGAAAACGGGAGCAGAATCGACCCCGAAACGTCCAAAGATAAGTGAAAATTTGATATTTTTTCTATATACCTTTATTTCTCTTCTTCAAAAATTTTTCAATACAAATTGTCACTGACAAGCTAGTGAATTTTTCTTTTAGGCTCTCTGATAGGAAAATTCTTCAAACGCAGTGACATTTTGGGGCAAATCATCTGATTTGTCCTTACTACACGTATATTGAAATAATATTCATATTTTTATTTCATAGAAACGAGGAGAGAAAATCCCAAAAATTTGGAATAATGAATGTACCACCTCCTCGATTAACCTACAGACAGTATTTGAGTTACTTGTTTTTTCTTTTGATATCATTTTTGAACATTCATTTTTTTGCCATTTTTTGTCGAGTTTTTCAGATGAAATTCCTAGTTAATTTGAAGAACTTAAAAATCTAATATATTGAGAATGTTTGCTAGACTAGAGATTTTATTGCTGAACACCGAACGAAATAAAAGTTTATTCTTGGGAATGAAAGCGGAGGCTGATGAGTTCGGAGCCCACGATTTCTATCAAATTATTTCCATAGGAACATCTTGTTATGACCAAATTTACATACATGAATACATTTAGATTCTGCTAAATCTCATAACTAAGAGATCTAGGATGAACAGAGTTGCCCCAATTGTCAGCAAGAGCGAGACAGTACTGTTTCGACCCACCAGATCTCATCAGCCGCTGTCGGTCTGCTGACAACTGGGACTACTCTACGCTTCGGGTATATCACCCATTTCGAAGACGCAGGGTATAACATGAAGTTGTAGTCATGTTGTAGCCATCTTGTGGCAAAGCTCTGAGGTGGGATACAGAGATATCGCGGCGTACACTGTATGGCGCTGCCATCTATAGTCACACGTACAGACCCCTACGTCTATGAGCTACAGAGTGGTACTATAAGTAAATCACTCTGCTGACAGATGGCACTACCTGACATACTTGAGTGGAATTTTTCCACCACCTATTCAACTGCTAAATTTCATAACTAAGAGATCTAGGATGAACAGTCTGTTCATCCTACTAATAATAAATAATAAAATATAGGAGCTTCATTCTGAGGGACGATTTCTGAATATTTCTTCAGCTCAGCAAACTATATGTCATCGGTAACATTTTCTCGCGTTGAATTTTCCACATTCATTTTTCTGCATCTTGAAACTACCCATTCTGAAATATAAAAAAACAAATGATGAATCTGGCGTATCGTATTTGGACTCGTAAAATGCAACTTTTGATTCTGGTGCATTGCAAGTGTGAAAATTGGTGATTAGCTTTTTTCTCGCGATCTATCAACGTTGAACATTTCACTAGCAGATACTTGAGCTGTTCGACACAGAAAACACTAATAAGAGAAGTAATATCGAGCTCGAGTCGAAAGGGACTTTTTCGCTTAATGAAAAGTCGAGAATCGCTGCGAAAGTTATAAAAATCCGTATAGTCGCGCTGAAGGGAATATCCGGAATATACAAGCCTCCCTACCTCGATCTCAATTTTCTATTCGTAATTGTCTGTCTCGTGCTGCAAATGACGCACTGCTTCCAACATACAACTTTTAATGAATTTTGTCGGTGATCCAGACTACCTAGTTGAACATCGACGAATAGTCCGGGAGACGACGAAAGGAAAACGATAATGTCGATAACCATTTATGCATGCAGGATATGTTCTCGCAGGTGATTCATGAATTTGAACTGGAGGCAAAACTGCAACCCTTGCACAAAAATCACCAATTTTATAATACCTAATTGAGAATACAGGATTGAAAGTTACATTGAGTGGAGTTCTTAATCAGCATAGAAATGCACGAATATATATACTTTTGACCACTGATTTCTCAAAACGACATCATTCGTAAGCTTTATACCAAAATACTACCAGTTAATATACCATATTGTGAATTTTTCATCCATGCTAGGATGATGAAAATAATAATTTTGAATATGTACATTTCAAAACACATATACTTCCTGCGCCATTTTGGATGATATCAATTCATTGAGCTGACCAATCACAGATTACGAAGTAAGCTACATCAGTTCGAAACTAATATAAGTCACCACTCTATGCACCTTCATATCTGGCTTTTTGAAATATTGATTGGAATGTGCTGATTCCAAAACGATTCCACTCAACTTCAACTCATGATATAAATTGCAAAATCATCATTTCGGGAAAGCTCTGGAATTCATTGCCTAAATAGGTATTTCTAAGACTTTATAATCTCCAAACGATCAAACAAAATTCCAACACCTACTTCTCCTCCCTATCCTCCCTAGGTACGCACGATGTTCTTAGAACATTATAGGTATTCCCTTTCGTGCGCACCATGCGATGAAAAAATTGATCTATTGAAAGATGTTTGGCTGGATGGCATCCCTCAGCGGTCTTCCCCAGAGTAAAAAACGAAAGTCTGTTGTCTAACCATAACTTGAGTCTTTTCAATTTTTCTATTGGCTGCACCAATTTTCTCGAATATTTTTGATGAAACAGGCCACAGCCTTTAGGGCAATCCGGCAAAATTTTTGGATTTTTGACTTTAACTCAAAGTGTTAGCCCTCTTTTGTTGTGGACCAGACTGACAAAAAATTTAGTGGTCTTTTGATGTTGGTATCGACTCAAAAATGTTCACCGTGTGATGAATAATAGAAGAAAGTCATCTCAATTTGTGACTCCATAGAAGTGTAAATGTATCTTATTTCAATTCCTCACTAATTTTTATTATGTTCTGGTTCCCACGAAAAGGGATATCCTGTAATGTTCAGAGAACATCATGAGAACCAGGAGAAGTATGGTAGGAATTGGTGTTCTTCTTGCATTTCTGGAGGTAACATACCTCGGGGAACACCTCCCTTGGCAATGTGTTCCAGAGCCTCGCTGTTCGTTAGATGAACGAGTCTTTGGAAAGAGATGATCTGCAGGTCTTCAAAGTGACACGAAAGGAGTGCGAAGCCTCAACTCGACGGGTTAATCTCGCGGGGACTGCCGAGAGAGGAACAATTGTTGATATTTCAGAAGAGCATCGTCCATGAAAATATCTATAGAATAGAGCCAGATTTTATCGCCTTGTTTTTATAGATAAAAATATGAGTATCATTTCAGTTTGGGTGAAACAGGATCATAAAACACCAAACCATTCTGATCAACTGAACGCAGTGACATTTTGGAGCAAAACACTCTCAGTATAAGTCAATAGAAGTCAACAATTGCTGTGACTATCAGAGTTCTACAAGCAATCGTACAAGAACACATCCCAACATTTTATGTTGGCAACAACCCCATAACGTCACAACCCAATTTATCTTCTTTCCCTCCCATTCATCCAAAACTAACACCGAAATGAAAATGGAATGAGCGTCGAAATGATCTAGCATCGAATTAAATGCCGTGAAAGGCGATGCATTATGCATCAGACTAGCCCGAGGACCTGTTGGCAAAAATTCGATTTTCCGCTCCTGATGGTGCCATCTGCCGGCCGATGCCCGAACTACGTATCGATTCTGAGACAGATTACGCTCCGCTACTAGAGTTCCTCCCACGGTTCATAGATGGCGACAGCGATGAGGCTCGACAAGATGGTCGATACGTTCAGGACACGCCCATTCTCGCCACGTGGTTACCCCCTCCATTCGCTGACGTACACATGGAAAACACGATGCGTAATTGTAAACAGGAGTATCTGTTTCTACCAGGTGATGTTACTGTAATGAATAGAAACTTATTCCGATATGATTTATTTCTTGTTATCTGAATTGAGTAGGTGATAATTTTATGACATAAAATAGCAAGGGAAGGAAATGAATAATGATCGATTATTCAAATTACGTCATCTAATGATAGTGTAGTGAAAAGTCGAGTGAAACGAGCACAGTTTATCCCTCTGATACATATTTGTTTTCGTTTTGTGAGGTCATTGAAAGTTCATTGTCAATGGGCCAGGGAGAATATTTTTCTGATGTGCAAGAATATTATGAAACTTTCATTATATATGTACAATAATAGAAATCTATTTATACCTATTGAAGCTTTCTGTTTCGACTATTCTGATACAGTGCAAAGTCAACGAGAGAATTAACATCTTATCTCATCTGATGCATTATGTCTCCATATCTTGTTAACTTTTTACCATTTTAACAACTCTTTATCTCTATATCTTGAAGATCCTTCCAGAAACTTCAGAATGTCCCAATTAACTAACCTGTAATTTAATCTGGGAAGTAGCAGTCCGCCTCGAGCATATGAAGTTCTATGTGAGACACCCATGATTTATTCGGACAGTTTGATATTTCTTGCGCCAACAAATGAGTTATGTGTTTTGATTCGGTAATAAACTTAAGAGCATTACATAAAAAATGATTTATACATCGGAATGGTTATAGATATTAGTAAATGGAAATATAAATTTAGAAACAGTTCATTAGATATTTCTTGTGAGAATACTTTGAGGATCAAAATAGGTAGGTACTTCAACAGTCACTTGTTGTATAGTCGGAGAAGGGAGTTGGGTTCTAGCAGGAACAATGACCTGGCATCTTGCTTGAATGATAAATAAAATGACTGCATGTGTCAGATTGTCACTTTGATATACAGTTCTCAACACACTCAATGGACTCTATCAGATAAGTTGTGGAACACTCAGTATATTGAACAACAATACTCTCTGTCTCATACTTGGGCAATAAATATTGGAAATCAGTTGATAAGAATCATCGAAACAAGTTCGAATTGAGAATTTTCATCCTGTATTTCAATTATAGGCGAATTTTTGAAAACGTTTCGAATTAATAGTCTGATATAAATAATATATATAATGGATATCGAGAAGGCCGTTTCTGAATATACTGAATCGAATGGGCCATGGTTTTAGTCACCATTTTTAATTTTTCTTACTGAAATGAGATTTTGTCCTATTTTCTTATTATTCTGTATATTCCACAACAGTGCTCTTCTCGTCTTTCATTGACCCCCACAAAACCTGAGAACAGTTCTCTCCAATAGTCAGCTCAAGTGGAGTTCTAGGGAAAAATTCCAAGAAATGCAAGACTTTCGAAAAAAAATCGAATGTTTGTTCCAATGGCCAATTAAGGAGAAATCACGAAAACATCCCGAGATGAGGTCCCAGTGTATCATAATATGACTGATTTTTGATCAGAAAAAAAATTCTCGAGTTCTGGCAGCTTTGGAAATGTAGACCATAGTGTGATGGTTCCACTTTACACTCTGTGTATGTTTTGTTCTGCGGACTTTTTCAGAGTGTTCTAGCTCTCTAGCTGATATCGAAAAATTGATGACGGAGAACAATATCTGGAGAAAAAAAAATCATCCTAGGTGTTGTTCATCTGAATTTTCGAATCACAGGAAGGTCACACTTCACACTTACTATAGACACCTAGATATCGACTGAAACTATATTCCACTAATGAGGTAGATTCATCTAGGTCAGGGAAAACGATAATTTTCATCATTTACTTATTTAGTCGAATATATATCAAAATGGGTAATTGATAAAACATTGTTTTTTCCATTGATATTTGATATCCATGAAGGCTTTGATTAGGTACTCCTATTCATCATCGATTTAAGTGAATAGGTTTCAGTTTGAGGTAAGATGAAATATTGAAATACACATGGACACATCCATATTGATGATGTCATACTGAAACGAATACAACATCAATGCAAACAAAATGAAGATATTCCGGAAAAAGATTCTGAATTTTATATGGAACCATTCATGACACAAGGAAGGCGAAAAGTTTGAAGTCTCAAAGATGGCATCCTTTCTTAGCAAGAAGTATATCAAATTACAATAATTTCCATTGATCAAACACACAATCAAATTTGCCTTCATAATAAGCCTATATTTATGCACAAAGAGACAGAAACGCAAAGTCATTGCCTTACTAGTTCATAAAATTGTATATTTTTTGTCAGGTGAGTGCCTGCTCATACATTCATGAACAAATAACGCATTAGTTTTCATATTCCTTATGTATATGATACCGCTCGAAGGAAAATTCGGATATCTGGAACTTCCGGTCCATTATCCACTCTAAAACCACCCCGACATCACCATAACACTATTGATAAACAACAATCACAATCCGCGTTATGGCGCGAGTCTGGCGGCGAAACAAGCAGGAGGCCGTTATCGAGGCGCAATTGTCTTTATGGCCGAGCCATCTGAGCGAAGCTGTACCGCTCAGAATGGCTCCTGGAGGACCCATCTGGGACCGGGAATCTTTTCCTGGCTCTCTTTCTCCTCTCAGCACCGCAGCATTAGCCGAGGCGTGTTCTTTACTGTTGTGAGCCCAGTTTGGGATCTTGATGGCCAACTGATTATTTTAGAGGTCCCAAAGGACAGAGAAGAATCTGGAGAGGTTTATGAACGATTTTACAAAAAGAAAACTCATGCAGTGTTGTTTCTTGTAGGTAGAAATGAAGGAATCTAAGACCCATCAGATGGAGATTAGAATGAGATTGCTAATGAAGACTGTGCATAGTGAAGATACATCAGTGGCTTCTAAGGCTTCAAGGACACATTAATTGTGAGTATGAAGCTGATGCATTAGGAAGTGATATTTCTAAAGTAGATTGTGTTCGGCGTACTAAAACCACCATGCCCATTGAAACAGTATGTGGAGGCAGAGTGAATTCTTTGTTGAAAGAGTCAGGTCAATCATTGTTGAATAATAATTTTTTATTGTATTCAATACTCTGTATTCAGGAAGAATAATCCATTATGGTTGTCAGAAATTCATTTTTAATCAGTCAGTATTCGATTCGGAATAACCCAAAAGATCAATATATTATGTTAGATATAATCCACTAGTAGCTGGATATATTCAACGTTTGGTCCTTCGAGCCGAATATATATCAGATGCGTGTTATGATATCCGGCGCAGTTTGGTCTGCTCCGATTGCTCAAAACATCAGGAATTATAATGCTGATGAGTATGCAGAAAACTTTCCTGATATCATGAGAACAATGACCAGCATTACTTTGATGACCATTCGGACAAGAGACGATTCATTAGAAGTTATCATTATTATCAAGAGGATGATAGAGGTGCATCGACGTAAATGTTTTCGAATAGTAAAAAACTTTCTTCTTCTGAAATGACATTGACAAATTCATGATTTGAAATATTATGTTCAATTGATTTTCCATTAACGGATCAGCTTTGATCATCTCGATAGCGGATTGATGATTATAGGGGTCTTTCAGAAGAGGATGTATACCACCTTCTCAACACTGTTCTCAATATGGCCATTGGAGCCAACAAGTGATCAATATTCACAGATCATGCTGGAGTTCCTTTGGAATACGTGTAGCTCCAATACGATGCTGGATGTTTAATCTGATATCAAAACTATTTCCTCAAGTAGGTAGGTCATCAGAAATAGCGATGGTGCTCTGACCGGTGATCCCAGAGACATCGAACAATGCTAACGTTTCATTTAGGAGATGAACGCGACTACTACAGGAGAATCATCTATCAAGAAACATTATTTATCGTCGGCAATTTTGTGCAAACCACAAACTTGGGATGGAGGCCCCGAAAGTCCCTTCGGACTGTATCAAATTTCAGCGATCATTCAATCCAGACGCTTCCAGGGAAATCGCTTCTCTTTACGAGCACTCCATCCAGACAATCGGGAGATAAGAACCAGCATTCGACGTCTTCTCCCCACTCCGACTGTTATCAGCTGACGCCACTGGATGATCCGGCTTTTGTTTCAGAACCTTTCCGATGGTAATAGAAATGGGTAATAGAGGATTACGTCAGGACGGACGTGCTCTCATTTCCCCCTGTTGGGGTTATTCAAGATTATGGATTTAATTACTTTGCTCACTCCGGTCTGTCGGGTTTCCTAGATTGCCGATAAAACTGTCCGAAGTGTCGATGGTTCGAATCCTGCATTCGGCAGATTATTAACTCTGTTACGTCATACTCAGCTCTGTTTCCACTATTCCTTCGCGAGCAGATGAATTAGTCCAAAACTAATCTCAACACTAGGAAGAATATTCTATATTCTCATGTAATCAACTCATTCGTCATGATGATGAATTGAATGATCGATCGTTTTTTTGATTACTTGTACTTAGCTTTATCACTTGACAGTCGATTTGTTCACGTGGAGTCGAATGGACACGCAAGTAGCGTATTAAGAAGCAGGGACTCAATATTGATATTTAGTCAACACGAAAAATACTGCTGGATACTCTGACAGCACTTATCAATTATTCAGATGGGTAGCTTCTAGTCTCTTTCCACTGAAGGCATTACTGAATAATCCAATAATTCTCAGTTGCTGGACAGCTCTCGCGACTCTAGGAGATATTTTGATGCATTCTGGGGGTGTTTTTTCTGGTCGGGTTTGTGGAACGAAATTGGATTTTTTATGAGACTGCCGAGCAGCGGAATTCGTTCAAATAGCCCTAATTACAGGCCAAAAAAAGCAATTAGCCAAAAATCCAGCATAGCTACTATAAAACGCAGTCACAAATCATGTCAAATTAGAAAATAATCAGCTGGTGCAGTTCATAACCGCATGAAAGGGGACATACGGAGGACTGAAAATTAATTTGAATGGGAGATTAATAATGGAATGGCAAGAGACGTGAGTGATTTGTTCCGTTGAGCAACTTTTCGGTTGTACTAGATTGGACAGATTCAAATGTGCATGGAATCTACTGTTATCTACTTCAGATCATTCGGAATTTCAATTCAACATTGTTGGGAAAAAATATCCATTGACACAGGTCAGCCATTAACTTCATTTGTATTTTCATTGAATCGAGAATGAAGGTTAGCTATCATGAAGGGGAGTGAACTAAGATCAATGAGGTATTTTCAGGACGCTGATGTTGAAAACGGAAGTGACTCAGTCTGTGAGAAGTTTGAGAAGCCATATATCCAATAAAATATTGGGATCATCCGGGTCATGGCATCAACTTTCATGAGACCGTGAAGTGTCTGTGCAAGTTGGTGTAAGGGTCTTTATTCTGTAACCCTTACTTTGACACTCTGTTCAGGACAGGAGACTACTCTGGTATTTTGACAGGGGGGATTCTCGAGCGCCAGATTTTTGATAAAGGTGATTTACTTCACCTGCTCCTCCCAACTTAGTCGGGAAGGAGGCCCACAGTAGCAACAGTGGAGAAAGGTACAGGAGGTATACCTACCTCGGTACCCACAGTATAATCCAGGGGTCAATGGTATTGAATCGACCTGGAATCAATAAGTAGCCAAGGGAGTATAGGCTTTAATTACAAACCCTGGGTCTAGCCTGGAATACTGGTTGCTATTTCTGGTCTGGATAATTACAGGAATCAAAGCAAAATATCTCTCAGGTCTTTGTTATTTTAAGGTTAGGTCTGGAAAATTATTTACTCAACTATTTCATCACTTCTACCTGGAGAATCGGAAACACAGTTCCAAACGAATCAAACAGATTTAATTCCTATTTATCTTTCCTTTTCCTTCGATTTTCAAATATTCAATCTCGAGATTTAAGTGAGGTTAATTAATTATATTTTTCCATTAATGTCAATAGTTCATGAAACATAGAACACCGCCTGACGGGATACAAAGCACAAAGACACCGGTGCACAGGACTGGATTCATCAAGGAAAAGATGAAGAAGAGTTGTTAACTGGCTTGTCAGTGTCAGTCGTCAGTCAATAATAATATTCTGCAATTTTGACAAATGAAAATATTGAAAATCACTAAATAAATTATTGAACTATTTGGAACTGAAAGCAATGACAACAGAGAAGGAAATATGAAATATGCAATCACAAAATTCGTTTATTCAATTTAGAGCTCTGGATTCTTTACACAGGTCGGGTGAGTATCGGTGTGAAAAACAACAGGAATGAAATGAGGCTATAAACAGGATGAATAACACTGGTGAGAAATATACAAACTTACATGTGTAACAGGAAATCACTATACAATACTATTTTACACTGGTTTTGAATGAACTATGAGAGCACTAAAAGATCAGCAAGAGAATCAGGAGCTTGAAGAGCAACGGAGATCAGGTAGTGTAGACTTGTAGCGATGAGCTTAGACAGAGTGATCCGAATCCTTGGCTGTCTTCAGTATTTATGCACTGCTTTGGCCTTGGCACAAGGACAAGTAAATCTGGAATCTCATTGGTCAAAACTCCCACCTCGTCATGGCTCATGGCCATGGCCACTAAATCTGTCCTTGAAAAACACATGTGCACCTCCAACACACAACGCGGAAAAAATAATATTACACCCTAAATGGGCAGAGGAACAGGATCTACTACCTTTGCTTATGCTACTGAATGAATTGGGCTGGAAAATATTCAATAACAACAAAGTTATGAGCAGTCAAACATTTATCATTTCAACTGATAGATAATTCAATCAAATTTCATATCATGAGCAAAGGGTTGAAAAATATGGAAGTCTTTAGGGTTGTAATGATGTTCATGGGAGTTTACTATCAGGAAAAGCTTTGTGAAGTCAGGAATCAATGCATTACTCAGCTCTCTCAAGTTTTCAGGTTATTTCGAGCTTCCGAACAGGTGAAATTCAAGTAGAATCAGTCTCAGGTTACTTAGATATTAATCAAAACCAGTCTAGTAATGAAGCTGGTCAAAAACACTTCATTACATTGGAATCACCAGCGATTCACATTTCATTTAAGTGGAAGCAGACTCATTGCGACATTGACACCGATGTCCTTGAACTTAGTTTTAAGACTCATGTGCTGAGGACAAACTTTATTTGCATCTCACAAATGTAACATCTTCGAATACCCAAGATATTCACCATCTTCTTGCTACTATGATTTGTTGTTCGCATCATGAATATTCTGGATTCCATTTTGTTCTCTTTATATCAACATATATTTATTATTTCCTATTCGTAATGTACGGTTACCGTGAATTCTAAGACGTAGCTGGTCACGGCAACCCTGTACAGCTACCATCGATGCCAGTGACAGATGACCAGCAGCCACGTTGTCATGCACACCCTCTCTCTGAGAGGGTGGACGACAATCGTGATGAATTGTCGAATGGAGGAATGCTGCACCAGCTGCCAGAAGAAGAATCGTGATGTGTCGAATGGAAAGGAATGATTCTTTGTTCGACTTGCTCTCTCAGAATATTGGATTTGGTCGAGGATGAGCACAGACGTGATAATATTCGATATATAGGGGCAGTAGGCGGAGATACAGAATATCGAAATAACGATAGAAACAGAGTTTTCATGAAATTTATGTACCCCATGTGAAGCTTTCATCATTTTTACTATTCTTCCAAATTGCTGATGGTAGATGACAATGAAAGAACAACTAGATCATAGATAAAAAATAATTAGGTCCTACATAATCAAGAAAAAGCTGCTATCCGCAAAGTACTACACTAGCATCTATCCATATACTATATTGACATTCTGCTCACAGCTACTGAATGTTATCTAGTGAATAGTATATAATTTTTCCCAATGATCTGATGGATAGCTGGAGTAAAAAATATTTTTCCAGTTGACCTTAGACCCAGTATCGTCTTTGTCCATCTACTGTCATCTGATTGTTGTTATGTTCTAATCGGGTAATCTATTATTATCATGATAATCTGTTTGGAATCAGAAGTAGGATAGTGTGGTACTATACCGGCACAAAAAAACATTTTCTTGAGACACCACTGCACAGGCCCTTTTGGCTCAGCATCAGCCTCCGCTCGAACATAGGTCATTAAATTCTGATGAACGTTCAATAATAGATTCTCGTCGACATCGAGAGATCGTGCAAATATTGATTCGAAGTAATTAGACAATCCTCCGAACTTTTCTCGCTCCATTCTTTCCAATAGATGTTTCAACGTCATTTTCCGTTCGCCCATACTCAGTCACGTATATTTCACGACTATCATTGGCTGCGAGAAATCGTTGCATCGTAACAATTATGGAAATCCAGACTCGTGAAGGCAATTTCGACAGTTGCTAGAGTCTCATAGACCGTGATGTTTCGTATAGAAGCATCTAGCGCCTACGAATGGCCTGAGAATTTTCTCAAAGGTCGTTATCAACATGGAAACGTCTGTAATGACGGAGCTCATGGAGCAGCAAAGTTTAATGCGTTTTATGTCGTACGCACGGATGGAAATATCATTAAAATGTCGCTGCAAAGCTTTAAATGGAAGCCTGATAGTATGCAATACTGTCTAGCTAAGAAATATTCAGAATGGGTGCACATTAATCGAGTTCACAGAAAATAAAAGAGTTGCCTAGTCGGGGACAGATCTCTTTTCCGTATTCGTATTGCTGATTTTTGAATTCTTTGCGTTCCAGAATGAAGGCACCTTGAACTGATGGTTGAAATACCGAAATCCTGACTTCACTGATGGTTAAAACACCATAACTATCACAATATCCACAGGATAACCCATATTCTGCTCCCATTCCTTTATATCGTTATCGAGCAACTGGAAAAGTGCGATAGAAAGTCATGTGCTTATATGGGCACAACAAATTCACAAGCTCTATAGAAGACACAGTACAAGTCAGGAAAAGAGATGTTATGTAATCAGTAATCACTCAGCAATTCTGACTGATGCTATCCAGGGGAACCAGGCTGTTGAACCTAATCATATCATAGAACCTTCTGACTCAATAGGATGACATGGAATATAAAAATGATTTGGCACTGCTTTCATTCAGCTAGCTTGAATGTTGGTTAGGTGGCCCCTTAAAGAAAAATGTATAACCTCACCAAAGTTTGGTCAATTTCATGGATGCGGTAAGTGTATTGCTGAGGTCAGTATTCAATCTAGTAGCAGACATGAACGGACGTAGAAGAAAACAGAAAAGAATAATGAGGGGGATTTTATTGCAAATCGCACTCACGCTAAATGATGCAACACCATGTTATCCCTTCCCTCTTCATTCCATCGGGAGCAAAAAGTGCATTTACTGGTTTCCATCCGATCACTCTCAATTATTGATCATTCCATCCGACACACAGAAACCCGAATCCTTCTCTCGCTGATGAATGTCCCTTCTCGGGAAAGGTATCGCTTTCATTATTCATAAATATAAAGGCGCAGCTAAATCCTCCATTAAGTTTCCGTCTAGAGTAGTCCTTTTGCTAATTATAACGGTCGAAAATTTATCAAGAGTAATGCGTAATCATCCTCGCGGTAAACTCATTGGGTTATTCCAGGAGCTTGAATCATCCCTGTCGTAATTTATAAAGCCATTCTATCTAGTTCATCGTCGAGACAGGATCGGCTCAAGGGAATTCTCATTCAACCCTTTCGATCGTTAGATGTCACCTTCCTTCCTGCTGCCTATGTATTGGTAAATACAATTAGAGGTACCTTCCGATCATTGTTGGAGTTTTTCCATACTCATTGGATGTTTCAGCAAAAGTCATAAAACTCTGGTTGCTGGAACAAACCTCAGAAAGCCTTGAAGGGTTCACTCGATGCAGAATGCTCATACGGGTCGAAAAATATTTTTTTCCTGATGGCCCTAAAAATCCCAAAAAAATCATAGACACTAATTCAGACCCAAAAAGGAAGAATTTGATGTCAGATTCAAGAAAAAACCCTCTCCCTGGATTTTCAAAATCGGTGGTTCACTCGATGCAGTAGACTCATACAGGTCAAAAAATATTTTTTTCCTGATGGCCAAAGAATCAAAAAAAAAATCATAGACACTAATTCAGACCCAAAGAGAAAGAATTTGATGTCAGATTCAAGAAAAAACCCTTTCCCTAGATTTTCAGAATCAGCGGTTCACACGATGCAGTGGACTCATACGGGTCGAAAAATATTGTTTTCCTGATGGCCCTAAAAATCCCAAAAAAAAATCGTAGACAGTAATTCAGAACCAGAAAAAACGAATTCGATGTCAGATTCAAGAAAAAACACTTTCCCTAGATTTTCAAAATCAGCGGTTCACTCGATGCAGTATGCTCATACGGGTCGAAAAATAATTTTTTCCTGATGGCCCTAAGAATCCCAAAAAAATCATAGACACTAATTCAGACCCAACTAAGAAGAATTTGATGTCAAATTCAAGAAAAAACCCTTTCCCTAGATTTTCAAAATCAGCGGTCACTCGGTGCAGTAGGCTCATATATACAGGTCGAAAAATAATTATTCCTGATGGCCCTAAGAATCCCAGAAATATCATACGACACTAATTCAGACACAGAAAGAAAGAATTTGATGTCAGATTCAAGAAAAAAACCCTTACCCTGGATTTTCAAAATTAGCGGTTCACGCGATGCAGTGGGCTCATACGGGTCGAAAAATATTTTTTTCCTGATGGCCCTAAGAATCCGAAAAAAAAATCATTAACACTAATTCAGACCCAAAAAGGAAGAATTTGATGTCAGATTCAAGAAAAAACCCTTTCCCTAGATTTTCAGAATCAGCGGTTCACGCGATGCAGTGGGCTCATACGGGTCGAAAAATATTTTTTTCCTGATGGCCCTAAGTATCCCAAAGGAATCGTAGACAGTAATTCAGACCCAAAAAGAAAGAATTTGATGTCAGATTCTAGAAAAAACCCTTTCCCTAGATTTTCAAAATCAGCGGTTCACTCGATGAAGTAGGTTCAACAGGTCGAAAAAAAATGTTTTTCTGATGGCCTTAAGAATCAAAAAAAATCATACACACTAATTCAGACCCAAAAAGAAAGAATTTGATGTCAGATAAAAAAAAAACCCTTTCCCTAGATTTTCAAAATCAGCGGTTCACTCGATGCAGTAGGATCATACGGGTCGAAGAATATTTTTTTCCTGATGGCCCTAAGAATCCCAAAAGAATCATAGACACTAATTCAGACCCAAAAATGAAGAATTTGATGTCAGATTCAAGAAAAAACCCTTTCCCTAGATTTTCAAAATCAGCGGTTCACTCGATGCAATAGGATACAGGTCGAAAAATATGTTTTTCCTGATGGCCCTAAGAATCTAAAAAAAAATCATAGACACTAATTCAGACCCAAAAAGAAAGAAATTGATGTCAGATTCAAGAAAAACCCCTTTCCCTAGATTTTCAAAATCAGCGGTTCACTCGATGCAGTAGGCTCGTACGGGTCGAAAAATAATTTTTTCCTGATGGCCCTAAGAATCCCAAAAAAATCATAGACAATAATTCAGACCCAGAAAGAATGAATTTGATGTCAGATTCAAGAAAAAACCCTCCCCCTAGATTTTCAAAATCAGCGGTTCACGCGATGCAGTGGGCTCATACGGGTCGAAAAATAATTTTTTCCTGATGGCCCTAAGAATCCCAAAAAAATCATAGACAATAATTCAGACCCAGAAAGAATGAATTTGATGTCAGATTCAAGAAAAAACCCTCCCCCTAGATTTTCAAAATCAGCGGTTCACGCGATGCAGTGGGCTCATACGGGTCGAAAAATAATTTTTTCCTGATGGCCCTAAGAATCCCAAAAAAATCATAGACACTAATTCAGACCCAGGAAGAATGAATTTGATGTCAGATTTAAGAAAAAAACCCTTTCCCTAGATTTTTAAAATCAGCGGTTCACGCGATGCAGTGGGCTCATACGGGTCGAAAAATATTTTTTTCCTGATGGCCCTAAGAATCCCAAAAAAATCATAGACACTAATTCAGACCCAGAAAGAATGAATTTGATGTCAGATTTAAGAAAAAAACCCTTTCCCTAGATTTTTAAAATCAGCGGTTCACTCGATGCAGTGAGCTCATACGGGTCGAAAAATATTTTTTTCCTGATGGCCCTAAGAATCCAAAAAAAATCATAGACACTAATTCAGACCCAACAAGAAAAAATTTCAAATAGATTCAAGAAAAAACCCTTTCCCTAGATTTTCAAAATCAGCGGTTCACTCGATGCAGTATGCTCATACGGGTCGAAAATGTTTTTTTCCTGATTGCCCTAAAAATCCCAAAAAATTCATAGACACAAATTCAGACCCAAAAAGAAAGAATTTGATGTCAGATTCAAGAAAAAACCCTTTACCTAGATTTTCAAAATCAGCGGTTCACTCGATGCAGTAGGCTCATACAGGTCGAAAAATATTTTTTTCCTGATTGCCCTAAAAACCCCAAAAAATTCATAGACACTAATTCAGACCCAAAAAGAAAGAATTTGATGTCAGATTCAAGAAAAAACCCTTTTCCTCGATTTTCAAAATCAGCGGTTCACTCGATGCAGTAGGCTCATACAGGTCGAAAAATATTTTTTTCCTGATTGCCCTAAAAATCCCAAAAAATTCATAGACACTAATTCAGACCCAAAAAGAAAGAATTTGATGTCAGATTCTAGAAAAAACCCTTTTCCTAGATTTTCAAAATCAGCGCTTCACTCGATGCAGTAGGCTCATACAGGTCGAAAAATATTTTTTTCCTGATTGCCCTAAAAATCCCAAAAAATTCATAGACACTAATTCAGACCCAAAAAGAAAGAATTTGATGTCAGATTCAAGAAAAAACCCTTTCCCTAGATTTTCAAAATCAGTGGTTCACTCGATGCAGTAGGCTCATACAGGTCGAAAAATGTATTTTCCTGATTGCCCAAAAAATCCCAAAAAATTCATAGACACTAATTCAGACCCAAAAAGAAAGAATTTGATGTCAGATTCAAGAAAAAACCCTTTCCCTAGATTTTCAAAATCAGCGGTTCACTCGATGCAGTAGGCTCATACAGGTCGAAAAATATTTTTTTCCTGATTGCCCTAAAAATCCCAAAAAATTCATAGACACTAATTCAGACCCAAAAAGAAAGAATTTGATGTCAGATTCAAGAAAAAACCCTTTTCCTAGATTTTCAAAATCAGCGCTTCACTCGATGCAGTAGGCTCATACAGGTCGAAAAATATTTTTTTCCTGATTGCCCTAAAAATCCCAAAAAATTCATAGACACTAATTCAGACCCAAAAAGAAAGAATTTGATGTCAGATTCAAGAAAAAACCCTTTCCCTACATTTTCAAAATCAGCGGTTCACTCGATGCAGTAGGCTCATACAGGTCGAAAAATGTATTTTCCTGATTGCCCTAAAAATCCCAAAAAATTCATAGACACTAATTCAGACCCAAAAAGAAAGAATTTGATGTCAGATTCAAGAAAAAACCCTTTACCTAGATTTTCAAAATCAGCGGTTCACTCGATGCACTAGGCTCATACAGGTCGAAAAATATTTTTTTCCTGATTGCCCTAAAAATCCCAAAAAATTCATAGACACTAATTCAGACCCAAAAAGAAAGAATTTGATGTCAGATTCAAGAAAAAACCCTTTCCCTAGATTTTCAAAATCAGCGGTTCACCCGATGCAGTAGGCTCGTACAGGTCGAAAAATATTTTTTTCCTGATTGCCCTAAAAATCCCAAAAAATTCATAGACACTAATTCAGACCCAAAAAGAAAGAATTTGATGTCAGATTCAAGAAATAACCCTTTCCCCAGAATTTCAAAATCAGTGGTTCACTCGATGCAGTAGGCTCATACAGGTCGAAAAATATTTTTTTCCTGATTGCCCTAAAAATCCCAAAAAATTCATAGACACTAATTCAGACCCAAAAAGAAAGAATTTGATGTCAGATTCAAGAAGAAACCCTTTCTCTAAATTTTCAAAATCAGCGGTTCACTCGATGCAGTAGGCTCATACAGGTCGAAAAATATTTTTTTCCTGATTGCCCTAAAAATCCCAAAAAATTCATAGACACTAATTCAGACCCAGAAGAAAAGAATTTGATGTCAGATTCAAGAAAAAACCCTTTCCCTAGATTTTCAAAATCAGCGGTTCACTCGATGCAGTAGGCTCATACAGGTCGAAAAATGTTTTTTTCCTGATTGCCCTAAAAATCCCAAAAAATTCATAGACACTAATTCAGACCCAAAAAGAAAGAATTTGATGTCAGATTCAAGAAAAAATCCTTTACCTAGATTTTCAAAATCAGCGGTTCACTCGATGCAGTAGGCTCATACAGGTCGAAAAATATTTTTTTCCTAATTGCCCTAAAAATCCCAAAAAATTCATAGACACTAATTCAGACCCAAAAAGAAAGAATTTGATGTCAGATTCAAGAAAAAACCCTTTTCCTAGATTTTCAAAATCAGCGCTTCACTCGATGCAGTAGGCTCATACAGGTCGAAAAATATTTTTTTCCTGATTGCCCTAAAAATCCCAAAAAATTCATAGACACTAATTCAGACCCAAAAAGAAAGAATTTGATGCCAGATTCGAGAAAAAACCCTTTCCCTAGATTTTCAAAATCAGCGGTTTACTCGATGCAGTAGGCTCATACAGGTCGAAAAATATTTTTTCCTGATTGCCCTAAAAATCCCAAAAAATTCATAGACACTAATTCAGACCCAGAAAGAAAGAATTTGATGTCGAATTCAAGAAAAAACCCTTTCCCTAGATTTTCAAAATCAGCGGTTCACTCGATGCAGTAGGCTCATACAGGTCGAAAAATATTTTTTTCCTGATTGCCCTAAAAATCCCAAAAAATTCATAGACACTAATTCAGACCCAAAAAGAAAGAATTTGATGCCAGATTCGAGAAAAAACCCTTTCCCTAGATTTTCAAAATCAGCGGTTTACTCGATGCAGTAGGCTCATACAGGTCGAAAAATATTTTTTCCTGATTGCCCTAAAAATCCCAAAAAATTCATAGACACTAATTCAGACCCAGAAAGAAAGAATTTGATGTCAGATTCAAGAAAAAATCCTTTACCTAGATTTTCAAAATCAGCGGTTCACTCGATGCAGTAGGCTCATACAGGTCGAAAAATATTTTTTTCCTGATTGCCCTAAAAATCCCAAAAAATTCATAGACACTAATTCAGACCCAAAAAGAAAGAATTTGATGTCAGATTCAAGAAAAAACCCTTTTCCTAGATTTTCAAAATCAGCGCTTCACTCGATGCAGTAGGCTCATACAGGTCGAAAAATATTTTTTTCCTGATTGCCCTAAAAATCCCAAAAAATTCATAGACACTAATTCAGACCCAAAAAGAAAGAATTTGATGCCAGATTCGAGAAAAAACCCTTTCCCTAGATTTTCAAAATCAGCGGTTTACTCGATGCAGTAGGCTCATACAGGTCGAAAAATATTTTTTCCTGATTGCCCTAAAAATCCCAAAAAATTCATAGACACTAATTCAGACCCAGAAAGAAAGAATTTGATGTCGAATTCAAGAAAAAACCCTTTCCCTAGATTTTCAAAATCAGCGGTTCACTCGATGCAGTAGGCTCATACAGGCCGAAAAATATATTTTTCCTGGTTGCCCTTAAAATCCCAAAAGATCATGGACACTAATTCAGACCCAAAAAGAAAGAATTTGATGTCAGATTCAAGAAAAAACCCTTTTCCTAGATTTTCAAAATCAGCGCTTCACTCGATGCAGTAGGCTCATACAGGTCGAAAAATATTTTTTTCCTGATTGCCCTAAAAATCCCAAAAAATTCATAGACACTAATTCAGACCCAAAAAAAAAAGAATTTGATGTCAGATTCAAGAAAAAACCCTTTTCCTAGATTTTCAAAATCAGCGCTTCACTCGATGCAGTAGGCTCATACAGGTCGAAAAATATTTTTTTCCTGATTGCCCTAAGAATCCCAAAAAATTCATAGACACTAATTCAGACCCAAAAAGAAAGAATTTGATGTCAGATTCAAGAAAAAACCCTTTCCCTAGATTTTCAAAATCAGCGGTTCACTCGATGCAGTAGGCTCATACAGGTCGAAAAATATTTTTTTCCTGATTGCCCTAAAAATCCCAAAAAATTCATAGACACTAATTCAGACCCAAAAAGAAAGAATTTGATGTCAGATTCAAGAAAAAACCCTTTCCCTAGATTTTCAAAATCAGCGGTTCACGCGATGCAGTGGGAATGCTATGAAATCAAAGGGAAAATTTTTCTGGTGTAAGCCATCAATTCCGGCATTCCACAAGGATCAATTTTGGCACCAACATTATTACAACCCCATGTCAATGATCTGTGGGGAGTAACCACTTGCCCCATTCACAGATTTGGTGATATTAGTACTCTCCATACTGCGTTCTCTTGCAAAATGCAAATGTTCGAAAACTTTGAACAGCGCATTGACCTATGATTGGTAACAAAAACACATCTGAATGATATGAAAAATCTTTTGAGGTCTCTAACAACGCAATGTAGTTATTGAATGTGAAGAATTCAACAACAGTTGAGTCACAAATTCGGTATCTATCAACATTTCTGTCAAATGTCTAAAGGAATGTAAATACATAAAGATAAAATAGATTGATAATATCTTCGTCTATTTTTGAATCAAATATATGTTTTGAATATCATGACAAATGTTTTCCTTGCATTTACATGATGGGCTTGAACCGATCCTGGATCGCGGTTATGCGATGGAACCTATTTTAATGGCTTCTCAGTTCGAGGCTAATACATGTTCGTTTATTACGAACTCAAGTGATTTGATTGCAAAAGCGAGCCTGTGGGAGTGAAGTGGGTAATTGCTTGTGGAGTTCATGTCACATTTTCATGTGCGGCTATAGATGGTCCAACTTACAGCAGAATTGCGTTTCAGAATCATTAAGAACTGTATAATGATGACCCAAATATTTATTTCGATATGAAATCTATAGAAATATGACGAATTTCTGAATATTCTAGATGAATATGTTGCTCAACGAAAAGAGTTGTGTTTGGGAAGATCATTTCATGAATAGGAAAAATTTTTACGTCGTATTTCAAATCATATTGTATCGCATTTCTGCTTAACAGGACGCGTTATGCAACTAACAATACATCGAAGGTATTAGAAATTATACTACAATCTATGATAAATTGTAGTGATATTATGACTCATGACATCCCGCTGTTGTTGAGATATTGTTTTATTTTTCACAAATTACTGATGAGGAAGCGGAACACGACAACAAAAGTATGACATGAAGCTTCCTAGTGGACATTTATTTATTCATTTAATAATTTATTCATTTATTTATTCAGAAGTCATGGTTATCCAACAGAGGAACTATGAATAGTCGTTCCAATAACAGGATAACACAGAGATTATGGGATTCAAAATATAATTCT
Source organism: Phaedon cochleariae (assembly GCA_918026855.4). Classification (NCBI taxonomy): domain Eukaryota; kingdom Metazoa; phylum Arthropoda; class Insecta; order Coleoptera; family Chrysomelidae; genus Phaedon; species Phaedon cochleariae. The sequence continues at coordinate 1,845,738 of OU896713.1, read as the reverse complement.
TCATTCAGTATCTCTTCTCGATCTCTAACTTCTTCAGTTGTTAATATCATCTGAACATTGATATAAAAATTTTCGGTGATAGGGTCTTGAGATCCAGGAGATAAAACACTGTAACATTCACTGGGCAGTCTTTCTACTAAAAATTTGCAGGTCATCGGCATATATATCGAAGTTTGAGAATTCAAAGCATTGTTCAACATCACTAACAAATATACTTGATAGAATGGGTCCCTAGTGCGAGCCCTGTGGAACCCCGGACGTGATTCGGCATTTGGTAGATTCCACATCATTTAGTGCTGCGTATTGATATCTGTCAGCCTTATATGATTGTTAGAGTTTCAGCATATTACTGTGTACACCGAAATTAGAAAGCTGCACTGAGAGGATTGGGTGATGCACCTCATCAAACGCCTTTGAGGAATCGGTGTACACCGAATAAGTTGAAACTCATCCTTATTCCATGTTATCGAAGATTTCTTGTATGAAAGGTACCAGATTGGTCACGATTCTTTCGTTTTTGAAGAATGCATGCATGCAATTGTTTGATATAAAAAAATAATTGTTGTGTAATAATGGATTCGAATACCTTACCGAATTTATTTAATAAAGAAATTGGTTACATACTTACATCTATCCGATTTCCTAATTGGAACACTGGTATGACTTGTGCAATTTCTCATTTTGACATACATTTTCCAGAAAACTATAAGGATTCATTAAATAATACGTACAGGGGATGCAATAACCTCAACCCATAAGATTTTAAGAATGACAGTGATATGCTGTCTGGTCCGGGACCTTTTTTTATTTCATCAAGTCCGATGAGAGCACCGTGAGTATCTTTTTCTGAGATATAAGTGATATTGATACTGTAGTCCGATGGTATTCAATCAATAGCAGAAATATAAAAACAAGAATAGTTTCGATTATCAAAACGAATATTTCATCCAATCAAAACCGCGCATCTTCAAAGGACTGGAATAATCGATGAAATTTCCTCAGAAAGAATTTGACGAACGAGACAAGAAACAAAACAAATGAGTCCGTAGATACATCCTAACTCCTCTCCGGGAATATAAAAAGTTATTCCGATTACTCATGGGGAAAAATTATCATTTTGAAGGGCATCACCCTTATCTCATTCGTCAGCAATTTTAAATTTCCCTCGAGGTTTTTCGTCGTGATGTCCTCATAGACGATGTGTCGTGGGTTCACACTTTGATGTAGCACGATGTTTGCAAATACGGATGAGTGATTTTTTAATGGAATCGTAAGAGTTATTCAAAGGAGCTCCTTTGAGTTCCCGCTTCGTTCAACACCTCTATATAGGTTAATAAAAGTCAGGTAAACATTCGATAACAGACATGAGGTTCACACAAAAATAATCTCTGATGAAACAAATATGCTTCACTCCAATCATGTGGCTTGTTTGAATACAGTGTGACCAAGAAAAGATCGCACAGCACGGGGATGTCGGAAACGGTATAGGAGATCTTAGTCACATTGTATACACGGTGACTCATGGTCAATGGTAGGTTAAATGTTTATGGAGAACTCAACGAAGGATTTTTCTTAAAATATCCCAACAACTTCATTCTTTTGAAAGTACCACTCTGTATATTATTGCAATTTCAGATTTTCCCTGAAGAGCTGATTCTATTAATGTATCACACTCGGGGTCTAGCGGTAATCATTAGAATTATTTTTTGTGTCGAAACTATTCATTATTGGTCAAAACGGCTCACATGTCCCTATCTCAACTTCCGATTTACTACCTACTGACATTTGATCGGAACGAATACGGGGTGGTTCAAGATTCAGAATTCTGATCACCCTGTCTCTCGACTCATACCGACAGCACCCCAGGGAGAAATGGAAGATTTGGATACGCCAAATCAGCGCGCTAGAGCCATCTCCGTTATGTATTACACCAATGGTGAGGCCGTCTGATAAGACAGACTACTGTCTCTGCAGTGGCAGTGCCCGAGCAGAAACGCTGCTCACCTGCCGAGGCAGGCAAGATTTCCTTCCATTTGACCCATAGTGGGATTCTCCTTCACCTCCTCTCCCGTAGTCCGGTGGAATTTTTTGGAAACCTCTGCCCCCTGATGGAGTCCAACCCAATTGGTGAGGCATCAGGGCGTATGTACGACCTGATGGGGCTATCCTCATCACCCCAGGTACCCATGTCAACAAGATTCCTTTTGTTACGTTTGATGGGTCGCCGTAGCAAGAGGCTTTGGCCTGATTGCTACTCAAGTTGACAAGAATCCTCTCGTCCCGTTGAATGAGTGATCGTTCGAGGACTTTCACACGTTCCTCTACCTCGTTAACAGGAAAGGACCCGGCTTTGCCTACGATGACTGGCGGTAGGATTGCTTGGGGCTGCCCTCTCCCTGACGAACTAAGGCACAAGGTACACCAATGTTGCAGTGAAGATGCCGTAATGCCGTTTTGTGTAGATTCTGCACGCATTCAGTGGTCTTGTAAGATCCATCCTGTAGTATTAACAATCGCAATTTCAAGCATCATACTATTCATTTTGATCACAGTGAGCAATATACGTTTCACGAATGGTGCGACAAGTCCAATAGTCCAAGAAAATAACAACACCAAGAGTATATAAGAATATATAGTCACGTGATGAAATTCACCTTAGATTCTGTTGAATTTATTGCTTTCTACCTTTTATTTCGCGGTTATCTTGAGTCGATTTTTTCACAGGAATCATAGGTACATACTTCATCAAACAGCAGAACAAAGTTAATAGTTCAAGGATATCATAACTCCATCCGTCTTTTCATCAATTCGAATAATTCTACAAAAAATACGCAGATTTTGTACACATTCTTGATATTATTGCAGTAATTTACGCGGATTTTGTAACCTGCGCATCAGTATTTAGCCTATAATCGATTGGCAACACTGCTATGGTTGTCCGTTCGCGGCTTTTCACACGTACCGCTACCATGACAAGAGTGGGGAACTGAAACTTTTCAACCAGAGGAGCCTAGAGTCACCTGAGGCTACCCCCACTCGACGCCGTGAGTACATGGTGGGCCCACGGCCATATGGCTAGACTCTAGTAGAATTTGCAGCCGGCTCTCCTGCTATAAGAGGGTCGATGTGCCGAAAGGCCTCACAGCGAAGTACTCGATTATCAATTACGCCTAGCACGGATTGCGTAATTGCTCGTCCGGCGATCCTCGGGGATGAAAGGCAATCGATTCGGCGTCGGTCCGCTTAGCCCCCGACCCATCCTTTAATTAAACACGAACGCGATAGGACACCTGCCACCCTGTCAGCATGCCCCAGAATCCGACCCCCGTGGACTAAGACGCGTCTCGTTATTTGGGGCGAAAGACTGAAGAATGCCGGGAGAGAATGCGACTCAAATTTCCAAAGAACACAGTCAGAAAGAGGAATCGTATACGACTGTGTCTCATTATAATGATCCAGCTGTATGCTCAGAGTATAGATGACAATAGAATACCGAGATTCATTTATATATCAGGAGAAATTATGCGTCAACAACAAGAAGTAAATCTACGGAATCATTGATAATCGAGGGCATGCCATCGATATATTTGATCAATATCTCTTTGACTATGTATACATCCAAAGATACATGTGCAATGAAAATCTAGCATCTCTACTGTAGGAAGAATCAGTGAGGGTACTTAATATTTCATCAACAAAAGCATTTACTGGATTATACAAAAGGTGTTTTCGGAAACTTTCTCTAGGTGGTTAACTCGATCCAGAGAGGTCACGTAACAAGAAACTCGAATCTAGGGGATCACAGAATTTGATCTGTTTTCTTTGTGGCTTCGAGAATTTGACAGACGAAAATGGTCACTTCATTATATTCAAGTACTCATTTGATATTGTTACAAATGATTATATTTACCTAGTGATTGCAAGGTGAACTGTCTTTTGTATTGTGTATCAAGGCCACCGTAGCCTCGTGGTTGAAGCATCAATGTTCTATCCACGTTGGGTTGGTAGTGGGTTCGTTTCCCACCACGACCTCAGAAATTTTTCTGATGGACTAAGAAAGTGTTTGGGATCACACGTTGAAAGGTAAGACCCCCGTCATTCCTTGTTCGCACAAGTCTCTTGAGGGTTGCTCGTAAGGGGGCAACCGAATGATGGATAAGAACAATTTCAGAACAATTGTCGCACATTATTTTCTTGGCTTATAAAACCACAAACTACACACCTACCTAAATTCTCTCCTCAATGCATCACTAAATCAAATCAAATTATGGGGATTGGAAAGGAAATGTATACCACCGATCGGAATTTTTGCAAACTATCTCATTATTATATATTGTTGTCGTGGAGTGGTAAACTCCCGCGTTCATCGATTGACATGAATTTCGTATAAATTGGCGACCCTGCTTTTGAGTAGGGCCACGAAAAATCTCGAAACACTCAAGTTTCCGAACAGAGGTAGGTGACTCGGTTTAGGTAACCGAACGTTCAGATTAGGGGTCCGATCAAACCAAGTAAGGTTCAGAAAACGCCTAACGCTTTGTTTCTTCAAAGGCAAGTTTATAAATTTGTCACTAAATTTGCCACTGCCGGAACATATTCATTAACAAAAATTCTGATTGAGATCCATAATACTAACTCATACTTTTCAAAAATTCACCAGAACTGAGGAAACTAATCACACAAGGAAGACTTCACCTACTACTCATTCTTATTCATTGTTATTTTCAGTTCGATTCTGACACTCATATTGTTTAATCTCTGGTAGTAGTCCATGTTTGCTCAAAGTGTGATATATTATATATATCCGGGAAACAAGTACTCACTTTTCCCGTGGAGTGTGCAGTACCTGTTTCAGTTTGACGATCAAGGAATTATACTCGTTTGCTTCGTCGATACTATGACTGCAAATCAACGATAGAATCGACTAGACTATGTCCTAAGGAGCATGTGACTTTTCCTCTGAGTCTGAATTGATCTTTGCCTCGACACGTTTTCTGCAGAATCCTCACATCGACAGACGGTCTATTCATCATCTGCCGGTCAGAGCAACTGGACCAGACGTCCCAGCGAATTCGGATACAATGTAATTTATGGCCTAATATCAAACTGCGATATTCAGATGGCTGAGAGTGATAAAAGTAGACGAAGCTACATGATTAATGCCCGGGAGTCCTACAACGCTACTATTCCACCATCGTTGCTGATGTCACCAGCTACATGTCCTGGTTGTGTGTACTCGCGAACGATTCACATCACTCGAATTGTGATTGGTTACAGGGATGTGGATGCCAGTATGGTCTGGATGATTTTCCGGGCATTCAAATTCTCCACATGCATGCAATCATTGAGATTACTATGAATTGAACTCGATGATCTGCTCACATTATTAAGTTTATGAACTCACTCTGTCAACTGGCCCAATTATTTGGAATGCGAAAACAATGGAGAATTAGCGAATTTGATGTATTCACACAATAAATCAATACACTTAGATAGATAACTCATGACTCTTATATTGTTATTCTCAACATAAAATGAATATTTTCTTTTTGTGCATGGACTAGTTTCACTTCCTCTGACCAAAGATACTGAAGTGTTGTTTATAAAGTAGCTAACGTCGATGGTTTCGATTTAAACAGATAAAGAAAAACTAATTTGTGAGCATACACTCATCAGGCTCATCATATCGACACAGAAGGGTTCGATATGATTTTCAACAATATGCGCTTGGATCACAGAAGATGATGAAGTATACACACTCGAAATATCAGAAACTCACTGAATTCCTTGCCACAATAATTGTGAAAAGAATAGGTTGGTCGAAGAGAAAATCCATCGAAACTAGATTCGGAGAATATCTTGCATATCACGCAATCATAACAGACATAAATATAATCAACCTGAAATTTACCAGGCAAGGTAGGAAATTGAATCTATGTAAGCCTACAGTACTATAGTTCATGATAGTGACATACAGCTCACTGAATAATTGAGTTTAACATAAATATAGCTAGTGTGTTGATTCAATCATAACATACAGTGATCAGAATGGATTGAGTACTTAAATATATGAGTAGAGTTTGTATATCATCCTGAAAAATTCTTCAAGGTTCATCAATGAATCGTTCTTTGAAATCATAGCTCATTAGTGGATTACTACTTTGAGAGGAATTTCACATTTGAATCATCGAAGAGGAATCAGATAATTCATTCAATTTTGGAGGAGATATAGCTCATCAACAACTACAAACATGATGCCATACTTATAAAGCGTAACCGGTTGAAGAAAAGAGACGAAGACTATACGGTATACAATCCCGAGAGAAATTTCATTCTTGCAGATGCTTTCCCCTGTCGCATCAGATGCACCATGAGGTGATAATGTATTGAATGTGTCTTGCAATTGGATAATTCATACATGGTGTTCCAGAACAACGTATCATGAATTCTAAACTATTTCTACTCCATATCAACGATTTGTTGGAAGCAACTTCATGTCCAGTACACAGCTTCGCGGATGATAGTGCCTTCCGTACCGCCTTCTCTTTTAGGGCTTCAATACCAGCCAGGCAAATCGGAAACAAACGAGGAAAAACTGTTGACAGCATAAATATGGACTTGGCAATGGGGATCCAATAACTTGGTAGATTTCAATGCAAAAAAAGCATGCCTTTTCTCTAGAAAAGCCGATCTCACTGTGCACAAACATGAGCTCATCAGGAGTAACCATACCTTTGAAGACATCCATTTCGATGCTTGGTATCACTATCAGCAATAACCTTTCTTGGGAAAATCATGTGAGATCAATTGCTGAAAGTGCATCCCAAAAATTTGGTTGCCTGTATCGGGCCAGGAGGTATTTTACTTCCAGTCAGCTATATGATCTATAAGGCACAGATCCGACCTACCCTAGAGTACTGTTTCCATATTTGGAGTGCAGCACCCAAACATACCCTGAAGCTGTTGGATTCTGTCTAAAAAATAGCAAGTCGTCTCGTGGAAACCAGAACATGAAAAAAAAATCTTCTCGTTGTCGAAAATAACGTTTAAAAGCTCCATCGTCCATTACCTAAACGAAACCCGGCAAAAACCCATTCGGCGTCCGTAACGAGCCGTATACATACGAAATGATACGAATATACGTTTCGCGCACCCACAAATCATTCTTTTTTACCGACCCCTCTCGATTCAATATCCATTCCGATTTTCGGCGGTCGACCATCGGTCGAATATTCGTCGGACAGAATGTCCCGATGCTCTTTTGTTCGATTTCTGGCATCGCTCGTAGTTAATCAAGCCGGCGTGTCGGCCCTTGTAAATCATCCCGTGTTTTCGGCCATCAACTTTCCAATTATCGACGCTTCCACAGACAACTGATTTTTATAGATTTTTTTCTGTGTGTAGGTACGAGATAGAAAATGCCGCTGTCCGTGTAAGATTGATGATATGGGGCCTTCTTCTCGGAACCACCGAAATTATGATATCATTTGACTTATCATCCAAAAAATAGGCAAGTTTTCTGGACAGAACTACTATCACGTTCACCTCAATGAGAAAAGGCACAAAACATTTTTCAGAATTGTTTGAATTTTTCCCCAATATATGAATACTATTCATCCAAACATAGAATTCACCATCGAAATAGAAACAGAAAACAATAATTCGCGTGAATTTCTGCCGTTTTCTGGCACTTTCGGCCGTCCGAAGATAGCTTGGTGACTATATCGTACTGAAGTCTCAGGTGGGAAAATGAAAATTTTTATTTGGCCTATTAAAAATCTGAAAAAATTTACATAGACTAATCCGATGTCGAGATGAACAAATCTGTGGTGGAAATTGGGAAATTTTGGGAAATGGAGACGTAGTAGCCTACCGGAGTGCAATTTATTAGCAATGGAATCGGAAAGCTGCCTTTGAGCGCCGATATCTCGAAAACTGTCTGTTCTATCCGTCTGATTATAGTCTCATTCGATTCAGCGTGTCATTTTCTACTGGAAAAGCAATAACTCGCGTGAATTTCTGCCGTTTTCTGGCACTTTCGGCCGTCCGAAGATAGCTCGGTGACTATATCATACTGAAGTCCCAGCTGGGAAAATAAAAATTTTCATTTGGCCTATTGAAAATCTGAAGAAATTCACATAGACTAATTCAATGTCGAAATGGACGAATCTGTGGTGAAAATTAGGAAATTTTGGATAATGGAGACGTAGTAGCCTACCGGAGTACACCTAAAGGCAATGAAAGCTGCCTTTGAGCGCCGATATCTCGAAAACTATTTGTCCTATCCGGTTGATTATGGTCTCATTCGATTCAGCGTGTCATTTTCTACTGGGAAAGCAATAATTCGCGTGAATTTCTGCCGTTTTCTGGCACTTTCGGCCGTCCGAAGATAGGTCGGTGACTATATCGTACTGAAGTCCCAGGTGGGAAAATGAAAAGTTTTATTTGGCCTATTGAAAATCTGAAAAAAATCACATAGACTAATTTGATGTCGAAATGAACGAATCTGTGGTGAAAATTAGGAAATTTTGGATAATTGGGACGTAGTAGCCTACCGGAGTACACCTAAAGGCAATGAAAGCGGAAAGCTGCCTTTGAGCGCCTATATCTCGAGAACTATTTGTCCTATCCGGCTGATTATGGTATCATTCGATTCAGCGTGTCGTTTTCTACTGAGAAAGCAATAATTTTCGTGAATTTCCGCCGTTTTCTGGCACTTTCTGCCGTCCGACGATAGCTCGGTGAATATATCGTACAGAAGTCTCAGGTGGGGAAATGAAAATTTTTATTTGGCCTATCAAAAATCTGAAAAACTTCTCATTGACTATCAATTTCTTAGACTTGCCAATGAGTTAAATTAATGATAAACATGATTATTCAATTTTCCATAAACCTTCCCACACTGATATCAATATTCATAATAATTCAACACACCCTTATCAACATAAACTTGCAGCATATAATAGTATGATACACAGGTTAGTGAATGTCCCTCTTTCGGAAGTGAATTTCAATAAAGAACTCAATATCTCAAAACAGATTGCAGTCAACAACTGATACAACGTTATTTTGATAGACAGTATTCTTTCTAAAAAACTTCATAATGAAGCTATTCAAGAAGTTTATCCTGCCATCAAGAATAACAATCAAAATTATAGAACTTCAACCTATTTCGGATCATCAACTGAAGAATCATCTTCATATTTCAACATGAACAGGACTTCGGCCAGACAGGTCGTACGGTTTTAATCAGCGCATTCATGAATATAAGATGAATTTTTTGAAAAAGAAAACAAATTCGAAGTACTCCAACCATATATTATTGAGAGAAAACCATACTTTTGATTGTAATTTCGAAATTCTACACGTAGAAAATGAGGGAATGAAACTCAATCATTTTGAATCATTAGAAATCAACAATTTCATCAAATAACGGCATACTCCATTCGAAATATTGTTTATCCCTTCTAGATTTACCAAAATGTATTCCCAAACAAATGCTTCTCTCAAAGAACACGACGGAACATCATCACAAGTATACAATTACGAACCCATTAGTGCATAATGTGTCTTATAATGGACGCTCCTTGTCTAATTTTTTGTGACGTCAATCATGCAGGAATTGAATGTTTCATGCGACAGAACTATAAGTGTAGTTCAACAACAAACAGCTATCGCTTCTATTTCATGAATTAGTATCTTGACAATATTCTGCACGTGATCAAATAGATAACAATTTGTATTGCACTCGACAAGGAGGGGAGGTATTTATTATAACGAAGTATATGAATTTCAGAATTTCCTATCCCTCAAGATCTCATTAGATGCATGTGTTTATGAACCTATTAGGTAATTCGAATATTTATTTTCTTTGTAAGACACTCAAAATATGTGTTGTGTCCATTATAATGGACTCTATGCATATCGGTCATCAGGATTTTTTTGTAGATCATTCTTGCAACACCTCTTAGACATATGGAAAATGGCTCAGATATCGATCAATCAACAGATAATCATATATTATATTGCCTCCAGAAGAAAAGTGGGCAGAAATGCAGTTATTCGAATTTAGAAACTGCGAATCCATAATAAATCATATTTCTAAAGGAATTATCAAACAGCCGTGCGACTTTCGTTATTCTGATCCTGATTTTGATGGAATTGAAAATAATATACATTTTTGCATCATGAAAAGGGATATTATAGCATCAAATGATTGTACGTTATACTGCAGCACGTCAACTATAGACACGACTCCATCCACTCGTTCAACTCCTCTTTTTCTTCAACGGGTTCACATTTCCTTCCACTGGATCGTGTGAGGAGCACCAAAAAAAGGGCTGGAAGTATTATCCCAAATAATTTCTTGACATGATGCATTTCCATATACCCATCAGCTGAATTCCATTCAGTAGAGTATACAAAATTGCAATTTTATATGTAAAATAGGACTGCATCTGATAGATGCTTCAAAATGTGTCAAGTCATCATGATGTATAATTTTCATTATTATTATCATTATTATTATTATTGATAATATTGTGATTGATGTTATTGAGTTTTTCATGTTCTGGATATGTACTTGAATAAAAATGAATACTGAAATTCCCTACTGATCACTTTCATCAATGAACCAATTTGCATAGAGTCCATTAAAATGGACGTGTCATATAAAAAAAATCTGTTGTAAAAAAAAATTATTCGTCATGAGTTATCATTCTTTGGGTATATTTGAATGAGTGAACATCTTCAGAATATAGAGATTTGAAAAAAAGTAACTTCATGCACTAATGGGATATAATAGTATGATACACAGGAAGTGAATTTCAATAAAGAACTCAATATCTCAAAACAGATTGCAGTCAACAACTGATACAACGTTATTTTGATAGACAGTATTCTTTCTAAAAAACTTCATAATGGAGCTATTCAAGAAGTTTCTCCTGCCATCAAGAATAACAATCAAAATTATAGAACTTCAACCTATTTCGGATCATCAACTGAAGAATCATCTTCATATTTCAACATGAACAGGACTTCGGCCAGACAGGTCGTACGGTTTTAATCAGCGCATTCATGAATATAAGATGAATTTTTTGAAAAAGAAAACAAATTCGAAGTACTCCAACCATATATTATTGAGAGAAAACCATACTTTTGATTGTAATTTCGAAATTCTACACGTAGAAAATGAGGGAATGAAACTCAATCATTTTGAATCATTAGAAATCAACAATTTCATCAAATAACGGCATACTCCATTCGAAATATTGTTTATCCCTTCTAGATTTACCAAAATGAATTCCCAAACAAATGCTTCTCTCAAAGAACACGACGGAACATCATCACAAGTATACTATTACGCGCCGAAAATCTATTGGCAGTAGAGAAAAATCAAGTTTCCTCTATTCCGTTAGATGAACAGCGTTGCCGTCTCAACTATTCTTTTGCATGTTTGGATATTTCAACATTCGTCGCTCTCAAGATTCAAATGATCTCAACAATGCCATAGAAGAACTTAGGAAGACAGACCGTTTTTGTGATGGACTGTATTGTGACATATTATGACATAGAGTGGAGTGAGGTCATCAGAATTTGAGGTTAATCAAAATGGCAAGTATATCGAAATCATTCAGTTAGATTGTATGAACCTCGGTTATGAATGTATTAATTGAGAATGAGACCGAATTTTATCGCTATTGGTTGATCCTTCAACATACTATCACAGTTTAGGGAATATTGCATATACACAGGTTTCAGGGATTATTATATTTTCCTAAGCTGTGATGCTACAACCACAGTTCAGGAAATATCATATATAACATTCCCTAAATTGTGGTACAACCTACTCGAGAAGTAATCATGTCAGCTATCTATATAAACTTGTCATATTGTCAATGGAGGAAAAAATCCAATATTGGTGATAATCACTAAATCAATGAATATCGAATCATCTCGACAATTCATAGTTGGATCTATCTAAAAATTGAGAATTATTCACTTGATATTTCGTCAAAATGAAACATCTGGCAGCACTGGTGGGAACATGACGTCAGTACTGAATTACTGAATAGAAGAGCTTGCCTAAGTTTGAAGTATCACAGCATAAATTGATGCATTAATGTTATTTTACAACAATATTTCAGTATCAAATTCAATTCAAGCATTTGTGTTCTTGCCTATTATTTGATGGTTGTATTGGAGTATTTCACCTAAACAAGTTACTCTCTCAGAGAAACTTGTCGTGTTTCTGAGAATCTTCTGGAAATATCATTGCCTGTGAAGTGAGTTATGATACCATAAAACTCTAGTCAAAACCAGGTACAAGATGGGGTTTCAAATGAGATTAGAAAAGTATCGATTGCGTGAAAAAAATACTGGATTTTCAATTTTCCGACATGGTAATTTCTATCCAGCATTATGTCGGCAGCATGTGTGCAAACAAACGAACACTATACGCCGATACTTGCATAAAAATGATGTCACAGAAGCATAAAAACAACCGCATTGCAGCACATAACAGGGTGCTCATGGATTTCATATTTCCATAACGCCTCGTGAGTGTGTATTGGTTTATTCTCCGTAATGTCTCGCTCCGCCATTTTCACTTTCAGCTGTTTTCTCGCTATACCCTCACCTAGGGTGCCATGCATGCATCCCAATAAAACCAGGTTATTGCTCATTTTGGCGCCGAAGTGTTGAGTTATTGTATGTGCTTTTTCGGCTATTGTCAGAGTTATGAGGCTTTCGGACGACTATACACAGATTCTCTCTTACTGCTGGCAACGGCATCGAGTTCAATAAAGTTCTTCTCATTCCGGCGTATACCTATTCTAGCTAAGGTCCTACGATGGTGGATACTTCCCCTTCTGAGTAAAAGCAAATCCTTTTGAACAGGCATAGAGTAAGTAAAAATAAAGAGATTCAGGGGCAGACCCACCTCTGCAACCCGCGGAGACACCCCCACCCCCTTCTCGAAGGGGTGGTGCGCACAATTGCATATAAATATTATTTTCTCAAAAACGGTGAGAGATAGAGATTTGCGATTTACGCCATTCGGAAGAAAATTGAATTTTACATCTGATAGATATTTTTTGAATGATCAAAAATCTCATTGTCAGCTCCCAATAAAAAATATATGGGAGGAAGGAGTTCTAGGCTGTCATGTTTTTCCTCATAACTATTAAACGGTTCAAAGAATCGAAAAATTCGATGAGAGAAAAAATGAAGCTTGCAGTTTATTCTATCGAACGATATATATAAAGTTGGAGATATCTATATAGAGGAGGCATCCAGTGGCGTACGAACACATGCGCGTTTGGTAGAATGATGTGTGAAAATGATAAAAAATACCTACCTACCTACCGTTGGTACAAGCAACGTGAGAAATGAACATTTTACTCTATGACGTGAGAGGAAAAAGTTGATTTACCCATCACACAGACAAATGATTATGTAGGATACTATACTTGGATTCAAGAAGGAATGTGGAAAATCTAACAATAAAGGTACAACAATTTAAACATTTTTATTGTAATAAAAACAATCTAAAAGCATCAAAATTGACTCATCATCTCCGAAAACTACATAAAACAATCTGAGAAAATGAAATAAAACAAATATAAAATCAGGTACTACAGCGCTAATTGCAGCATTCCTTACAGGTACATAATTGTGTACATTTTAATTTCCTCAGGCAACATTTGCATTTATGATCACAAATTTTACATTGGCATTTAATCATTATATTATCTGTTTTCAATCTTTCGTTCTTGATAGTTGTCCAGAGTGGTATCCATTTTTCTTCTTCCAATGTCCATCTTCATTCGGATCAGGTACCTTCAAAACATATGGTAATCCGTTCCAGGAAACCTCAACTGAATTATTCGCTCTAGATAGTAGAATTGTCGTGAATAACGAATGTTTGAGACTGTTATTAGATAAAGGCGTCCATCAATGCAAAGAATTTTTCCATGATAGGTTGATACACTCGAAAAAATCAATTTCTGAACCAATCACTAAAAATAATAACATTTCAAGAATAAAAAAAATTAGCAGAATAAATCAAATGAAGTGAAAGAATTGAAATCAGATGTTACTTTATTCAGTAGACTTTACGTTGTGTCACAGAATAGAGATGATGATCTGAAATTTTTTCAAATTTGAGAATCATCCTTATCCACCCTCACTCGCTCAACTTGGTCAAATGTACCATGGCATGGAATCAGATTTATTACGATGCTTAGACAAATACATAACAGTTGAGAGTAAACCAACTGATGTTGATGCTGTATTAATTGATGGTGCTGCATTAGTACATATACTACAACTGTACTTTTCAGGAATATATCTCTCTTATTGTAAATCCTTATATTCTAATAATTTTAGATACCTCTAAGAGGATTGATGTAATCTGGGATATTCATATTGATAAGAGCTTGAAGGCAAGAGAAAAGAGGGGAAAAGGGAACAGGAAATTGGTAAGAGAAAACACCAGCATTCCACGAAATTGGAATGACTTCTTGAGAGACTCGGAAAATAAGAAACAATTGTTCGATTCAATTTCGAACCACCTCAAAGACATGCAGTAGTAGTATGTAATACTATTGAGGAAACACTTTACAATAGTGGATCCCTAGGAATCAATAAAATAACTGGTGTTTGCAACCATGAGGAAGCTGATACTCGGGTTTTTGTTCATACTCAAAATTGTATGGAAAATAATTTGAAAAGAATCTTGATAAAAACTGTGGATACTGATGTGATCATTCTCGCAATTTTTTATCAGTATCAGCATCAAGAGCAGGATATTTGGATAGAGTTTGGTACGGGAAAGAATATGAAGTACATTTCTTGCGTATAAATTTCTGATAAATTGAAAGAGAAATACTTGGGTCTGCCAATGTTTCACGCTTTCACTGGGTGCGATGTAACATCAGCCTTCTTCGGAAAAGGAAAAAGAAAATGTTGGGAAGCATTGTATGTTTTTTCTGCCGTAACAGATGTATTCATAGAGCTGACACTTCGCCCTGAATAAACCTGATGGAAATCAGTTACATATATTAGAGTAGTATGTCATATTTCTGTACGATAAACATTCAGAAGCGGAAATTTCAGATGTTTGTCGAAAGGACTTATTTACAAAAAAAATAGGTCTATTGAAAATCTTCCACCCACATTCAATGCACTTTCATTACACGCCAGAAGATGTATTTATCAGGGAGGCCATATTTGGCTACTGCTAATTTGGAATTACCGTGTCCTTCCCAATGGAGATGGACATTGGAAGAAGAAAAATGGATACCACTCTGGACAACTATCAAGAACGAGAGATTGGAAACAGATATAATGATTAAATGCCAATGTGAAATTTGTGATCATAAATGCAAATGTTTCCTGAGGAAATTGAAATGTACACAATTATGTACCTGTAAAGAATGCTGCAATTAGCGCTGTAGTACCTGATTTTATATTTGTTTTATTTAATTTTCATAGTTGATGAGTTATTTTTTATGTTCTCAGATTGTTTCAGGTAGTTTTCAGAGTTGATGAGTCAATTTTAATGCTTTTAGATTGTTTTTATTACAATAAAAATCTTTAAATTGTTGTACCTTTATTGTTAAATTTTCCACATTCCTTCTTGAATCCAAGTAGTATCCTACATAATTATTAGTCTGTGTGATGAGTGAATCAACTTCTTCCTCTCACGTCATATAGTAAAATGTTCATTTCTCACGTTGCATGCACCAACGGTAGGAGGTAGGTATTTTTCATCATTTTTCACACATTATTCTACCAAACGCGCATGTGTTCGTACGCCACTGGATGCCTTCTTTATATAGATATCTCCAACTTCATATATATCGTTCGATAGAAAAAACTGCAAGCTTCATTTTTTCTCTCGTCAAATTTTTCGATTCTTTGGGCCGTTTAATAGTTATGAGGAAAAACATGACTGCCTAGAACTCCCTCCTCCCATATATTTTTTATTGGGAGCTGACAATGAGATTTTTGATCATTCAAAAAATATCTATCAGATGTACAATTCAATTTTCTTTCGAATGGCGTAAATCACAAATCTCTATCTCTCACCGTTTTTGAGAAAATAATATTTATATGCAACTGTGCGCACCACCCCTTCGAGAAGGGGGTGGGGGTGTCTCCGCGGGTTTCAGGGGTGGGTCTGCCCCTGAATCTCTTTATTTCTACTTATTCTATGCCTGTTCAGAAGGATTTGCTTTTACTCAGAAGGGGAAGTATCTGACCATTTTTGGGCTCGTAGGCACTATACTATTCCAAGAGAATCAATATCATTTTATGTAAACGTATTAAACACAAAGAAGCATTATAACAGGTGTTAGGGGGAGCACTGGGAAGCTGCTTGAATAATATCGATGTCTTCGAAAATCGACTTGGTATTCTTGGACACCATGTACATTGAATCGAAAAAGCCTTTTGCACTCTGGAGTTATCCGGTATAAATAGGATATCCCCAATTATTTTTACAAGCACTCTCATACTGGCAATAGGCGATTGTATTATCATCACTCAAATACCTTTCAAAAACAATTTTTTCAGGATTTATCGGTTGATTTTGATGTACTAAAATCATCAATAATGCCAAGGTGATTTTCAAAGAGGTAGAAATTTACCGACGACATCATCAATATCTCTAGATTTCCGAAAATCGTTCTTTGAATGCATAATAACAATATCATAACAGCAATGGGATATGATAGGTTCTTCAATCCTATTTTGTCAAGTATTCATTGGCTGAATGAAGTTGATTACTGATAAAGATAAATTATGATATTTTGCGATGGTATCTATAATTTTACACTATCGTTATTTTTTTTTTTATCGCTTGGAGCGCACGAAAGGGAATCCCTATAATGTTCAAAGAACATCGTGCGTTCCTAGGGAGGATAGGGACAGGAGGTAGGTATTGGAATTTTTTTTGAACTTTTGGAGATTATATGTTGTCGGGAATACTTCCACAGGCAATGAATTCCAGAGCCTAGCCGTTCTATGGATGAAGGAGTCTTGATAAAGTGCTGTTCGACATCTTTCGAGGTTGACAACGAAAGGATGTGCTGACTGGGCTTGTCTAGTTCGTCTGATTGGTATTGCTAGTGAAGGGATGATAGCAGAGATTTCCGAAGAACATTTCCCGTGGAAGTATCGATAGAAAAGTGAAAGGTCGCCGACCTTTCTACGGTGTTCCAATGATGTCAAAGAGTGAGTGAGTGTGGCGTCACCCACCAGGCGAATGGCTCTTCTCTGGATGGAATCTAAGAGCATCAGCGTATGTTTTGGTGCTGAACCCCATATGTGGGAACAGTATTCTAGAACAGGCCGTATCTGCGCTTTGTAGATCATGAGAAGCTGTTGAGGTGTAAAGTAGCTTTTCGCACGGAACAAGAATCCGAGTTTTTGTGAAGCAGCTTTTGCGATGGATCTGACATGATTATCCCATGAAAGAGTGCTGCTGATGGAAATACCGAGCATAGATATGGTGGGCTTGGTGGGGATGGTGGAGCCAGACATTACAATATCGGGCATACTGAGTTCCGCCTTCCTAGAGAAAATGCAGGCTTGAGTTTTGGTGGTGTTGAATTCAACTAGGTTGTTTGTTCCCCAGGCTGTGATTTCAGCAAGATCTTCATTGACAGCATTGACCTGCCTGCGCCGTGAGTTCTTAGTTTCCTGGGAAGAAATGGGAATTCTGGAAGAGAACGCAGTATGGAGGGTACTATCATCTGCAAAGCTGTGGATGGGACAAGTTGTTACTCCCAACAGATCATTGATATAATAATAATAATAATAATAATAATAATAAAGTTTATTCACAAGATCAGGTTCAAAAAAATACAAAATTCAAAGATTCTACACTGAGTTGATGTAAATAAACAAAGCTACCCACAAAAATCATTGATTGCGCGTGGGGGTTATATTTATTCAATCTTTCATAAGCTATGATCTCAATAAATCTAGGTATAGGTATAGTATGTATATATATATATATATAAGTATATGTATATTTTTATATAGGTAATCTTATGTAAATATTCATCTACTAGCTACAATATGATGACCAAATTGAAAATAAATAAAGATAATTAATTACAAATCAAAATAAACAAAAAACGAATAATAAAATAAATACAATGGGGAAATATTAATGAACACAATAGACTCATCTTCGCATTTTCCATTAACCATGCTCATATATCAACACATTCTTATGATGGAAATAATATTAATTTTGTTTACTCATTGTTCGGATTAATCAAGTGATGAATTATTATTCTATTTATATTAAGCAAATATCTCTTCACTTTTGTTCTGAACAATTTTAGATTATTGATCCCATATTTAATATCAGTTGGCAGGGTATTGAATAATCTTGCTGCCAGGTAAGTATGACATCTTTGTCCCAGGGTTCTTTCAGCCAGATTTGTTCTCAAATTAATGTTACTTTTAAATCTGGTGGAGTATCGGTGATCTACAAAGTACATGTTTTTTTCTCTGAATTGAAATGACACAACGTCCATGAAATATAGCTGCCTAATGTCTAGTAGTTGGGTTTCTATGAATAGTGAATCTGTAGGGTAAGTTGAGTTCCTTCGGTACATTATTTTCAAGAATTTTTTTTGTAATGATTCCATTTTTTTAAGATGCGTTTTTGCAACTCCACCCCACCCAAGTATACCATATCTCAACCTAGATTCTACAAGTGCACTATAAATGATTCGCATTTGCGCTAAGTTGACAATTGTTTGAAAATATTTAAATTTAAATAGGATACTTCTCAACGTACGGGTAACAGAGTTGACATGAGCGTCCCACCTCAGACATTGATCTATGGTAATACCTAGATATTTTGATTTCTCAACACGCATTATCTCGCTGGGTTCACCTGTATCATTTTTTATGACTAAATTATTGAAGTTTGGTAACCCACTACTGTTGCCCGCAAACGATATAAATATAGTTTTTTTGTAGTTCACCGTCAGCAATTTGTGATCGAACCAGGTGATTATTTCTTTGAGGTCGTTCTCCACATTCTGTTTGAGTTCTATCCAGTTCTCACCATGGTATAAAATGGCTGTGTCATCAGCAAAACTAATTATTTTACCGCAGGAGTTTATAGTGAATAGGTTATTAATATATATAGAGAAAAGAACTGGACCCAAGACTGTTCCCTGTGGAACTCCGTACTCAACTATTCCTTCAGAGCTTTTTTCTCTTTTGATTTTAACACACTGCCTACGGTCCTTCAGGTAACTTTCAAATAAATCATATGCTATGCCTCTTACCCCTAAATCATGCAAAGTTTCCAACAACTGAGGATGACTAACTGTGTCGAACGCTTTTGCCAAATCAAGAAAAACACAAAGCGTCGGATTTTTTTTACTAACGTTTGCATAGATTTCCCCTGTCAATAAAGAAATAGCATCTTGGGTAGATTTGCCCACTCTGAATCCGAATTGCATATCTGATAAGAGATTATGTCTTTCCATGTAACCAGTTAGTCTAATTTTTAATATTTTCTCAAAAATTTTTGCCAAATTGGATATTAATGAGATGGGTCGATAGTTCGATACATTTTTATTATCACCGCTTTTGAAAATTGGTATGATCATTGATTCTTTAAATTGTAGGGGGCAAGTGCCACTTTCAAATACCTTATTAATTATGTGAGTCAACGGTTTTTTTATCTCATCTTTTACTGCTTTCAGAGTCTCAGCTCGCAGTCCATCAATCCCAGGAGCTTTGTTATTCGACAATGATTCAATAGTTTCACTAACTTCTTGTTCGTCTGACGGGAAAAGAAATATGGATTGCTCCATGCGGTGTCTGGGAGGGGGTGGAGTCACTGGTTTTTTAATTTTCAATGCATAATTTTTACCTACATTCACAAAGAAGTTGTTAAATTCGTTGGCAATTTCTTTGTCTCCTGTGATTTCTGTTCCCTCCACGATAATTTTGATTTTGTTATCCTTACTTCCTCTGGAACTTAACTTTTTTACTGTATTCCACAATGCCTTTGCATCATTTCGATGTTTTTCTATTTCGTTTTTGTAATAGTTCGTTTTCGTATTCCTAAGTAAATTATTGAGCATAGTTCTATAATCCAAAAAAGTCTGTTTCACTACATTATCACCTGGGTTCTGTTTGAACTTCTTATACAGTTCGTCTCTTTTTACAATTGATTTACTCAAGCCCTCAGTGATCCATGGGGTACGTTTTTTAATTTTTTTGTTTTCATACGTTTTTGTATTCTGCTGTATAATTGAAGATAATTTATCTAAAAAATATTGGGTTGCTAGATTTGTATCATCGATCGTATATAAATGATTCCAAACCGTGTTTTGAAGATCACTCTTCAATTTATTGTTGTCAGTAAAGGTGAGGAGTATTTTAGAAGTTTCTTCATGTAGTTTTTTAATAGGCAGGTGAATTATTGTGGGATAATGATCAGTGATTGCAGTCTTTATAACAGTAGGGGAATAGCTTTCACAAGTGTAATGACATTTACTCTTTAGGAAAATATGATCAATACATGTCGATGTCTCTCTCTGTTCCCTTGTGGGAATATTGATCATGGAAACAAAGTTTTTTTCACCTAGAATATTTAGATATTCATTCACAAGATCATCGTTTTCTGAAAGAATATTTATGTTTGTATCTCCTGTCCAAATATGAAAATCTACATTTTTGTTTTTCACAATGTTGAGATAATTTTCTAGATTATGGATGAATTCTTGAATGCAAGTGGAGGGGGATCTATAAACAGCTGTTATCAGAACCTTTTTTGAATTAACTGTAATGTCTAACTCGATCACTATTATTTCTCCAATATTATGAAATTCGTATGTATAGGTCATATTATTCCTCACGTAAGCGATAACTCCATCACACTTATTAATGTTACCCTCATTGTAAATAAGATCATACCCAGCCAACTGTATTAATTCGACATCATTTATTTTCCAGGTTTCAGAAAGTATAATGCAGTCAAATTCTGTATTGAACTGATTGATATATAATATTAATTCATCAAGATTCTTGTTAATGCTGCGAATATTTAGATGATATAATCTGAAATTGTTTTTATTCATTACTTTAACGCTCGGGATACTTTCATATTCCAGAACAGAATTTGCTGAATATGTAGCAATTGGTTCATAATTATAATCTCTTATATACTGGTTCATTTTTCAAATATGAGGTACTGAAATATAGTATTTACAACAAAAATGTTTCCTTTCGCTAGTAATTGAATCAGAAACTGATCAATTCATTTATTATCGGAATAGTAAATTGATTTATTAATGTAAAATATCGGAAAATAGTGTGCAACAGGTTTTCAATTGGAATTTATTTTAAATCTTGTTTGTCTTGTTGTTAAAGGTGATATTTTCTGTGATATTTTCCTCTTTTTCTCCACTTGTTTTGATTCCTTTTCTTTTGGCGCTTCTTCTTCTATAGTTTCGTCTTCAATGTCAGAATAAATATCACCCTCCAGCTGATCAGCAGTGAACTTTTCCCCGTCGATTTCCAAGTATCTTCCTCTGATTCGAGCCTGAGATTTATTCTGTCGAGCTTTTTTCAAGTGCTTCACTAGAATTTTGTTTACTTTTCTATCTTCTGGGCTGAGATCGTTCGATATAGCGACACTAGTGCCTTTTAATAGGTTTACTTTTCTAAAAACGTTAACCTTTTGCAAAAAAGATACGAATTCTATCACAACGCCTTTTTCTTTGGATGATTTATTCACGTAATATATATTATTTATATCTCTCACTTCGATTGTAGTATCCAGTAGGCGATTTATCTCCTTTAGCACGTCTCCAATTAGATCTTCTCCTAATACTAATCCAAAGACAAGTATATTATTTTTTCTACGAGAATTTTCTAGCATACCACAACGTTGTTCTACTTTTTCAATTTTAATCTTTGATTCTTCTATGTTGCTGGTGATATCTTTCAGACTTTTACTAATTTCTTCTTTGATGTTTTTAGTTTGTTCTTGGTTTTGTTGGCTTAGTAGCTCATAGAGTTTTCGCAAATTTGGGTCAGCAATTTCATTCACGGAACTCATTTCAGATCGCCTATACGTTTTTCAGGGTGAGTTCTTCTTGCGACGGTAACCTTCTACCTTCGCTGGCTGTTGTCTACTTATATGAAGCAGGAATAATGTTGGTGCCAAAATTGATCCTTGTGGAACGCCGGAATTGATGCCAATGGTATCAGACGATACACCGTCCACCACCACGTGAAGCGATCTGCCTGAAAGAAAACTTGATAAGAGATGGCATAGCTGAGGTGGTAAGCCGTATGATGGTAGTTTGTGGAGGAGTCCTTCGTGCCAAACACGGTCGAATGCTTTCGATATGTCCAACGCGACAGCTAGAGATTCCCCGTGTTTTTCTATTGAAGATTGCCACAAATGGGTGACGTAGGCAAGTAGATCTCCAGTAGATCTTCGGTGGCGAAAGCCGTATTGTCTATCATTGATGATATCTGAGCTCTCCAGATATTTGATAAGCTCAATATTGATGGCTTTCTCCATCACTTTGGAGATTACTGATAACAGGGCAATGGGCCTGTAGTTGTTGGGCAGGTTCTTGTTCCCTTTTTTGGGGATTGGTTGGACTCTAGCTGTCTTCCAGCATGATGGAAAAATACCCGACCTGTACGAAATGGTAAACAACTTGCAGAGAATCGGTGTTAATTCTGGTGCACATTTTATATAAAAATATGGTATTCATAGACTGTCAATATTTTTTTTGCTAATGGATTCGTTCCTTAATAAAATGGATCTATTTTCTAGGAAAGTTGCAGATTATATCTTGCAACAGCGCTTATTACTTCGAGTCCGTCCACACCACTCGAAATACTGACAGGCACAACAAGAGGAAGGGGCCATGGGTGTCGGCTTCATTTTGTTCTGACCGATGGCAGTAAAACTAGGAAGGATAGTATCATTGAATGTAGCTGATAGTGATTCATTGATTCAATGATATTTCTGTTTAGGATCGAGCTCTATGTTTCAATGCATGAATAACAAAACCATAACCTGTCAGAATGGAGCCAACTACCTTCGGCACTTCTGCTCTGAGTGCATTTGAGGTGATGTAAGTTTATGTTCACCAGTTTTACTTCTTCTACTATTTTTTTCATCTGTTTTTCATTCGTTAGCTATTCGTTAGCTATTCGCTAGCTATATTCTTCACCATCAGCTATTTTCAGACGAGATCCAGAATGTACGTCACAGTTTTCCGCTCCCGAAAATTAAAAATTGCTTTAATTTGGAAATGAAAATGACTTGAGCATTATTGGTCGCCAATCTGTACAGCGTGGACATAAAACTGGAGAGTGCCGAACTTATTTTATGAAAATTTATCTGAAGGAAACTTCCCTATTGGTCGTGTACCAAAATTGACACATTATTGCATGGACCTTGAGTGAAATTCCACGCAATTTTCAGAAAAAGCAGAAAATGAATAGAATAGTTTGAAAAACTGAAGAAACACGCTTTCGTGGATAGTCACACTGAAAATAAAATAAAATAATAAAAGTGTGTTGAGAAATATGTAATCAAAAGAATATTTTCTGGAAATAATGTTTATTGCAAAGATCGTTTGCTGAACTGTGATGATATCTTCGAAATGTCTTGTGTTTGTTCGACCAACAGGTTTGGAATTATGTATATACACCCATTCCGAGCACCAATTATATTCAGGAGCTGCAAAGCCAAAGTAGTGTTAAAACCGAGTTGAACGTTTTAATGGAAAAATAAACGCTTTCATTTGTCATCCGGCGGCTTACCAACGACAGCTTACTTGTCTGCTGCACAAAAAGACAAGGCTTTTGGATATTTCGTCTGGCTGCTCTCCAATTTGTGGGCACCGCTTCTATCGGGAGCTATTTTGAAATGCAGCGCGCATAAATATTCAACTTATGGAAATTGGATTTGATGATATTCAACCGGAAACCGTTCGCGATACATTGTCGTTAATCGAGTTCCGCCTTTTGCGATTCTCGAAGGCATTTTTCCGAGGAGAAAATTTGAGTTACGAGGTTCGAGTAACGATTAAGAATTTATCTAGGAATAACAACTAGTGTTCGCTATATTTTCCGATTCGTTACGTTTTTATATCTCAGTGGTTCCCACAGGATTATTTCATCGGTTTGGAATTGGATAACAGAAAATAATCCACTTGAGGATTGGAAATGAATTATTTGGTTAAAATGCATCCCAATAGGATAGGTAAAGTAGGATAATTTTCGAATTTTCGAATTTTCTTCTTATCGTCTGCGTCTCTATAGATGAAGATATTAGTAAGTGTGAAGAACTTCAGAAGAGTGAGATTTCGACAAAATTTCTAACAACACGACACGTTTTACTATGGATTTCCATCAAGTAATGACCGAATCAAAAGAAGAAGAAGAGTCAATATCATTTCAATGCCCTTATTGGAGACAAATCAGATGATTTGCCGAGAAAATGTCACAAAATTTGTATTTTTTGAATTGTACCGGCCGTTACTTTGTTGATGATAGAAATCCATCATGAGGATAATTATAAAATTTTGTGAATATCTCATCGTCGTTGACTGTTGTGATAATTTATCTTTCTGATGTTTCTAAATTTTACTTGCAGACTGAAGCGAACTGACTTGAAAATAGGGAGAAGAGAAAGTTGTGCTTTATAGGTATATATAATTTGTTTGCTAACCTACAATTTTTCATTCGCGAGGAAACAAAAAGATTCATTTGTTCGTCATTTTCACCATTTGATATTGAATTGAGAAAGTCGAGGATGTGGAAAGTGAGAATTAGCAATAGTCATCAGATATCAGTAGTGACGATGTGTTTTTGAATTTTTTTCGACCAAAATTCTGCCTCCGATATTGTTTCGATGACAAAAAAATCGAAACCGTCCAGACTCAATCAATATACCTGAGAGGTGCTTCAGTTACTGAAATTCTAAAAATCGAATATAAACTCACCCTTTCGAGTTGAACAATACACATTAGTTGAACTTACCTGAAAAAAAAAAATCAAAAATATCAACTATCTATAAGAACACACACAAACATGAATCAACATCACACATAATTCATATAGCACTAGCTGGTTTATTTTCAAATCTAGATATGGAAATAAAGTGTAGCCAAATCGACTCTGATGAGTAATGTACAATGAACTAGTTTATCACCTGATGAAGCTACTGTGTTAGCGAAACATGTCGTGTGTATGAAAATTTTGTGAAAATCCCATCGTCTGTGAAGTTTTTACATCAACATGATATTTTGAAATATTTGGACATCGAAAAGTTAGCCAGAAGTTATTCCTATGGTTGGACACGAGAGAGGATCGAAACAGATCTGTTTATTATGCATGTTGCGTTCTCGGTTATACATAAACCTCGCAGAACATCAGCGTACACCTTCCCAGATGACTACTCCGCGTCTACTTCACAATGACTGATGAATACTTACGTCTGCCAAGGAACATCAAGATATGACGTACATGCTGAAGTTGTGAGATATTCTCATTCTCTGTTTTTTTAATTTTAGACGATCAACGTATCCCAACAAGAGAAATTGCTTCACGGAAATTGAGTCATTTCATAATGAGTCCAGCGAGAATAACATACAGTATCTACAGTCACCCATCTATGGGTGCTAGAACGCACTGGAGTAGATAGCAGGTAAAACGTACAAAAACATAGATTTTTACACTAGCAAGTAGAAGTTTATTCTTCGCATTGGTGACAGCAGAACACTGAAGAAATAGATCTAGAAGAGATGATACTAGCGAAGAGCCTCCTGGCGAGATATGTCGATTGTATCAACCTAAGGAAGAACCAGTTCCGAATACTGACAAAAATAATCACACCAGAGGTTCACAAACTGGAGGAAATCTCTGAACATCAGGAGCCTATAGCGGATGGAGAATAATAATTCTGCGATGGAAGACGACACAGGAGAGAAAGAAAGATGACTCAATATTTAGAAAATGTAAATGTTCTCGAAACTCTCATCAATTTTGGATGAATAGTCTTTATGGTCTGCGTTCGATGAACTGATGAGTGTTTGATGGAAAAAATCACCAACGCAATAACTTTCCAATTTTTTTTCTTGAAAATCTCATCATTCTAGAAGTTTTCCACTTCAACTATAGATTTCCATCAAGAAAGGTCTGGTTCAACAAAAAATTGAGTGTTTCATGTTCGTCACACTATCATAACGAAGCCATCCCACATCTCTAGTTCTCTGAAGGATATAGAGACTGCAGAAGGAGACATGATAAACATTACAGATTGCAAGTAGCAGTGTACTCCTTTTCCTTTTTCTACAAACATTATATGTCCTTTTTCAGCCTTAGCTCATCATTGTTGTTCATTTATTCATATTCAATCTCTGGAGGATTGATTCGTTGACAAGAAAGAATCGCCGTGCACTGTCGCACGCTACACGATGCTCAGGTGTTTTTAATTAAAAACGACCCTCTAGTTACCCATTGTTCGCAGCCAACTACGAGTCCACTCGTTACGTGGGTAACAAAATTGTAACTCGATTAGAAGGGTTCATCATGAGAACATTTAGTGAGTGGAACAATTAGGTGGATTCCCTAATAATTCAAACTCGGACATTATTTGACTCTGGGGTATATCGCCGATCAGAATATGATGAGTTATGTTGACGAAAAATACTATCATGGAAGTATGTGATACCAACCTCTGAAAGGATTCCAAATCTTCGCCGTTCTATAGACGAACGAGTTCTGTTTGTGTTATTAGACATTTTCCAAGGCCCGTCGAGTTCGTCTGACTGGTATTCCTAGTGATAAAATTATAGCAGGGATTTCTGAGGAACACTTCCCCTGGAAGTAGTTTCAAAAAACTGAGAGGTCGCCGACTTCCCTACGATGTTTTAATGGAGTCAATGACTTGGTGAGTGTGGCATCACCCACCAGGCGAATGGCTCTTCTCTGGATGGAATCTAAGAGCATCAGCGTTTGTTTGCGTGCAGAACCCCATACTTGAGAACAGTATTCTAGAAGTGGCAGTATCTGTGCTTTGTAGATCATGAGAATCTGTTGAGGTATGTGAAGTAGATTTTCGCAGGTAACAAGATCGGACATGTTGGTGCCTAAATTGATCCTTGTGGAACGCCGGAATCGATGGCAATGGTATCAGACGATACTCCGTCCACCACCACCACCACACCACTTTCTCTAACTATCTGCTTCAAGAAGAACATAATGGGGATTTTCTTACTTGAAATCTGAAAGATGATACAATGATGATGATGATGATAAGGTTATGGTTCAAAGTGAGAAAATGTCCTGATGAAGACTATCGAAAGAAGAAAAGGAGTATCCCTCTGCATCTTTATTAGAATAATCATTACAGATACGATGAGAAAACATTATTTCAGATCCAGCTCCTTCACCGGAAAAGCGCTTTCGCATGCGAACCTCATCCCATTAGGCGAAAGTTCCTGGAAACTGACGATAACAGAATTCTTTTTCATGCACTTTGCTTTGAGCTTTCCTTTAAAAGCATTTCAGAAGTGCTGAAAATATATTCGCTCCTGCTCGACAATCTACAAACAAAACTTTATCTAGTTTCGTTGCCGACAGATTTTCCGTCATGAATTCTTTGTGTGCATTTCCACAAAATGATTATTACTATCGTAATACTCGTATGGAATTTCAGATCACATTCATCATTATATAGAATATTTTCCTTCATTCAAGTATTTAAAACAAGTGTGAATAGGAAGACGTCTTCTAGCTTTTTTGATTTTTTATAATTCCTTGAATAAATATAAAATGTTTAAGTAATAAAATGATAAGTAATATTATGTGAGCAACAAATAATATGAATCGCAAAAGACTTGTCTGCGAGATACAAGATAAGATGCTTATTTTTACAGCTCAAGCTATTTCCATAGAAAAATGGAATCTGGTGAATCAATCACAATGAAAATATTTTAATGATATAAAAATGTACAATAGAAATTTACTGAAAAAATCTAAGATGAATCAGAACTCAAAATGAAGGAAGGAGAAAACAAGGGAAAAGAGACAGTGAATGCTCATTTGTTCAGAATGAAAGAATACCTTAGCCTATCAGATCAAATGTATGATATGAACGATGGACTAAGTATGGTTTTCCGATGTCTTTTCCAAGAATGTATCAATACGAATACTACTGATTCTCCATAAAATAGGAGTTGCAGTAGTTGGGCCACTTTCCACTTCTCCTTCTCTTCGAGCTTGAAACAAGTATTCTTTTTTCAGATTTAGACTCGTTTTTCGCAATGTGTTCATGCTTTCAAGTATTTCCACAAGCTGTTTAAGGTTTCCACATATTTCATCGATGCTCTAATCATGTTTTGCTAAGACAGTAGCTTCTTCAGGTGAAATACTTGTATAATGAACTAAAGTTCCATTGACTTGCCCAACTTTTATATCTTTCTTTCCAAACCTGAAAGATTAAAATCACCTGTGGAAAGAAATATGTGAATTATAATAGCAATTACGATTTGCGATATATCTACTTCCTATAATTATGTTACGAATTGCAAAGGTTCCTTCAATACACATTAGTTTGTATTCTTTCGAATAATTCATTCCTTCCATCCAGAAATCATATATCATATCACTAGTGATTCTCACTATACTGACTGTGAATGGAAATAATCTCGTCTAATGCATTTTTTCTGTAGGAGGAATTCGGAATGAGCAAGATTGAACGAGTGTACAACAATTACTACAGAATGCGCCTTGAAACCGGAACATCCATTAAAATACTCGCATAAAAATATCGTAGAATTAAAACGCAAACATTAAAATCATCCAGAAAGTGCTCGCAAACCGTCGGGAAGGAATTTTTCCGAGTTGCTGGAAAATCCTTCTTGTTGTTTCTCTTCCGTCCTGAAGAAAATTGGTTTCCCGGAAGAGTTGGGGAAAACTTTATGTTACTGTTACACCTTATATAAATAGAAAGTTTCACTAACTTTGATAAATACATATTCGAATATATATGCAGACCGCTCATCTTTCCATTGTTGAGCCAAAATCTAGTTATTATTCAAGCAGGAACCATAATGGCGATGTCTGCTGGCAAGAGAACAAACGCTGCCGAATCACTGTTTATTCTCAACTCACCTCATGATGATATGACTTCAATTCTATCTTCACATCTCAGAAATTGAATTCACCTTTATATATCTCGAAATATACGTTTCATGCAATTTCCCCAGTAGAATAATGATGCTACAGAATTATTCTATTGATATAAGAAACAAGTCTTCAATTCATGCCAAACAATTTTATTCAAAGCCTCTATTATGATATTCGATACAAACAGTGGAGAGGAGGCAGTGAAATAAAGAAAATGAAGCTCTGAAAGAAGAAATGATAGAAAATCAGGATAAAATAACTAAACAGACACATGGAAGATACTGAAGAGAATGTGAAAGGATTGGATACAATTATGTTCAACATGGAGGATGAATTTCTAGTATAGATAGAATCACTTTATGAGAATTTATAAGGAAAAAAATTATCAACATATCGATCACACATGATTCCAAAACTACCACTGTGCTTGAACAGCAGTAATTTTATTCATATCACGAGAAAGAATCAGGAAAAAAGCCTGTTATTTGGAACAAGTTATACATGTCAATACTGACGATAATAGTAATATCACTTCTGCAGCGTGTTCATTCAATTTTTGTACCATTGTCTCGACCGTCAATTAAACATTTTCTCTGATACGTTCGTGTCACGACATTTGATGATTTTCTTGCATGCATAATAAATCTTTTTTTGTTCACGTTTCTCTGCTCACTAAACTGAAAATAATAACCATGAACAAATTATCGCAATTGGTAATTGAACGATAAAAGAAAAACTGAGCAAAGGCACATTCTATTCTACACATGATCGATGGTCCTTCTTGCAATAGATCCTGATAATTTGTCATCTGCTTGAAAGGAACTGATATCAGTTTTTGCGCCACTGATTATTTTCGAACATACTGTAGACTCATTGGCTTGGATTCACCGATTATTTTCAATTTGATAATCAATGCTAGGGATGAAAAAATGCTCAAGATTGAAGCGGATGATTATTTCTGCTGAAGTAGTTTGTTATCGACCATCATCTTGAAGTTCAGCTAATCTGGACAATTTGATGAGCTATAAATTGACTATATTCAGTTATGTCCTATAGTCAATTATGTGAATTTTCATAACCATTTTGCTGCTTGCAGTAAGGAAGACTCTTTTCCATTCATTCCATGAAGACTCTGAACAGAGAAATATGTATCCACTGAAGTAATTCTTTGCAATGAAAGAACGTATTATAGGCTGTAATAATCATTTCCAGTGGAAAACTACGAGACCGAGCAAAAAGAGTAATATCAATAAATGTAAATTACGAAAGAAGCTCTGGAAAGAAAACGTACACAGAACACAAAATAAAGCTCCCAAGGTATTTTTATCCTCGCCGATTAAATCTGAGCTGGAAATTTAAAACTTGGCACAACTTCTTGGATCTTTATTACTCACTCGGTGATGGTTTATTAAGTTGCCCACCTGAGCTATCGGTCTGATAATGGGTTTTCTGCTTTTCCTACAAAATTAATGCCGTATTTCACAAAGTGTTTTTTCTTTTGGCTGTGAGACTGGAAGAAAGAATATAACTTTTGTCAAAATGCCAAGATCACTCATCTCCATTTTAATTATCTCGATGTTCGAATGACATTTCACTTAAAAAATTTGATTTTTCAACTGAATGGAAGAACCAACAATGGCGAGAATCTGATTAATCAGATCCAATAACTGCTTCAACTAATCTTCACAGAGTTATATATAACTTTTCAGACATTAATCTCCAAACAGCAATTATTTGAGTCAATCAAATATGGAGATGCAGATGTGAATGATATCATCGTTACTCCATCAAACCTGCAGTATATTATAAAAGCTTGTTCGTGTTCTAACGTTCTCTGGATGATGTAAGGACATACGCTCGACGATATATTTTGATGAAGATAAGATGAAGGCAAAACAAGCTCAATTTAGAATCTCCCCTGATGGGACGAGATGTTACATCCGAAGCAGCAATTAAGTGTCAGAACGTGTCCCCTGAATAATGGCCCAACAGGCAACTTCGAATTTGTTACCTCCATAAGATCCAAATGTTGAAATCCTCATGAAATATTTCATCATGAACGAAACACTATCACCACAATGTTCAGAAAGAATCATCAATCTTAGGATGGTATTTGTCTCAATTCCTACTTCTATGCCATTAGGAAATATTCTCGACCTTTTTTTTTGGTCCTTCTAGTTGTTGTGAACAAACCTTCATCTGAGAAAGATCACTCTACTGAACGCATAAACAGATCAATTTCGATTATAAGCAGAGAAAAGTCCTCTACTCAGACAATTTGCAATAGATTTGTGTTCATATTACGATAGCTTCACTTGATATATATGTACCTACAAATATGAACTTCGTCTCAAAAGGATGGGATATGTGAGTAAGTTTGGCAACGTGGCAAGGTTAGTGGCCGATGGCGCGACGTGACGCGAATCTCGATCAGCATTTGCATGTTAATTACGAACGCCGACGTAGTTGAAAGAGCGCGGTTGCCTCATCGCTCTTATCAGGCTTACGTTCTGACAGATAAAAATCTAATTAATACTACTCATGGCTGACTGTGGCAGGCACAAATGGATCGGCACGTTGTCACCGACATGTTTACTGTTTGATGATGGACCTGCACCGGAATAGGTTGAGTTTTGGGGGTGGAAGACGAATCCATCACCTGTCGCGTTTCATATTCATGAGGCCACAAAAAATTCCAAATTCCGAAGTGAGATGATGAATGCATTCAGAGAGAGGGCGATAAATATTTTGCAGTGAATGGAACTGAATGACTTTCATTGGTACTTGTGAAAATCTGACCATCTGAATCCTTTGACTGAATCAACCAACTCATTATCTCTAACTCTGTAGTGAATAATGTATGCTGATGATTTTTCTGGCACAATAGATTCAGTAGTTGTATTTTGTCTGTTGCTCTCCAGCAATATTTGCTTTATTGATTCCGAATGGATTTCCAATAACTGTGACAAATTGAAGCGTATTCAGATTTTTCCACCAGCCAGGCAAATCAGAAACCAACAAGGAAGATATGTTCACAACATAAATATGGACTTGGCAACAATTCTCGAATGGAGATCATTGCAAACAAAACACAAGCATGCCTTTTCTCTAGAAATGCCGATCTCACTATGCCCAACATAAGCTTATCAGAAGAAACCATACCTTTGAAGACATCCATTTCGATGCTTGGTATTACTATCAGCAATAACCTTCCTTGGGAAAATCACGTGAGATCAATTGCTAAAAGTGCATCCCAAAAACATGGTTTCCTGTGTCGGGCCAGAAGCTATTTCACTTCCAGTCAGCTGCTTATGATCTATAAGGCACAGATCCGACCTGTCCTGGAATACTGTTCCCATATTTGGTGCACCCAAACATTTCCTGCAACTGTTGGAAAAGAAAAGGCAATTCGTCTCGTGGGTGGTGCCTCGTTCACAAACTCACTCACTTCTCTGGAACACCGTAGAAAAGTTGGTGATCTGGCTCTATTTTATAGATGTTTTCATGGATGATGCTCTTCTGAAATATCAACAATTGTTCCTCCCTTGGCAGTCCCCGCGAGATCAACCTCGAGTTGAGGCTTCGCACCCCTTCTTGGTTACTTTGGAGACATGCAGAACATTGTTCATCCAACGGACATCGAGGCTCTGAAACACATTGCCAAAGGAGGTGTTCCCCGAGGCATATAAGCAGAAATTTGAGAAGAACACCAATTACTACCTTATTTTCCTTGCTTCTCACGATGTTTTCTGAACATTATAGGGTATCCCTTTTCGTGGAAACCAGAACATAAAAAATAGTTCAATGTCTATAGAATTTAAAATGATATGTTCCTGATTCAGTGTGATTTGTCGGAGAAACTGTGATTGAAAATACCGACACAGCTTTTCCTATCCTCCCTTTGAACATCGTAGGAATTTCTTTTCGTGCGTTCCAAGAGATGATGAAAAAAATTCGTAGCGAAAGAGCACCATCGCCATTATTCCGCACAAAGAGAGGTCTCCTGTTCCGGAATAGAGGCGAGTGGGTCGCATCAACGTGTCATCACATCTTATGATCATCAGTCTTCATTACGTTCACAATGGGGAGGTTTTGCAGTTGTCTGTTCCCAGACGATGCTCTTCCACATCAGGCACTCTCCCCCTGCGCCATTGTTCTCGGGCGATGGATCGCATAAAACCTTGATCCTCGATAGCCTTCATTGTTGCCCTTCTCGACGAAATTAATTCGGACTGTTTGCACGGCGATTGTTTCGACGAAGGCTCCATCAAAACAGAGATATCGGTGTTGAGAGGCAAAATTTTGAGAGAACAGGCGAGTGGACTAATTTCTTTATGACTTGAATAGAATCATCATACGAATACCTTTCATTCCATATTTCCTTAGATTTTCGTGGTTGAATTTAAGGTGCTAGAATCATTATTAATGCCACGATAGTTTTCAAACGGTTAGTAATTCAACGCAAATAGAAACTGACTCCACGATTTTGTAAGTAGGGGCAGACCATAGCAAACTTGCCATCAATGTCTAAAAACGATTGGGAACTTCAGAAATATTAGTTATTCAATAATTCATACATTTCGATTATGAATTGGTGATATTCCTAGTAAGCAATAAGAATTCCATTTTCTCAAAATGTTTCCTCAAGTGTTATGGCTCATTGCTCTCAATAAAGTGTGAATGATGATTATAATAATTCACACTAGTGAATCGGTAAACGTGACAACACGGCGAACGAATTGTGAGCGTTGTCTTGTCAATTCTCAGCATCCAGCACATGTTGCCAAGTCTTCAACATTCACATGATATTTTGTGATGAAGTATATGAAATATTTTGACGTGCTATTTGCGAAAAAGTAATCTATTATGTTTCATTCAACGATAGGACTATAGTTGGTGACTTGAGAACCTCGCTGCATGTGTATGGAACATTATCTGACCAATTACGAAACTGACGTCAGCATGTATTCAACGTCTCAGAAAATGGATCAATCGCGGTCATGACGGTACGTTTGTAATTCTCTGGAATTCAACAATTTCGAACGAAGCATAGACTTATTGTTCAAATGAAAAAAAAAATCATGCGCAGTGTCACCAAATTCAATTAAGGCTCCTAACGAAACATTGGAGTAATTCAATACCAATAATTCAATATCAGTTCACCCTCTCATTGGTCAAGATTCCACGTTGTGAACGTGTGACGAACATCAAGGTTATGTTGTGTATGCCCATTTTGGAAATTACCAGTATGTTACCATGAAATACGATTTTTTTGTTTCTGTTGTGATTATCATTATGTATCCATAAAAAGTGACTGATTCGATTTGCCTCACTCTGTATATACATTTTTGAAGGACACGAGTTGGTGATTCGTTAACGGTGTTAAGCTGCTGATTATACGCTGCATTAGAACTAACTTTAGAGAGTATAGTGAGTTTCATCGTTTCAGCATTAACACTTGGAGACCTTATAACTTTCGAGCTCTACTAAACTTTGTGAAATGTTTCCTAATAAACTATTGTGAAAATAAATTAACTCTCTTTATTGATTGAAGAAATTTATGTGCTTAAAAATGAATATGACTATATCAGTTTTTCAACCCAACATTTTGCGAACTATTGATGAAATGTTTGTCTGAGAGTTCCTATGTTTTCCATACAAGGTGTCCCAAAATTGCTGGGACACAGAGGTACCACGTGTAATACAGTTCAAAATAAGTCGATTGGACCTAACTTATTAATATAAAGAATAATATAAAGAAATGTACCGTTTGTCCGTGAGACAAGTTCAAAGTTTACATGAAAGACATATTGTTATGCGCTGTTCAAAAATGAGTTGAACAAATTGGATGAAATTTGACAAAAGTGTATTTCAGAGGATGACCCCTCTTTTAGTAATCTGAGGAACGTGAAAGAATCTGAAGAAGGGTTGAAACCACCCTCACACCCTGATTTGTTTTTTCAGAACATTCTTATGGGTGTTAAGATAGTTCTCAATTTTGTTGACCTAGATGACTGATTAAAATGTTTCCTTTAATGAAGCTAATGGATATTTCTAGTAACTGTTTGATAACATTGTGACACAAAATTTTTTGCCAGTGGAAATAAACGAATTGAAATTCACTTGGAATATCTGTAGGCATTATTGAAGATGGGATTCTTTCTCTTCAGAACTCTGAAGAATACTGAATTTTCACAAGGGTGGCAAAATGAATATAATTGATCAGTCATCTTGCTCAGAGAATTTGATAATCTCAAAATAACCCCTAATAATATTCTGATGAAAAAAATCAGCAAACGAGGTTGGTTTCGACCCTTTTACAATTTCTTCTGGGTTTCTTTGATTACTAGAAGGAGGGGACATCCTCTGAAATGCGGTTTTGTCAAATCTCATCCAATTTTTTCCTCTCATTTCCGAAAAGTGTATAAAAATGTGTCCAATCAACTTATCTTGACTTGTATTACACGTGATAGCTCTGTGCCTCACCAATTTTGGGACACCCTGTATAAAGAGGAGGAGAGAAAATCCCAAAAATTCTGAGATTTATTGTCCCATCTTCCCAATCAACCTGAATACACAACTCCTCTGAAATCAACTTCTCCTAATTGATTTTTTTTTGTGTGATTTGAAATGCATCCAATGCAATCATTTTGATTGAATCCTTTCTCAAATCAAGCATCGATCGTTTTTCAAGCTATATATATCTAATACGCCATTAAGTTTACTGGCAGTAATAAACGCGCCATCATTCGCACATAGAATGACATCGAAAATTCCATGGCTGGGCCCTTTCCATCACAAATTTATGTTTCTGGGTCGCCAGCAGGGGTTTTATTGCTCGGTTCTAGTGAAACTCGTATGAGAGCGTCAATTAGTCGATTGGCGTACATGAATATATAAAACAAATAACACGAAAATTCGCCAACTCGACACTTCCGCTTCATGTTTCCACCGATAATACTGTTTTTCATATAGGTGAACATTAACCTGAAAAAACAATGAAAATCTGCGAGTTGTTGAAATAATGCTCGATTGATCGAATAGGTATTAGTGAGGTAATAGTGAGGCAAATGAATTCTTATGAAGAGACAATGATCTTGAACCCAAACTGATTTCAAATACCCAAATCAACCAGAACTCAAGACTGACTTTGAACAAGGTGAATATTGGAATAATTCGAAGAAGTTGATGAAAAGACAAGACAAGACAAGACTGCTTTCCATGAATGTGAATAGAAAGCACAAGGAACTATGAAAATTCATGAAGCGCATGAAATTGATTCATCAGAAGACCATACTCTATAGGAAGAAAGAAAAAAAAATATTACGTACATTATTCGTAGGAAAACATCTTCATGAATCTGATATGACTCTTATTTTTCGAACATAAAGAGTAATAATTGTGAAACGAGCAGCCCTCAATATTTCTTCAACTGATGACACTATGAGAATTTGGCAAAACACGTGGTGGGTGATGCCACACTCACTAACACGCTGACATCATTAAAACACCGTAGCAAGGTACGTGACCTTTCACCCTTTCATAGATACTTCCACAGGAAATGTTCTTCAGACATGTTAGGTATCATTCCACGACTAGCAAATACCAGTCAGTAGAACTCGACAACTTCAGTCAGCACATTCTCTCAATGTCATTATAATTATTGTTTTTATTATCTTTTGGGATGTTTCTGGAATATTGAGTGGGGCTCGTTTTGAAATTGTCACCTGGTATAATTGTCATGTCGAATTGGAACTAGGACTTTCCACACCAACCAGCACGCATCTTTCAATCACGCTACTCCATCGAGACCACGTCAATCAGCTTTGCCGATCTGGAACTTCATTTCCTCTCGGGACACAGTTGATTGTGTTACTCGCAGCCATAATGCGTGGTACTGGATGCATGGCACGTCTTCACAGCACGCGCCTTCATCTACCCCCCAACTTGCTTTCCCCACAGCCCTCCACCTCTCCAATGCTGTCACGCCGTGTCTTTGAGCAGCAGCTATCATCAGCGCAGCCCCTCACGGAATTCATCAGGCCGAAGCGTGTGGAAACTCGCAATAATGCATATTATTTCACAGTTTTATGTCTAATGAAAGACGAGAACAATGGTTAAATCATTATGGTTTGGACAACGTATTTTTTTTCATATGTCAACTGAAAAATATCGATGTAATACAGAAGGAACCGTGAAAATGGTCGATTTTGATTGTTCATAAGAGAGTGGAATAGTTACTCGAAAATTTTCGGAAAACCAAGAAAAGCAAAACGAATAATGGTGAAGAATATCCTTCTTGCTCATGATAGAAAAAATGTGTACAACTCATTCGTAGTTCATCAACTGTCCATTGAATTGATAAGTACCTCAAATGATTGAAAATACGTCTAGAGATTCAGGCTTTCGTGAAACATTCATCAGAGCAAAAAAATTGATGTTGCGAAGGCGATGAGGCGGTTTTTTAAGATTGAAATATCACTGTCTGACAGATCTCTATAATACGCTGTCCACCAAGTATTCGTTTATTCATTAGTTGTCACTGCTGAAACCTTCGAGGTTCTGTCGTATAGGCTAATACATAAACGACCGATAAGTGATCGCGCAACTACAATCTCTCTGGAGCTGTAGACAAAAATTATGTCCATTTGTATGAATGTATAATGAAGGTTTCAACCTTCCTGTTTCTGTGAATTTCTGAAGAACTTGTAGATATAAAACGAGGTTAGCTTAGGTAAGCTGAAAACCGATTAACAAAAATGCCCTATATTTTTCATTCTTGATTGTGATTGAATATGTCATAAGATTTTTCGTTTCTCACATCAAGTTATTCAGTGCCACCCACAGTCGTTTATACTTATGTGATGAAGCGGGAGTAAATCCCACCAAATCGTGATGATTTCAGTTAGTGATTCATTCAGGGGTTCCCATTCACGGAAAAATCGAAATATATAACTCCTGAATTAATCGCCATCCATATCTTTAACGGCTTCCGAGATACCGTATACCGAACGTACCGAAAAAAATCCCCCCCCACAAAAAGATCCTAGTGAACCGTAGTTGAAGTGTCGCCTATCTGAAAAATATATGTATTCCGGACCGTTCCCGAAATGCAAATTCTATTTCATAAATTACCTTTTCCCACTTTTCCCACTACAACCGAGCTACTGATAAACTCCGCTGGCAATTTGAATTTTTATAGGGCGCGCGTTCTTGTGGAGGATGTATTGGCCAAGAGAGGGATTCAATCAGTGGATGTGTTCGCATGGCGGAACAAAATATACATGCAAATTCATTTCTCGTGTACGCAGAACGCTTGTACCAACGATTTTTCCATTCTGAAACCCCAGGGCTCTCGATCCCACTTCTGATACCTTCCATCTAAATGTATGATTTAATGAATACGATATATGGTGTCGAGCCAAAAATTCCAACTTGCAATAAAGATTTGTGAACGTCTTAGTAGTCATGGCAACAATTAGGTATTCTCAAATCATTTCAAGAAATCCAACGGAAGTATTTGAAACTCTGGATATTTATATTTCAATGCCTCTTGTTGGAGTATTCAAATAATGTTACTTTTAGAAAAAATCATAATTTATTCATAACGTGTATATTGTTATATCTCTACAATACCCATCACACCGTTGAATTTTCAGATACTCACAAGGAAATCCTGAAATGTTAGCGGTCATTTGTATTGGAGAGCTGGCTTATAATAAAATCGTGAAATATGGCCAGTGTCGGCCGGCTGTGGCCTTTTCTGAATCAATTTTTGTTTTTATAAGCCGTTATTTATTGATATTATAAATTGTGAATGACCATACGATGTGGGAATACAAATGGGAGCCAGGAATCTCGCTGAAAATTCCGATATAATAACTTTTCGTTCTGTTTCATCGAAGATTCTCGAGAAATGTATAGAGAATTATGATGGAATTTCCTTGACAATCATTTATATTGATATAAAGAACAAGCATAACTAATTGTGAGTGGGTAGTTATATCGATTTGGTAATCGGAACGTTTTACTTTTAAATTACTATGGTCATTGTTGAATACATTAAGAAAACTTACATTTATGGACTGAATTTTTTGGTTTTGTTAGGATCCACTGAGTGGAAAACTTATCCTCACTGGAATTGGGAGCATAATCAGGAAGTGGAATGATATTGAAATCATAGGAATAATCCAGTAGACAGGTCTTAGTTTCAGAAAGAAAAAGATCGGAAGTTAATGGAACTTTGGGATGTGTTTCAAGGATGGTTAATTAGGATTTTCTCAAGTTTTAGACCTGGAGGGCCCTGTGCGAAAACAAGAGGAGGGGGGCGAACTGCAAGAGTTTCGACCTTTCTCCGGCCTTTTCCCGATAACCTTTTTCCCTTTCGTCTTACGTCAGAAATATTATCATACCTTTTGTAGAACGTTGAATTCCCTTCAATTCAGATTCTCGAACATTTGTATAGGCCGATTCACCATGAGGCTCTGAAGAAAATGTGATTTTTACATATTCGCTAAAAAATGACACATATTGCAGAATAGAGAAGTCGATGAATCCACTTGCAGTCTTCTGAATGGTAAAAAGATTTGGGAATTGAAACTCTTATAGATTTCTTGAAGTGGTTTGAAACGACTCCGGTTAATTAAATTAGGTTCATAACAGGTGCTAGAACCTATAATGCATTGATGGTTCTTTTTTGACAGTTTATTGCTCATGTTGGTGAATTCTGGAGTAATATCATTTTTCGTCTAAACGAGTGTTCGAGAGCTTCCAGGACAGCAGATATCTGGATTATTCAACATATAAAAATATCGAAAAATTGTGGAAAAGATGGGAGTTCTGCTCCCAAGAAAATGAAATCGAATTACTCTCATGTCAAGCAGTCTACTAGAAACCATCCTGAACTTTGGTTTCTCAATTTGCACCTCTATTTTATGTTCGGTTCATTTCACAGAACGTTCCATTATTGATTCAGTGATGAATCGGACTAGATATGTAGCAAGAAATTCATCCTCGAAAATTTAGAATAATATCAATAATTTGTATGGAAAAATATCGATTTTTCCTGACTGTTATTACTTGCTACACTTACATTATATCGCCCCTTCAGACTTCGTGTGTAGCTCTGGTTTTTTAAAGAATAACTGGAGTGTAACAGTATGGCAAGCCTGAAAAATCATTTACTTCTCTATAATTCTGACAATAACGCTATATTGATTGTGATGTATAGTCGAATTGAAAACGAGTAGTTCTAAGAGATGAACCGAAAAAAACAAGATGCAATTTGAAAAACCCAAGTTAGTGGTGGTTTCTAGTAGATTGTTTGACAAAAGGGTTATTTGAGCTTTCCAAAATGGTGGGACCATTTTGAAGAGCTTTTGCTTCCATAAATTCCGCAATATTTTGAAATGTCTTGTCTCGAATTATTGACTATCATTTTCAGTACCATTTTGAAAGTGGAAATCTACAGGTCCAAATTGATCAAACTCTCTCAATATCAAATCCGCCGACTTTGTTCCCTGAAACTTCCTCTTCAAGTTATTCGATCTGTAACTTGTGCGACGCTAGGAGTGCACAAAAGAGTATAACGGAGTCGCTCGGAGTAAATAGCCCAATGAACTCTCTTTCCGAGACTCAATGGAAATTATTTTCCTCCGACATCTGTGTGTTTCGAGCCGTACGCCTCGGGATCCGTGCTCTCTTTTCATTCCTCTACATCATTTTCAGCTAACATGGGACTCATTCAATTAAGCTCCCTTGCACAATGAATACCAGCTCCTAGTACAGTTTCAGCTGAATTGCATATCCGGAAAGCTTCGAAAACGATATAATGATTGGAAAACATACACAGTAAGAAAAATTTTGTTTAGCCCACCAAAAATTTTTATTGAAATGGAAGAAATACACAGTAAAAAAAATAGAGTGAAATTTAACACTATACCTGTTCCCAGGAGGACCACTAAGCTCTAGAGTGAATGATTTAACTCTATAGGTTAGTAAATTATAGTGTGATTAGAGTTGAAACAAACAATTTCGAAAGTGAACATTCCACTCAAGACCCAAGCTAGTGTCAATATCATCACTTCAGAGTGAAATTCAATAACCGAATATTACATAGTCCCAAAGGTTGAGAGTTGGAATTATAATAGTACAGAGTAGATTTCACACTATAAACAGTGTCGAATCCACCGGAAATTGATTGAATTAATTACTCTACGTGGATGTCAAATGGCTCCTGCATTGTTCAAATTGACACTACTATGTGTTTAGGTGCTAATAAGGAGTTATCAGCCACTCATCATTTAAGATTGATATAGAACACTGGTTGAGTAAACTAGTCGCTACTAACTGTTGAGATTTCATCCAAGTTGAATTAATCAATCTTTCACATCTCACAGTACTTATATGCCTCCGACAGACGTTCAGCGGCGAAATCTCGGCCAGTCTCCGCAACGCCACCTGCATGCAATGGCGCGAATTGACGGATGAGAAGTAGTGTGACTTTATAATATTTTAATCGTTCGATATTTGAAAAATGACCCGAGTGTCACTAGACAAATCAATTAACCTATCTGTTTCATAAATAGGTAGAAATAATAATTCGAAACGGAAAAAACGGAAAATAACTGCGAGCTATAGGAATACGGAAATACGTTGATAACTCAATGTTAAAAGAAATTTCACTACGTGGGTATAGTGAAAAAGCTACTTGAAGCAAATATCATGATCATTATATCATCGACACTATAATCAGTATCACTTATTTCACTATTCAGTAGACTAAACGATCTGAAACTGTATAGATTGATTTTTCATCGTATATAGATTGAATTGAACAATGATAGAGTGTCAATTTAATAGACAAGAGTAGGGCATTCAAGTTCACTAGTGTCAGTTAACACTAGAATGAATTCAATTTCAATTGTTTGTGAATTGAGCTATCTGAATTGCTATTTTATTAAAATTTCATGAATATAGAGTGAATTCAATACGGAATTAGTGAAAATTCAATCTAGAATTAGTTTCAATAGAGATAATCTACGAGAAGTGTAGTTATAGAGTTGATTGCAGTGTCAGAGTGAGTTTGACAGAGTATTTTAACTCTAAAAACATACTCTGCGAATTTAACTCGAAGCGTTTTTTCACTGTGTATGTTGTGATAGTTACTCACTCTATCGACGAACTCTCAATCCGCTTGATGTGGTGGGTTAAATTGAAGAATACATCTGTCATATTATGGAACCTCTCAGTAGTTATAACAGACAATATACTTCTACTTGAGAAGATGATTCAATCAAATATGCTTCGAAAGAATCAGTCGTGGTGTGGTGAATCAAATTATACATTCTTCTAGGTATTTTGAGATTTTCTCTCCTTGTTTCTATATACTGTGAATATGACTTGATTTGCTCAAAATGTCACTGCATGCTTTTGAAAAATGTTCCTTCCAGAGAGGCTAAAAGAAATATTCATTCGATTGTCAGTGATAGAAAATCCTAAACAATCTGGAAGAATGAATATAGGTTTCACCTCCTCGAGCAAGCTACAGGCAGCATTTAACATATTATACATTTATTATACAAGGTGTTCCACGGTGGACGTATAACAGAACGACAAATCATTTCGAAAATTTATGGTCGTGGATAATCAAGCATGCTCTATCCGTCTGAAATATTCTTGACGATTCAATGTTGCCATTTCTATAAGGAAGTAGTAAAACTTTTGTTATTCCAAATGGAACACCCTGTATTGGATTGCATTTTCATTCTTCCTGGGAAGCTGATTTTATCAATGTATCACACTTGGGGTCTAGCGGGAATAAATACAGAGAGATAGGGTGAATGAATACAAAAAAGGCACAAAACCATTTTCAAAAATGTTCATTAAACAAACAATGGTAGATGACATGAGAAAAACAACTACTTTCCCATAAGAGTAGTTCAAAAGCATCTTATTACAGTCAATAATTCGAATAAGAATACTGAATATTTTTCTCTACATGGCACTTTCATAATTTATATATGGACTATCCGACACATTTCCTTTCCAATTTTCAGCTCCATAGGCGCTCGAAATTGGCTTTTCGAGAACGTTTGCATTCCGTTCAAACCGAATTGTAGGCAATATGTTCCTGAATTTTTGCGGATAGATCAAAGCAACATTGGAAATACATTTCGGTCTGAAGCTCGCTGTGTACAAATAATGCCAACTCAGCGACCTCTTTGAACCTCGAACCCTCGAAATATCGACAGAAATTCGTAAGACCCTTGAGGGATATGAGGAAAACCATG
Source organism: Phaedon cochleariae (assembly GCA_918026855.4). Taxonomy (NCBI): domain Eukaryota; kingdom Metazoa; phylum Arthropoda; class Insecta; order Coleoptera; family Chrysomelidae; genus Phaedon; species Phaedon cochleariae. Next base: position 1,802,236 of record OU896713.1, on the reverse strand, counting down.
ATTCGTCTACTTCTGGGATCGTTTATATGTGGGGAATGAAAATCTAAATCAGAAATGTAAGATATGGTCAATAGACCTTTTCAGTCATCTTCCATCTACGAAGTTCTTATAATAATGAATAAATAAAATTCATTGAATCCTTCACGATCATGAAAAATGACATAGGATACGTCAGACAACAAGAAATTATACATGAAAATATGACAGAACTACATAGTACACAGAATATTCTGTCTGTTACCATTCCTAGTACCACAAAGTATATGGAGATACATGAAATTCATTTCATCGGTTGAAATATTCATTGATACTATAAAAACAAAAGTTCAATTTTGAAATGATTTTCTCGTCTGTGTGAATTTTTTATTTCGTCAGATAAGTGATTATAGAATTTTGCTTCCTTGTGCCCGACTGATTTACGGTGTAAGGAAACGAAATTCCATTTCTCATAAAATAAAAGAATCCAGATGGTTGACGATGAATCAAAGATGGATTTTACATTTGTGTTGTTTTACTCATAATTTAATTCAATATCAATCCCCAGTATATTTATATGAAAAACTTGAGTTCAGGCAAGATGTTCACACAATCAACACCAGATATAGGTATCACCTCAACCGTCCTAAGCACCATACGTCACTATACCAACGATCATTCTCATACAATGCATCCAAAATTTATAACGCCATTTCTGACTCGCTGAAAATGATGAATAAATGCAAATTCAGAACTACACTAAAAAAAATGTTGTTTGAGGGTAGGTTTGATATAGTATGATTTCCAATGTATATAGGTACCAAATGGAGGTTTGAACATGTTATCCATAAAACTGATCGCCTCTAGTTCCCTACAATATCATCATCGATATGATCATATTATATGTTCTCCAATTGAACTCTCTGTTGCCACTTTTAATTTCATTTTATTCTCTTCTTCTTTTTTTTTTTGTCTAGTTGAACAAAGTCAATATATTTGTTAAAAATATGTATCTTTATAGCCTATGTAGTCAATTCCACGAACTCAGAACTTCAGTATTCACTTGATAATTATGAATAAATAGCATTCAACTTCTGTATCCCAAATATAATTTCGTATATTCACTAGTACGAACTTATTATCAGTTCATTTTCAATAAATCAGGATTATATGTAATACTTACGAACATACCATGATGTTATGGGTTGAATGGAAGAGCAGTCCCTATTATCTTCGGATAGGAGTGACTGAATTCCGCCCTTACATATTGATAAATTTTGTGTATCATCGAGGTTTTGATTATTTTGTAATTCGGGCAATATGACTAAAGACATATTATATTATATATATATTATTATATTATAAGATTTCAAATTTCCATACAGACGAGTTAAATGTTTCTGATGTCTTATCAATTCACCGTGCCTGGTTAGACACGTATGAAAGTCACAGTTTCGATCATAATTCTGCATTTGTTTCCTGAATAATGAAATACATTTGTTAATATAAATGCAAGGTACACACAAGATTGTATTCTCAATGAAGTTTTGCCTGCAAGATTATCTGTAGTCTATACCATATATTAGCCGTATGACCCTTTTCTGGCATTATCTCGGCTAGTTTGAGACAGTCTGGGAAAGTGTCAGTTCCAAAGGACATATTTATCAAGAATACCAGGGTAGCACATAAGTAGGGAAATGAATAGATCCATAAGATGGTACGTCCATTTCAAGGACCGCCAACCCCACTTATCATCATAATCCCTAACTCCATTTGCTGATACTGCGATCGTACGAATAATAACCTTGTTAGAGGCCTATGTGGGAGCGCACGGCCGAGGGCTAAGACAACAGACCTGCCTGACCCTATTTGATTAGGGGTCCGCCCTCGAATTCCCATCGCTGTCGAAGCTGCCCAAAGAGACTCTCCCGATGGGGATAAGCCCGTTGCCGGGCATGGTTGTACTCTACAGGGTGTTGAACGATATGAGGATGTATGTATGTACTGTGCTGCTGAGAATACGGGACAGTCTTTCATACGCTATGGATTGGGCATGGTGAAATAGAGAAGAAAAAAAAGGATAGCACAGAAAATGGAAATAACTAGCAATAGACACTTCAGTAGGTCCAGTAAAAAGTTCTGATGCTATACAGCTGAGTATTTAGCGCACCCTATATAATATTTCACCACTATTAGCTCAGTCATAATCACTATGTCACACTATACCAGGTGATCAGGTGACCAGGAACCCCTAAATCTTTGTTGCTATTATGAATGGATGTGGAGGATGGTGGTGTGATGTGAGTGAATTCAAAAATGGTACATCGAATTGATTGCATGAGTGTATGATTTTACTAGTTTCAGACGAAATATGACACTTTTGGTTTGACCGGACGTGCATCCATTTTTTTAATTCCAGATATACAAAGTATATTTTTTCTCTGGATATCATGAGTATGTATGAAATAACGTTCCTAACGAAATATAAGAATTATATATTCTCAATTTGAACTTTTTGTATTTCCCTCGTATCGGAATATTTTCATGAAACTGTGCTATGGATAATGAAACGATAGCATGTGAGCAACAATTATTCCATGTCAAAATGTTTACATAAGAATTCTCATGCACACTAAATATTTTTTACAATTTTGTTTTTCTTCATTTTTCAACACCACTGCACTCATTTTTTTCGAATGCTATCATAGAATATTCTGGAGTTTGTTAGGAATTCCCATTCATATTGGGATTCAGGATAAATTAAAATATGCCGTTAAAAAATTTCGAGATTTTTTTCTCCATTGAAAGACCCAAGAATCAGAAATCATGCATTTCCAGGAAAACCATCAGGTTTAGTGCCAAAATGGCTACAGATTCTGAAACAGAGCATAATTTTTGCTCAGAAGGAATGATATTCTGGAAGAATATGCCGTATGAAAACTTTTCGATTCTTCTGCTTCATTGAAAGACTCGAAAAATCAGAAATCATGCATTCCCAGGAGAACCATCAGTATTAGATTCAAAGTGGCTACAGATTCTGCAACAGCACATTATTTCGAGTCAGGAAAAGTTCTATTCGGGGAAAATATGCCATTTGAACTTTTCACGAATTTTTGGCTCCATTGAAAGACCTGAGAAATCAGAAAAAAATGCATTCAACCGTCAGGATTGAACTCAAAATGGCTCTAATTCTGCAACAGCACGTTATTTAGGGTCAGAAGAAGTTTAATTCGGGGAAATGTGCCATCATAATGATATTTTGTCGTCAATAATGACACTCAAATTTTGTTAAATTCGCGAAATTTTTGTCGATTTGAACATTTGCTTGTGAAGTTTGACTGTTTCGTTGAAAAGGCAGTTATGATGGAACACAGTCCTGAAGAATCACTATACTGATGAAATAAGATAAGATTTTTGATTCTGCCAATGAATGTTTACAATATTGGCAAAATCTGTTCAAATCTATGAATTCCATTATACGTGACGATTAATATATTTCACATTCATATTCCATTACAATTTGCGTGAATGAGCACATTTCCAAAATTAGTATATTTACCAACCGATTCGTATTTGATTTACAAACGTATCTATTTTATGTGACATGTAAATTTACGAAGAGCAATTTTAATCCGGAACGTTAAATTCGTTGGGAATTTCCTCCGGGCGATACATGGAGGCCGTTATATTATATGGCTCTCGTCAAAGCAATCGACAATCGATACTGACCTGTTTCCCTTTATCAAAAACAAAGCTGCATCATTCCACAACGAGAACACATCAAACCGAAAAATCAACAAAAGCTAAAGGGCATGCATCCCCTAAACATCCAAACAAGTATTCCATCTAAACATTCATTTCAAGGTAGTTTTTACTTTCCATCTGTATCAAGATAATATTGTCATTATGAAATCAGCATTCAATATGGTAAAATCACCTTTAGTGATTCGTCCAAAACTTTTCCCCTAGCTTGTTAATCAAAATAATGATCAAAATACCTTGAAATGATAACTTATTCGTCAGTTTTCAACGACGATAAAACGAATATAGCTTCACCATAGTTTTGCATCTTGGATGTGATGCAGACAACATTCAGAGTGACAACATCAATGTAACCAGAGATTTACAACATCAACATTGTACTAAGAAGAACTCTCGAGTGATTGACTTGGCTCAGAATCGAATAATGTCAAGATCCCTGTTCTCTGTAAGAAGTATACTTGATTATTGAAAATATTGAAATGCATAGCCATTGATTCAACTGAATACAAGTTATTACCAAATAAGATTGTGAACTGAAAAATGTGGTGTACTAGGCTTCCATTTGAAGAATTCTCTAGAGAAATGTTGTCATTTCCTTCTTTCAATATTTTTCAAATTCTCATAACTTCAACTCATTTCGACACTAATTTTTTCCTAATTTTTTTTTTCATCTTGACATTTTCTTCTTCGTCAACACTAACAGGAGTTCGAACTAGGAACATCTGAACAAAAAAAAACAGTGATTCTCTGAATGGCTAACAGCCAACGTACCACAAAACCATGGTTAGTGAAGTTAACAAGACCTTCCGAAGTCGCCAGGGAGATGGCGCTGCGGTCAGTCCCTGCAACAGATAAAACTAGTCAGTTTCCCATCAAAATTGTCCCTTGTCAGAGTATCAAAACTTCCCCAAGGGAAAGAGAGAGAAAAACGGTTATTTTCATATTTGCTCGCAATGGCAAAAAATAAGCAAAAGACTTTGAATCTAATCTAGCTGAAATCTATGTAACCATTCGTATAAATAGACACTGATTGCAAGTGTTGTCTTCCTCAATGCTGATTTGCTGATTTGTGTTCAAATTATAGCTAGGTGGCACTGAACCAGCTGCAAACCATTTTCAGGCTATTGATTCTCATCACTCAGGACAGTCACCGACAGCGGTCGGAAAACCTGATCCAACGAAAACCCTGAGTCGGCATTAATTTATCCAGAATCAATGATTATGTTACTAATTATTTTGGTGATTATCATCTGTTACATGATGTAACGGGTGATTGTATTCTCGTCTCACTATGGTATCAACAATTCACATTCTGTATCGTCATCAACACAACAATGAAATCAACTAATTGATACTTCTATAGAATACATAACAGAGCAATATTACAAACATTGCTTTTATTATAGGCCCCCAACATACTATAAATCAAGTTCACGATTATGTCTATGATACTTTTTATATTCAGGAATAAAGCCGAATTTCCTCCATAGTGAAAATCCAGCTCGGATAATGGCAAAATTAAAACGGGACCATTATAAAGCAGGATACTCAATCGAGAGGATTTGCTTTATAGCTGTAGGATTATCGGAAAAATACATACAAACACACAGTCAATGTTCAGAACGGAATCAACGGCAGCTGTAGTATTTTCGGCAAAATGAAAAAGCTCCAGTAATGGAAAATGTGATCGTATCCATTTACAACTAGGAAATCAATTTCAAAACTGCGCATTAAAATCATAAAATACAAGTAGTCCAAAGAGAAGGAAGTCAAAAATCCTAAAATATATGAATATTTCAATTATCTTTTGGAACGCACTAGAGGCAATTCCTATTATACATGTTTCTGGAATATTTGCCTAGCTATAGGCAGGATAGGAAGAGAATGTAGGTATTTGAATTTTTAGACTAGCAATACAAGTAGTGGATACTGTCTGTAGGTGTATTTATTCATTTATTCCCCACCGGATAATATTTCCTACATAAAGGAGATTCCGCGTATAACATGGCTACACCACTTCACATCTTTTTTCTCGTAGTAAAATGGCTCCGAGCGCAGTTGTCAAGTCATCAACTCATATTTACTGAATGTTTGGTCATCTTACACGTTATTAGGTCGGTGATTAGCCTCAGTAGCAGAAAAAGGCCGACGTTAAAGAAACAAGTAAAAAAAATGCTATGATACATAAAATTATACCATTCTTCCATAAAATGAAGATGTGCAATTCGTTCCATTGTCGACCAGTGAGATGGGATAAGATCTTCATTTTCCCGTAGAGAACAGAACATTTTATAGGGATAGTCGAAATATACTGACATCTAAAACTAGGTAGGTACACAATAGAATTATAAATTGAAAATTAGAAAATTCAGAACATACAATGATTCACAATTCAAGATAGAATCTACGATTTGATAGTTAAAATTCATAGTTTGGACCAATGTTCCTGAACATATTTCACAATATTGGTAAAATGTGATGAAATATCAATATATACAATATATGAAAAAGGTGGAGATAAAAATTTATAAATAATACGTGTTCAAGACATAAACTCTTCAACATTATTTATAATGGTACAATGAATTCATTGTACCGGTATATCACCTGACGAAGCTACTGTGTTAGCGAAACATGTCGTGTGTTTGAGATTTTTGTGGAAATCTTATCGTTTGTGAAGTTTTTACATTGAACATTTCTCTATGGAATATTCACATACTTGCTTTCTGAATATATTCGTTATTTTTACTTGCTTCTATATAGTTTGATAATTTATTGAATACCCTTGGCGCCATGAATAGAGAAGATGAAAGATACACTGTATTTATCAAAAGGTATATCGAGGTAATTTTTTGTTAGTGTGATTACCTCTAGGGATATTTTAGATGATGGTACTAAATGGTCTCTTTCATAACAACACTGTTCAATTGTTGAACGTGAAGAATTCAATACGACCTTGTATTCTATTTGAATAATGACAAGTTACCAATGGTGGATATTCAATTTGAGTAACCCTGTATACATCATGGGTGATAAATAAGGTCCATCGAATGCCACACTATCGGTCACCGACCATTGCAGGTCACGTACAAATAAGAGGTGTGGCCCGTTATGGTAATTGTGAGTAATATAGCGGCCCGTTCATAAATCAGCTACTAATTATGCTCGCAAACATGCAGGCGCACCAATATCAATGACCATTACGGACCTCGCCGCGTCAGATGTCAATAGGCCTATAAAACATTTTTCCGGTAATTCACACGAATATACATGCATACATGATATATGTTTACATGCACAATGAATGTTTTCCATGAACATGATTTCGCAAAAATATCTCAACAGTATTTACTAGGAAGTAGCCCAGCAGTATTTATTTTCACAATCCTTGTTATCGTTAGTAGTATAACTGGGGTCATCCTGGCCCAGATATATTCGTTGACGATCAAGGTCACGACCTTTTATGGAGCATACTGCTTCATGGAGATTTTAATTATTCATCTATCGCACACATGTTTCAGATGTAGGGCAAGTTGGATCTACAGGTGGATTTCGGGAAAACAACCTTTTCGCATTATGATTCTTCCCAAGACAAAATGAATCATTGGCACGTTATGAATATAACATTGAATTTTTAGTTCAAGAAGCATCTTCGTTTTTCACAATTTTCTGAATCATTTAAGATTTTCTCAATCCACCTAATAGCATTGATATTGGGGACATGCGCATAGCTTCCGTATCAGATGTGAAAAGTCATAGAAGAGACATCAGCTCCATTTCCCCACCATACTATTACTACTACCAAATTATCTATTCCAGAACCAAATTGTCCATGTTTCCATTATCCTCAATCATATAAAAGTTCCTGATTTAGTTTCTGATGAATGCTTATTTATTCAGAAAATACCATGAAACATCCGATGACAATCATCCACGTGTTCAGACATATTGTTCGCAGATATAATCGACAATTATAGCCCTGAAACTAAATAATGAGAATCAGATTGTGAGGGTTATATTGTTCAGAAGGATAGATAGTTCTTGTTATTCATTGCCGAAAGCTTATTCTCCTCCTATAATCCTATGTGATGCGAATTTCTATTTCTCTCGAATTCATGTTCATCGCAAGAATCATACTGATTCATCTAAAATATCGTCGATGAGAGAAGTCCTGATCGTGTGAATTCTCATGTACCGGTGTGGACAACACACAGTGAATTGAAATTAAAAATCGATAGATAGAGACAAAGATCGCCTTTCACAACGCCCAACTTTCTCATTTTTCCGATGTGGAACCTTTTCCATTAGCTTTCGTAAATTATTCAATAGCCGGCAACGTTCGGCGCATTTGTTGTTTAACTTTCCGAAACTTACGTGGCAGTCGTCGGTTCACTTGCCAGCGCATGAAAACTGTATACGTTTCCGAAAACGAACAATGGCTGTGCGAACACAATGTTCGAAAAAATAAAATGCATCCTGGTCTATACCATTGTACCTCTGTGAGAGTGTTTCATATTTTTCTGGAGTTTCGCAGCGCGGTAGTTTATATTCCATCAGGGAAGAGCGTAATTCCCTTGTTAGATTCACATATTCATTTCCTTGAATTGGTAAATGAAAAATCTACATCGTGGGGCTACGATAGAGTTCATGGAATACTTCTATTTTTTCAACCTTCCCGAGCTCACGAATAAAAAAATTCTATTAAACATCGTCTGTACCTGGAGAATAGGAAGAGAAGGTATAGGTATTGGAATTATGAGTTGTTGGGGATACAATCCTAGGCAGAGCACTCCAAAGCTTTGCTGTTCTATCGACAAATATAATAGACAAGTTTTGGTGAACAGTTCGACATATTTCGAGGTTGACGGCAAAAAGATGTGCTGACTGTGCTTGTCAAGCTCTTCTGATTGATATTGTCACAAGTAGAACACTCGGTATATCAGTAATTCCGAACCATGCCATGAATCCAACTGTATTCCTTGAATACATACTTGTTAAATTCAATATTAGTTTGCCTATTGTGTGTGATCCTCCATCAGTAAAGATGATAGGAAGAAAAGCATAAACCACGATTTCTTTTTCCTCAGGGAATATGCAGTCACTTTTAATGGCGTACAGGCGAACTATCTCCCCTTTTTCATGGGGCCATTCCATCTGCATGATTTCAATATTTCATTGACCTCGTTTTGGCGGCAGCTTGAAAAAGCTGCCAGAAATTATTCCTCATCGAATATTCATGACGCCTTAAAGATGCGGCCATTACTTGGGGGTCGATGAATTAATAAAAGAAATTTTTAGAATTCCTCGGAAGTTAGGAGTTTGAGCAGGAAGCCGAACGCTCCCCGATTGCCAGTCGCAGAGAACCGCGGGGAATTACCAAAAGTTTGTATCTTTGAAATATTCACGACTTGACTACTAGAAAGTTTTGTAAATAACTTCTGGATCATCGAACTTTGAACATAGAGAGCACGTGTGTACTCTCCATATATGAAGTATCTCATTATGATATTAAAAGGGAATTTTTTGAATTCCTCAAGTTATCGTATGTAATACAACGAGTGTATTTTATGATAATCGAAATACAAATCCCTTCGATCTCGAGAGACAGATTATAATGTCTAAAAGTTTTTCGATAATCATCAATGAAACGAGTAGGATTTGCTAGATTATTCGCTCATTATTTCATGGAAAAAATATGTCATGTCATGTCGGTGCGTTATGCAACTACGAACTACGATACATCGATAGCAACTAGAAACACAACGCACCAAATACTGGAGAGGTTGAGTTGATTTTGTATAAAAATTTTTGAGAATGCGATCATTTAATGTTGGTCTAAAATTACTGTCTGTAGGTTAATCGAGGAGGTGATACATTCATGATTCTAAATTTTTTGGGATTTTCTCTCCTCGTTTCCATAGAAATGTCACCGCGTTTAAAGAATTTTCCTATCAGAGAGCGTAAAAGAAAAATTCACTAGCTTGTCAGTGACAATTTGTATTGAAAAAGGTTTGGAGAAGAGCAATAAAGGTATATAGAAAAATTACAGATTTTCACTTAGCTCTGAACGTTTCGGGAACAAATCTGCGCCCATTTTCAATAACATAAAAAATGGATATTCGAATAGGAATTTCTTATTTGTCTTCACACGTTTCAGTTCTCAGTGACAATTGGTCACGTTGGCAATCAAATGAGTTACAAGATGTTTTCATTAATCAATCTTGAATTCACCATTTTCACTTTCAGATTTCAGTAGTGAATACCATGTTCTATCTATATCAACTGAACAGTAAGCAATGCTATTGTCTCCGTTCAGAAGAATGCAAGCAGATTCCTTGATTTTTCTCTTCTGGTTGTTATCTTCTTTTCCAATGATTTTAATTTTATTCTATCCTGCCATACGTTGTCCATCTTCAGTAAGGATATGTTCAGCTAGTTTAGATTTGTCGATTTGTCTTTTCTTTATATTATACTCATGTTCCATCGTCCTTAATGAAAGAGGCCTCTTCGTTTCACCTGTATAAAACTTTCCCCAAATACAATTCTTTGACGATTGATAGGAAAATTCCTTTTCCTGAATTTATTTATTCCTGAATTTGGAAATATTATAATATCCAATATCCATGTCCATGAGAGCTTGCGCATGCTAGTCATTTTGTTTAATATTTTGATTTTGAACAAACTACCACTGAGGAAGCTAAATACAAAATCGAAAACACAGCATATCAAGGTATCAAGCAGCCAATCTACAGCCGAATAACAAAAACGAAAACATAATGTTTTCGATTATCTACACAGATATTTCAACCAATCAAGAACGTGTATTCAAAAATGAGTAGAATAATCATAGTTACATCTACCTTACAAATGATTCGATTATTTTTCGGTTGGTTCTGACCCATTTGTATCAATCAATCTCACTTTAGTTTTTCATGATACCAAGTCCTTTGTTCGTTCATGGATCGATCAAAATTTCAAGAATTTTATTCATTTGTCTGATTCTTCAAATTTTAATAACACATAATCTGATCTCGTTTCGGTATCTAAATTTCATCTACTGACTGCTGTGAGAAATAAAATTTTGGATTGTGAATGTACAAATAAAATGAATCGAATTTGATTCGAACTTTTTATCCATGCCCAAATGTGAATTGAACTCTGAACTGAAAGCAATTAATTCTCCTGGTCGGTTTTTTTTTCAATTAATGATTAATGAACCGATTTGAATTTGGAAAGGATTATGGGTATTTAATTATTGATAATAGTTGTTCAATATTCTATATTATTATGTAGCTGCACAATATTGTCATGTGTTTCCATACTGAAATGTTTTTTAGATCAAGCCAGTGTTTTTTGTATCGATATTTTTACGTTATGAATTCCATATCTACAGTTATTGCGATTGCAGTTTTCGATATAGCGAAATTGAAATGAATAAACAAAATTCCAATTACGATGCATTGATTGAACATCAGTTCAAATAAATGTAGGTATGTAGATAACGGTATGTACTTCACATAATGAAGGTAGGTACCACGGTACATGGATTTCATGAGTAATTGAGAATGTCATATTTTGTGTCCGTTTATATTTGATTCTCATATTATCCAGGCTATAGAATCGTAATATTGATCAGTCGAAGAGTTTCATTCACCTTCATCATATATCTGGAGATGAAAATGACAAAAATTGAAATAATTCAAAGTGTCTTCACAACATGTATAAAAGGGAGGAAATATTTCAAACTTAAAATTATACATCAGCCAATGTATAATCGCTTTTCCATCAGGAAATGACACGCTGAATCGAATGAGACCAAGATCAGCGTAATAGGACAGATAGTTTTAGAGATATCGGCGCTCAAAGTTAGCTTTCCGCTTTTATTGCCAATAGAAGCACTCCGGTAGGCTACTATGTCTCCATTTTCCAAAATTTCCTGATTTCCACCACAGATTCGTTCATAACGACATCGAATCAGTCTATGTGAATTTTTTCGGTTTTTTAATGAGACAAATAAAAAAATTTCATTTTCTCACCTGGAACTTCAGTACGATATAGTCACCGAGCCATCTTCGGACGGCTGAAAGTGCCGGAAAACGGCGGAAATCCACGCAAATTATTGCTTCTCCAGTAGAAAATGACACGCTGAATCGAATGAGACTATGATCAGCACGATAGGACAGATAGTTTTCGAGATATCGGCGCTCAAAGTTAGCTTTCCGCTTTTATTGCCAATAGGAGCACTCCGGTCGCCTACTACGTCTCCATTTTCCAAAATTTCCTGATTATCTCCACAGATTGGTTCATAACGACATCGAATTAGTCTTTGTGAGATTTTTCAGATTTTTATTGAGCCAAATAAAAATTTTCATTTTCCCACCTGAGACTTCAGTACGATATAGTCACCGGGTCATCTTCGGACGGCCGAAAGTGCCGGAAAACGGTAGAAAACCACGCGAATTATCGCTTTTCCAGTAGAAAATGACACGATGGTACACCTGGTATTATTCTGAGATGAAAAAAAAAACAACAGCAAAAAGAATATGAGGTTAGACCGTGAAGATGAAAAAAAAAACAGAAAAAAAGGAGTTCACAAAAGAAAGAAATACAATTGAAAAAGGTGTACATTAGTGAACTAGTTTCACTGCAACAAAGTACATCATCAGTGTAAACTTCATTCATTACCATCTTATTCTACGTAATTCTCATTGAATCGAAAGTTTAATTGTTTCTTGTTCAAATTCATCGACCTCATGACCTATTCGCCTCGGAATTCTTCCATCTTTTAATTCAAGTATCGTGAGATTATCTTCCGTCAGCACTTTTAGGCTGATTTCGAGTATAATAATTGATGACGGAAGAGTGAACTCGAGTTGCAGTTGATTCAGCTTATTTCGCGAAATTAGAGAGGATTATTTCGAGATTTTTTGCAACTCCGTGGCACTCTTTCGAATCAGGAATTCGTACATTTCCCGGAATGACAAGAGTCGTTTATTGGAACTTGATTGATTTTATCGTATCTGGTTGCATTTCTTGAACTGCACAATGATTCTGCTACTAATACCAAAAATCAATCCACTACCGCCTATTCAACTTCAATCAGTGACTTTCATCCTGATCGCCCCTGTTGATCTAATGATTTTCTGATGATATATTCAGAGAAATATTCATGTTTTCACCATGAATTTGTGCATGACTTACTTGAGATCATCGACGAGGATCAAGGAGAATAGTTGACTTACCTGGAACAAAAAGAAAAGAATCATTAGACAAGTGGGACACTGATAAATAAACAAATTCATGAATTCCACATTTGGAATTGATCAAGATCGTGGACAGATGGATCAAACTGTTTTTATTGATTCGATCGCGCTCTTAGGAAATATTTCTTTTGTTATTTTCAAGATATAAATAGATTTGCAACTCGTAACAAATCTATTCTAGTCATTCCCAAACACAAGACTGCAATCTTCACTCGCAGCTTCTCGTACATGGCACCGAAACATTATAACCTACTCCCCAGTGAATTTAGATCCTATACAATTAATAATTTCAAGAAAAGGTTGAAGCTATACCTAATTCAGTTGGACGCCAAAATCACCTCATACCGAACCTTAGCCACTCATTAAGGATTGTCGACTGTCCATATTCCTGACTAACCACTGTTCACTAAGTACCACTTCTTTTTTTTTTCTTCTTTTTCGTGCTATCATCTTGTGTACAACGGTTGAGTTCAAAAACAGCTCAGGCTGACACTCCGCCCTTTCACCAATAATTATTGTAACATCGTATCTCCACTTGGATCCTTGTTTGTATGTACTTTGGTGAATAAAGACGTATTATTATCATTATTATTATAATATAAACAAGTATTCAGTTTGTCCAATATTAGCTTTACATCAGATTTATATCTCATTGTGAAAATCAAATTATCTCCAAGTCATCGAATCTGATAAATACGATACAAAAATATCTATATTAGCAATATTGAGAAAACTCTGAGTCAGTCAGTCAGTCATATCAGAGCTTGAATAAAACAGAGATGAAACAACAATTCTCTCAGAAACCCATTTGGACGGAGTGAGTATCGAAATATCTGGATTTAAGACTCGAGCTGACCGTATTCGGATAAAACGAGCCTTTTGAAATAGCCTAAAATCCTCTCTGACTGCCATGCATGTTTAATAACTTCTGCAGTGAGAATTCGAATTCATTAAAACGGTCGGATCAACGTTTAATGAAGGCCAGCAGCATCGGATTACACACGAAATGATTTTATTTCCAGCCTGTATCATTTTACCATCAAAATTGAGCGAGGATATTACAGCAAAAATGAATGCCTCTCATATAAAATCCTATAGAAGCTATACAAGATCAATAAGCTCAAACATAGTGGTTCAATATTCAAAGAGACTACATTTACTACATTTGTAGTAGGTTCTCAGATTTTTATCCCTTTTTTTCGATTTGCCATGTGTAAGTTTCCCCCAATGGGCATCAATGTGCTTTCAGTAATTCCATAACTACATCATCAAACGTTTTGAAATTTGTTACCTTCTCATTTGAGTCCCAGGAATTACTTTCGTTATACCAATGAAGTAATAATCATCCTTTATATTGCATAGTTTCCTTTACATATAGGTACAGATCCAGATCCAGATCAGGAAATTTTTTATTCACCACCACACATAATAGTTTTGATGCTTCTAATTCATATTCATCACCTGATATAGACCCTAAATTAGTCTGATGTGAGCTCCGTATTTTTCGTAAGTATACCAAGGAGCACGCTAATGGTTTGATTCTTTGAAACTTCGCTGAACTTTAATACTCCAGAACGCTTAACGGAACTAGCAATATTATAGGACTTCCGAAACTTTTCATAATTAGGAACGTTTTCTCTAAGCAGCCCATGAAGGTGCCTGACTATGACATTAACTTCCAACATACGATAGCTATGCCTTGCCTAGTGGAGTTAAGATTCGAAACTGAAAACGTTCTTCAATCTGAAGGATTTTCATAAGTATTGAGTTCTATAGATTTTTCCTAATCAACTATATGATCTGAGATCTATGATATAACTAAATAAAACCTCACAGTTCACAAACTCTCAAGGTTGAACTTTTTTCCAATGCCCCAAGATGTTTAACTGCCTGAAAGAATCCACAAAGGGAATTGCTGTCAGTAAAAATTGAAGAGAGCTCATCTGCTCTAGAAATGTATATTTTCTTCACACATTATCTGATATCGAGTACACTGACTATAGTAACATTTCAATAATGCGTCTCAACCTGAGGAAGTCAAGATAACCAAGTCGATGAAATATATAAGTATTATAAGTGTGATTGTGTAGTCGCAGTCTAGTCATATACAAGGTGTCTCATGAGTAATATATATATATATATGAAACCTACCCCACAAAGATAGGGTTAATCGAAGAAGCCTTTCTGTTATGGATTTTTCGAAATTGATCACGTTTTTCAGAAAAATTCAATAATTTTTGAACCATCAATTATTGGATAATTACATATATAGTTGGTTTGAAAAAAACACCACTTCTTATGATCCACGACTTATAGGACACCCTGTATATTGGGCTAAGTTGAGAAGACTGAGAAATGTCAAAGTGCAGCGCAAAGTTGACCTATATGATATCGCATACTATACGTATTCCCTGATCTCCGACTCTCAGCTATTAGTGTTCTTTATCATGCAGTCTTATCGTATACAAAACAGATTTCCTTGGGGAACACATAGATTCCATCCAAGTCTCTTTGGTAATTTCTGGAGAATAACTTGAAATTACTTTAGAGTCAACTGATCTTTATTTCTTTTTCAGTTCTAACACTCAAGTCGAACTTCGAAATAAATTATTATGAAAAGCTTTTCCCATAATATGATATCGACTTTGTGAATGACACTGTATAATATTGACTCATCATGCAGCAACCTATTGCCAAAACGTCGACCAACGTGATCACTCACCGATTTCATTCTGCACTCAAAACAATGCTTTGAGTGTCATGGTACAATATTCAAAAATGCACTCATTCCTATTGGCAGTGGTGCTGAAACCAAAAAGTCACATCAGTCAAATCGCTTTTAGTGATCATAGAATGACAAATCGCTATAAAAAGTAGGTTATTCAGTTATTTTCAATTTAACATTATGCAAACTACAACTCAAAGACGAATTCATCGCATTCTCCAGTCTGTGGAGTATGGTTTTCTGCTTGTGAGAGATAAGTTCAGAGAATCTGTGAAATTTGAGATAGGTGCTTGATAAACACAAACACACTGTTATTTTATTTTTCTCTGAAGTATGTAAGCGTTGCCGAAATTTCCAAGCCCTCATTGACACAGATGTTACCTCTGCGAACATCAAAGTAATACGACAATGGAAGTCGAACATTGAATATTTTCCTTGTCTCATCCCCTTTTCGTTTCATTGTTTACCCTCACGAAAGACGTCTTGGGACCAGAAACATCGGATGGAATAGACGAAAGAGCTTTATTTTTCCCACAAAGAAAACTCCCAATCGAACATTTCCGTTCTGCAGTCGGATTATGACGTGTTTTGTTTCTCGACGTAATCACATGCCCCTGGGACATCTGCTTCCCAGTTCGCAGAAACACTTCCATAATTTGATGTGGGTTTCCCCAATGTTTGATATTTTCTCGAATATGAGAATGGAATGGAGTATACATCCGATATGTATACAGGAAGATGTTGGGTATTGTGAAATGGATATCTTATTGCAGATTGATCCATAATAAATAGTTTGTTTATATATATATATATACATAATACACGTGTGTTCTTGGGGAAATCACGTGAGATTAATTGCTTAAAGTGCATCTCAAAAACTTGGTTTTCTGTTTCGGACCAGGAGCTATTTCACTTCCAGTCAGCTGCTTATCCGACCTGTCCTGAAATACTGTTCCCATATTTGGAGTGCAGCACCCAAACATACCCTGAAACTGTTGGATTCTGTCCAAGAAAGGGCGTGGGTGATGCCTCGCTCACAAACTCACTCACTTCTCTGGAACACCGTAGAAAAGTTGGCGATCTGGCTCTATTTTATAGATATTTTCATGGGCGATGCTCTTCTGAAATATAAACAATTTTTGCTTTCTTGGCAGTCCCCGCGAGATTAACCCGTCGAGTTGAGGCTTCACACCCCTTCGTGCGAGCCTTCGTGGTCACTTTGGAGACCTACGGAACATCTCTTTCCAAAGACTCGGTCATCCAACGAACAGCGAGGATCTGGAACAAATTGTCAAGGGAGGTGTTCCCCGAGGCATATAACCTCCAGATATTTAAGTAGAACACCAAATCCTACCTTATTTCCCTTGGTTCTCACGATGTTCTCTGAGCATCACAGGATATCCCTTTTGATGGGAACCAAAACATACAAAAAAATTCTAAGATCCAATGAGATTTCTTCAGCAAGATGAGCCGTTCTAGGAACGTTTTGTCTGAAGAAACCACAAACAATAAGTAGTAAATCAATTCCACATACTACAAGAAACGAGAAGACATCAATGGAGGTGATTATTATTTTTGTTTATTCGTATTCTCTTGATATATTGTGACAAAAAACACTCGCACTTTTTTTTAATTAGATAAAATTTCCTCACTAACTCAACATGTTCAATCAGTAATTTTTCTCGAAAAACTGACAAAATTGCTCGACCTGTTTTTCGTGAGGAAGATACATTTTTCCGATAAAAAAACTCTTGTGTTATCACAGTTGATATAAGAACAACAAATCAAAAATAGTACTGGGACGAAAAAATGCTTGTAAGAAAACTAGAAAGTTGAGGGTCTTAAGAAAGTCTGGCAATATTGCACCATAAAAAAAATTGAATGATAAAAACAAATGAACTGATTGATTAGATTATTTCGCAGCAGTCACTCATCAACAATGTTTTGATCATGTCTTATTCATTAATGATAATCTTGAACAAAATAACGTGGAGAATAATAACATCATATAAATGATACTGAAACGAAAAATGCTCGACAAACAATTAAGTTGAGAGTCACAAGAATATGGAAATATTTCAGATGTTGCCTCATTTACAAAAAATGCCATCATAAAGAAACTGATGGAGGTTGAGAAGAATGGTTTTATGGTTTTTTCTTTGTCATGACTCAATCAATCTATCATCTAGCTCCACTGGTGAGAATTTGTTCGATTTTTATACCAAAAGTTAACATCCTTACAATACATTTTTGTGGCAATTTTTGTCATCATTCAAATTTCCTATACGGCTATGCGTTCCTCTCTAATTTCCCATACATTGAAGATTAATATTTGCCCGTTATCCGTTCCTTCCCTCGTATGTTTTCCTCGATTTTTTGTTTATTGACCAATCCACTCTCGGGTGTGATTTAATGGCTATTTTCGCTGAAGCCATTGCCATCGCCATCGTAATAACCGAAGTTCCTATAGTGCATAATTCAAGCCTCGAAAATAGCGGCTGATTGTAAGTACTCCTAGCCATTACTGATAATTGCACAAATGTTGTGAACGAAGGTCGCGTGTTAAACGGATATTATATCGGATGAGTCATGAATTCACCTCTCATATTTACTCAAGCTCTTAGAATCGATCTAGTTTCATCACGAGCGATTCAAGATTGTGTCAACATCATTATTACTATTCACGAAAAAAATTCTCGAACTCGAAACTTTTCACAGGATAATGTATTATTGAATTTAAGTTTGAATTCAGATTCATGATAAATCCAATACAGTGAGAACGTGAAAAGTCCTCCCCTCCGGTCTAACCTTCCCAGGTAGCACATCATATTGGTTGGATCCCGATTTCATATTGGGCCGATATAGATATATCGTACATGTGAAACATAATATAGGTCCAATATGAGAGTATCTCGGACATACAATATTGAAATGAAAATATTGGTGGAATATTGGTTCAACCTGAGCTTGATATGGATGGTCAGCTACAATATTGGAGCAATATTGGTTGTAAAATTCGTTAACAATGTGTTGAATCACATATTCATAAATGTTATATAATATTGTTTTACAAATGTTGATACAACAACATCGTATACATATTGTTCCCGACATCAATAACCAATATCGCAATTTGAACATTCTCCCCATGTCGATTCTGAAGCGGTAATGCAATATTGTATATTCACGTTAAACAGCATATTGGTTGGATATTGTTTTAACCATATTTGAAACATCATATTCACCTATATTGATTGATATCATTTCAACTATATCATGCGGAAGATATCGTATTTATTTTGTTTCTTGCATTTATAACCAATATCGTGATTTCAATATTCTCCTCATGTCGATTCTGAAGCGATTGTGCAATATTGTATATTGAAGTTCGATGGCATATTGGTTGAATATTGTTTCAACAATATTCGAAACATCATATCCACCTATGTTGATTGATATCATTTTATCCATATCATGAGGAAGGTATCGTATACATATTGTTTCCAACAATTATAACCAATATAGCAATTTGAACATTCGCCCCTTGTCAATTCTGTAGCGGTTATGAAATATTGTATGATCGAGTTCGACGGCACATTGGTAGAATATTGTTTCAACAATATTTGGCACATCGAATTTACCTATATTGATTGATATCATTCCAACTATATCACGCGGAAGATATCGTTTACATATTGTTTTCAACAATTATAACCAATATCGCAATCTGAACACTCTCCCCAGTCGATTCTGAAGCGGTTATACAAAATTGTATAAAAACATCATATTAACCCAAATTGATTGAAATCGTTTCAACTATATCATGCGAAAGACATATGGAATGCATATTGTTTCAAATATGAATATCAATAACGGCAATTCAATAAATATCTTATATCGGTCATGGAAGAGAAAAACAATATTGTATTTCCAAGTTCAATTGCATATCAATATTCAATAGTTTTCCAGGGATATTCAGAAAGTAATATCATCTTATATTGGCTGATATCTGATTCACTATATCATGTGAGCAATATTGTTCACATATTGTTTTGAGAATACATATCGATATCGAAATTTCGATATCAATTCCATAGCATGCACTCTCAAACCGATGTCGATAGATGGCGCTATAAATGATTCGTAACGTACTCCCATTGCCGATCAGACGAGAGAATATAAATATTGGCTCTAGACGATTGTAAAGCATTATTACCTGGAGAAGGATCAATAAGGCGGCTTCCCCAAGGCAAGGCCCTCCCATTGCACTTCGGCTGGGCTGACCTTTGTGATTATTCCTAATGCGAATTACTCGCAAATATTGATATGGAAATATTCCACCAATATTTCGAAGACAAAATAGCTACATAATGATTTTCAATAATGTACCAATATTTCCAACCAATATTGCACCAGTATATTACTATAATATTCCAGCAATATTTGTATGACAATATTCTACCAATATTTTCGAGACAACATAGCTTCATGATGTTTTTCAATGATTCACCGATATTTCCATATAATATTGCCGAATGTTCACCATTAATTTCTCGCCAATATTGATATTACATCTTGTGACAAATATAACTCCACGAATGTTCAACCAATATTGATATGAGAATATTCTACCCACATTTGGAGACTGATATTGTACCAATATCTCCGAATGTTCACATTTTTTTTCTCGCCAATATTACTTTTACAATATTTTGCCGATATTTCCGTAATATTGCACCGACATTGTCCCGATATATGTGTGCTACTTGGGTTTGAACGGACCAAGCTAGCGAGGTCGGGTAAATTTCAGGCAAAAACGTACTACCATTTGGCATGAAAATGGTTGTGGTCACGTGACCTAATGTCTAGTGGGCACCTTCAACTATTGTTTTCCATATATAGAGAGGGGTCACGTGGTACCTTGTTTTAAAGGCCTTTTGATTCTCTATCCCACACCGCTACGTTTGTACAAATCGGCCGAGCCGTTTTAAATATATTAATATCAATGAATAGAAAACCTAGATAACTTATAATTGCAACATAATTCCTAGTAGGAATTGTAACAAGTGCTCAGACATGCTCGAAATATTCATCGTTCACTTATTGACACGAAAAAATCGGTTTTGGATTCTAATCCGAACGTGATTTACTGTTTCCGAGGCACATTTCAAAAGCTTCTCATTTTGATTTGCACAAACGAGTTGGATAGAGAATCGAGAGGCCTTCATAACAAGGTACCACGTGACCCCTCTTTATAGTTGAAAAAAAAGAGTTGATCGTGCCCACTTGATATTAGGTCACGTGACCACAACTATTTTCATGCCAAATAGTAGTGAGAGATGTACCTTTTTGCCTGAATTTTACTTGACCTCGCTAGCTTGTGCCGTTCAAAGGTTAAAGGGGGATGGGAGGACTTTTTACGTCCTCACTGTATATTCAGAGGGTTAGATTTCATCTGGAATGCGGATATGGATTGAGAATTTGCCTGATTCAATTGATTTGCTCAAAGAAAAAAGTTTCGAATGCCTTCTGATAACTGATTCGATTCCAGTAACGCGTGAAAATTACAACTCAATTCGACTGAAGAACGAACTCAAAAACTTTTAACTTTCTAAATGTACTAATTAAAGAGTGAGTAAAAGGTTGTACTCGAGCCAAACTGTGAAAAGTTAAAAAATGGATGAGGAATATTTTTGCATATAAAATACAACTGTATTTAAATTCCGAGAGCTTGGCGATTTAAATAAAAAAGCATTCGTTATTACTGCTTTCAGCAATTACAAAGTGAAATTTGAATGAAGCTGCATATCAATGATAGTCGTTAACATGATAATTAGATATTGTTCTTTTATATGCAATGTGAAATACAAATATGGAATTATTTTCTTCTGTCGCTAGTGAGGATTGATAAATAGTGATTCGAAGAGAAAATACACCAAAAACATTTCGAAAAATTCAGAATATTGGAAATTCCTTTTTGAGAGGTTGAGTAGAATTTTCGGGTCAATGTTCAATTGATATATCCTGAATAATCCAGCAATGAGAGAAAATCTACTGAAAAAACTTAAAATAGCAATTTGTCTGAGCACATTGACACAATTCTGATTTGATAGTTCCACACTGAGAAAAATGAACTCATTAATTTTTTTTGCTATGTCTGAGTTGATGACTGCTATTCAATTTCTAATCATATTCACTTATGTTACGGTCGAAAAAAGCACCAACGACTAGTTGCTATAACATAACGTTTTACTGGAAGTATTTCAATTATAGCCTAACCTTTTTGTTCTCGTTTTTTTTTTAATTGACTCGGCTGTTAATTGATGAAAATCCATGGCGAATGTAAAAACTTCACAAACGATAACATTTCCACAAATTTCTCAAACACACGACATGTTTCGCTAACACAGGAGCTTCGTCAGGTGACTGGTACAATGAACTGAGTTCATTGTGGAAATCTTATCGTTTGTGAAGTTTTTACAATAGTTTTTTATTATAAGTACAAGGGAAGAAAGTAGTATTAACCAATCACTCAAGTAGTGTGGATTTTTTCTTCGAGTGAGAATTCAATCTCCAATTTTTTTTAGGGTACTAATTTCAATTTCAATTCATCTGGTAGATTACAGATATTCTGGTGGGCACAATTTTCAGCTTAATTAGTTTTCAGACATACTGAATGATCCGACGTGTGACTAAAACCTACTATAGTGAAAATTGTGATTCGATGCTGGGTATGTGGAAGCTTTTGTGTTGAGTTCATGATGCTATTGATTCGTCGTCGGCACATACAAACTAGCAAACAGTTCAGCCAGTAATTAATATCCGATGAAACGTTCGGCAGTGAATAGTTATCGAATAAACTATATGATATTGTGTACGTAGGTGGAGTTGGAGTGAAACAGTAAGGGGAAAACTGATGTGTTCGTGACCCACAAAACCCTGTAAATTGAATTTCAATGTTCGATGTTGAAACTAAAATGTTAATGAACATAACATGGGCTCGGTAGAGAGGGGAGAGCATCAGGGCATTTCATATGGAGTGGAGAGAAACATGGCAGTCCGAAGTGGAAATTACTAAATATGGAAAATCATAGAGAGAACCTGGTAAAAGAGTGCAATTGTTGTTTCAATTCTTAGACTTCAGTGATTATACTCACTCACTTATACTCGCAAATTTTGCTTTCGCTCGGCTTCGCTAAACGCTCTGCTTCGCAAATGCAAAATTAGCTTGTCAAACAAAGTGTCACCTTCGATCCTAATGGAACAATCTACTATTTCTCAGTATGTAGGACTTATTGTGAATAGTTTTGACTACATCTCATAATCCACGAGGTTAAATGAAATAACATTCCCGAAAATATGACATTTGACATAAAGATTGCACTTGCTTTGACCTGTTGAACTAGAATATATAGAAATGTACTGGGTGTTCCATTTGAGAAAACAGAGTTGCTTGCATTTCCAGAGAACCCAAAAGTCATATTGGATTGTATTGTCATCCAAAATGGTTGCTTATACAGTGTGACCCACTTCTAATAGAAACACCCCTGTATCTTAAGTAATCGTTGGGTGAGGATCCTGAAATTTACTGAAGCGAGAAATATTCCAAAAATGCACTCTCAATTTCCGTAAAATTATATTGGGAGTCAAAATAGGTTGAAAATAACTTCGGATTCGGAATCAGGATGCCCAATTCACTAACTATTCATTGTTTTCCTGAAAAATTTTCAGTTCAGAAATATTTAATTTTGTCCTGGTCCTGAAATTTGCAGTATAGGAAGAAAAAGTCCAAAGATGAAGTCAATTACGTAAGATACGGGGTGCTTCCGTGAAAAGTGCGACGAAATTTAATTTTTCAGAGCTGAAAATTTCCCTGGAAAAATATGAATTGTTAGTGAATTGGGCGTCCTGATTCCGAATCTGAAGTGATTTTCGACCTATTTCGACTCCTGATATCATTTTCCAGTAATTGGGGTGGTTCCATGGCTGTTGGTGAGCAGTGTATATCACTGAAGATGACCTCACTTGGTCATAGAGTGCATTTTTGGTATAACTCTCGCTTCAGCAAATTTCAGGATCCTTACCCAACGATTATGTAATATACAGGGGTGTTTCCACTAGAAGTGGGTCACACTGTATAACTGTATCGAATTTCAGAAAAATCTTTTCACGATTGCAGAAATTACAGGGGTGACCTGAGACCCTGTGTCACCAGGTATTCTCTTCTCAAAACCTTCCTCAAAACATGCAAAGTGTCACTACACACAGAAAAAAAAATTCTTCGAATGAGAAAACCCATTCTCTTGAAAATTCAATTGTATTTCTTCTTTGAATTGAGCATATTCTTTTGAGTCGAGAAATCTGGTATGTTCAAGAAAATAGTGTCATATTATTGAAATATATTCTCAAACCAAGAATTTAATTATTGAATTAGTAAATTAATTACTTCAACTCAATCAAAACGATTTTTCAATTCGCAGAAGCGTACTATTTTGTTACAATAAATTTATTGCTTGATCCAAGAATATAAGTATACATTTCTTCAAATCAAAGAATGTCCATTTCATCGAATGACATATTCAGTTTTCTTGAATTGCAGAAACCTGATATGTAGAGGCAATACGCCATTTTGTTGAAACAAAAATATAAATAATTATTTCTTCAAATGAAGCATTCTAATTTCATCATATTGGTATTATAATTTCATCAAATCGAAGACTCCTGATAGTTTTATTCTATGCCATATTTACTTGATTCAAAGATATGAATATCAATTTTCTCAAATGAAAGGAATATAATATCTTCAACTTGATGAACTTGATGATATTATTGATTTCTCTAATTGAAGAAGCCACATTTCGATTCAATACTTTATTTACTTGATTCAAGTCTATGAATAGGTATTTCTTTGGAAGAAAATAATATGCCCTCGGAAATCAAGGGTAAGCCATCCTGTTGCCAAAACTCAGGCCTCAGTCTTCAATCATTATTGACCATGCTCACATCATTATGACAGATCCACAACGGCGAAACGGCATTAAGCTGCGAAGTTTGAAAATTCTGAATGTTTTATCGAGTGTGTATAGGTGGAAATGTCTTAGAATATAAATATCTAACAAATGCAGAACTTGTAGAGAGCTGATGAAGGTATAACAATGAATTCCCTTGGTAAGTAGGTACCTTTCCAAATATCGATATAGTCATTGTGAGTGAATCAACAATTTTTCAATCAAAATAATAGGGATTTAGTAGTATCCTGCTATGAAAATATGCTTATTAATTCATTCGAAATTTTTTTTGTAGCAAAATGACGAGTGGTTGATGAATGAAGAAGTATTATCTACAAATGACTTGCAAAGACTTGAGAAGACCTTGACAATAGGTGAGAGAAAGTTTCCTGCCGAGTATCTCGAATCTATATACCCGATATCTTCCAGAAGGCATGATATTACTGGAGTCACGATATTACATATTATAGAGGTGAGTTTTTAATCAATCATAATACTTATGTCATTGTTTGTAACCGTTATCATTTCCAGCGAAACTTCAAGAAGACGAAATCAAGGCATGTGATTATTCTATAACCATTTGGGGTCTTGATGGACAATACTGATCCAAGATGTACATACCTATACATGGGATTATTGTCAACTAAAGGAACAAATATATATTTCTTCACGAATATTCTGTGGAGTTTAGTTATCTCATTGGGAATCATTCACAGTTTCAAATCAAAAACATTATTATATTTTTATCCAAGCAGTCAATATTTTGATACAAGAAAATAGTTCCATTGGAGAGAATGAGCTCAATATTCATTATAAAAAACTTATAAATTCGGATCGAAAATATCAATGAGTTCATTGAAGATTTACGGAATTTTGACCTAAATAAATCGTTCATTTTGAAATGAAATAGAACAATTCTCAATAATAGTAATCCATAGTTGCAAATTGAGAAAATGATTGTTTTCATTTTGTGGATGGATTCCATATCTCAAAATTATGGTTTTCCTGGAATAAGTAAATGATTTTGTCAATATGAATTATTTCAATTCTCACTTCAACATAACAAACGTCTCCAACCATGCATATCTTGATTTTCCTACAAGAGAGTTGTTGAATAATTCATTGTTTCGGAACAAGAATATCATCTCTTTCGTTATATACAAACAAATTATTTTCTTGGACCAATGCAGTCATGCTCAATACAAGAGATTCTTTTTTTGTGTGTATAACAAGCGGATGCATTATTCTTCTATATATGCTCTCTGTTAGGAAAATGTCTAAACGCAGTGACATTTTGGGAAATATCATTCTTTCTGTCCTCAATACACGTACCTATACTGGAATAATACTCATGATGTTATTTTTTTGCTAGCGGCTCAAAAGTCATTCATTTTTGTACCAAAATTAGCTCTCGAGAATGACGTTTCTCTCATTGACATAATAAAATGATCAGTAAGTATATGTCTAGGAGCTGAAGGTGAAGTTTAACTCCTACGAAATTAAAACGTCTAGAATAATGAAAAAACTAGTACTTTTCGATTCATACGATTCTGAAAGAGGAAGAAGAAGGGAAGTTCATATCCATAACCTATTTCGAAAACTTGTTGATCCCGCCGAAAAAGCAGGACACCAATGAAGTTATGCCGCTTAACTAACTCCCGGCTTCCGTTTTTTTTTTCCTTTGTCGCGCCATCTCAAACTCCCGAGACATAATCATGATTTACTCGACAAAAAGTAGTGCATTAACTTCGCTTTGGCAGTCGCATAATGGAAGCAATAGAAGTCCGAATTGGAAGCGATCGATGCTAGAGCTCCGTCCGAATTAAAGTAGCGGAACTGATTCAATTTGCAAAATTAAACGTTTTCGTTATTGATTTGCGCCCCTTTTGATTTACGGCGATCCAGAAGGGCGTTTCGCCTGTAGCGAATGTGGATTTCGCATGGAAAACTTCAGAGGTTTCGTTGCCGGATTGATAATGTTGTTTGGATATCGGAGAGATATCGAGCTGACTCTAAACGAGATTTTCATGCATTCACTTTCAGCTCGATGAAATTCCTCGGATTGTATTCAACGCTTCATCGAAATCTGGGAAAATGAATAGGTATATTCACTATACTGGGTATATAGAATACAGGATATAGGTCCATCAGAGCCAAATTATTACCTCGAGAATAAGCGAGTGAAGCTCTCAATATACCAGAACTTTAGGTTTAGAAATAAATCCACAAAAGACAAAGATCAACTAATGAATGCAAACACAATCTCGAGAATGGTTGAACTAGTTCATCAAGGAAGTTATCATATACGAAACCAGAACAGAATCCAAAAAAAAAAGAGAAAATATACGTTCTTTGACACTGCGTGAGGGCTCGTCAAGACAATCAATCAATCAATCAACCAAATAAGCTTTATTGTCCAAAGTGATAACTCATTGACATATCATGTTATGATTTAACAATAATTATTTAAAATGATATCCACAATTCGTCATGTACAGAATAGTCATACTTATATAGTAATAACAAATATAATAATAGTAATGCCAACAGTTCGAGAAATAAAAAACAAAACGATATAATTTGACAAACGACATCAGCAAAAATAATACTTTCCAGATGCATAAAATAATATGATGCGCTTTTATTTCGAGTTGTTTCTTCAGTATATCCCTAGAGGTTTTTAGATCTCAAAATGTACTTATTTCTTGTGATAGATGATTGTGAATTCCTCTGATTTCATATATAAGTGAATTGTTTGTCATTGTATACAAAGAAATGGGTTACTATAGATTGTTTTTTTGTCTGATAATGCACAGTTTCTGATGGAGCTGAGATACTCGACCCGTACTTTTTGTGAATGAGGCACGCAGACTCTATGATGACGATATTGTACACTTCTTGAATTTTATGTAGGATGAAGAGCTGTTTACAAATTGGGCAGCTCTCTTCTGTAGAACGAACACCGAGTTCAAAAATTGATCTGTGACTGAAGTCCCTACACTGTGAAGAAAAAAACGAACAACTCCCAGATCTAAGAAAGTCCTGAATGGTAGTCTATATGTAGTTTCGTATATATAAAGAAGATGAGATCGTATAGTAAATAAGCCCTGATCTAATATGAATCTCTGGATTCAATTATCATCATTAGAACCATCAGTATCACCATCATTGCGAATCAACGTTTACAACATCAATCATTGCTCTTTACCTATCTTGAACTAAATCATTTCAGAAGGTTTCATTCAATTATTTTTCCATTCGAAAATTCAAAAATTGGGTCGCAGGAGTAACATATAGATCCTCATATTCACCATGAATAAATAATTGAATGCCACTCTCATTTCAGCTACCAAATATCCGTATACAATTCAGTAACGAATACCATCATGAAGGAACCATCCATCCATCACATCCTTCAATAACAAAATAGAAATCAAAGTCTTCATGTTTTCTAGAAACATAATCCAATGAATTATGACTGTGCATATCTGGCCGAAAAAATACCTCGATTCTTCTGCGAAAATAGCATCAATATAACTGTTATCGCAAACAACCAATGATGAATCTCCCGCCATTACGATAATTTGATATATGGCAAGGTGAAAGATTAATTGTTTGACAAAGTGCATTTCCCGATGCTCCTAGAAACTTCTTCGGAAGTTTTTCATGTTCCTATATGGATAAGGTTCTAGGAATTCGAGTCAATATGGACAACTCATTGGAAATATCATCAGTGGCGTAGCAATAACATTATTATCTTTTTTTTAATTAAACATTCAGTATTCGATGACAATTCTTCGAACATCGCCCTAAAACTTACGTAGGAAGATAAAAAGTATCTCTTTCCTGAATCAATCTCACGTGTTCTCTAAGAAGTTGTTTACACAGGTTGAGCAGCTCCAGCTCCTCTCATATATTTGGAATATCCTATTCATGTATCCCAGTCTTATATCAGGTACTTCGATATAAATCTTCAATGGAATATAAAATATCGGAAATTCACAAGAATAAATCTTCTCACGCCTTTGAATTGATAATTTGAAATCAATTCTATCGTATATTCATACGATACAGGCATTAGGTATGCTCCACATTTTATCTTTTAAAGCATATCTGAAATGTCACCAATTTTTTGTGGAAACAATTCCCAGATCTTCGATGTCATCCAGAGTTTGCAGTTTTACATCGGTAATGATAGTTTTCAAATATTTTTTTGTAAATAGGACTGTATTTCCTTCAGATTCATTAGGTGATGATGTTATTTTCATGAGTACTTCCAAGTCGTCTGCATTTAAAAGAAATTTTGCAACAATATCTTCAACAAACATGACAATTCAGTAGTTGTTCGCACGAGAGTCTCCTCTTTGATAGTCTCATCGTGCGAACCACTACTTCTCAGTCTGAACTTGAATAGCAGAAATGTTAAGTACCAACTAAGATAATCTCAGAAGCAATCGACCTGGATCTTCCAACCATGTGTCCTTTGTTCAAGTGATACTTTTGTTTTCATGTAGGTATTTTGCATACTCGGTTAATCAAAGTTAATTAAAAAATTCAGAAAATTAATACCCAAACTGCAGCGTTCGTTTTTCATTTTGAGAATTCAATTGATGTATATTAAATCCAGTAATCCGCTGTGGTTTTGTCAATATGACAACGGAAAAAGTTTTGCTCTCACTTCGACGAAACGTATAATAAATTTATATTTTTATCTGATGGCATGTCATAATGACAACGTTATGTCACTCAATTTTGATGACATAAGGAAGCTCATTATGGGACTAAGTACCATAATGAATTCATTATGGGACTAAGTACCATAATGAATTCATTATGGTACTAAGTACCATAATGAAATTCTATAAGGAAAACATGTAATGGTTTGATCAAAAAAGTTTATTCAAAATGCATAACTATGTACAAAACTATTTATTATAAATGGTAAAAGAACAATTACTACAATTTGTAATATTAATATAATGGCAAAGCACAGCTCACTCACCTACTTATATTTGAAACTACACAATACTTACTCCTTTAAAAATAGTTGTCATTGTGACATGTCGTAAATGCAGTTTTTAATTTTTCGAAAATGTATTGATATAAATGCCATCAGATAAAATTTTGTATGTAATACGAATCATAAACGATCATTATGGCACACGCCGTGTTATCGGACTCGGCTACGCCTCGCCCGATAACATTCACGACTTGTACCATATTGATCGTCTTTATGATCCTTATTACATAAATAACTATTATGTAATTTTCTCTCAAACTTGCGTTGTCAGAAACAGAAACGAATTTAATCTGTGGAAATGTCAGGATTTGAAGAGTTTGGAGAGTGCGGAAATTGAAAAAAATATTAAATTATCTTACCAAATAATGTCTCTCAAGCATTGTTGGTCAAAGTAAACTTGTCATTCATAATTCGATTCTTGTTGCCTTAGTGAATTTGAATTTCTGAGAGAATGCAACAAACTCATTTCAAAATCATTTGCACCCACCTTCATGGTAGTCTGCTGACATTTCCTACCATCAATTCAAAGGAATTCGGCCATGAACAGAAAAATTCTGCCTGCTGCGCTTTATTCCTTTCTTTCAGTCCCGCACCTCCTTCCCCATGAAACAAATCTGTATCAAAACATTTTCAAAAGTTTTTTCTTTCAGTTTTCATCTGACTTATACTTAACCTACTTCTTCGTAATATTTTCAAGCCACACCTGTATATTAATTGGAAATCATTCGAAATGATTTCAATTTCAATTTGATGCAATGCTTTTGAAAAACAGCGCCCTTTCCCCCCCCCAAATTTTCTCTGGCAGCGCCTATGAATTGAACGATTCGTTATAAATTATGGCATGAACGCCACCAGAATTTCATCAAGAACGCGAATGACGCCAACGCCAACAACTTATCCTGCACCGAAAATACCGAATGTTCAACTCGTGACAATATCGTCCCACAACTATTCCCCATCCACCATATCGCACCCCAATTCGCATAACTAAAGACAACGATAAATCTCGCCTGCCACCCCTCGAACAGGTACGCATACTTAGGTGCGCGCTCGCAGTAACGATCATAGTTCAGCGGCGCTAAGGACCGGCAAAGTCGAAATTAATCAGACCCACATCAGGCCGCCTAGGCCCTTATGGCAATCATATATTTCGGCTGGAGTGTTACTTATTTTGTTCCATTGTAGTCAGAGGCGGAACTCTTGTAGGGCAGTTCGGTGCGGTGCACTGGAGCCCCGCGAAACCTGACAACACAAATCTATTAGCTTCACCTGTAATTATCTAACTGAGATGTTTATTGAAAAACCATCGCCAACATTCACAGAATATCTACTGAGCCAGAAACGAAGTACAACTAGAGTACTAGTGGGACTTCTCACAGGGCATTGTAAGCTCAACAAACACTTGAGTACGATAGGTCTGCCTGAAGAAATGCTGTGCAGGTTCTGTCAGGAAGAGAAGAAAACAGCAGTACACATACTTTGCCAGTGTGAGGGCTTGTTGAGACTAAGGTTCCTTACGCTGAGAGAGGAAAAAGAAACCAAAGTTAAACACGGGATCTGAAAGCTAGCCTATGGAGTCTTATATAGAAAGCTAGCCCAGCCAAGGAACTCTGAACGGCAGAGACAATAAATCTGAAGAGGTCGTGGTGTGGAGGTAGATAGCACGAAGGACCCACTCTGAATCCAAATTTCATCTAATCTAACTGAGATGTTCATAAAAATATGGTGGTCACAATCAAGGCTAGTTGCCATGGTTACATTGGTTAAAAACTAACGACTCTTCCCTTCTTGTGTTGTTGTTCATAGGAAATCGGCGTGAGGCGCGGATATCGTCATATTTGCCACTACAAATCGGACCAAATAACAACAATCATTTATACTTACGACAAAAAATACATAAACGGTGTTCGTTGGTTCATAATTGATAGTGTGATAATTTAGTATCTATTTCCATTCTGAAGATCATTCGTACAGCGACATCTATCATTATAAAATGAAACAAGAACCTTGTATTGTGATTTTCAACTGTTTATATTTCCATCAAGTTTGAACAAAACAAAAGAGCATCAGGGGAAACACCATATCATTCATAAACATCTCATATTTAACCGACTCCTTTGGACTCGATTTTCACTCACTTCAAACGGATCGATTGATTTGGAATTTGGCAGGTGTACAAAGCTCTGGTGGTAATGGATCATGAATTTTTTTTTACGAAAATAACAAAATGATGACTCCAAAATGGCGAATGAATTTTGTTATCACGATCCGATTCTATTCAAAATTGGCATCGGAGGGTTTCCGAGGTCGGAGATTACGATTTTCGTCAAAATTGGAAAATTCAAGATGGGATTCGATACGGCAGACGAGTTTTGTATTTATTATCCGATTCAATTCAAAATTTGTATCTGGAAATTTTCGGTTTCAGATATTATAATTCTTTTATGATTCTTTGAAAATTCAAGATGGCAGTAATCCATAATAAGGATTGAAGATCATATCAATTTCAATATGTTCAATAGAATTCCTGATAACGAGCCGATAAATACTCGAATGCTTTAACAGAAACAAGTACTCACATTGTATTTTGGTTCATTAGAAATCACAAGAATTGAGTCTACTGGATTTATACCCAATACATAACATATTTTTCGTTACTGTTTCTCTTTTCGTTCAATCTGATCATCAACTACCTTCAGTTCTAGAAAATACAACCCTCGTTGCACCGGGTGCCTGACAACTCTAGATACGCCACTGATTGTAGTGGCGTTGCCGAGGAAATAACGGGGTGAGTTCATTGAATAACACTATTCCTTCTCGAATTGTAGCATGTGAGAGGATAAACTTTTGAAAAAGATCCATAACTAACATATGAACAGCTTCTCATTACATCGGTTATAACCCAGACATGGGAAGAGGTATGAATTTCATCGAGAAACTCAACGATCTTCCATTTTATTTTAAAAATGTTGCCAAACCTCAGATTACGTCAGAAATCTTCGTGAACAAGGAAAATTTTGTGAAATTGAGGTTACCTTTTCAATCTATCAGCTCATCATCTTGATGACACTAATCACGATTCACAAAGAACTCTGAGAATTAAAATTATTTTTGCAGATATGTGCTAGCGTTCTTCATGCTCTTCCTGCTGAGAAAAATTGTTTGAACTTCGTTCTCGAGAGGAGGCAGATTTTAAATCTAATGACCTTCCTGGACTCACTGAGAGATTATTTGTAGAAGATATAATATAATCTAAGGAACGAGAGTGGAGAATAGGGTATGTGATAATTATGAAATCGAACTAACTTGTTGAACAGAGCTGTAATTTCTTTGAATATGTATGAGATGGACATTCTTATATCTCCAATTGGGTTAACAATACTCTTGATTTGGATATTCAGCAAAACGTCATGAAAATAGTATCAATCCTATTGATTGATACTATTTTTGTATTCGCAATATTACGAAATATACCTCATGAATTGTTGAAATTCATAAAGTTCACAAGAGAGCATGAGGTGAGAAGTGTAATCAAACATATAGGCAAGCAAGCAAGCACTCGATCAGGGATAATTATACTAACAGATGCCAATATTTTCAACTTCCCAGGAGAATCGAAGTATATAGGAGACTCTTTCATAATTGGTGGTACCCAAGCACTCAATAAGAGATAATTATACTAACAGATGCAACAATTTTCAACTTTCCTCGTTAGCTGTGAACATAGGTCGAACATTATAATAGAACTGTGATCAAGTAAATCTCTACCTCATGATCTATGTGATAGATGGTGGTACCCAAGCACTCGATAAGGGATAATTATACTTACAGATGCAAACCTCTTCCACTTTCCGCGTTAGCTGTGAAAATAGTTGCTCAGGTCGAACAATATTGGAGAATATTCGCCAGATGAACTTGTGGATAATTTTATAATTCATATTATATTGATAGGATTTATTCGATTATATACAAATATATTTTTGTTATACATTCAACTCTTTTTGATTGTACCAAATAATTTGTTTCCATCACATGATGGTTATGGTTATACCGACAATGATGTGATATTCTATAATGAATTTCATATTTCGATTTCATTCAAATATGTTATATATTTTTCGAACGTGCATATCACCCATTCTGGCAACAAAACAGCGTGTAATGTCTTTATTATGTCTTTATTATGTTATAGCTACGTTTCTTTCTATTTTTGTTTGATTGAATAGGGTTACACTGTGTCTATGGTCTCATCGACGTCAAGCCACGAGCACAAGGAAATAAACCGGTGCAAATACCGGATGATAGAAATCGATCGCAGAACACATCGGGCGAAAATTTCGTATTATTAATGACCTGGATGCTTGCTCACCCAGACAACGACTTCTCGCTAGAATGGCCCTTCAACATGTGAATATCCCCCGAGGGCCAGACACCGAATCCCCGCCTCGCTAATAGCCTCATTCCATTAGATTATCAACTTTTAAAACGCTTCATTCGAAATGTCACATCGAACATTGAAAATTTATGGGACAGTCCGTGGAAATGGTCCGACACGGCGTGACATTTTCCGCGGAAATTGACATCGAACGTTGAGCGTTCGAATCGAATCGTTGAAAATTTCAACATCTTGAATCGATGCCGAACATGATTCGAATGGATGCTCTCGTGTATACGGTATAGGGTGGAGTGCAACAAATAGAACGATCGCTTTACACGCATAAATACGCGTGCACCAGCCAGGTTATGCCTTTGACGGATATCTCGAGTGAAACGAGCACTATACTCATGAATAATTTGAAATTGACATCGACAGACACATATTCCGTTGTATTTCTGATATCTCGTATATATTTTCAACTTCGAATTGTGAACGAACACAAGTGCATATCATATAAAATTATAATGAAATAATCAAAGAACCATCGAAAAGGGAATGATCGGATCACTCCATGGCAGATCCAAATTGATATCATCTGACCAACAAATTTTCAATAATGAAATCTACATTAAAAATGTTCTCCAACTCAACACTAATGCATCACAACAAAAACAGCTGTTGATAATCCGTTGTCGAAGGTTCAACATTAGTATTTGTGGAGCCAACTCACTATTGTTAGGATATCTCGAATACCTTTTGGCATAAAGGAACTAGAAATGCACATCCAGACTCGATCTAGGCAGTCGGTAGTTCCTCTATGTATTATCCATGAGAACTCCTATAGGTGTAGGCCAAAAACTATTATTACATACCTGTTTGAGAGCAGATCTGCTCAACAATACCTACTCCCTCTCCCTATCTTCCCTAGGTGCGCACGCTGTTTTTAGAACATTATAAGGATTCATTTTCGCGCTCAAAATGAATGCTGATGTTCCGCAAAGATCAATCCTAGCACCAACACTATTTTTAATCCAATCAACGATTTGTTGAAGGCAACATCATGTCCAGCACACAGATTCGCGGATGATAGTACCCTCCATTCAGCCTTTTCTTCCAGGGCTCCAATACCAGCCAGGAAAATCAGAAACAAACGAGGAAGAAATGTTGACAACATAAATATGGACTTGGCAACAATTCTCTAATGGGGATCCAATAACTTAGTAGATTTCAATGCAAACAAAACACAAGCATGCCTTTTCTTCAGAAAAGCTGATCTCACTATGCCAAACATAAGCATGTCAGGAGTAACCATACCTTTGAAGACATCCATTTCGATGCTAGGTATTACTATCAGCAATAACCTTTCCTGAAAAAATCACGTGAGATCAATTGCTAAAAGTGCATCCCAAAAACTTGGTTTTCTGTTTCAGGCCAGGAGCTATTTCACTTCCAGTCAGCTGTTTATGATCTATAAAGCACAGATCCGACCTGTCCTGGAATACTGTTCCCATATTTCGAGTGCGGCACCTAAACATACCCTGAAACTGTTGGATTCTGTCCAAAAAAGGGCAATTCGTCTCGTGGGTGATGCCTCACTCACAAACTCACTTACTTCTCTGGAACACCGTAGAAAAGTTGGCGATCTGGCTCTATTTTATAGATATTTTCATGATGGACGATGCTCTTCCGAAATATCAACAATTCAATCTCAGATATGTAAAACATCTCATGACAATATCCTGTTGAAATGGATGCGAGAGATTCAAATTTGATGAAATCATCATTCTCTAGTTCAATCCGCAATATCTATGAATCCTTCAAGCTTCAATAACAAGGGCATTGCATTGCCTTCTTGTCCCGACAGGGTGAAAACAATAAAGTGTAACCAATATCTTAACGGGGCATAAATTTCCGACGCACTATGAAATGTCTCTCACACTTTATCGTCCCCAGAGAAAATTCAGAGCGAATATGTATATGTATATACGGGATATGGAGTATCACAGACTTAACTCATATATCTGTCTGGCAACTCGCTTATCCGCCGTACGGCGAAAAACTTTTAAGCAGTATATAGTAGCCCAGTTTGCGTATATATTGTCAAATAAAGGGTTATTTATCGGTGGCAAAAAGGGAGGACATGCAAATTTGAAAAATTCAGTTGTCGTTCGCAGAACGCTTTCGATATAATACGGTATACGAAGAGATGTTCTTGTTCAGATGAAAAAGAATGTATGCTGCCAAACAATGAATTGAGGCATGTACCGATCACCTATACAGATTGTTTACTAATAACGTGCTATAAATTCGACAAGGTGATTCACCTCAGATTGCGAGTGAAATAAATGATGTATTAGTATCTCTCATTTGAAGTTGTGGATGTGAAATATGAAGAAAACCAACATGAATGGCAAACAGGGAGGACATGCAAATTTGAAAAATGCAGTTAGGTACCGTTCGCAGAACGCTATCGATATGATACAGTATACCAAGAGATGTATTATTTACTAATCACGTGCTATAAATTCGATTGCGAACGAAATAAATGATGTATTAGTATCTCTCATTTGAGGATGTGGATGTGAAATATGATAGAAAACCAACGTAAATTTCGATGATAATCCATTTTGAAATCTCTATAGAGACCAATATGAATTCTGACGCACATGGATTGCACTAATCATTTACAAAAATATGTCTCACTTGTGGATGAAAATTTCACTGAAAGTGTTGAGAGATGAATCCATGAACAGCGTATAATTTTGTCATCATCATTTCATCAGAATCATTACACTTGGAGCAATCCAGTGAATTGTTCTTTGCCAATTTACCGGTGTATCACCTTGTAAATACATGGTTCGAAAATTGGCTTTATGAAATTAACAGTTTCCTCCATCATCACATCAAAAAGGTACATATTCAACGGTTGAAGAGCAAAAATATGTAGAAGCACACAAAATTGCTTATTATGACGTCGAGTGACATGCCAACTATTGAATCAGCTGTTTTCTAGTTGGCGATTATCTGAGAACATTTTCCACATCAGGAAGTTGCTATCTTCGTACTATTTCGTTCTGGATTTACGATGACTGAACAAATGTGGGAAATAATTCCGTTTGAGAAACTATAATTCCTGAGGTGCGCCTGAAAAACACAAGTTAATTATTGTTTTCCGAAGGCGTGCCCTGATGGATATCAGCCACTCCTACTCAATTGTATTCTCAATTATATTTAGAAATTCCGATACACAGTGGTGATACAGAGAATGGATGAAGGGTAGATATTGTTTCTAATAAAGCTATTACAACTGCTTCCCTTCACATGGGCTCTCATGGGTCGTACATCATAAAATTTCTGTGGAATCTTGGAAAAAATGACTTAGAATTTCGAAAAATGGTCTGGATCTCCTGTAGCATAAATACTATCCCATGCATTGATGAATTCGGCAATTCCCTTCAGGATCTGGTTAAAAGGCCAAATCGACTGAAATTAAAGCCACAAACTTGGAATTACTTACTACCGTTTTCCATTTATCGTTTGCTGAAACACTGGGCTCCCGAGTAAATCCTTTGACAAATTGAAAGCAACGGGATTTCCAATAAGTCCCTGCAAGAGTTTTTGTGGGAAATGCCGCGAGCGAAAACAGAATCTAGTTGCGAAAGTTATTTACTCGGACCAAAAAGAAAATTATGTTCCACCGTGACAGGCTCATTAAAGTCCACTTTAATGAATTATTTATAAGGGAAATAATAAATTGCCCTATCTGAATGCCTAGTTCAAAGCCACATGTTCGCTACTGATGAATTTATTTGTTTGTTCAATTGAATAGATTTCTACGAAATGACGATATCTATATTTCGAATGAACAACTCATTCAGAAGAACAAAATGTTTTTACTAAAATATTTGCTCACTTGACTCTGATGTTTGACCCTATATAGATGATAGGGAATACCCTAATTCCCAAATGAATTCGTTCCATTTATTCCAGGACACCAAAAAGTTTCAGAACCCGCCTCATGCAGCTGCGAGAAATCCCAAGCCTTAATACTATTAGTGCTCTTTATCATATTGTACTCGTCTTCGGTAATGATTTCCTTTGGGACAGGTGAACACGTCCCGAACTGCCTGTCCCGACCTATAGAACCAGTGACGTACATAGGCAAGGGACTCGAGAGAGATACTTGATCAAACATGTTGGGTAACTCTTATCAATGTTTTGAAAAATGGTCTGAAACATTGCTTTTCGGCAACCGAAGGCATATATCTACTTCCTGAACGATTTTCCTTCTAGAAATTAGCACTTTTCTGAAGAGGAAGTGTATTGTCAACTCTGGCTTGGAGAATTTATCATTTTTACTATTATTATTCCGTATGCCCTGATCTACATTCTCCACATTCGTCCAATAACCTTTTATTCCACAATCGATTTATCTCAGCAATAACTGAAGTTTAACGTATCTAAATAACCAACAATATTCCTCTGATTAATATGTTCATTAACTTTGGGTTACTTTGGCGAAGAACTGAAGAGTCAGCCAGGATCACCTGCCTGAACCAATCGGCTCCTAGAATGGAGCAGGAGCAACTTGCGAATATTGAAAAGTCAGGCTTTATCAAGTAGCTGTAGAATTCATTGAAATATACAGATTCACCAAATTTGCCTCAATAGATGATACCAACTAAACATTTCATAGATTTCAAAAGAACTTTATTATGGTTCTAGAACCGTGTACAGTAGAATTTTGTTCGTCTAGAGCTAATCATCTGACCCTTCCTCTCAATTAATGTTTTTGAGGGATTGTTAAACAATACACTAAGAAAAATAGTCGGTAGTACATACCGAACGTTCATAATACCTCTACAAAAAAGTATAATACTTATAGTATCCTATGATACAATTTTGTTGTGGTATTATTTGATGAATGTTGTCACTGGCGCCTGTTTCTCTAAGCGTGGCACACGTTAACTTACACAATTAGCTCGTTCACATGCCATTGAATCATGGTGAGTGTGCCACAGTGCAGCAGCAGCAGCATTTCCTTTGTACACGAAAAGATTCCAGCTATCAAATACCGCGAATGTTTGTTAATTCGGTACAAGAGTGTCGTGACACAGGGTGTTTGAAGGAACGAAGAGAAGAACATGTGGGAGAGCCTGTACCACCCGGAATGATGATTGAGAACACCCTGTATATACAGTATGTCTCACTTCTAATGGAAGCACCCCTGAATCTTTCGTAATTGTTGAGTTGGGATTCTGGAATTTGCAGGGAGCGGGAGATATACCAAAAATTCACATCACTATGACCAAGTCTTCTTCACTGATATGCATTGCTCTTCAACAGCCATGGAACCACCCAAATTTTCAGGAAATGATATAAGGACTATTAGGAGGCAAGATAGGTTGAAAATTACTTCGGATTCGAAATCAGAAGGCCCAATCGACTAACTTTTCCTGAACAATTTTGTCCCCCGTATTTGACGTAATTGACTTTATCTTTGCACTTTTCCTATCTAACGTAAGTTACGAGGGGGTGCTTCGGTGAGAAATGACACAAAATTGGACGTCCTGATTTCGAATCCGAAGTGATTTTCAACCTATTATGCCTCCTTATATCATTTTCCGTTTTCGGAAATATAGGTGGTCCACTATATACTCATTCGGCTATGGAAAAAAGTTCACGAATAAAACATGGTTCCATTAGTAAATCTTTAACATGGGTAACATGACAATCACGGCATATTCGGTTATAACAGCGAATGTCTAGGTGCGAATGCCCCGACAAAAATTCAATTTGCTCAGGGTGAGTGAGCCGTTGAATGTGCCACCTAATATTTCTATTAACATATAAATTACCTAATGGCAAACGTAAACGTTTGAGCAGCACGCGAGTCGATGTCACGTGAAACAGAATTAGAGTTGGCGGTGGTTTTACATGATAGGTATTAAAAAAACACTCACACCTATTACAGATCTGGAAGAAAGTTATCGGCATATGGAATTTAGAATCCAGTCGACTAACACAAAATATAGAAGATAATACGTGATACTTCATTGGCAATTCCACGACGTATATACAAGGTGCCCGGAAAGGTGATGTCGTGAATAATATGGCTGATAGAGCGAGTCAAAATATTGTCAGTACTTCATATGGAAAAAATGTCTATTGCACTTCGTTATTTTTGACCTTGAAAGTTGGAATGAAAAATAAATATTTCAGGAATAACTTCTAAACAGACAACTGAATTTACTCATACTAATGCTCCTTTCGATATAAATATGAACGGGTGTGCAGTGATTATGTTTCATACAGGATGGAACAAATATTTTCCGCTTGATAGAGGCATTTTTGACAGAGGTGACGAATTCGACATTTTAGTTCCGCCGTTTGATTCCTTCATCTTTTCTCTACAAAAATAGTATATTTTATTTCAATCGATATCATGTACCGTTGTAGAGAAAACTGCATTCTAAAAACATACAGCCCAACCATTTCAAAGGTAATAAAATAGTACATTGTACATCAAGGGACAGAAATGCAAGATTATTTCCAAGGTGCGATTTGTAGCTCGAGGGATACAAAGCACCGAGAGAAAAATAGTAGCATTCTATCCTCAGGTGTATAAATATGCTATTCAACGCTAAACATAAAAGTTAAGGAAGAATAAGAATTTGGTCAAAATGTTTTGTCACAATTAGTAGTAGTAGTTTATGGAATCCGTATCCTGATGACAACTGACAACATGCATCTTGTAGACAACCCATTGTAACAGCAAATATCAAACTGAAATCATTTATGAAAGCAGCTTTGAAAGTGGTTAACGGTAATGGAACAAGAAATCGAGGAAGAACCCAAAGAAATAGTTGATACTGCTTCTGCAGTGATTTTTAATTTGCTTATAGTGAGATCCAGAAATCTATATGATGCAGCACTCGCTTCAGAGAATGGTGATCCGAAAAGAAAGCGCAGAGCTATGCGAAAATTGTTAAGTTGGTCTAAACTCCCGAGGGAAAAAATATTTCACATTATCTTCCTATAGGGAATAATACGTCACTTCTGCCCTTCTTGTTACCAGAGAAACTAACTTCCATCCCGCCGACGTTAAATCGAAATAGCATTTTATATTCTCAAAAATGAACAAGAATTCACCATTGTCAAAAACATCACTTTCACGTTCCTTATCGAAAATATAAGATCTCAACAGATACGCCACCTGTTTTGGGACTCGTAATTTATATTGAATTGACGAATTGAACAACACTGAAAACAAATTTCAATGAATCTTCACGAATGCTGAAAATATATTCATTGGATATTTATTGGATAATTGTTACAACCTTAATGAATTCTTCAACTCATAGATATATAACTTTTTTCTCTCCTTCATTCTCTGGACATTTCATTCTGTTTTTTCTTCTGTTTTTGCAAGTGTGTTTGTGATATGTGTATGTCCAAGTGAAAAAGAATGAATTGATTGATTGTCTTGTAGTGAAGAAGGATACTTGATTACCTATCCATCTCGTATATCTGCTATACTTTGTGCTGACCATAGCTACAATATCTTACTTCGATACGCATTGAAAATCGTATATGCCGACTTTATGGATAATATTTTCCTACAACAGCTACTGAAAGCGCTCCACGTCTCACTAACAACATGCAAAAAGAATAAATAAATGAAAATATTTACTTGAAACGAAATGAGTTCGGTCCGTATATCACACTTGGCGAAAAATATTTGCACGAATACATAAAGCTGCAATATCACTCAAGCTCCCAAATATGGGAAGGAAGTAGTTAAATGCAAATAACTTCGTGGTGCTCGACAGAGGAATGGGGCAAACTTTTATGAATCTCGCGAAAATGCAAATTTCTTGTTGCGCTGACAGCAGTCTGACGCCCGACAAGTTTCAGAGAAAATGTGGGTCATGTATCTTTCACGTTCTCCTCCACTCTCTTATTATATTTCTGCTTCTGCTATGCTGGTCGCTCACTTTGCCAGGAATTGGACTTTGCGGAAACTTAGAATCGAATTTATTGGATGCATTGAGGAACAGAATACGTGACAATTCTAGCTATATAGAATTCACAATGTGAAAAACTCCACGAACGAATAAATTTCCAGAAAATGCATAAAAACACGATATCATGTATGGATACACAGTAGGTAGCTCCTTGAAGTTAATTACTTTCACAATAAATTAACCTAACATTGAGTTGTCTCTTACTTATACAAGGTGTTTCCGAAACTCTCTGGCATAATGGAAAGAATCAATCCTCACTTATTTTTGTGACGAAGATGTAAAAGATGTTCAGATTTCAGATTTTCATTAAGACGCCTGTATTTCTAAAGCGAAGCGTCATTTCAATAAACTTTCATACTTTACTTTGACCTTGACATCGGATCATTGTTGAAAGCGATTATTCAAAAAAAAATCGCCCGTGTTTTTTATGAATTTTGTGTGGTCTATGGACATGCAATAAAGTGATTTTCAACCTATTTTGACTCCTAATATCATTTTCCGGAAATTGGGGTGGTTCCATGGCTGGTTGGCGAGCAGTGTATATTACTGAAGATATGGTACATTTTTGGTATATCACTCGCTCCAGCAAATTTCAGGAGCCTTACCCAACGATTACGTAAGATACAGGAGTGTTTCCATTAGAAGTGGGTCACACTGTATATATATAGGAAAGTGAAAGGTCGCTGACTTTTTCACGGTGTTCCAATGATGACGAAAAGCTGATGCCGAAAAACACATGCACCGATACATTGGAGAACTATACGCCATACTACAAGCACTGATCTACCTCAAAAACCATGATGCCGATAATTTTCTCATAGTATCCGACTATCTGAGTGCCATACAGGATTTGAGAATAATCTACCATAGTAATCCTTTCCTTTTACTATTGAAAAAGGAACTTTACACTATCCAGGAATATCACAAATCTGTCCGCTTCATGTGGGTCCCCTCACACATTGGTATTCCGGGAAACGAGAAAGCATCAGATACCGCTGCACGACAAGCTATAACGAACCTAGCATCAAGAATCGTATCAAAAGTAGTAGCAACTGACCTTGAAACTTATGCAAAACATAAAATATTATGTGAATTGCAAAATCAATGGCAACAATACAAATCTAAATTAGCTGAAATCAAATCATCCATATACTCATGGAAACGGCTACCAAAAAACCGAAACTGTCAAACAACCCTATCTAGATTGCGGATCGGCCATACCAGAATCACCCATGAACACCTCCTTCTTCTTCTGGAGCTCCAATCTGTGACCAGTGCCAAACGAATCTCTTGGTGGAACATGTGCTGATATAGTGCCCGAAGTACCGAAATGCTCGAGACACATTCAACATTAATTGAGAACTACAGACCTCTGTAACAGTTCCTACAGTGTTATGTTAAATTTTTGAGAGATGTGTTTATCAGAAGATGCTAGCGTTTCTCGATCAATTCGATATCATATCTGAATTTCAACATGGATTCCGCCCAGGTAGGTCAACGGAAAGTGCATTCTGCAGCTTTTTCAAGTATGTTTATGACTCACTTGACAAAAGACGATACGTTGGTGCACTTTTCTTTGATTTGTCGAAGGCATTTGACATCATCGACTCCGGTATTATTTACAAAAAACTATATTCCCTTGGTTTTCGAGGTACTTTCAATTCGTGGCTTGAGTCGTATTTGACTTCTAGGAAAATACATGTGAAAGTTGATCAATGTCGATCACAGTCGTATGATATGGACTTAGGGGTTCCTCAGGGGTCTATATTGGGTCCCCTAATCTTTCTCCTTTTTATTAATGATATGCCAAATCATATAAGCACAGATTATATAGTTCTGTATGCTGATGATACTACGCTTGCCGCGGATGCCGCTACCACAGAGTAACTTCAAGAAAAATTGAATTTGCTAAGTTTGGAGTTCACAAGCTGGTGTACAAAGAATTGTTTGGTAGTGAATTCGAGAAAAACAGTTTTGATGCAGTTCTACTCCAAAGCTACAAAAAAAATTGATAATTTCAACGTAAGAGTAGGCGATGAGACAATTGAATCATCAAATGAAGTGGAATTTCTAGGTACCTACATCGATAGTAACATGACCTGGGAGTCGACTTTGAATCAAGTTACCAAGAAAGTGAACACTGGATATTATGCAATTAGACAGTTGAAGTCAACAT
The DNA here is from genome assembly GCA_918026855.4 of Phaedon cochleariae. Classification (NCBI taxonomy): domain Eukaryota; kingdom Metazoa; phylum Arthropoda; class Insecta; order Coleoptera; family Chrysomelidae; genus Phaedon; species Phaedon cochleariae. The sequence goes on along the minus strand of OU896713.1, from coordinate 1,757,901 downwards.
TCAGTAAGGCCCAGCTCCTGAATGTATATTTTGCAATTGTATACTCCCATATTTCTTACAACATTGCTGTGTGGGGCTGTTGCACAAAACTAAATAAAATATTCATTTCTCAGAAAAGGGTTATACGATTGATATTTGGATTGAATTACAGAGAATCATGTAGACAATACTTTATTCGAAATAAAATCATGTGTGTTCCATGCATTTATATATACAAATGCATTTTATTATTCAAAACAAATATCCATGACTACAACCGAAATTGTGATTTTCACGCATACCCTACCAGGCATGAGAACTGTCCGTCATATGTGGGAGCAAAACTGTTCAATCATCTACCGGATGATATAAAAAACCGAAGTAGTCAAAATATCTTCAAGGCAGAACTGAAAGAATTTTTGATTGAAGGTTGTTTCTGTAGTACTGATGAGTATCTTAGTTATTAGGACCAATTTCTTTATTTTATTTATATTCATTTTATCTCTACTTTTGGTGTATAACTGTAATGTTACTAATTTATGTTCGAAATGTTTGTGTATCATCTGTTGTCTGACGTATCCTATATCATTTTTTGATCATGAAGGATTTAATAAAAAAAAAACATATCATACATTCGTAAAATCCTCGGAAACGATTTCAGTGAAGTGAACCTGACGAATTTTTTATCGAACATCGACATAGCTGACAAGATTTGAGAAAATATGATTAGTGTAATCTGATGAAACTGTACCTGTTATTTTGTCCTGCGCTAATAACCACATAGTTGATGCGCATACTTGAAGATTAAAAAAAAATCCGATGGATGGGACATGCCATGCCCTGTTCTACCGCATAAACCAACCCTCATTTCCATCGAAAATCATTATCAGCTGAAAATTTGGCCTCCCACCGCCTCCGAAAACGTCTCGAACCAAACCACTTACATCCCGACCTATAGAGCAGTTTTTGATCCTGCGGAGGCGAAAAGGAACGCTCGTTATTACTTTCGGTCGGAAGACGAACTGAAGTATGCAGGACGGCCGCCATTAAGGGCCTTAATGGATTTCGGGATGTGTTCTTGCACCTGCACCTTCCCTTTGTGGTGGTTTCTCGCCACCTGAGCTCCTTCTTCGCTGCTTCTAAATTATAGGATACTGAACAATCTTTGATTTTTTCTCATTCACACTGAGGAAAATTGTGCTATTAGAGTTTTTGCTGAGATATTTCTTGCTACCATTACAAGAAATCATATTACCGTTAAACATTTTCGAATAGAAGCAGCACCTTCAAATCCTATGATAGCAATAACGACTTTGCTGAAAGTGAATTTCCTGTCACAGGAAGGTATACTGCTGTAGCTATCAGGCAGCCACTCTGGGACAGCATGATTTTTTTATAATTGTCTAGCTGAACTACTACTAGCGAGTTATATGCTTGTGGCTGCGAGGTTCATCGCATAGAAATGCACTCACTTCCAATAATACAACTGTCAGTCTGCCACGAAAATAATATTTGGCGAACCAACTTGGGGTTATTTAGCGCCTACTCATCGTTATTCGATATTTCGCTGATTTGTCCCCCTCTATGTGAACATTTGTCAGACATCTTGCTTGATCAATCATTCACAGTTGGGCTCTTGATGCAAACCCATGTACAGGACGACAATCTCGACGACACGACAGTTACGAATACTTCCCCTCTTGAATTCAATTCATTATTCAAAATCTGAATCTGAATTCAAATATGAAATGGAAACATTTTCAAACAAATAAAAAAAAATCTTCTGTGTCCCTTTCAGTGCTTTCGTAGATCTGAGTGCTTCAGTTATTATACCAGGATTGTTGGAATGATGAAGGTGAGTTTTTTCGAGGTATTTCGTTTGAAATTCAAATATTTCACATTCAATAACATTTTCCTCTCTTTGGTATCATGAAACTTCAAAATGGTCAAATATGTTTCAGAGCTTCTCTATAGAATATGGTCTAAAAACTTATTGTGAGCAACATTTTATTTTCCTGTTCGCATCTGTAATCTCTTGCCCAGTTTTCGAAATACAATGGTTTCAGAAGGTTTCAGAAAAATTATTTTTTTTATCAATTACTCAAAAAACCCTTTGGTTTTTCCTGAGGGTGCTTGAATCAATTGATCTATTGAATTTCAAAGATCATTGGTCCGAAATTTTCCTTAGGAATCAATAAATTGCTATTCATAACAAACATCAGGGTGGAAATTATGAGAAGTGAAAGTGGATATCAGTCAAAATTTCACCTTTCTTGATGACAACAATCCTGGAAAATAACTGAATAACTATACAGTGAGAAGGTCATGCAACTATCTATATGATCACCCATCAAGAGTAGCAAAGTTCTCTACCTACGATTATAACATTGCCCTACTCCCATTATTAGATGTACTCACTAGCGGTAGCAAAGTCAGATACCTACTACAGAAACATCGTCTAATAGCATCATATAGATGCACTCGCTAGTGACAGCAAGGTTCTATAATATCTATAATAATCACAGGTGGGTTATAATCAGCAAAGTCGACTTTATAATCACAGGTGATAACTCGCTTGTCCCCTATGCTATTAGAGTTTCTTGCTGGGGTAATTCGATTTCTGACTATGGTTAATAGAAATTTTCCTCAGTGCAACAACAATTACACTGTGTAGTTGTTGACCTCAAATTCATATCAACTTTTTGCGCAAATTCTGAGACAATGCGATAACTTTGAAAATCTTGAGGAGGGTTCACGATGTTCTCTGAACATTTGAGGATATTCTTTTCCGTGGGAACCAGAACATTAATAAAAAACAGTGAATTCGGTTTAACTATAACAGAAGTGGCTATCCTTATTGACTAGTGGTTTAGAAAATGACGAAAACTACCTTTATAGTAATAACACGCTTTATGCCGCGAAAAGGAGTAAATCATGGTAGGTTTTATAGCTATTGATGGTAAAAACTAGTATATTAGGAAATAGTAATAAGTGCTGCTAGTATCTGAAAAACAAAATAAATCACGGTAGACACAATGAATTCTTGCCTCGCTTTCTTACCGAGACACAACTATTTTGATAATTATCATAATGAGAAATATCGATTCAAGATTATAATAAATCCATTCCAAAAAGCTGCATAATTTTTACTTCCACCTCTGTCCATGAATCTCCCAGAGACTTTTTTCGACTTGATATTATTTGTCGGGCGCCTCGAAAAGTTTCCTTATCTGGAATAAACATTAACCTGGAAAGTGATTCGGGCTCCACAATAAAAACAGCCGTAAAATAAAGCAATGCGACAAACGGCATTCGTCTGGGCCACATTCATTTGAATGGATTGTCAGTTTGTGGGTCGCCATATTTTATTCATTGTCGTGGATAGTGATGTAGTAAACTTTGATTGGGGACCGTAAACGTGATGTTTCTGAGGCATCACGTTCAATCATTCCACTCTGTCTGTTCTTCTCAATCAAACAGTGATATACACTGCTCGTCAAAGTGGTCAACCTATGTTGCTTCTAAGATATTTTTTCGAAAATACCGGTGATCCCTTGACTACTGGCGATTATTTCACCCATTTCAAATTACACGTTATCGAGTGGTTGAAATATCTGTGTTGATAATCGAACATGATCTACAGATGGAATTTTAATCAAATTATAATAGTAATAACACACAAGGTATGTATAATCCACAGTCACGAAAAATATCGAAATATACATAATATTAACACAGTTAATAACTTGTTCACAATATTAGATTATTACTATCGAAAGAAGCTGGTGCCTCCATGTAGTCAGCAACAGAGTAGAAACAGTGTAACAGTGTAGATACTCTGTCAATACCTTTTTGAACCGCTGACAGGTTAGGTGTTCAACATTTGGCGTTAGTTTCTTGAAGAGTCGAAAATCTAATGAATTGTTAAGAGTTACCCCAAGTCTGAACTTTGGCGCCTTCAACATTTTACCATTTCTTGTATTATAGTCGTAATAGTCGGCATGTGACTCAAATGCATCCTGATTTTTGTGAATTTCAAGTAGAGAGCTGAAAATATACAAGCATGGGAGTGGCATTATTCTGAAGAGTTTGAAATATGGCTTAGCCAAGGTTCTGATTGCCTTTTTCTGAAGAATAAATGCTTTCACTGATTCAGTTGAGATCCTCCAAAGCAACATTCTATAGTTGAGATGGGCATGGAAGAGTAAAAAGTAAGACGTTAACAATAATTAATCACTCAAAATTTCTTCAAGTAGACGTATCAGAATAATAATAGCTCACTGGACCTAATTTGATCTGATCTAAATATTACTGCACTTTCATGTGAGCCCATCATTTACTACTTCATTGGTGTTCTGCAAGGATCAATTCTAGCACCAACACTATTTCTACTCCATATCAACGATTTGTTGGAAGCAACTTCATGTCCAGTACACAGCTTCGCGGATGATAGTACCCTCTATACCGCCTCCTCTTCCAGGGCTTCAATACCAGCCAGGCAAATCAGAAACGAACGAGGAAGAAATGTTGACAACATAAATATGGACAACAGTTCTCTAATGGGGATCCAATAACTTGGCAGATTCCAATGCAAACAAAACACAAGCATGCCTTTTCTCTAGAAAAGCAGATCTCACTGTGCCCAACATGAGCTTGTCAGGAGTAACCATACCTTTGAAGACATCCATTTCGATGCTTGGTATTACTATCAGCAATAACTTTTCTTCGATCAATTGCTGAAAATGCATCCCAAAAACTTGGTTTTCTGTTCGGGGCCAGGAGCTATTTCACTTCCAGTCAGCTGCTTATGATCTACAAGGCACAGATCCGACCTGTCCTGGAATACTATTCCCATATTTGGAGTGCAGCTCCCAAACATACCCTGAAACTGTTGGATTCTGTCCAAAGAAGGGCAATTCGTCTCTTGGGTGATGCCTCGCTCACAAACTCACTCACTTCTCTGGAACACCGTTGAAAAGTTGGCGATATGGCTCTATTTTATAGATATTTTCTTGGATGATGCTCTTCTGGAATATCAAGAATTGTTCCTCCCTTGGCAGTCCCCGCGAGATTAACCCGTCGAGTTGAGGCTTCGCACCCCTTCGTGGTCACTTCGGAGACCTGCAGAACATCTCTTTCCAAAGACTCGTTCATCCAACGAACAGCGAGGCTCAGGAACACATTGCCAAGGGAGGTGTTCCCAGAGGCATATAACGTCCAAAAATTAAAGTAGAACACCAATTCCTACCTTATCACCCTTGGTTTCGTGGGATACAGAACATAAAAAAAATCATCCAGTCAAGTCACATCTTTTGCATTAAACGAATATCTCCGACGCATTACAAGTGATGTAAACTAATAAATGAACAAACGCTCGCTGCATTCACATCATGAGGACACCATTTGACGAACAAACTTCGAAAACAAATGACAACAACAACGGTGTCCGGGGGAACGTGTCAGTCATCCCTAAACAAATGAAGCGGATGCGTCAGGAGCAGAGTAAACTGTTCGCGACAGTCGGCTATTTATCCCTCACTTCGCAACTTTAAAGTACTCAGCCGAACGCAATCAACGGGAAAGGAAGTTTACGTAATATATTACTCCCGAGTTGTTGTTTTTTTTTGCTCTTGTTCTTGTTTGTCCTGGTTTTGTGGAGCTCCATCCCCAATGGCAGTGCTATTATATTACTATACTTCCTAATAATGAACTGATGAACAAATGAAATAATTCATCTTCATATTTCACCATCTGTCAGAATCGAATATAGTTAGGAATGAGACTATTTCCTATATTCTTCTCTCAAAGTTCACATGCGATATATCTATATGACGAAATCTACACGAGTTTATTCCCAAAGAACGATTTTTATCACTCTGTATCTATGGAATTATCCACTTGAGGACCTTGTTTTTCATCTTATTCTCCACCAAATCAATAGAACTAGTTTGCTCAATATGGAGAAAAAATCTAGTGGGCTGGACTAGATTTTTTTTTATATTTAGCAGACAATGGAACTATCATACCTGTGAAGCGCTGTCAGCCCAATCACGGAAACTCTGATATACAGAGTGCTTGGTTCACCGCCGTTTATCCTAAAGGGAATGATAGGTAGAAATATTTCAAACATATTTTACCATATAAAATATATTACAAAGTGCTATACGAATTTCGAGATTTGAACTAGTAATGAGATCCCAATATTATAACAAATGCCTCGTCAGAATTCCAAAAAAACGACTCCATGTAACATCCAACTTCGAATTTATAAGCGATGATTTCTCGGAAAGGCTAACACATATATTTAAAATCACATCACCTACCACCTCCTTCCAGATATACGTCGGTGAACCAAACACCCTGTATATTCAAGGATGAACATTCTTCTCGAGTCGTTATGTGTTGGATATCCAATAAGCATAAAGCTACTATCGGAAATTCAAAGAGTTTTAGGTAGGCAAGTTTCTTGGATCTCAAATTAATTTTGAAAACTTTTTATATCTGTAGAAAGTTTTAATGAGGGATCTGATATCTATTATGGGTTTTGTGAGACGTGCAATCTTGTGACAAGATTATAACAAGATTCGAGAAGTTTTCGAGCCTTTCTTGACTGAAGATAAAGGAAGTATTCTAAGAGAAATTGACATTTTCTTTTCGAAATTTTATATTGAAATGCTTTACACCGTTGATGTACATGACACGCTTCTCCCAAGATATATTTTTAAATACAATGGTTATACTGTCTCATTCATGAACTGATTTGTTTGAGTAGAGAGTACACTTATTTATGACTGAACCTCTCAGCATCATATTGGGTGTTCGGAAATACATTGGCACATTCCAGCCCTGATCAGGATAATATCATAACACTGTCTCAAATGAAAAATAGTGGCATTGTTTTCTAGCTTTCGGGATAGAAAAGACGAAAAATAAAAGAAACGTTCCGGAAATATTGTCAATTCCAGTGATACCTGATGCTGATTTTCAATTCAATTCAAATTTTATAGCTATTTAAAAAAATATATCAACTTTCAGCGAGAAATCTGGTTTCACTGTACATTTACGGAGAGACCTGATGCAGATTGTCTCGAAGTAGACTAGACAAAGTCAGCTATATTCATTTTTATATGAGTTCTAATGAGAACAAAGGAGGTTCTATTTGGAGGAAAACAGATAACATATAAAATTTGAATTATAACAGTACTAGTGTCATTTTGGACAGATGTTCCAATTTTTCATTGCATTACCGTAATAGGTAAAGATCTATGTTCATAGTGTCAAATTCGTATAGCTGGTGCAATTCTAGGGATGAAATGTTAGATTCTCGGTATTCCATGAGTCATAAGATACAAATTGATTGTTCCTTCTCAAAACAGAGATTTTTTTACAAAAAACATTACAAGCCGGTCATTGCGATTCAGTATAAGATAACCTATATTATAGTAAGTATGATTGCCGGTAATATAAATTATAGCAATCAATTATTGTCTGCAATGAAGAGTTGGAGAATCTGAAGCTGATCAAAAGCAACTCTAAAGTCACTAAAAATGAAACAATCAGCATGATAATCATAAAATTCTGAAGAGGTGCATCCCTTTACCTTATGTCCGCCCTTGACTGAGGCTAGCAACTGGGAAAAAAAGAAAAATCCTGGAATAAGATTTTTTAAAAATAAGGAAATAAGTAGTTTGAATTCGAAGAGATAAGTCTGGATTCGAAGAAAATGGATTGAAATAAAAAAAAAACTTTAAAATTTGAGAAAAAAAGTCTGAATTGATGAAGTATTGACTGAATTGTAATAAAAAAGTGTCAGTTCATATTATTCAAAGAAGGAAATATGTATTCTGAGAAATGAATCCATAGAGTGGAGTCTGAAATGGAAAAAAGCTTTTTGAATTCGTGAAAGTTAGTCATGGCAAAACTCTAAGAAATATTCTAAGAAAATAATATTCGATTTAACAAGTTATAGGTTAGTTAATTGTACAAGTATTCCACATGGTGAAGCTACTTTCAGCAAAATGTTGTATTTTTGAAAATTTCATGTCAAGTCTCATCATATTAAGGAATATGCAGTAAGTATAGGTTCTTGTACAGACCTCTCATCAGGCATTCTGTGCAATAATCCGAAAAATTTCAATCTTCCGGTGAGTCTACAGCAGAAATTTGCAAATTCCGATCGGTCGCTTATTAACAGCTCCATATTTTCCATCGACACAAAGGCCTCTTGAAATATTCAACAGCCCATAATGGACCTGATGTGAAAGGAAACAACGGCTCTATATAGGTAATCGATAGCCTCTCACTCGACTTTCAGACTATATATAGGTGCCGTCATTATTTACTTTATTTTAAGGGCGCGAACTTTGTAAACATTGTTTAATAGACATGCAACGACTCGAATTTCCTTCTGCATATATCTTCCCGCCATGCGAACTTCTGCTTCATTTGAAATTCGAAAGAGCTATTTATTATGTGTCTGCAAACATTCGCCCGGTATGGCGTCTACTATGAATGCGTTTTATTCGTTTTTCCACGTGAATTGTTGGATAATTTCCGCACATCTTGGAGTTTCCTTGTTGTCTCCGAAAGTGTCAAGAAGTTGAAGTCTTCATGAGAAGATGTAATCTCTAATTTAGGTCAAAAACGTATCTTGAATTGATAAAATAATATGTTTCGGCAACCGTCCGGGCAGTGCTCACTTCTCGGACGCTTTTTCTTCGGGGAAGTAGCATTTTTCCGGCCTAGTACGAGAAGTACGAACTTCCCGAACTAGGCCTGGAAGTATCGCATGCATCGTTGTTGTCATTGTCTCTATGAAAATCTTGGTAGATATGGTTTTGATAAATGCAGATGATAATTACCATAGCAGCGAAATATCGGCTGACAGCTATTTGACATGAAATTAGTTGACATTTTGATTTTTGAAAGTTTGGTTGCAATTATATCGTAATGAACTATCGAAAGCAGCTGCGATAGTGAGTTCGAAAATGTCCATACGAAATTTCCAATGTATAATTTCATTCTTTATTCTGTTCAATTTTCAGTATTCGATACAAATGAGAATTAATAAAGAAGAATTTGTATTCTACAAAGAAATATGATATGGAAATATGTCTCATTGATTTGATATTCTACATGGTTGCCGAAAAAATTGTATACGCAACACGTTCAAAAACAGTTTTTTTGGACTCGCAGATTTCCAGGTCTCGCCTACGGCTCGGCCTAGAATTTTGTCTACTCGTCCAAAAACACAGTATTTTCCGGACTTGTTACGTAAATTACTATTGTAAAGAAGTAGGTAAACCACTATTTCATCATCTCCTCCTCCAGATTTTTTCTCTATGGGTTTCAATTAGCGTAATATAGTTATTTCTTTTACTAGCCAGTCAATCCATACATTCGCTGCCGTGTGAAACATTTGATTTTTTCTCCAAATGTTATGAAACCAATTTAAGGAATTTTTTTTATGAAAACTCCATCGTTTTGTGTTCAGTTCAACCAATGTCAGTGTCAATTTTAATCACCAATTTCATTCAAATCACTTGGAACGTTGCAGAGCTTGAAACATTTCCTGCCTAGGCAGAGAAAGTACAACCTTCTTGCCTGTTAAGAGAAAAACCACTCTCTATGCCTACAGCATTGCGTGAACCGCTAATTTTGAAAATTCAAAGGGAGAGTTTTGTATTGATTCTGACAATTCTTCTTTCACGGGTCTGAATTACACGGAGGAAAAAATCACTAACCCTGAGTGAATATTTATTAGTGACGTGAAAATTTTTATACTATTGGGAACAAGGAAAGAACAAGGATATTCATGTTCCTGGAAATGCACACTCAACACAATCAACCTGTTCTATTGAATTTTAGATTGATTATCATTAGTGAACACAGCACTTGTCATTAGTGACCTATCCACTTGTCATTAGTGACCTATTCACATGTCATTGGTCACTTACTTACTTATCATTAAAGACTCATTGAAGAAACAGAAGAAAAGAATTTTGTGGAAATCTAATCGTTCGTGAAGTTTCTACATTCAATTTATGAAAAGTGATATTTCATAACCTGTAGTCAGAGATGAAATTCGAAACTTTCTTCTCGTCTCTGGAAAAGAGTTTTCTGACAGTGATGTGATTTTTTCAGAATATCTTGGCACCTGTCTCGAGTTCTGAGTCGCTTTCCACCATCTCAAAACTTTCCAGATATCACTTCAGGGTCATAAGGACCTCGAGGATAGCATAGGAAAAGACATATCAACAGAGATGGAATGTCAAACTTTTTTCCTGTCACAGAAGAAAATATTTTTGGATCGGTTTCAGAATACTGCATACTAAATTGCGTGAATCTCAATTTCGGAAATCTTATGAGAGGGTTATCTATTGAATCTGACATCAAATTTTTTCTTCATGGATCTGATCAAGTGTCCATGATTTTTGTTTAGTTTTGATTGCAAACGAGAAAAAAATATTGCGTGAATCGCTAATCTTGAAAATATTAAAGGAGGGTCCTTCATTGAATATGACATCAAGGTGATCCTTTATAGGCCATAATCACTATCTATGTATATATTTTTCAGATTTTTGGGGCTATCAGGAAAATAGTTATTTTGTGAATTGTGAATGAGAAAAAACCAAATCACAACAAAATCCATTCAAAAAGAGTTCTCACAGTTTGCACTTTGAATGAAATTACTGAATATCTCTGCAATGAATGGAGAATATAGAGTTTATATACGACTATTTGGAATAAAAACCCTGTCATATTATATCCGCCAGCCACAATGGTTTCCTCGCACAATAGATTCACTCTCCACCGTCCTATACCCACCAGAAAAATTGATTAGTTTATATGAAGTTATGAGCCGGAGTTGTGACAGCCAAAATATTGATGAAGGCTTTTCCGATAGAGCAGGCGGCCAATATGTTGCCCGTAGGCAGACACGGCTCCAGCCCACGTGACTGCCACAGTTTATATATATGGAGGAAAAAGTGAGCAGTATGGAGCAGGATGACATTTTAGTGAAATTAGTATTCGCTGTTGTCCTCCATGATCATTACACTCTGCATAATATGCAAGATTCATACTAGTCAGCACAAATTTAAAGATTAATTTAAAGATTTAAAGATGAACACAAAACTATAAAAACTACGTGCCTCTTCAGCTGAATTCATAATAAAATCTTTATTGAAATCATTTGTGCCAGTCAGTACAGAAGTGTTAGAGGAATATTGGTGAATTGAAGTGAACTGTCGAGGTTAACAGAAAAAAACACTTCCTAACTTCAGAAGCAGGAAGTAGAGAAGATATTTTGAGTGTAGAAAGGCAACCGCTAAAAAAGAAGAAGAATAGGGAGCAGAAGCTTGTTGTACTATTATTGTCCAAATTACGGGATATTCAATCAATCATCTTTCTAATGGTATGAAGGACATTGGACCATCCAATGCATTCAAGAATTATTATTGTTTGGATGAATTTTTCACCGATTCATTGGATCTGCTATACAAATATCATATACATTTCTTCAAAATATGATCTTATTTCAATGTATTCATGTAACATGTTTGCCAAGTTGTACTATCGATTGTATTATTATTAGTGTAGCATTATTTTATATTGACCTTAGGTACTGTCGACCTACATGGTAGATTTTCCTATTCCATGCAGCCATTTTTTTCTGCAAAACTGTCAAGTCCAGACCTGCCATGTCCTAAGAATACCGAATTTTGCTAACGATGTTTTCCACGGGGCAACATCCCCTTTCCGATCGAGCCGTTGTCGATAAATTATAACGTAAAGAATTCATCAATCTGTATTAGGGCCCATTCATGGGTACGATCCCAGTTTGGGAGACGTCACTAGACTAATACGATGACTGGATGTCTCTGGAATATAAGCCTAGAACTCTTTATCGGGGAGAAAGAATGGACTAAGTAGTTTTTTATTCTGAATCGTGTGATATGTATTTCCTTCATCATTGATTTTCCTTTATCTCGAGTTGAACTATCCAGTGGAAAAAGCGTCGGAAAATCCTGCTGAATTTCAAATGAGATTACCTAATCTTTGAAAGAAAATAAACATAAAACTCTACATATTTATGAGCCCGACATGTAAATGTTTACAAACTTTCCATTAACACGGGAGAAGCATGCGAACCCATTTAGTATTATTCTTCACGAGAAAAATAAGGCATTTTAAACTGGTAATTAACATAGAAATTACAACCCCGATGAGTTCGGCCCCTGTAATTTTCATTACGCGAGCAATTACGCGAACAGACGAGAGAAATACGGCTGCGGAAATGAAACACACATCATTAGTTGGTTACCAAACCAATGAAAGAAGACTATAGAACGCTAATGTTTATTGTGTGCTCATCAGAAAGTAATGGGCAAGTTTCCTTCTGATGAATCTTCATCAAATGAGTTTCACACCGATGATACCTCCATGTTTTTGCAATCCAGAATGCCTCTTGAAATTATTCGAATTATCTCCTATAGAAACATTTCGAAACGATGACGTAACCGATGAATATAGTATGAATCCTAATAAAGGTGATCGATAAGTTTTGCTGTTTGTAATTGAACATCCGTACAAGCCCGAACTGAAAGCGATTGCAGAATCAGAAGAAGCAGGCATAACCTCCTGGGTGTGGAACATGAACAATCAAATAATTCAAATAGGCATCGCCCCAGCCTCTTAGGTAAGGCACCAGAGTGACCAATAGTTATTTATACACCAAGGTATCTTCGTTACCCAGGACCAAGATTATATCCCGAAGCTCCAGCAGACGGGTAGATATAAGGGTACGAAAACTACCTTGGTAGTAAAAACACACTCCACGAAACGGAGTTAATAATGGTAGGTTGTATAGATCGTGGTGGAGAAGAGAATAAATGATTCAAATCGCTTATACTTATTGATCACAATCAAGAATCGGTTACTGATTAGTTGGTTCACTGAATATTGAATCTATGGAGATGATTATTGTATCTTTTCCGAATGGAATTCCACAGAATGATAATCAGAACTGTGCTATTTTTGAAGAATTTCAAAAACGTTCCGTTTGGAAACTTGGAAAATGTTTTCCAATTTTTTTTTCAAGGTGGAAAATATACAGAGTGCCCCTGAGAGGTCTGTACAAAATCCTAGCACATATTCCTGAGGTCAGAATAAGCCGATTTGAAGCCGAAACTGCTTCGTTTCCGAGATACAGGGTGGAAAAGTTGAAGAAGAAAGAATTTAATTTCTCAGAATTTATGAACAATTTCTTCAAAAAAGTAGAATGAAACGCTGAAAACAAAAATTATATTTTTCTGTTCGTTTTTTTTTTTCTGTATTTTTTTCTATAGGTTACTGATGAAGATTTGATATCCAAAATGAGTTTATTCGAGTGAAGTCATATAACCTGGTTGTGAGAGATATTATTCCCATATCAGTGATACAAATGATTTCTTTTTGAAGTTCCAAGCTCTTCAAGATCAGAGTTTATACAAGTTTACTTCTCATATACGTTCCAATTTTCATTTCAATACTGAACATATTGGTAAGTTATATTTTTATATCACAATACATCAAATTATTTTATCCGATTTAAGAAATGATTTCAATTCTCAATTTTAGAGGATTTTCATCTTTCATGCTCTCTTTTTGGATGTTCAACAGATATAATTCAATGTTCGACGTGGCAAATAGCCAGGAAAGTAGCTGTTTTCTGTTGAATATTCAGAAAGATATTATTTTCATATCTTCATATGAAGGAGAATGCAGATTCTATACTTCAGAAGATTTTGTTTTCAAATTATTATCGTGTGGGTTCAATAGATGCAATTCAATGTTCGTCGTGGCATATAGCCAGGAAAGTAGTTGTTTTCTGCTGAATGAACCAAGAAAGAATTGATATTTTCGTCACATAGAGAATGCGAATTCTCAATGTATTCCTTCATATATATCCATTTATTCAAGTTCATAATTATATCTGAGAATATTCCTTTCCGAAAATTACATTATTCCATAACCGCCGAGGTAGATATCCTGGCACGCGTCACACATCAGAAGAACGCTACCGAATCCGTGAGCAGACAGCGCCATCTTGGATCTGGCCGAAAATAATATAAAACAGAAGCGCAGCGAGAGCCACGAACCGCTCGATCCAATTTGGAACAAACCTGATACAATCCGCCGGAATTTCTCTGACAAGATGAACAGTATAATTCGATCCCAGCCGCATCTCCTCTGATGCCTCTGTCGGAATACCTAACCGGAGTTCGGTGTAAATCCAACTTTAATTTACCCCCACCCCTGCCGTCCTTCCATTCGCCAGATCTGGCACAATCGTCTAGCTATACCATTTTCATCGGTGGCTGTAATAACTTAATACGTCAAGAAAGACAAATATCCTTTCAGCATAAAAGGAGGCTACTTTTTATGAACAATCCAACCTAACTCGAGCCATAAATGCACCTTCTGTCTGGAAAGTATTTATTTCGGAAAACTATTTGAGGTAAGAAATAGAAAAATGAGTCTCGCAGGAATTGAACTCGACCCGCAGGCATGGCAGTCAGATCCAAAGCTGTGCCATTTGCTCAATGGAATTTTTACCATGAATGTCAGTGACGTCATGTACGCGCAAGAAATCAGAGAGCCAATGATGGAAATGGTGTAGCTAGAAGCTTGTAGATCTGTAAATGTCCAATTTATAAAATCGACATAGGGATAAGCGGCATATAAGAGATGAAAAAGCTATTCATATGTATCGCAAGTATTCAATAGAATATTCGGGATATTTTTTGTCCTGCTGTCAAATTGTAACATATTGGCATGGATATAAATAACCACAACTCGAATCCCAAAGAGAACAAAATGAAAACAACGGCACCACATATGCTGAACATCTATGTTTTTCAACCGAAATCATAATAATTTCTGTTTTCAGTAGATGGTTATTGATGACACTGCCAATTTTTGACCAAGATGTACAGTCGTCTTCAGAGATCATGTCGCGGTTGGACGGTGTCAGCGCTCTTATTGCAGGAGTTATTAAGAATGCTATCATCGTCCATGTGCGACATGTTTTCTGAAGATGAGTGTACGTGCTGAAAATCAATGTATATCAAAGGAAACGAGAGCAAGAAACATACAAAAAGGAGATTGATTTTAGGTTACATGTATAGATGTTTATATAATGGAAAAATCAAATGAGAAATACACTATGTCTACGAAGTAATCCCCCTTAGTCAACTTTTGAACGGCTGGGCATTTTCTCTTTATGTACTTATTACCATTCGGCATCGATTGTAGATAAAAAATGTGTTCCTTTCGAAATGGCGCCTGCGGCACAACCACAACATTTGAAATGATTTTTGGAATGGAATTTTCTCTCTCGTGTAATATCCAACTCTCAATTATTGAGATCTAGAAAAGTTATAAATTAAGAAAAATGTCAAATGGGCGCCCACATGAAGAAAATGATGATAAACTTTGTTCTTGATTTGGAATAGATATTTTATCAATTCTGCTGAGACTGATATGATTGAGAAACATTCGAGATAAGGTATCAGTGACCACCATGTCATTTGTAAACCTCCTGAACCTATATTCCAATCCACATCGTCCTGGAGAACAGTTTGAGACCACTGAGACCAGGATGGTTTCCTACAGATCCATTGAGAAAATGAAACGATAGATCAATCCAATCCCCGGAAGTTGGCTAGAGTGGCTTGGTACCCAGACCTACCATGCTAGATGTGCTCGAACACCAGAGGGTGGAAGACAACCAGAGAGCCGACATCAACGCCTGAAAAGAAACTGAATCTGTATTTACATAGATCTAGAACCATACTTTGCTCTCTACAACATAGCAGATCCTAGATCGAATGGAGTAGTAATTACCTGCATATTCTGGCAGGATTCACCGATATCTAATGTCGTCCCCCAGGGTTCTATTGTACATGAGAACCCAAAATAAGACTTGTGATTAACCACTTTCTAACAATAAGTCCTTCCGTTGAGTTTAAAGAGACATTAGGCACTGTTTATAACAAATGTAGTCGGATGGTGAAGTAGATTTCGCGGGAATTTACGCTATTGAATCATGTGCAAGACTCACAGACCTCTAGTTGATGAAGAGCCATCCAGGCTGCTTTGAAAGCACTGTTCCAGCAATATGAACTCTAAGATTCCGAGAGTGGCTTGCAGAGATTCATCAAGTCAAGTAGCTTGATATTTTAACAAACTACTTGACTTGACTTGAAAATCAAGCTCGTGGCAAATTACGTACTTGACTTGACTTGAATTTGAGATATTTATTACTTGACTTGATATCAAGCTACTTGATAATACTTGATCTTGAAACGCACGAGTCGCACGGCGCACGGCGTATATTTCTGCAAGCTCGCTCACGCTTAGACAAAATACGGGGGTTCCCCGAGATCCGAGCTGACTGAATCGATCGCGCAGACAGTCTTACGATGCCATTTTCATTTCATCAGTTATATACAGGGTGACTCACGGTCGATGGTAGGTTAGACGTTCACGTTTATGATAGGAACGCAACGCAGGATTTTTCTGAAAATTTCGCATCTCACATTTCATCACCGGTACTATCGATCTAATTTATTTTCAAAATCACGACGTTGCCGCTTCTATAGAAAAGTAGGAACCACTTTGTTATTTCGAATTGAACACCTTGTATTTTATTGCATTTTCAGATTCTCCTTGAAGAGTTGATTTCATCGATACATCACACTCGGGGTATAGCGGAAATGATTATGGAGATATAGAGTGCGAAAAATCGAGATTTGTCAACTACAGGAATTTTTTGTGTATGCGAAATTTTCAGAAAAATCCCGCGTCGCGTTCTCCATAAACGTCTAACCTATAACATCGACCGTGAGTCACGCTGTATAGATACACAATAAAACTGCTGAAAATCAAGTAGCTTGATAGAACTACTTGATTTTTCAAGTACTTGATAAATAATTACTTGACTTGATTTGACATTAAAAAACTTCCGCTTGACTTGAACTTGACTTGATTTCAAGTCAAGTCAAGTCAAGTAGCTTGAATATCAAGTCAAGCCGTGAATCTCTGGTGGCTTGGTACCCAGACTTACTTTGCTAGGGGTGCTGGGACAACAGAGGGTGGGGATTGACAACGAGAGAGCCGACATCATCGACAAAAAGGAAAACGAATCTATGTTTATTACAGAACCAGAACTATACTTTGGTGTATCTACAAGAGCACCAAACAATTGCTTCAGATTGAGCGGCACTTATAGTCAATCTGAAGTCTGATCCACCAAGATTGACACATCCTCACTTAACTATCGAGAAACTCAACTAAGCAGATCCTAGATCGTATGGAGTAGTGATAACCTGTGAATTCTGGCAGGACTCACCGATATCCATTGGCGTCCCTCAGGGTCCCATTGTACATAATAACCCAAACGAATACTTGTGATTTATCACTCTCTAACAATAAGTCCTTGCATCGAGTTTAAAGAGACATTAGGCGCTGTTTACGAGCATCATTGTATCTCGGCTGAAGTTCTCGCTAGTGAAACGGCAGATGCGGAAATTTCTAGACAAATGTAGTCGGATGGCGAAGTAGATTTCGGAGTTTTCAGTCATCCGGCTTCCCTCAGCGCCCGACGAGAATAATGAGAATGTTATGGTGATGAGGACGCGGTCTACGTCCCAATATTAAGCCGGAATATTAGCGGTGCTGAGCGGATGATCCGCCAGGTGGCACTCCCGACGCAGTCTAGAGTTCATTATTCTTCTTTTCGAGACTTGCCTTATAACGTTGGTTGCCTAGTCCCTGAAAAGGGGCACTAAAAACAATGATTATTCATGTGAATAATGAAACTCAGGGAACGGGTGTGAAAGTACAATATTTCTTTATTGTTGCTTGAGGTTGGTTCGCTCCATATGGTGGTAAAAGGTGCTTAATTGCGATGAATTCAAGCAGTGAATTATAAGAAGCAAGTGATGACTATAGCTGAGGAAAATATGATAGCTTGGCACAATACAGATTGTGAGTTGCAATGGAAACTTACCTAGCTTTCCCTCTGGTATCGATACCAAAAGTGTACAGGTCGTTCGCTAGATATACTAGACTTGAAACTATGCTAATACTCGCTAAGGCAAATGCATTATATCCTGAATTAGTACCAGTAGATGAAGGACTAGATACAGCTCACTTTGAAGAAATTTTATAGGTGTCAGGTTCAGCTTGGAGCAGGAATGTCCCACAGGAAGTAAGACAGGAAAGTGCTGGATAATTCTCAGGAATTTTTGCGATTTCAGCAATTTTCAGGAATTTTTGCGATTTTTGCAATTTTCAGGAATTTTTGCGATTTTAGCAATTTTCAGACATTTTTGCGATTTTTGCAATTTTCAGGAATTTTTGCGATTTTTGCAATTTTTAGGAATTTTTGCAATTTTTGCAATTTTCAGGCATTTTTGCGATTTTTGAAATTTTTAGTCATTTTTGCGATTTTTTCAATTTACAAGAATTTTTGCGATTTCTTCAATTTTCAGGAATTTTTGCGATTTTTTCAATTTTCAGGAATTTTTGCGATTTCAGCAATTTTCAGACATTTTTGCGATTTTTGCAATTTCCAGGAATTTTTGCGATTTTTGCAATTTCCAGGAGTTTTTGCAATTTTCAGGCATTTTTGCGATTTTTGCAATTTTCAGGCATTTTTGCGATTTTTGCAATTTTCAGGAATTTTTGCGATTTTCGCAATTTTCAGGAATTTTTGCGATTTTTGCAATTTTCAGTCATTTTTGCGATTATTGCAATTTTCAGGAATTTTTGCGGTTTTTGCAATTTTCAGGAATTTTTGCGATTTTGCAATTTTCAGGAATTTTTACGATTTTTGCAATTTTCAGTCATTTTTGCGATTTTTGCAATTTTCAGGCATTTTTGCGATTTTTTCAATTTTCAGGAATTTTTGCGATTTTTGCAATTTTCAGGAATTTTTGCGATTTTCGCAATTTTCAGGAATTTTTGCGATTTTTTCAATTTTCAGTCATTTTTGCGATTATTGCAATTTTCAGGAATTCTTGCGGTTTTTGCAATTTTCAGGAATTTTTGCGATTTTTGCAATTTTCAGGAATTTTTACGATTTTTGCAATTTTCAGTCATTTTTGCGATTTTTGCAATTTTCAGGCATTTTTGCGATTTTTTCAATTTTCAGGAATTTTTGCGATTTTTGCAATTTTCAGGAATTTTTGCGATTTTTGCAATTTTCTGTCATTTTTGCGATTTTTGCAATTTTCAGGAATTTTTGCGATTTTTGCAATTTTCTGTCATTTTTGCGATTTTTGCAATTTTCAGGGATTTTTGCGATTTTTGCAA
This sequence comes from Phaedon cochleariae, assembly GCA_918026855.4. Taxonomy (NCBI): domain Eukaryota; kingdom Metazoa; phylum Arthropoda; class Insecta; order Coleoptera; family Chrysomelidae; genus Phaedon; species Phaedon cochleariae. Next base: position 1,738,560 of record OU896713.1, on the reverse strand, counting down.
CTTTCAGGCATTTTTGCGATTTTTGCAATTTTCAGGATTTTTTGCAATTTTTGCAATTTTCAGGAATTTTTTGCGATTTTTGCAATTTTCAGGAATTTTTGCGATTTTTGCAATTTTCAGTAATTCTTGCAATTTTCGCAATTTTCAGGAATTTTTGCTATTTTCA